>OU343220.1:283681296-284116296 GCA_910596185.1 Chrysanthemum makinoi | reverse complement strand
TTCATAAGTACACTTATTTATAATATAATGGCTCCAAACTGAGAAATCTTGATAGATGAAGACAAGGCGAGGAAAATCAGCTAAACCCAACTTAGTTTTCAAAATAATTATTTAACCAGGTGTTAACAAAAAAAAGGCAGGAAACTCCTAAGTAGCCCCAACTAGTTTAAACCGTGAACAAAATTTTAAACCCTAAACCAGCAGCCTAGAAAACTGTAGCTAGCAACGTTTACAAGACTCAACAGAAATAATACGCTAATAATCACCAGAACATAAACATTAACATTAATAAGCAACCATTCACTACACCTATCTAACATAAAAACCACGAGTAAGCTTAGAACCAAGCATATGCTAGATTAAGCAAACTAAAGGAAATAACCTCTATGACTCTATACACTAAAAACCAACCATAAGCTATATATGGTGCAAGCTAGAAGAAACACCCTTTACATAATTGACATAACCGCAAAAGTATAATCCAACTAAGGCCTCCAAAAACACCCGATCATACACCGTCATATTATTCATATTTATCAAACCACAACGTTTAACCAATTCAACTAATCTAAACCATATCCCTAACCATAAGTTAATCTTCAAAACCATCCAAGTTTCACTACAAACCTACCCCAACGCCGAAAAACGGCAAAAAAAAATCCAGAAACTATTTGCATCTGCGCCTTTATGCTTACTTATGTTTGGGGATGCAGTAGTAGTAAGCAGAAAGCAGTAGCTGGTTGTTTTAATAAAGTGTTTGATAGCATAGCTGTTGGCTATAATTACTACGTGAAAACGCTAGTTGCTAGTTGCTTCAAATCGCTCTTAAACGAACACAATTCGCTCAAATACGCACATTTCCCATATCCTTGGAACAAACAAACACATGTTCATTTAAATATACAAAACGCCTATCAAATAAAAACTAACCAACGGAAGACGAGGCGATAGCAGAACCGCAACCGAACGTCTTAAAACAAGCATCAGTAATCTTCCCCGTTTCCTCATCAACTTTAATCTGAAGCTTCATGACGTCACCACAAGCAGGAGCACCAACTAAACCCGTTCCAACCGTTGGATCATTCTTATCAAACGCTCCCACGTTTCTTGGGTTGTTGTAATGATCCACCACCCTTTCATGGTAATAACGCGGTAAAATCTGATTTACCGACGGTGAAACTGATAAACGGGAGGTTAGGATTGATTTCGTCGCGTGTTTCAACATTTTTTTTTTTGATGGATTCCAAATTAGGGTTTGGTTTTGATGTGTGGATGGAGGGAGCGAGATATTATTTGATGGTATTTGGGGGAAAGTTATACGGGTCGGGTTGGACCAATATACGTTAGCCTATAAAATATTTATGTGCTCAAGACCGATTCTAGCATACTCTATGTATCTTCCCACATATATATTATAGGAATTTGTCAAGTTACTTGGCACCCATAAATGCCATGCCGGCCAAAATTAATTAGCTGGCAATGCCACATATTTCAGCGACACACGATTTCCATCATATCTCCACCAAAAACCGCCATCACAAGTGGCCCAAACTCGGCTTCCCGATCTTATTTGCACAATCAATTCCATTCCCCAATCAGTTACAACTCCCCATTCAATTACACAGCTTGACTGATTCAAACCACCATACCATAATTGCAAATCAAAACACCTTTAAAAAAAGGCCTGATTCGAAATCATACACTAAACAATTTGGCTATATCACTTTGCCATTGATTTTTATGTTGTCACCATGGAAAAACTGGTAAGCATCGATTCAATTATAGTATATTTTGGGTTTCGCCTGTTATGTGTATCCAATTTATACATGGACAGTATAAATTTGCCTGTTATGTGTATTCAATTTATATATAATCAAAGTAATTTGTTTGGATTCAATTTATAAATATTTGATAATTATTTATGCTAAGACTGATATATAATCAAAGTAATTTGCTTGGATTCAATTTATATATAATCAATTGAAAAAGGGTTGTGGGGTTGTGTTGTGGTCGTGGTTAATGGTGTCGAAATTCTAGCTGGAGTTGTGCCTACATTATGTTTGATGAAATGCCTAAGAGAATTGAAAATGTCGCGGTAAAAAGGTACCAAATTGTTTTTAGAAAATTTACTCTTATTCCTTTCAGGTTTAATAGGTATTACAAGTTATACATACATAAAAAAATCAATTTTGAAATTAAGGTTTTGTCATAATTTGAGGGTTTTGTTACTTTTTTAGTGCTTTCTATAAACTTTTGCGTTTTTTTATTTTATTTTATTATTTATTTTATATATATTTATCTGAAACATGTGGTCTAAAGAGTTAATACAAATAAAAATGTTAAAAATCTCGGTTAGCTGATGCATGTGAATATATGAGGATCTTAGTGCGTAAGAAGTTTAGTCATAAAATGAAATATCTTATATTTAGATGCATGTGGTGATGAGGCAAAACCAGTGTAACCTCCGATTTGTATTGGTTATAGATGAGTAGATTTTAGTTTTCGTTAGTCTTTTTCATACAAATAATAATGGAGGTACAATGTTCTATCTTTATGAGTAATGATTTATGTTGGTTGTATTTTTTGGTATGGTATAAGATTGAAACTTTAATATGAAGGCTAAGATTTTTTTTTTGTAAGGCTTGTTGCATTTACCTCATTTTGGCCTCCAGTGCTACATATCCACAACATATGAAGGCTACATGAGGTATTTCCATGAAAGAATCCACTTCATCACATAGTCCTTTTTGCAAGTACACAATAAACTTAGAGTTAACCATTCATGTTAAATTATATAGTTAACATGTTGATATTTAGGATATATTAATATTGAAGTTTTAGTGATATCGCTTTTGATTGTTGATACATATGAAGGTTAACAAAAAAAAATGCTTTTCTTTTCATTGAAACACATCATTCATTCTTTTTTCACATAGTTGGTTGAGAAAAATGTAATGCATGGTATTAGGTTTGAATTTTGGTAATGTGTTCAAGTTGGAAGCAAGAGCAGGTGTCAATTCTTCGTTTGCACACCAACTCTTACACACTAACATACATACACTTACACACTAACTTTTTTCCTTTTTCTTTTTTTTAAAAGGTCAGGAAGGTTTTGAACACGTGTCACCTCAAAAGAGCGTTTATTTGTTCCGGTACAAAATAGTTATCTGTTAATTTGTTGCTTACATTTAGGCGGGACGCAATCGCAGGCTACATTTGTTGGTGACTCGCGTGTAGGTGATAGTCAACTGCGCGGTTAATTGAAGTGAGCCACCTTTATATATATCTAGTTTCTTATGTGCCGTGTCCTACTTTTATCAAATATATGTCATCTATCTGATATTCTCATACATTTTGGCAGGCCCTCCACCTGAATATAAATTTTTTGGTACCTGTGACTGCATTTGCCCGCATCGTCATGCACATTTTTGGTTTGAAGAGAGGATCGCTTCTTATTCTAGCTATTCTAGGCCGCGATGTCACACATGTTGTTTAGCAGGCAGAATGGTGCACCATTATTTATGAACGAGTCAGTTTGCATTTGGTATTATACGTTATGAGTTAACTAAGATGGTATTGATAGGAAAAGAATGTATTTAAATGGGTCATTTTTTATTTGGATTTTCATTTGATTTATCAGCATGTATTAAAACCTCAAAAAACAAATTCTGAATTTCATTATAGCTTTTACGATTGTTAATGTTGTCGGGTGTGATATGAATAGAGAAACCTTCAGGTGAAAGTGTGCGTGTGGAAAATAACAAGGTTTCGAACCTTGAGATTGCTTACAAGATAAAATCAATTTATATGAATACATGACTTTACAGAGTGATTTGTTTGATGCATATTATTAGAGTCCCTATTCTGCCCCAATTTCCCCCAACCCATTCTGATTTTTTTTTTACAATTTTTGTTTGCAGAATGAGATTAATTGAAAACCACTGTGACCCAAATCACCAAGTGTTTACCCGACTCATTCTTATGTTTCTGAATCAATGCTCTATGTTCCTACACTATCAGGTAATTTGATTCTTTATGTGAAAAGCAACACTTCATCCGTGGGTATTGTGGAAACACTTGAGTATAACCTAAATGGTACATCTCAAATTGCTATATTGGTATCATGAATCCAGTTTTGACTACGAAAAAGGTTAGTTGTGGCCTACTAAATTGTATATATATATACACACACACATAGTATTTTGCTACATAGAATAATCGTATAGTTAATTAGGATTGGACGTTGAGGTTTAAACTGAGTGTCGTGTTTAAACTGATTGGGTTGCATTTGTTGATCCGCTTATTGTAGTTTGCTTATCTGTGAGTGAAAAATCCCAAACGTCACCTCAGATTTATGGTCTCTGATCATAGCTTAGCAAGCTAACGTGTTGGATTTGTATTAGGTTGCTCAAAGTAATTTGCTTGGATTCAATTTATGCTAAGACTGATAAAATGAATAGGTAGGAAAATGAAACTGACTTATTTTTTTTTACTTTTATAAAAGACTAACAAGCTATTATCATAATTTGGTTAATTGTAGTCCTAAATAAGCTAATAGATTTAGGGAACAAGGCTAAAAGGAAGGGAACAAGGCTGTTGTAGCATTAGATTTAGGGGGCAGAAAAGGGCTAATTGCAATCCTAAATAAGCTAATAGCTAAGCACTAAAAGGCTAACTAAGGGCAAACATTTAAAATCCATATTATAGGCTACCTAAAGAAGCTATAGTCAAACAAATAAAACAACAGATTAAGCTAAAAATCAAGCAGCAATCAGATGATCGGGGCAGATTATACGATCTGAGGGAAGAATGGGCCAAACCATCAACTTTGAGCCATCGACCTATGTAAATGAATTTTTTAATTTTTTTCCTTTTGGGATTAGTGAAACCATCTATTGAAAATGATATTTTTAATTTTTACAAATTTTTATGACCAACTAAAAATGATTTAAAAAGCTATGCTAAGACTGACAAAATGAATAGGTAGGAAAATGCAACTGACTTATTTTTTTTTTTTTTTGACTTTTATAAAACACTAACATGCTATGGCATTATCATAATTTGGTTAATTGCAGTCCTAAATAAGCTAATAGATTTAGGGAACAAGGTTAAAAGGAAGGGAACAAGGCTGCTGTAGGACTAGATTTAGGTGGCAGAAAAGGGCTAATTGCAGTCCTAAATAAGCTAATGGATAAGCACTAAAAGGCTAACTAAGGGCAAACATTTAAAATCCATACTATAGGCTACCTAAAGAAGCTATAATCAAACAAATAAAACAACAAATTAAGCTAAAAATCAGCTTAGCAATCAGCTGATCAGGACAGATTATACCAGATGTAGGGGAAGAATGGGCCAAACCATCAACTTTGATCCATCAACAGCCTATGTAAATGATTTTTTTAATGTTTTTCCTTTTGGGATTAGTGAAACCATCTATTGAAAATGCTATTTTTAATTTTTACAAATTTATGTGACCAACTAAAAATGATTTAAAAAGCTATGCTAAGACGGATAAAATGAATAGGTAGGAAAATGAAACTGACTTATTTTTTTTTTTACTTTTATAAAAGACTAACAAGCTATGGCATAAATGCTGAAAAAATTAGATTGGCCACAATTGAATTAGGAAAACAAGTTTTTAACAATTTTTTTGAAATCAATTAAGCATTAAAATTAACTAAGAAACATGTTTGGCTGAGACAACACAATGCAGATTTGACAGGAAATGGATGCAATGGCTTTAAAAACTCATGAAAACTACTTAAAAGCTATAAACAACTGAAATGAGCAACACATTAACACTAGGACTTAACTCAAACATGAATGTTACACAATCTGTTTTCACAGATTGTATAACACAATGGACTATTAGGAAACTAATCAACTAACTCAAAACTTAACTTTACTTGTGAATAGACAGAAAGAATTACTAGATTAGATTAATTAAAACAGATTTGATACTAACAGGATCTCAAAAACTCATTTAGAAAACTAAATCCTATTAGTGCCAAACACTCCTATTAGTGAACCAAATGACATTTAAACTTAACACCTTGATGAAAAGAACTTAGAACCACTGGATATCAGTTGGATTGAGTTTTAAAAGAGTTCACACAAGCGAAACTGTTATAGTTTTTTACTGAACCGGAAGTTCTAAAAGTGTTTTGGACTTTGCATTTTATAAAATGAATTGCTTAACATTAGCTACGTGAATAATACTAACGAGTGACATTACTAATACATCTCTCTTAGTATTCATTTTCAAATTAGGTATTATTAAGTTATTAAATATTCAAGGTATATATGACTACTTAACATTTCCTGCCAATGATCTCAGAGTAAGGATCGAGTAACTTTGAAATTAGGGAGCACATCCGACAAAAGAGAACAATATCGATTAATGAGAGATGCAATGGAGAAAAGGTTCATTAGAATTACTCGCGGTTCAATAGTAGGTGGTGTTCGGCTTGGAATATTTTCCGGTGCATTTTATGGGTTGCAAAGTCTTCTTGCTGAGAAGAGAGGAGTTCATGATGTCTATAATGTTGTTGCAGCTGGTTCTACTACTGCTGCTACATTTGGTCTAATCAGTAAGAAGTTTTAATAAACACACATATATGCGTCGAAAATTGGAAATTGTCTTTACATGCATATTTGATAGATAGTTTTATGTTATAATGGCATTTGACATGCTTTTCTCCTGTATCATATGAAGTGCATGTTTGCCTTTAGCATGGGTACTGATGTATTATTGCTTATTTGATTAGACAAATGCCGGTATGAATTTGTTGTTTGACAGTGGAATAGTTGTAAACCTTGGATAAATACAGAAATAATGTTGATACTTGGTTAAGGATTGAATATCAGCTTTAAAGGATTATTGTTAGGAGTTCTTTTATTGTAAGGAGTTACTAATCAAAGGAAGGCTAGAGTGTTTTAGTATTTGCTTTGGCACAACTTTATTCCATAAGCAATATAAGGTAGGCATGTTTTAACTTGGTTCAATTTTGTGTTGTAAAAACCAAATTATGATAATGACCAAAAAACAAGATATAAGATTAGTCCTCAAACTTTTAATTTCATTTTAATTTACATGAGAGTAGCCCGGCCATCGGCCGGGTCATGAGACTAGTTCCTATATATTGTACTATGTATTGTGGAATATAATCTATCAAATATTCACTCACAATTATATTATTCTCTATATATTTACATGGTATCAGGCCATTAAAACGATCTTATCCCTAAAACAATCGCTCTTTTTCCTGCTGTCAGCTTCGGTCGGCGGTCCGCAGTTCTTATATCCTTATTATATACTTCAACCACAAACAGCCGAATATTATAGTGTTCTTTCCTTCATTGTTTGAGTATTCTAATCAGAATAAATAACACAAGTATTCTATCAATCATTGTTCGAATATTTTAGTCAACCTCTTTCATTTTATTTCTTGTCATTTACTGTTTTCATATGAGTGTCATTGAAATTATTTCGTTGGTTGTTGTTATGGTTGACGTGAGAATGAGTTGGGACAATGATGGTTGTTTATTGGTTATGTTCTACTAGTTAACTATTCGGTTAAAAAAAAAGTCAAAAGTTGCAGCTATAAAGCAAGATAAAAAGAAAGTTCGAATAACCCATCTTAGATATCATCATACTACGAAAATAAAAAAAAATTAAATGGTGGATCTTTATGTTTTTCTAGGGCAAAACACGCCTCGTTTGTTTGAAAGGTTCTTTGGGGGTTGAAGTTTTAGAACCAACTTTCATTTTTATCATCTTTTCTTTTGCTTTAATGCATGAGTTTTAGTTGTAATTTCATTTGTTTTAGTTGTAGGAGATACTTTGGGTTATCCCGTTTTAGTTGTAGGGGATACTTTGGGTTATCCCATTTGGTCAGGATACTTTGATTTATCCTGTTAGGTAAGGAATACTTTGGTTTATCCAATTTGGTTAGGATACTTTGGTTTATGTTGTTTGGTACGGATACTTTGGTTTATCCGATTTATTGCTGCTGAAGATGTGCTTTCGCTTACTGTCGAATATCTTCATCATCAATTATTTATTATTTTACTTTATTGTTTATTAGCGTTTAATCTTCATCATCAATTCTCCTGTGGGTTCGTGAGTGCGCCGACAAAAAGAAAAAGAAGGCACTGTACGAGGGTTTTTATGGGGCAAAACCTTGGTACTCAACTAGGGGATCGATAGCATTATCCTTGACACGATATGTAATTATTTTCCGACTCTTAATATTATTTTGGTTTCATTATTCAATTATAATTTTGATTTTGATTTAATTGTTGGAGCATTTTTATTTATTGTGTTCTATTTAATTGATTGTCTTTTAATTTATTAATTGTCAATTAATTATTTTGATGTTATGTCTTGTTTATTTATTGTTTTACATGGTAATTATATTTGTCATCCCACTAGGTTATTTTAGAGATGTGAAAATTATGTCTTGGCCTAGTTTAGATTCTTTTATTATTAATGCTTCTGCGTTAATTAATTGTTTCTAGTGTATGCATACATAGTTTATTGGTAGCTACCCTTGTTTCGGTAGTTTTGAATGGCGGTAGAGGCCAATTGCCTAAAAGATATGACCAACTGACCCTAGGTGAGCGGACTGAGACGGGAAGGGTAAGATATGACCAACTGACGACCCTTTCTACTTGTGCGATTTGACCAACTGATCACCTACCGTTTGGATGAACTTAAGAATTAGGGGGTGAGTGTCTAAGTTCCTAACGGCCGGGCACTCACTATAATGAATCTAGCATGTAGCGGTACTTAATGACTTGGCTTAGGGGACCAGGAACAACAAGACTTATGACGGTGCGCCTGATTTCTCCTGTGGTGGCATCTTTGCTGATAGGTTAGGGCGAATTGACCAAATGTTGTCCTCTCGACTTTAACCCCACTTGAAACAAGAATCCAGTGACATTTAGAACCCATGTATTGCGATAGTAAATGACCGGATCTTAATGACTGCTATTAGATTGCCGAATGATCCCGGGTGACCTGTTCATCTTGGTGAGGATTCTAAGAACCATAGGGTAGGCGAATTGACCAAAGGAGTCTATCGACTGTTGCTACTTGTGGAAGAACTAGGTTTAAGAATTGCATCACTATCGTTCCATTTAGCTTGTTTACCAGAGAACCAGCCCAATTGATCACATGACACCTTAAATATTATCAATCCTTACATTAAAACTTATTTATTTGACCAATTTAATTAATTAGACGGTTAGGAATCAACCGTTCTTGGGACGACCTCGGTCTTACCATTCCCTCACTACATGCGACGGTATCTTGCGTTAGTGCATTAGGTAGGCCATAGGTAGGCGAGTTACTATAAATGTAAAACACGGTCAATAAAACCGCATCAAGTTTTTGGCGCATTGCGAGGAAGCGGTCTTCGTATTTTTGGCTGTTTGATTAATATTATTCTACAATTATGTCTTCTGTCTTGAGATTAAGGCGTAACCTTGGCCATGGTTACGACGTAATCTATTCTTATATTAATCAGGTTTCTTTCAGACTGAAGTTACGGCTTAGTTAGTAATTGGACTTACGCCGTAACCAAGTCTGAGTCATCTTAAAATTATAAAAATTATTGTGGAAAACTAGAAGGGGGGGTTGAATAGTTTTACCAATTTAAAACTTCCTTTTAAATATTTAGATTGACTTATGTCAATCTATTTGGTTGTTTATGTTGGACGTTGATAGATAGATATATAAACGTGTAATGAAAGATAAAGAGTAAGAAGCACATCACCACGACACAAGTTATTTATAGTGGTTCGGCTACAAGGACACCTTCCTTGCCCTACTCCACTCCCCGAGTCACCTACTTGAGAATTCGTAAGCACTACACCAACTCCTTATGGCGGAGAAGCCTTCACAACGTCGCTTAACCTTTTTCCGGTACAAAGCTATATACCGAGTTCTTTCACACCAAGGCGAACCACACCTAACACAACGTCGCCTACCCTTTATACAGTGCTAGGCTAACCACCGAGTTCTTTCACACCAAAGAGAACTAATCCTATCACAACGTCGCCTACCCTTTATTAGGTACTAGGCTAAGCACCTAGTTCCATTACTATGGAGGAACTACTACCCTTCACAACACAACACCTAATATCAAGGAGATCAACTCCTTGTTACACCATCATCAAGGATATCACCATCCTTGGAAATAAATAAATACTTATATGTATAACGATGCACTTCATCGATTATACGACCTAGACATTTTTCCCAAATGTGATTTGATTTGATTCTTTGGCATTCTTCACTAATGCCTTTGACACAACGCTTGGCACCCTTCACTAATGCCTTCGTCTTGACACCTTTAGCATTCTTCACTTATGCTTTGACACGGAAGATGAGCACCTTTCACTAATGCTTTCATCTTGACACTTTCGGCATTCTTCACTAATGCCTTCGACCCAACATCTATGGAGAAAGGAAGAACTTATCAACAAGAGAACCTTAGTTGTCTTGATGATGACGAAGCATGGCAACTCATGGACTTGAGCTTGCTCGTCTTCAAGAAGTGGTGATCTTGCCTTTAAGAGGAACCTAGAATATCACACAAAAGCAAAAGACAAACTAAATAGATCACTTGGATCTGAGGTTAGAGGGTTAGAATACTTGGGGAAGTATGTGTGTAAAAAACATGAGTAGAAAGGAAGAAATGGCTCTCTATTTATAGAGAAAATTCTCTACTGTTCCCCGGATCCCACAGATCCCTTCCACTTGGGATCCGGCTAGCACAAAGCTAGGGATCCGTGGAACACTCCTCTTTGCCCATGGGTATTTTAGGTTATGGGTCATGGGTCATGGGTTATGGGTTGATCCATGGTTTTCTTTCTAGATACAATAAACTTGGTTAAGTGGTATATATAAAACCATGGGTTATGGGTCAATACCATTTGCTAGTTTTTACCCATTTAGTATATACTTGTTTTTACCCATTTAGTATATACTTGTTTTTACCCATTTTAGTATACTTAGTTTAAGCATATGCTAACCGAATATGTAAACACTAGTTGTTGTACATATGTATCTAAATCATAAAATCACTTATACTTGTTTTAGTGTTTTATGTTAAAATGTGAATATGTTAGAAACTATTGGTTCAAACCATTTACGTATTTTATTTGTTTCGTTAATATGATTTTACGTTTGTTATCGACAAAACATTAGAAGATCGTAAAATATAAATAAACATTTTTACGGCTTATTTGTATTAACAATCTCCCCCTTTTTGTTGATGACAAAACATAAAATTATTTTAAGGAAAAGCTAAAATTCGTAAAAGTTTGAATTTGTAGTTTTACTTTCTTCTCCCCCTTTTTGTCGAAACAAAAGTGTTTGAAGGAAGGCAACACATTGTTTTTAAGAAAAACATGTGAAATAATTAAAAGTAAAAAGAATTAGAGAGCAAATAACGGTAAAGGATCTCGTCTTTACTCCCCCTTGACGAGTCCATCCCTATGTAAGGGCGTCAAGTAAATGATACTAATCTAGTTTGTTTGCAAATAAGTTTGCAAAAGATATCGTCTAAGAGACGAATGTGCTCCCCCTTGATGATTGCAATTATTTGCAAAGGGATGTCATGAAATGTAAACCTAGTATTGCAAGTAATTTGCAATGTATTGCTTTGACATAAAGCTCCCCCTAGCTTTAGGATGTCAAAGTCTTCATATGTAAATTAAATAACTACAAAACAAAGGTTAGAAAGCAAGTATAGTTCACAATTTCCTGTAAATGTGATTCAAGTTAGTAGAAAGAAAGCTTTATGTCTTACGGATCCCACGGTTCCCTCCTAGTAGGGATCCGCCCAGTAGCATATGAGGGATTCGTATTAGTTGTTCAATTACAGCCAAGGTGATATAACAAGTAATGTTATCACACAAATCATATGCTCAACAAAATAACAAGTAGCATGTAATTCCATTTAATAAAACTAGAGTTATGATATACATGACTCTAAAAACTAAGAAAATAAGAAAATACTTGACTAGGAATTTCTAAACAAACTATCGGTTGATGCTAGGACACCACTAAAATCTTCTAGCTCAAGTTTTGTTTAGGTTTGATCTCGTCGAAACGTTCGAGGAGATGATAGAACATGAAACATTGGTCTTCTCGTACTTCATGTATCAAACTTTCAACATGTTGACAATGATAGCAATCTTTGTCATGGCTAGGTAGTGGTGGTGGAAGAAGTGAAATGGCTTGATGCGAAGGATCAAGTGAAGCGGCTTGTGGAGCTTCAAACGATGGAGGGATTGGTGGAGGTGCATTTGAGAATGACTCAACCAAAAATGATGGTGGTGGTAAAGAAGTGTCAACTTCCATATGGTCGGGTGGTTGACTTTGATGATTTCTCATAATCCAAATGGGATTGTATGATGGAAACGGCGAAAAAGGAAGCCGGAGCAAGTGTTGACTCAACACCTTGATTTTGAACTATTATTTCTCCTAATGAGGAGAATGTTGTCGGCGGAAGCGGATGAGACGGCCTAGGAGGCAAATCTTCTACATTGTGAGAGTGTGGAGATGATTGTGAGGTGGCTCTAGGCACTAATGATGTTGGTTGAGTTGTGGAGGGTATGTTTGGTATAGTAGAATTAGGTGATGAAATCCTAGTGGGAACACTCTTCTTGGGAATTAGTTTGATTGGTTTCCTTGGTGTGGGAGAAATCCTATCATTGGTGGACTTAACCGGAGATGATTCGGTTGAGGAAACTTCATGTATGATTCTAGCAAGTTTCTTGGGTGGTTCTTGAGTGGATGAGTTAGCACTAGGAGCCTTTCTCATGATGAAATGACTAAGGGAAATGGTTTGCAATTGCTGATGATTGTGTTTGTGTTTGATGACTAAAGTGTTTTTAGCACATGGCTTATAAAGGGAAGAACTTGGCAATTGCATTTAAGACTTAATCCACTAATGTTCTTGGAAATGTGATGATTAACATGCACAAGGTTGAGATTCAGAGTTTCACTGATCTAGGAATTCATTTAAGATGAGATGGAGCGTTTGAGTTAGGAAGTTGAGTTGAAATGATTGTTTTAGCAATGTTTGACACAAACTGTCACCTGGATCCCACGGTTCCCTCCTTGGAGGATCCGGCTCTCAGCGATTATGACAGTTTGAAATGAGGTTTCTAGGAGCTAAAGCCTATCTTATTTTGAGTGTTTCAGTTCTCCTAAGTGTTTTAGGATGAGAGGATACTTGAATGATCAAAGATAATAAGTGTTATAGCAAATGATTGTTTCGTATGGAAAGGAGATGGGACAAGATGACTACCAATGAATGTCCAAGGATAACACTAAGAGTTTTGTGGTGTTAAGTCATAATAAATGATCCTAGTGATCAGATTTAAGCTTGAGGTAAAAATTAAAAAATCTTAAAATCACAAGAATTGAAAATGCTAATTTTTGTATCACTTTGAGATAAAATGGTTGGAAACAATTTCCTAAAATTGTTTAATTTGTCCACTTAAGTGTTTTGAAAGATGAGAAACATTTTGTGAGTTATTGAGGCTGAAATATGGTGAGCTTTGATGTGTTGATAAATCAAGAGGCATTTTGACTAAGATTTTAAGTAAGCCTTTAGTGAGTCTAAGCCTTTCTCATCCTTGAAATGGTTCTAGTTGGATTCTAAAATCATATGTTTAGCTAATGAGATGTTATCTAGAAAGTTATCTTGATGCAAGAAATCTGAATTGCGATCGATGTCACGGATCCCACGGTTCCCTCAAGGAAGGGATCTGGCTAGGCTAATCCTTGGGATCCGGCATCTGCATCGAATCTACACAGAAATGATGTGCAGATTTTGCACACTAATAAATCTATAAGTAAAGCAATAGGAATAAGCATGTCATCATAAAACACCACTTATAAAAGTATGATAAAGTAACAATATCCATAAACCAAAAGAACTAACACGTAATCATCCAAACATAAAATAAACGAAAATAAGCACAATCATATTGTCTCTTTCGTCAATCCTTTCTTTTCCTTTTTGACGGCTTAGTGAGGTTGTAAGCGAGGTTTTGAATCATGCCCCTCAATTGTTTAAATTCCGCGGTCTCGTTTGGAATGGTTGGAAGTTGTTCATGGTA
The DNA here is from genome assembly GCA_910596185.1 of Chrysanthemum makinoi. NCBI lineage: Eukaryota > Viridiplantae > Streptophyta > Magnoliopsida > Asterales > Asteraceae > Chrysanthemum > Chrysanthemum makinoi. The sequence continues at coordinate 284,102,154 of OU343220.1, read as the reverse complement.
TTCAAGGATTTCTAATTTGATGTTGGCTACGGGGTCGACATCTTCCTCATCTTCATCTTCTTCTTCACCTGCCGAGGAGTCCGAGAGAGCTTTAGGTTTCTTTCCATTGACCTTGAAGCGTTTAGAGGGTATTTTGGTAAGAGGTACCATTACATGATCGGGAAGGAAATGATCATTGTTGATAGGGGATGGTTGCAATGCACTAACATACTTACAAAGTCGTGTTAGGAGCATACCATAAGGAAGTACCATGTTGGAAGCTTTGAATACCCCAACCATTCTCCTTACCATGTAATAGGAGAGATTAAATGGCTTTTGGTGGATAAGACAATAGATCATTTGCACAAGACATGCGTTTGGATGATCTTTGTTTCCAACTAGACTTATGACGTTTTCCCTAAGGATTTCTTCCCATTTTTTAAACATGGGATGGATTTCGAAAAGTTCCATTTGAAAGGGATTGCGGTGAATGAGCTTCTTGTTTCAGTCGAAACGGGATTGGTCGGCTCTTATTTTGAAAATGGTGTCTCGGATGGTTTCGGGTTCATCAAGAGGAGTATGGTACATTGGTTTAGGATCGAGTGCAAGGTTTTGAGTGTTAATTGCCCAATCTTGAGAGTACATACAAATTCCTTCACAAGGAATGCGAAGAATTTAAGCAAAGGTGTTGACAGGAAGAGTGAAGTTTTGTTTATTGATGATGAAAGCGATTGAAATGCTATCATCGACGTTTTGAATGATCCTAATGCTTCTATAAAATTCAAAGATAAAGACCGGACAAATTTGTTCATCAATGTTAAAAAGACAATCAAAATTGATTGCCGAGAAGACTTGACGAATGTCGGTATCTTCAAGGAAACATTCCTTGATTACACGACCTTCGTGGATAAGTCGTTTTTCGAGCTTTTTGAAGACCTTTTGGTCGATTTTTGAGAATTCCTCATTACGATAATAATGAGTAAGGTAGTGAACGGTATCATGATGATCTTGTTGAGTAGCTTTAGGCATGGTTGGTCCTAAAAACACAAATTTTCCAATTAGGTAAAATTAGTTTTGGTGGGTTTATGGTTTTGATTTGTATTAACAATGTTGTGGACACAATGTGATCTTAGTTATGTTAAAATCCCCTTTTCATGATTACTTTTGAAAACCCTAATTAAAGTAGTTGATTAGAGATTTGTGAAATCATAAACCCTAGAATTAGGATGATGAGAATTAGAACAAGTTAATGTAATTACTTACAATGGTGTTCCTTGAAGGAATACTTGAGATAATGGAATCCAATGAGGATGAAATCAGTGGTGTATTCGTTTTTGTGTTATGTGAATAGAGGAAAAAAGATCAGTGGTGACTTTTTGAAAGCGTATAGCTGAGTTCTGTTCCACGGTTCCCCGGATCCCTTGTAATTGGGATCCGGCTAGTACAACTAGAGGGATCCGGCTAATGTGGACAGAAAAAGGGTTGTTTGGCATTATTTTTGTAGTAGGCTTATAACTAGCTTAAAGAAGAATAGTTTGGAAGTATTAGATGAGGATTGGTTACGGATGACGGGTTTTGATGAATCACATATCGAGGGTTCGTATGTGACAACGGTTTTAGTTTGACGAATCAAGAGGAATACCATTCCTGATGATGAGAAAGATGAAGAGGTGACGAAAGAGACTTCTTTATGATGCTAGTAATTTTTAAACAAAGAAAACTATGAAACCAATTAAACTCATGTAACCTATCTAATGAAAAGTAAAACATACCTTTATGCATCTTGGTTTGGCATAATGCCAAAAATACTTCATGAGCTTTTAAAGTAATCCTTTGTACTTGGTGTACGCAAGTTGTGATTACTTTTTAGATCCTTCCTTGAATGTTGACTTCATTATTCTTTGAATAGAGATAAAGATTTTTGAAGAGATTCTAGCATGAAGATTTCTTAAAAAAAATTTGTTAGAGTGATCTATCAATGTCCAACACAATGATTTAAAAGAAATATGACCCTTAAAGAAAATCCTTCTTTGTAGTTTTCAAACATACACGGATCGTATCAAGTCTTTAAAGTACAACAAACTTTAAGAGACTTGGTAACGAAGCTCTGATGCCAATTGTGGAAAACTAGAAGGGCGGTTGAATAGTTTTACCAATTTAAAACTTCCTTTTAAATATTTAGATCGACTTATGTCAATCTATTTGGTTGTTTATGTTGGACGTTGATAGATAGATATATAAACGTGTAATGAAAGATAAAGAGTAAGAAGCACATCACCACGACACAAGTTATTTATAGTGGTTCGGCTACAAGGACACCTTCCTTGCCCTACTCCACTCCCCGAGTCACCTACTCGAGAGTTCGTAAGCACTACACCAACTTCTTATGGCTGAGAAGCCTTCACAACGTCGCTTAACCTTTTTCCGGTACAAAGCTAAATACCGAGTTCTTTCACACCAAGGCGAACCACACCTAACACAACGTCGCCTACCTTTTATACGGTGCTAGGCTAACCACCGAGTTCTTTCACACCAAGGAGAACTAATCCTATCACAACGTCGCCTATCCTTTATTAGGTACTAGGCTAAGCACCTAGTTCCATTACTATGGAGGAACTACTACCCTTCACAACACAACACCTAATATCAAGGAGATCAACTCCTTGTTACACCATCATCAAGGATATCACCATCCTTGGAAATAAATAAATACTTATATGTATAACGATGCACTTCATCGATTATACGACCTAGACATTTTTCCCAAATGTGATTTGATTTGATTCTTTGGCATTCTTCACTAATGCCTTTGACACAACGCTTGGCACCCTTCACTAATGCCTTCGTCTTGACACCTTTAGCATTCTTCACTTATGCTTTGACACGGAAGATGAGCACCTTTCACTAATGCTTTCATCTTGACACTTTCGGCATTCTTCACTAATGCCTTCGACCCAACATCTATGGAGAAAGGAAGAACTTATCAACAAAAGAACCTTAGTTGTCTTGATGATGATGAAGCATGGCAACTCATGGACTTGAGCTTGCTCATCTTCAAGAAGTGGTGATCTTGCCTTTAAGAGGAACCTAGAAGATCACACAAAAGCAAAAGACAAACTACATAGATCACTTGGATCTGAGGTTAGAGGGTTAGAATACTTGGGGAAGTATGTATGTAAAAAACATGAGTAGAAAGGAAGAAATGGATCTCTATTTATAGAGAAAATTCTCTACTGTTCCCCGGATCCCACGGATCCCTTCCACTTGGGATTCGGCTAGCACAAAGCTAGGGATCCGTGGAACGCTCCTCTTTGCCCATGGGTATTTTAGGTTATGGGTCAAGGGTCATGGGTCATGGGTTATGGGTTGATCCATGATTTTCTTTCTAGATACAATGAACTTGGTTAAGTGGTATATATAAAACCATGGGTTATGGGTCAATACCATTTGCTAGTTTTTACCCATCTAATATATACTTGTTTTTACCCATTTAGTATATACTTGTTTTTACCCATTTTAGTATACTTAGTTTAAGCATATGCTAACCCAATATGTAAACACTAGTTGTTGTACATATGTATCTAAATCATAAAATCACTTATACTTGTTTTAGTGTTTTATGTGAAAATGTGAATATGTTAGAAACTATTGGTTCAAACCATTTACGTATTTTATTTGTTTCGTTAATATGATTTTACGTTTGTTATCGACAAAACATTAGAATGATGTGTTATATCTCACTTGTTGCTCATGTTTATTATTTTTACACATTTAATGCACGAGGTTGTGATAGTGTGCAGGTCGAGCAAGAAGAACAAGTGGAGGGAATCTCGACGCGATCATAAGCCGAGATTAGGAGAGCAATGGACATTATTGGAGACGTCTGATTGATGGCTGTTGAAGGAGTCTAACTTAAATACTCAGGAGAGATAAAGAAAAGTGCTCGTCGGGAGACTACCCGTCCCTATCTTAGATTTAGTTTTTGATTTTTCTTAGACCTTTTTGGATATTTTTGTATTTTGTTGGTTTTGTTTTGGGTTTGGTATGTTTTTTTTGTCTGTTTGCAGGTTTAAAGACCAAGGATAGATGATAGGAGTTCCAATAACTCCTCTTGATCACGTAGGAAGAAGTTGATATTTTGGGCACTACAACATCAGTGATTAATTACGGCGTAATGGGCCGATCCATTTACGCCGTAACTGGCTATCAGTAAGACCATTTGCCCACTTCATTTTAACTACGCCGTAACTAGGCCGATCTAGCTACGCCGTAACATCCATGTTCCAGGTATCTTCTTTTCTCAGGGCTTTCTTATTACGCCGTAACTGGGCCGATCCATTTATGCCGTAATCCCTTCCTGGTAAACATTTTATTAAGTTAACTCACCTACGCCGTAACTGGGCCGATCCAGTTACGCCGTAACTATCCTCTGATATGAAAATTTTAAAATAAAAACAGTTTCAAAACATTCTCATAACCTTGTATTAGTAATTAAATGAACTTTGTGGGTGTGTTCCCTGTAAACCCTCACGAGACTTCACTCGTCCACTCGGGACACCGAGGGGTTTAAAAGGCTTGTTGCATGCGCTAAATGCAACCGTGATTCCTACTAAAGTGAGTTAGGTTTTATTTTGTTTTTAGTTTTTACATTTCGTGCTATTTTTTCTTTTTATCCGGAATTATGCTTTTTGGTCTTAGTTTTTCTTGCAGCAATACAGGTTGAAGAATTATGGAGTTATGATTGGCTGCAAGGAAACACCTTTTATCCGTCCTAGTTGAGTAACATGGAGTTTGCAAGAAGTGTTGATGTGAAGATGGATGTTGCTCGTGGAGGCACAATTGGAGCATGTTTTTGAACATGCATTATTATTCATACCGAGCAAATCCAGGGGAGTTTTTCCTTCCATCTATAACCCTTCTTATCTTTCATTTATATGCTTAAGTATGACCCAAGTGGGGGGAAGGGATTAGACATAGACACCCACTTGATTTTATTTGCCTTTATTTTTTTAGTTTTTGATGAAAAGTGTTTCATTAATAAAATTTTGACATGTTTTTCATTACTTAACTGGATTAATCTAGACTGAGCACACCTACCCTATATTTCCATTGTGTGAGGATAAGCCTTTCCGTTTTCCCCTTATACATAATTCCATTAAAATGAGTGTGCCGGTGGGCTGTAGTAGACTTTAGAACTTGGCCTTGTATATCTTTTCGAGACCATTATCATGAGCATTACACTGAGGTAACTTGGTGTGATCGGTGCAGCTAGGATTTAAGGCAATTTTAGGATTAAACCCAAATAGCCCATATATGTATTGTGTTTATTGACTTTTCACATCGATTAGTCAATCCCCCTGTTAAACCCATTTTGTTTGCACTCACCATTAGTGCAAGATACTCTTAGATACACCCTTCAGAGCCTTTCCTTTCATTTTGTTCACCCAATATTATTGTTTCGTTACACCTATCGCCTAACCTACCCTGTAGTTTCTTAGGTCCATGGTCCAGGCGCTGTTGGTTAATTTTGGTTCCACTAGTGAAAGTCGCGGGTTTTGAATAAAGGGTTTTGGAAGAAAATCCGGTTTAGATGATAGTTGATCTCAAGTGGGGGGATGCTTTATATGTTCGTATTGTTTTTTCATGTATACCTTGTCTTGCATAAAAAATAAAATAAATAAATAAAAAATAGCATGCAAGCAAGTGTTTATTAGTTTGTTTATAGCTGATTGTAATATAAATCAGCTTATGTGTCATATTGTGATAAGTGTTCTCGCCTTGTTTCAGCTGGCGAAAATTTTTAAATATCCGTTTTGTCTTACGGATAAAATTAGAAACCCGAACATTTCTATCTCGCCTTTCAAATTTTAATCAATATTCATACAATGGGGACATTGTACATTTCAAGTGGAGGGATAGGAGATAGAAATGGTTGATTATGGTTGAAAATGTGCTAAAATTACCCAAATTTTAAAAAAAATTATATAGCACATACTTTTTTTCATTGATGATGAAGGCCGAGTTAATGCATCTTATTTTCCTAGTTTATGGAGATTATGAGGCACTACACTATTTGTTATATGCATTGACTCGTGTATTGAAGACCCCTTGACTCTTGACCCTTGATTTTTGCTATGGGATTGAATGCGACTAGTGGTGGGGCGACTGTGGACTTAGGAATCTATTTGTTTCTTGTCTTTTTGTTTACACCCATTAAATGTGTTCCCATGTCTTATCCTACCCTTAGTCATGAATCGAGTTTAGGTGATGAAGCGAGCAATCATTGGTGTCTTGGCCATGGATTTGGTCATGTATCATTGGTTTTATCCCCTTCGCCGTAGCTCGTTAGTAATGACAAAATAAACCCATAAGCCTATGTTGTGTCAACCCATTGCCTTTTAGAATAGCTGCATCTATAGTCTCTAGTGGTGGAGATTAGTATCTTTGCCAAGCTTATGATAGAATACTCGCCATGATTGAGCAGTTGAGTGATCACCCAAAAATAAACACGTGAATTATGAGAGAGAGAGTGTGAGTTCAATTCCCTTTTCGTGAGGTGCTCGGTTTGGAATTTTCTAGCTTAGGTGATTTTTAGACTCATATTTTCCAATTAATCCTGGGAGATATCTTTTTAAGAATTATTTAAAGGGTCTACTTGAGAACAAGTAGGATTCAAGTGAGGGGATATTTGATAACATCAAATTAGCCTGATCTTTTATATATCAAATTCCCGTGTTTATGGCATCATTTATATTAATATGGTACTTAATTGGTCTATATTCGTTCATATTTGCATTTCAGGATAAATGAGGCGCTGGAGCGGAAAAGATGTGATAAAAGGCCAAGAAATATACTCTGAAGATAAGTTACGGCGTAAAGGGTACTTTTGACTACGTCATAATTAATACAACGAAGGCCTGACAATTATTTGTGAAGGTTACGCCGTAACTAGCTAATAATGTTACGGCGTAAATAGAATGCTTTGAAGGATACGACGTAACCATCTCTTTTGGTTATGTCGTAATTATTTTTATGAAGGTACGGCGTAACATGCCATTAGTTACGCCGTAGATTTCGGATCGGATAATCATGAGCTAACAAAGGATTACGGCGTAACTCGGATAATTAGTTACGCCGTAATTAATTACTTGGGCGCAAAGTTTCGAGGTCCAGGGATTAATTGCGACAAGTTTATATTTATTTTATCCATTTCGAGGACTAATGAATAAATACAGAAATGCGATGAGGGGCTGAAGATAAAGTTTAATAACACATTTTAATGTGTTAATGACGACAAGGACTTAAAGTGAATGGGAGCAAAAGTTGGAGGACCTATGTGCAAGATGGCATATATTCTATCACTATAAATAGCACATGGGCATGATACATTTAATCATCAATTGCAGAGAATATCAATTCTCCTGTGGGTTCGTGAGTGCGCCGACAAAAAGAAAAAGAAGGCACTGTACGAGGGTTTTTATGGGGCAAAACCCCGCTAGGGGATCGATAGCATTATCCTTGACACGATATGTAATTATTTTCCGACTCTTAATATTATTTTGGTTTCATTATTCAATTATAATTTTGATTCTGATTTAATTGTTGGAGCATTTTTATTTATTGTGTTCTATTTAATTGATTGTATTTTAATTTATTAATTGTCAATTAATTATTTTGATGTTATGTCTTGTTTATTTATTGTTTTACATGTTAATTATATTTGTCATCCCACTTGGGTATTTTAGAGATGTGGAAATTAGGTCTTGGCCTAGTTTAGATTCTTTTATTATTAATGCTTCTGCGTTAATTAATTGTTTCTAGTGTATGCATGCATAGTTTATTGGTAGCTGCCCTTGTTTCGGTAGTTTTGAATGGCGGTAGAGGCCAATTGCCTAGGAGATATGACCAACTGACCCGAGAAGAGCGGACTGAGACGGGAAGGGTAAGATATGACCAACTGACGACCCTTTCTACTTGTGTGATTTGACCAACTGATCACCTACCGTTTGGATGAACTTAAGAATTAGGGGGTGAGTGTTTAAGTTCCTAACGGCCGGACACTCACTATTATGAATCTAGCATGTAGCGGTACTTAATGACTTGGCTTAGGGGACCAGGAACAACATGACTTATGACGGTGCGCCTGATTTCTCCTGTGGTGGCATATTTGCTGATAGGTTAGGGCGAATTGACCAAATGTTGTCCTCTCGACTTTAACCCCACTTGAAACAAGAATCTAGTGACATTTAGAACCCATGTATTGCGATAGTAAATGACCGGATCTTAATGACTGCTATTAAATTGCCGAATGATCCCGGGTGACCTGTTCATCTTGGTGAGGATTCTAAGAACCATAGGGTAGGCGAATTGACCAAAGGAGTCTATCGACTGTTGCTACTTGTGGAAGAACTAGGTTTAAGAATTGCATCACTATCGTTTCATTTAGCTTGTTTACCAGAGAACCAGCCCAATTGATCATGTGACACCTTAAATATTATCAATCCTTACATTAAAACTTATTTATTTGACTTATTTAATTAATTAGACAGTTAGGAATCAACCGTTCTTGGGACGACCTCGGTCTTACCATTCCCTCACTACATGCGACCGGGTACACTGCTCGTTAGTGTATTAGGTAGGCCATAGGTAGACGAGTTACTATAAATGTAAAACCTGGTCAGTAAAACCTGCATCATCTATACAACCTATAATGGAGATTAGCATTTTTCTCCTAATTAATTTTTAAGATTTTCATAAATATATTTTAAGTATTGCAAGTAAAAAAACTATTTACTACTATTTAAAACACAAATACATTAATTCAACACATACAATTAATACTCTTTTAAATCACCCTCTCACTAAAATGCAACCATTTTACCATACTAGCCAAGTACCCGCGCCAAGCGGCGGCTATGTATAGGCGAGTTCTCGGGCCTTGTGCCTATCGGTGATGACTGGGTCGATTTGCTTGTGTGTTTTTATACATTCGTGAGGGTCGTTAAGAGTGGAAGGTGTGGGCTCGCCATGGGTATTCGCCGTCCGATGTGGCTGTTCGCCATGGCTTGCCGCCACACCGGCGTAGCTCGCCTTCCTTCGCCGTGGCCTCCCTCTTCGTCTGCACAACGAGCCTCTTCCACTGACATTTCTGACAAATTACAAACCAAACGCACTAAAAATTGTTTTTAATATACGAAAGTATAAAGAATGAAAGAAAGTTGTTTCTGTGTTTTATTCAAGATCTTTGTTTATGTGTTAGAGATTCGAAGGGATTGATGATTGGTTTATGTATTTCTATCTCATAGATAAGATGTGAGTACTGTGGTAGAGATTGTGAAATGAAGAAGTGTGTAAGCGTGTGATTTAGAATTAGGGCAACATTAGTATTTATCCATGTTATAAGATTGTGGGTTAACTTGAAGCCCAAAATACATTCACATAGCAGCATTTCGAGAATCTAAACTACAATTCATGGTTTGAGCCCACTACAATTCGTTTTTGGACTATGTAGATTCTATTAAGCCAATGGTGCTTGAAGTTAAACTACATTCACATAACCATGCTGACTCGGGCAAGTACAAACAAGATACAAGTAGGCTAAATTTTTCCGTGTCGTTTTTTTTTTTTTTACGTATCGTATTTATTTTTTCTTATTATTGTGTTGTTAATATATTTTAATTATTAATGAAATAAAGTTAGTTTATTTAGAATGAAATGAATTTAGTTTATTTGGAAAATTGAATAAAAAAAATAAAGTGGTAGTGGTGGGCCCTAAATGAAGAGGTTGAGGTTTGTTAAGAATGAGGCGAGGTGATAACATCAAATAGTCCTGAATATTAAGTGTCAATTTCCCCCGATAATGCTCGTTATTTATATAATTTATATGGATTTACGCTTGTTTTCCATTATTTTCCACTTTTAGGTAAATTACGAGTATTGGAGCTAAAGAGACGCGGAAATGGAAACATTACTAAAGATTTATCACAGTATGCCTATTTTGAAGAAGTTACGGCGTAACTCATCTCTCACATTACGCCGTAACTATTGCGTGACCCCGAAGTCCAACTTATCAAGAGGTTACGGCGTAACTCTTCCCAAAGGTTACGACGTAACTTCATTAGGTCAAAAGAGGTTCCACGCCGCTGATACTTACGCCGTAACTACTGCATCACTTACGACGTAACCGAGTTTATTGAAGACTACGGCGTAACCACTAATAAGGTTACGCCGTAACTAGCAGATCTAGTGCATTTACGAAGAAATAGAAGGTTACGGCGTAACTCCTATTTTGGTTCCGACGTAACCCAGACCTGGCCTATAAATACCCCACAAATTTTGCATTTTATATCATCTCTTCTCCTCCCTCTCCAAGGGGGCGATTGGGGCAAAGCATCCCATTCCACACACAACACTCTAAGAACGTGGGAAAAAGCTCAAGGAAGGTCTAGGGAAGCATACTCTTCCAAGGAGAAGTCACACCATTACGATAAGCTTTAGCATTTATTATTTCTTTTACCTTCAATTCATGTATTTCTACATCTAAGCACCATTTGGTGCTAGCCTAGTTATGATAAGCTTTAGCATATTATTTCGTTGTGTATTTCGTACAGTTCCTAACGCCGACTATATTGAATTGATGTACTTATGATGATTAATATAGGGCTGCTAAGCAAGTAATTGGAAGTAGGTAGACGTAAACATTACTAGTTAGGAGGATTAACTAGGTTAGCACCACTATTCCTCTATTGATTTTCTTCTACCATTTATTTGCATATTGCATTAGTAGTATATCCGTAATTACACACATAGCTCTTGGGACGACCTAGGCTTTACCATTTACTACACTACACACGACCGTACACGCCCTAGTGCATTAGGGTAGACCATAGGTATAGCGAGACACTATAAATATTAAGACACAGTCGGTAAAACCTGCATCAAGTTTTTGGCGCCGCTGCCGGAGAGCTATATTAGGATTGATATTAAGTCTTTCATTTCATTTTTAAACTTTTCTCACGATCTCTTTTCAAGTTTTAGATACTATGGAAGTTGTTAACATTGATGACCTCACTCTTGAAAAATATTTGGCATTGACAAGAGAAGATAATGGGCCGGGGCTCGTAAGACCGGCAATTGGTGCGGATGTCCGCCTGAATCACTGTCGGTTCATGAGGGAACTGAGGCAAAAGCTTTTTGCAGGGACTGATAATGATGATGCCCACTTACATGTACGAAGAGTTTTGGAGATAGCCGATCTTTTTCACGTTCCAGGGATCACTCATGATGTTCTTATGCTCAGGATATTTCCTATTACACTCACTAGAGCGCCCAGAAGATGGTTTGACAGAATTCTAGCAGGGCCGATCAATACATGGTATCTTCTAAAAAATGCATTTATTCAAAAATATTATCCTCCTTCGAAGATTACCAAAAAGATGGAAGAGATAAGGAGTTTCAGGCAAGAGATGGATGAAACGTTAGACGTAGCTTGGGAAAGATTTAATGACCTTCTATATAATTGCCCAATGCGCGATCTCAACAACTATCAGAAAGTCCTTATTTTCTACAACGGGTTAACCATCCCTTCCCTATGATGCCTCCGGCACAAGCCCTTACATCAATTCAGAAGATGGTTGATCATTCACGAAACTGGTACGATGAAGCTACTACTTGGTCCACTAATAGCAATAGCTTAGACGATTTTGGTGATATCAAGAAAGGAATCGATAAGCTTGGATATGATATGAAGATGGTTAAGGAGGATGTTCAGTTCCTCCATGATGAATGCGAAGAATATGAGCAGGTCAAGTATGTTGAATCCTTGGAAGAGACCTTCAATAAATTCTCGGATAATTTGAAAAGGATGCACGACTCGAATGACAAAATGATTAGGAAATTCAAGGAGGGCGCAGACTTGAATTTAAAGAAGCTAGACGCTAGGAGGAAAAGCTTGGAGGCTAAGCTTGAAGAATTAAACCAAAAGGTCTTGGAAAGTAAAAAGAATGCGGTTGGAACTATCAAAGCAAAGGTGGGAAAGACGAGAGAAGTCATCAACGAGCCGGTTCCTGGTGATTTACCTTGTATCAGACCTTATGTCCTACCTATCCCATTTCCAGGAGGCTTGAAGGTTTTCAGAAATGAAGAAACAAGCGACGATCAATTGAAGAAGATGGGAGCAAAGAACTTACAGAGCGATGAAGCAACGCCGCAAGCTAATGAGGAATCAACCACAACACAAAACGGTATTGCTTCTAGCTCTTCTTTTATTCCTAACAATCTTGCTTGTTTTTCTATTCAGGATGCTGAAATTATGGACGAAATCGTGCAACCCATCACATCACCCGATAATGGTTATGTAGCTTCGGCTACTGAACCAATTTTAGTTGATCTTGCAAGGGAATTAGAGGACAAGATTTTGGACACTTTAGTGATTAACAAGGAGACACATGAGCCGATTAATCAACCACATCACAAGGTGAGCCATGCATCAATGCCATCAACTAAAACGGGTAAGGTAAGGAAAAAAGGTTCTCCTTTAAGGTATGATTTTAATTCATCTTTTCCCCATCCTTCAGCAAATTCACACCCTCATGGTGTTTATTGCTATTTCCACCCACACTTGGTTTCAAGTGAAGGGAGAAACACCCTTTTACGTAGTAAATAAGGGTGGAGTCAAGCTCGTGACTCAAACAAAAACAAGCGCTTCATGGGAGGCACCCCATGCCTATCTTTCCTTTATCCCTTTCTTTTGTTTTTATTTCCTTTTTGTTGGGTTTTGTGTTTTCTAACCATTTTTGCAGGAGACAATGAAGTAATTACTGCTGCAGTTGCTGATCTGAACAGAGTTACGGCGTAACTCATCTTGGTGATTACGCCAAAACCAACATTTTAGCAAAGATAATTCTTGAAGCATTACCAATTACGGCATAATACCATCTCGGTTACGCAGTAACTATTCGCTTCTCACCATACCAGGTTTTGCAAGTTACGGCGTAATCCTCTTATTGGAGTTACGACGTAACTCTTCTCTGCTTTAATTCTTTCATTTTAAAACACAATAACCTTGTATTAGTTTTTAAATGAACTTTGTGGGTGTGTTCCTGTAAACCCTCACGAGACTTCACTCGTCCACTTGGGACACCAAGTGGTTTAAAAGGCTTGTTGGATTCGCTAAATGCAACCGTGATTCCAACGAAAGTGAGTTAGGTTTATTTTTCATTTTTTTTTTGAATTATGCTTGTCGGTATTGTGATTTCATGGATTGAAGTTTGTTCATGACGCTTTAACGAAGGCACGATCCTTTCTCGTGGGCCTTCTTCTTTTTGGAGCAAATTTCAGGAAGTTCTCGCTCTAATTCTACCTTTCTCTTCACCTTTATTTTAATGCCTAGTACAAAAGGGACTTTGTACAATTCAAGTGGGGGACGGGAGTAGAATTATCTCTTGAACATTATTTAGCCCTCATTTTTCTAGTTTATTTTGAAAAATTATGCCATTTTTTATATTTTGACATGTTTTTCCGAACCTAACTAGATTAGACCTTAGCCGAGCACACACAACCCTTGATATTACATGCTGAGATTAGCCTTATCCGTTTCCTATATTTTACCCCAAATCCACCAAATTATGAGTGTGCCGGTAGCTTGTAAACTTTAAAACTTGGCCTTTGCATCATTTCGAGACCATAGACGAGGTATGTTGAGTTAGCTCGATGTATTTGGACTTTTCAGTTTTAGAAGGCAATATTATAGGATTATCACCCAAACAACCTACCATTGTGAGTCTATCGATTAGTCACCTCGACTTTTCAACCCCCATCTGAAACCCTTTTGTTGCACTCCTCTTTAGTGCAAGATACCCCTAGATACACCCTTCTGAGCCATTCCTTTCATTTTTTCACCCCAATATATTGTTTCGTTACACCCTTACACCTTAGCCTACCTTGTAGTCTTTATTGGTAATTGGGAAGTCATCATTTGCCTAAGTTCAAGATTCGAGTGGAAAGGTTTGGAAATCACGCTTTCATCGACAACAATTATGAAGATCATTGAAGAACCCCCGAATTCCCATTGTTCATCTCAAGTGGGGGGATGTTATGTTATAATGTTTTGATTCCAAAAAAAAAAAAAAAGTTGATTGAGTATGATTTTGTAAAGTGCGATGTTATAAGCACTATAGTATGAGCTTTATTGTTTAGTATCGAGGAGGCCACCTCCGTCACATTTGAAGATTGGAGTTAGAGTTATACCAACTAAAGAAGAAAAGGTAGTGTGCCCATCACGACGTCCTCTAATGACACATCTACCTTGCATTTCATGATCCGGTCTCTAGAATTCTAAGCTTGAACTGTGGGCGGACGGTAAGTGGTGATGACTTAGTTATAGATATAGACTATCTGCTTGTTTTTCATTTTACACCAATTATACATCCCATGTCTTATCCTACCCTTTAGTCATGAAGCATGTCTAGGTGATGCATTGAGCAATCTTTGGTGTCTTGGCCATGGATTTGGTCATGTATCATTGATTTTGTCCACTTCTCCGTGACATGTTAGTAATGACGAGTCACCCCTTAACCTTTGTCGTGTCTACCCATATTGCCTTCGAGAATTGTTTAGCCCTTAACTCTAGTGGTAGAGATTTGTGTAACCGTCAAGCTTATGATAGAATACATGCTATGGCTGTGCGATTGAGTGATCACCCCAAAATTGACACTTAGAATAGTTGAGAGATTTGAGTGTTTGTTCCCCTTTCGTGAGGTGTTCGCTTTGTTTTATTCTAGCATAAGGGATTTGTAAACTCATATTTTCCAGGTAATGGGAAATATCTTTTAAGAATCTATCTAATAAGGTCTACTTGAGGGCAAGTAGAGTTCAAGTGGGGGGATATTTGATAACATCAAATAGTACTGAATATTAAGTGTCAATTTCCCCCGATAATGTTCGTTATTTATATCATTTATATAGATTTACGCTTGTTTTCCATTGTTTTCCACTTTCAGGTAAATTACGAGTATTGGAGCTAAAGAGACGCGGAAATGGAAACATTACTAAAGATTTATCAGAGTATGCCTATTTTGAAGAAGTTACGGCGTAACTCATCTCTCACATTACGCCGTAACTATTGCGTGACCCAGAAGTCCAACTTATCAAGGGTTACGCGTAACTCTTCCCAAAGGTTACGACGTAACTTCATTAGGTCAAAAGAGGTTCCATGCCGCTGATACTTACGCCGTAACTACTGCATCACTTACGACGTAACCGAGTTTATTGAAGACTACGGCGTAACCACTAATAAGGTTACGCCGTAACTAGCAGATCTAGTGCATTTACAAAGAAATGGAAGGTTATGGCATAACTCCTATATTGGTTACTGAACCCGGACACTGCCTATAAATACCCCACGAATTCTGCATTTTATATCATCTCTTCTCCTCCCTCTCCAATGGGGCGATTGGGGCAAAGCATCCCATTCCACACACAACACTCTGAGAACGTGGGAAAAAGCTCAAGGAAGGTCTAGGGAAGCATACGGAGCTTTTTCCAAGGGAGAAGTCACACCATTACGATAAGCTTTAGCGTTTATTATTTCTTTTACTTTCAATTCATGTATTTCGTACCTTTAAATATTGAATTGATGTGCATGATTAATATGAGCGGCTAAGCACCCTTTGGTGCTAGCCTAGTTATGATTCCTTAATTGTTTTGTTTCGTTTACCTTTACTTCCGTACAATTATTTCTAAGTGTATGCATGCATAGATCTTTGGTAGTCACCCCGGTTCGGTAGTTTTTAATGGCGGTAGAGGCCAATTGCCTAGGAGATATGACCAACTGACCCTAGGTGAGCGGACTGAGACGGGAAGGGTAAGATATGACCAACTGACGACCCTTTCTACTTGTGTGATTTGACCAACTGATCACCTATCTTTTAGATGAACTTAAGAATTGGGGGATGTAGTGTCTAAGTTCCTAACGGCCGGGCACTCACTATTTAGAATCTAGCATGTAGCGGTACTTAATGACTCGGCTTAGGGGACCAGGAACAACAGGACTTATGACGGTGCGCTTGATTTCTCCTGTGGTGGCATCTTTGCTGATAGGTTAGGGCGAATTGACCAAATGTTGTCCTCTCGAATTTGACCCCACCTGAAGTAATTGGAAGTAGGTAGACGTAAACATTACTAGTTAGGAGGATTAACTATTCCTTTATTGATTTCCCTTCTACCATTTATTTGCTTTCATATTCTGCATTAGTAGTTTAATTAATTAAAACCCTATCAAACCATTTATATTTTGTGACAATTAGACTTAGTAATTATCCGTCACACATAGCTCTTGGGACGACCTCGGCTTTACCATTTACTACACTACACACGACCGGGTACACTGCCCGTTAGTGCATTAGGGTAGACTATAGGTATAGCGAGACACTATAAATATTAAGACATGGTCAGTAAAACCTGCATCACATGGTTTGTTGTGGTTAGTTGTGAAGAAGTGGGATGCTGATGTGGCGCTGAGGTGGCACTGATGAAGAGGGTATGCCTTGTTATGACACCTTCCGCTCTAAGATGTAACAATTGTTTGTGTGTTTTTTTAGGATTTTTGTGCGCACTCTTCTTTTTGTTGGTTAGATAACAATTATAGTGACAATTATGTGATAGATTAATAGGTTATTTTTGTATATAGTAACTCTTTGTTGCGTGTGTTTATGTTTTATTTGGAAGGAAAATTTTAATGGTACTTGTTTGACTTTTAGGCTAATTTTATTAATCTTTAGTTGTGACATGCTTAACCTTAAATTATTAGCTTCAAATTTTATTTTATTTTGGTTCGATTATAATGTATGACCTGTTTAGTGTTGTGTAGCAACTGGTTACAATTTTTTTTATTAATAGTCTTATTTTTTGTTTTTTTGTGCCCCTTGTAATATTAAAGATTCAGCGGCAACAAAGGAAAGTGTAATACCTGCAAGCAAAGTACTGTCAAAACTCAAAAGTAAAAACTACGTGTCTCAAGGATGTCATTGTCATAATAACAACATTAATGGTCTCATATTTTTTTTAAACTTAGAGATCTTAAAATGAAGCAAATCTTGAACAAAATAAACTTTTATGGCCTCAAAACACCATGAGTTAATAACTAAAGACAATAAACTTTTCAACACAAAGTGGCTCAATTTTCATTTTATTATACAGAAAGCTTCATACCATGGCTAGAATTATAGAGGTTGCTAAAGGGATGTTTGTTTTTTAAAAAGAGGCTTTTAACAGCCTCTGAATCTGAACCGTTCAGACGCGGTTATACATTTTTGCCGTTCAGACCGTTTGTTTTTTTTCCCGTTCAGACGCGGTCAGAGGCAGTAAGATCTTAATGGTCTACACTTGAGAGGGGTGTCTTAATGCCTCTTGTTGCCTATTGTTGACACAAAAATAACCAAAAAAAAATAGTACGAGCAAGGAAATGTGCGGTTCAAACATGAGTTTTCTTTCCCGTTCAGATGCGGTCAGATTCAGACATTTACGCCTCAGATTCAGATTTAGATGTGCGGTTCCGATTCAGATTCAGAGCCTCTTAAAAAACAAACACCACCTGAGTGTAGAATAAGACTCAACTCGATATTATTTTGCCAAGACGAAGTATTGTATTTTTATCATACAAGTATCATCACAGCCTTATTCAATCTCTGATATATGAAAGATCTTAACAGCCCTCAACCTCGAAAGACGTCTGTTAGTACAAAAAGTGTGACGGGTTGTGATGGGTGTTAGTGTTGCTTGTTGGACTGGGCTAACGAGCTGTTGGTGGGCTGATCTTGTACTAATCCAAGTAATTTGATTGAGTCCCTGCACAAGAAAGAGTAAACCGTTAGCCTTACCGTGGGGACGGACCCCACGATTAGACTCCGGCGTGAGAATAACTATACATTCTTGTCAGAGAAAAGAGAGTATGTGTGTATTATTATGAGAGAGAAAGTTGTACCTTGTATGGGGATTAGAGCCCCTTTTATAGGCGAGGTTTACCGTTAGGATTTCCTGATTACTCGCATATAAGAGTTAGCGGCCGGAGTGGGACCCTTGTCGGACAAGGTCCCGTGGTAATCACGGATGCGGACACATGATACCTTCCGCGGCTGGAGGATTGGTCCGCTAAGTATCCTGCATGCGTCTTTGAGTTTGGACTATAGCCAATTTCGTTATTGGGCTTACTGTTGGTCCAATATTCGTAGTTGTTCTCGTTATTGGGCATCGGCCCAGTATGTCTATAGCACGAGTTAGGCCCAAGGCCTGCTATACGTGCTATACGTCATCAAGTCCCCCAAGTCTAGTATATTCATTGCGTGCGGATATTTGTCGCGTGCGGTGAATGTTTCTAGAATTAAGTTGACTGAGCAATTTCCTTTCCGTACTTTTGAAGCATCTTTCTGACGCTCCCCTTTCTTGGGAAGTGTTTCGTGCGACGTGGATGTTTTTCGACTTTTCATTTTCTGCTTGATTTGACTTAGTGTCCCACGCGCCTCTATTGTCCTTATCTTTTTACTTTTATTCCTGATCGTTTATCCGGATTTTCGTTGATACGTGTAACCATCTTAATTTGGGTATATTCTTAGTATAAATACTACCCATGTTTTTACTATTTTCACTTTTCTTCTTCTGCTATATTTTCGCCATCGCCGCTTTGTTCTATCTTTTGGGAGAAGAGAATCCATCCGTTTATCCGTTTTGATCTTGATTTCATCCGCCCGCTATGAGTGCTATTGTGGATATAAAGTGTGGTACTTCCCCAGAGATGTTTGTCCCCTTCCTTAATAAGTTCAACATTCCTTTTGAGGTTCACCCGGAGCCTCCTTCACCCAATCACACCATGCATGAGTATCCCCCAAAAAAGATTGGTTTGTACACCCGATTTTTTGATTATGTTTATTTTGATTATGCGAATTTTCTCCTGCCACTGTCAATTTTCCTCGTTGACTTGATTAGGTACTATCGCATTAATATTACCCAGCTTTCAGTCTTTGGTGCATGCAAGGTTTCTAACTTTGATATCTTATGTCGTTCTGTTGGTTTGTTTTTGTTTTTATGTTTGGTTTTCTTTTAGCAAGAGTGAAGGTGCTCCGATGGTTTACACTAAGCCCCTTGATTCTTTGAAGAATTGAAACGATCGTTTTTTCTGGGGTTGATGACTTTGTCTTATTTCCATGGAGTTCCAATAAGAATTGTTTTAAGGATCCTGTTCCTCTTGCTGACGAGTATAATGCTGAGCATTATGTCACTCTTGTCCCCCATCATGCTCTTTTCAGGGTATTTCCCCTGAAGTATTTCTTTGTTGGGTTGGCTTGAGACGCCACTACTCTTTGGGGCGAAGATATGTACCCCGAGTTCTTCCATGATGATGGAACATGTAAATTTTCCCTTTTGGCGTTACTCCATACCCTTCCTTTTACATCAATATTTTGACTTTTTTTTTGTAGTGATGAGTTGGCCTGACTATATTCAGTCTCCTGATCCTACTAAGGTCAGAATGGTTGGGCGTTCTCGTCGTGAGGGGAGCCCAGGCTCCTGGAGGTCACTGTTCATCGTACAATGTCACTTCTTCCTATTGCTCCTCCTCTTACTGAAGATGAATTGGAAGCTGGTGTTAACGATCTTTTTGGGTCTGAGGGTGCTGATGTTAATGTCGGAAGTGGATCAGCCCTCGAGGCTACTGATGTTGATGCTAATGCTGCTACTTATGGTCCTTTATTTAAGAGGAAAGAGAATCCTTTACTGATTGTTAGGGAGTCCTCTAGTCCGGTTAAGAGGTTGCATCCTGACTTTCCTCAAGGGCGGTCTGTCGATAGCTCTCCTACTGGTGGTTTTCAGGCTTTCTTGAATAGTAGTGTTTTGGACGCTGAGTTTGGTTTCACAGCTGCTCAGACTTTGCCTTTTATCACTACTTCTATGTCAACGACCCCTGAGCGTGAGGTTGAGTTTTCTGCTGATGCTTCTATCAGACGTGAGCCTTTTATTGGTCCTCTTCAAAGGTTTGTTATTTCCTCAGACTCTTCTTATGATTCTAGCACCTCCGTTGCTGGAGCTGAGGTTACCTTTTGTACCAGGTCTGAGACTGCCTTAGGTGTTGTTGCCACTATTGTTGTAATGACGATTTCTGTTCCTGTTCCGGTTGTGAGGGATGCCCTTCCTAATCCCTCCCCTTTTTTTAGTGGTTCATCCTCAGATGGAGGTGCTGACCAAGATGCCAGAGATCTTCCTGGTCCCTCTGCTGCTCAGCCTTTGGCTGATGACATTCGGGCTGCTATTGGTCTGGACCTTTTGCGATTACAGGAGCGCTATCTTCCAAACTGGAAAGTGTCCAATGAGTCCTTTCTTGATAGTTCCTCAAACTGTCATGAAGTTGTTGACGGGGTTGCTTCTCCCAGACTTTTTGCTTCGCTTCGCGAAATGAGCTACAACCAG
Source organism: Chrysanthemum makinoi (assembly GCA_910596185.1). Classification (NCBI taxonomy): domain Eukaryota; kingdom Viridiplantae; phylum Streptophyta; class Magnoliopsida; order Asterales; family Asteraceae; genus Chrysanthemum; species Chrysanthemum makinoi. The sequence goes on along the minus strand of OU343220.1, from coordinate 284,081,721 downwards.
TTACTTTAAGAGTTTAATGTTTTGTCAGCTCGCCAGTTGTGCTTTGGTTCTGAAGTTTGGATGCGTGCGGAGCATGATCTTCAGGAAAGGGAGAGGTTATCTGATAGGTGTGATCTTCAAGCTGACGTGATTTTTAGACTAGAGTCCAGGTTGTCCCTGACTGAAGCTGAAGTTTCTAAGACACTTTCTCTCCGCAACCGTGTATCTCTTCTTGAGGCAGCTAGGAAAGAGAATGAGGTGTTGCTTGATAGGGTCAAGGAACTTGAGTCTTGTATTTCTGACAAGGATAGTGAGCTTGGGTAACTGTGACGTGTAAACTCCTCTCTGGAATCCCGTAATGTTGAACTTGCTAAGCAGGTTCCCCCCTTTTTTTATGGACCATGTTTTCTTTCAGGTGAAAACTTTGGAGAGTGAATGTTCGGATCTTCGTCCTCGCATCTCAGAGCTTGACTGTTTGAGGGAGCTCTTTATTAAGGTTTCCCTTTATTTGGAGGAGAAGCTCCACCCTTTCTTGCTTGCTGCTGTTTTAGTCTGCCGATGGCTGTTGTCTGAGGGTTTCAAACTTGCGGTGTCCAAGTGCTGGCATTCTCCAAATTATCTTGGTATTTTAAGTGCATCCCTTAGTCGTGCTATCGAAAAGGGGATGCAAGATGGGCTTGTTGTCGGGCATTGCCACGACACGGATGTCACACCTCTTTCTAACGTAGAAGCTTATAACTCTTCTGCTGAGGCTGACTACGAGAACGCTGTTCAAGTGCTTCGTGGTATTCAACTCCCTTTGTTGTCTTCATTGGAGGCTCTTAAGGATTTTAGTGTTGAAGATGTTATGAGTTTACTTTGTCCTGAAGCTTCTGTTTCTGGTTCTTCTGCTGTTGACTCTCATTTTTGTTTGGAGCGGCTAACTGTTCTTGTTCGTCACTTCAGAAGCCCTGCTATAGTATGTGAGTCTTCTTTTTAGGCTTCCATTAATGACTGCTTTGAGAGGGCTGGGAAGGAAAGGGAAGGTTCCCTTCATGACTGGTTATCTCTTGCGGAACTATGGTATTCCTGGATTAACCCTTTGTCTGTGAGAACTTTTGCGGGTATGACTTGTGTGTCTGGTTCTGCACCTGGTCCTTCTTGTTCTGTCCCTCTTTCCATTTTCGACTATGCAGTGTCAAATATGCTTATGTTGGTGACACAGATGCAGATGTTCTTAAACAATCTGGGGCAGACCCTCTTTTAGATTCTTCTGACCAAGTTTAATTTGGTCATTATTGTATTTTGCATAATGCTTTTTATTTTACCTGTTTTGTGGCCGCAAGAGCGCGACACTTTTGTTTGTAGAATGTCTATCATATGTGCATTTTGTTGTTTGAAACTTTTTTGTTTTTGCTATTTTAATCTTCACACTGGTGTGCTTATTATAATAGTTTTAGTTGAATACTTGTGGGTTATTCGTCCGATACTGGACTTGCAACATCTTTTACGTATCTTGAGTTAATTTTGAGGTTACTCAACCTTTTGTTATTCGAAATAACGTTATATGGGTCCTGCCCAAGTGTATGCGCGTCTTACTTACATTTGTCGAAATTTCTTTTAAAGTAAATAATTAGAAGAATTTAAAGTAAAAGTTGGTGAAGGTAGCTAAGCTTAACCTTTTTTCATTCAAGATAAAAATATTACAATATAGAAATATAAATTGCGATATCAACCCTCCTCTGCGAAGTCCGCAGGAGGCGAGTTGCTTACACTTGATGTATGTAACATCTTTTAAGATTGCAGACGTTCCATGTCCGTGGAATTGGGTTTCCTGCACGGCCCTTTAGCTTGTACGCGCCTTTTCCTAATGCTTCAGTGACCTCGTAAGGTCCTTCCCATTTAGGTCCCAATTTCCCTCCTTCTTTTGCATGGCTTGCGTCGTTGTTACGGTACACCAAGTCTCTTGGCTTGAAGCTTGTGTTGCGAACTCTTGAGTTATAATACTTCTCCATTTTTGCTTTGCTTTTTACTTCACGTATTGCCGCTTGTTCCCTTCTTTCTTCCAGGAGATCCAAATTCATTTCCAAAGCCTCATCATTTTCTTCTATGTTTGCTTCCGCTGTCCTCCATGTGGGCATTCCTATTTCAGCGGGGATGACAACTTCCATTTTGTATGTCAACGAGAATGGAGTGTCTCCGTTACTGGATTTGATCATCGTACGGTGTGCCCACAAAGCACGTGATAGCTCATCCAGCCAGTTTTTGCTTCTTTCCTCCAACCGGGCTTTTATTCCTTCCCCTAGACTATTTCTTGCTCTTTCCACCTGTCCATTTGCTTGTGGATGTTTAACATAAGCAAAGTGTTGTTTTATATCCATTTTTTCGCACCAGTCTTTGAATGGGTTATCTCGGAATTGTTTTCCATTGTCGTATATTATTTCTCGTGGGAGTCCGAATCTATACACGATGTTGTCCCATTCAAATTTTTTGACGTGGTTTCCTGTAATAGTGGCAACCGGATTTGCTTCTATCCATTTTGAGAAGTATTCTATAGCCACTATGAGGAATCTGACTTTTCCAGGTCCTTCCGGAAGGGGTCCTGTGATGTCAATTCCCCATTTGTAGAATGGCCATGGGGAAGTGATTGGAATTAACCTTTCTTGCTGATGTATCGGGACTGGTCTGTGTACTTGACAATCTTTACATACCAGGATTAGCTTCCGAGCATCTTCATGCACGGTAGGCCAATATTATCCAATACGTAAGGCTCTGGCCACTACGGACATTGTTCCAACGTGCATGCTGCAGGATCCTTCGTGGATTTCTCTTAGCACGTAGTTTTCCTGGAGGGGTCCTACACACCGTAGCCACGGCCCAAGAAAAGACTTCTTGTAAAGCGTCCCGTTAATCACTGCAAACCTCTTCGACTTCCTCTTGATTTCTCTTGCTTTCTTTTGTTCGGCTGGGAGTATTTCCTTGGCCAGGTATTCATATATTGGGGTCATCCACGTGTACCCCTATTCTTCCACTATTGCTAGTACTGCTACCTCTTCTATTGACTTTTGGTTGAGCTCTTCCACCAACACTTGCTTTTTCAGATGTGTGAAGCTGGTAGATGCCATTTTATTTAGGGCGTCCGCCTTCTTGTTTTCACTTCTAGGGACTTGTTTGATTGAGAACATTCGGAAATTGCTCAAGAGCGTCCTTACCTTTTCCAGGTATTGAATCATCCCCGACTCTTTGGCTATATATTTTCCGTTAACCTGGTTAGCTACAAGTTTTGAGTCTACGTTTGCTTGCAAGTTTTTAACTCTCATTTGTTTTGCTATCTTTAACCCAACTATTAGGGCCTCATATTCAGCCTTATTATTTGTTGCTCCAAAGCGGAACCTTAAGGCATAAGTGAACTCCGTTCCCTGCGGGTCTGTCAATATTAGTCCTGCTCCACAACCATCTATGCAAGATGAATCGTCCGTGAACAGGATCCATGGTTGCGAGAGCTCCTCTTCTTCTTCCATTGAGTCGTCTTCTTCATCATCTTTTAGACTCTCTACTATGATAGCCAATATTTGTCCTTTAACTAATACTCTTGGCCTGTATTTTATGTCATATTCTCCTAACTCAATACTCCATTTATGCAGTCTGCCCGCGACTTCTGGTTTTGATAGTATTTGCTTTATTGGCTTATCCGTGATAACTACAACTGTATGTGCTTGTAAATATCTTTTCAGGCATTTTGTAGCATGTACCAAAGATAATACTAGTTTTCCATGGGTGTGTAGTTGACTTCTGGACCTTGCAGGGCTTGGCTTACAAAGTATATCGGTGTTTGCTTGCCTTCCCTTTCTGTCACTAAGACTGCGCTGATCGCTTCTTTTGCTGCCACAAGATATATGATAAGTTCCTCTTTTTACTGGGGCACCGTGAGGGTCAGGAGGTCTTCTATCATCTTTTTCATTTGCTTAAAAGCTTCCCCCGCTTCTTTTGTCCACTAAAAATCACTCTTTTTTGTACACTTTTTGGGTGTTTTATAGAAAGGTAGTGATTTCTCAGCGGATTTAGCCAGGAACCTATTTAAACTTGCCAGCTTTCCATTCAGTTTTTGAACGTCTTTAAGGTATTTTAGGGATGGGAGGTTTAGTACCGCTTCTGCTTTATCTGGGCATACTTTGATTCCTTTAGTGTTCACAGTATATCCCAGGAACATTCCTTCTTCCATTCCGAAGGTGCATTTCTTAGGATTCAACTTCATATTTATTTCTCTTAAGGTTTTAAAGGTTTCCCCTATGTCCCTTAATATCTCTTCCTCCGAGTGGCTTTTGATTACCAGGTCATCAACATACACTTCTATATTTCTGCCGATTTGCTTGTAGAAAGCCTTATCTACCAGTCGCTGGTATGTTGCTCCTGCATTCTTTAATCCGAACGGAATTTTGGTATAACAGAATATTCCTTGACTTGTAATGAATGTTGTTTTTTCCTCATCTTCCTTTGCCATTTGTATCTGGTGATAGCCCTTATATGCGTCCAGGATGCATTTGAAGGGATATCCGCAGAGTGATTCGACTTTCCAATCAATTTCCGGAAATGGGTAGCCATCCTTTGGGCATGATTTCTTAAGGTCTTTGAAGTCTACGCACATCCTCCAACTTCCGTCGTGCTTTGTTACCATCACAGGGTTGGCCAACCACCTGTGGTAATGTACTTCTTTCATGATTCTTGCGTTCAGGAGCTTTTCCACCTCCTCTTGGATCGCCTTATTTTTCTCCGGTGCTTGGCGTCTTTTCTTTTGTCTTATTGGACTGTATCGCTCACGTATATTTAAGTTGTGCTCTGCTATGTGCCTTGGAACGCCCGTCATATCTGTTGGACACTAGGCGAATATGTCTAGGTTCTGCTTCAGTAGGTCGCACAGCCTTTTACGTCCTTCCATTGATAAGGTGGATCCAATGGCTATGGTTTGTTCTGGATGCTCCGAATGTATTGCTACATGTATTCATTGCTCCACTGGTTGATTTTCTGTTGTGGCTTGCGGTATTGGTTCGGAAACCATTGTGCATTCTAATGAAACAATTCGGCTGCTTCGTAATGTGAGCACTCCTCTTTTTACCCAGATTTTTACCATTCCATGCGCTGTTGAAGGTACCGCTTGCAATTTTCGCACCCCTCTCCTTCCTATAATCCCATTATATTACGACTGGGATCTCACAATTACAAATTTCATCCATGCTGATGTTGAGTGCTCGTCATCTCCGACTTTGGTTAGCAATGATATTTGTCCTATCGGCCATATTACCTCCCCACTGAACCCAATAGGTTGTGGCATGTATCATTTGCTTTCTTATTTCGGGCCGGAGCCTTTCAAAACAGTTTTCATATAGGATTTCCGAAGCGGAACCTCCGTCAATGTACATGAGGTGTATGAAGTTCCCCCCGATTTCTGCTTCTATAATCATTGGCCCATAATTTCCTTCTTCTTCGGTTAGTGACGGGAATGCGATATTCGGGTTAGGAGAGAAGCTTTGTGTAATCCTTTGTCGCGTCACTCGTTGCTGGGTTTGCACCATTAGGATTGCAAGAGGTTTATCTTTTACAGATGTCTCTCCTTTTTTGGGCGTCTTGGATTGATCCTTTCCGCTGTTTTGTTTTAGTACCTTTATTACGTTTGATTGCTTCCCAGTTTTTAGCAATTCTTCTATTTGTCTTTTCAGATGCATGCACTCATCTGTATTATGTCCCACCTCTCCGTGAAACTCACAATATTTGTTAGCGTTTCTTTTTTCGATCAGTGTGATCATTGGTGGAGGAGTTTTGAATTTCGCTTTTTCCAACGCCAATATCTCCTTTGGTGTCTTGGAGAGGAGAGTGAACCTATCTTGCTTCCTTTCCGTCCTGAGCTGGTTTCTGTATCTGATAACATCAAATAGTCCTAATTTTCTAAGCGTTAATTTCCCCCTTTATCATCACATTTTGAGTAAAATGCTAGTGAAAACATCCTTATTCCTTATTATTTCATTTCAGGACCTATTCTATGTAAGGAAGCTTAATTGGACGTTTTCAAGCCCTATGTATGAGTTGTCGCTTAACTACGGCGTAACCAAGTGATAAAGTTACGACGTAACTAAAGATTATGAAGGCTACGACGTAACCCTCAGCTCAGGTTACGCCGTAACAACGGATAAACACCTAATTGACAAAGACTACGGCGTTACCCTCAGCTCAGGTTACGTTGTAATGAAAAAATTCACATGATTTATGAAACTACGGCGTAACCCCAGCTAAGGTTACGCCGTAACCATGGAAAATCACAAAAAATTAAAGAGTTACGATGTAATTACCTAATAAGGTTACGCCGTAACTAGTATCGGAGCCTATAAATAGTCGAAGGTTCCACCAGTTTTAATCATCTCTCATTTCCCAAACCTTCTAGGGTTAGGGGAGATCAAAACACAGAAGAAGAAGCATGGCTTAGGAGCACTGAATAACGAAGTCCTCATCTACGATTTCCATTGTATTCGATTTTGAATTCCTTCTATATTTTTCTAGGACTTATACTATGAATTCATGTCATTAATTGAAGTTTGCATTTATGTTATTGTTATTCTCTTTAATTCTTTATAGACATTTGCTAGTCTTTTCATAGATTGCTAGCCTTGGTAGTATTATAAGCTTGGTAGTATCTAAAGGGCTGGAAAATATGACCAACTGACCCCAGTCTGATAAATTGCGAAGTATGGGAGGAATTGGCCATAGTAAAACCACTCTTCGTGTGTGAACTGACCAAATGATCACCTATCAAGTGGAGGTATTTAAGAGGTTAGGGGGAATCTAAGTTCCTAACGGCCATGTTCCCACCGTCTAGATCTAGTAGATTTGGTGCTTAATGACTGCTATTAGGTTGCCGAATGATCCCGGGTGACCTGTTTATCTTGGTGAGGAATCTAAGAACCATAGGCCATGACGAATTGACCAAAGGAGTCTGGTGATAATTAACCACTATATTGAACCTTCATATCGAGAATCAATTCATATTTGTATTCTTCGTTAAGCTTCGTTTATCTATCTCTTTACCCTAAATTTCTGGTGTCTATGTGTGTGGAATAACAAAGATATCGATGAAATATAACAACCTTGTCATACCCATATATTATCAATATCATTTCTAATCATCTTAGTTCTTTCAAGGTCACAACTCTCTTGGGACGATACTCGGATTTACCTAAGGCTTTACTACATCTGATCGGGTTCTCTGCCCGTTAGTATGTGTCTATCCTAAGTTATCTAAGTTTTATAATTATTAAAAGCAGGATGAAATAGCACATCAACTTTTTGGCGCCGCTGCCGAGGAGCAGTTGATAAGGTTTTAAAATGTACCTTTTTGAGGGGTCGTTTAAGCCCTTATTTGATCACTTTTGTATCCGTTATTACTTAATATCGTTCCTTTTCACTTTTTAGGTATCTTGAAGGCAAAATGATGGAATGACACTTATTCGGATGAAAAGACGCGAATATACGAAGTAAATGGCCAAAGTCAAGAATCGAGACACTCAGGCTGCTGGAACTGAAGGGGACGGTGTCATGCACAAACTAGCGACGCCGTCGGACAACTTTTGTGATGGCTCAGTAGCCAAATTGCTTATTTACAAGTGACGGCTTCAGGTTTTAAAAGAGTAGGGCGTCGCAGCTTAGACGGCCTAGATTTGATCCAGACGACGCCGAGACCGATGAGGACGGCGTCCAGCATAAGGTGACGCCGCCACAAGCCGCAACATGCGCGCAAGTAGCCGATATGCTTTTGGCCATAACTTTTGCATACGAACTCGGATTTAAGTGATTCAAAAGCCCACGCGATCGGAATGAGAAAATATATAGTTTTGTGAAAAAATGGTCGTGATGCCATCAATCTATAGGTGTGACGCCGTCACTCTTTGCCGACAGAAAATCTGCCTATAAATATAACATTATAACTTCACTTTTTGTAAGCCCTAAACCCTAAGTCCGATTCTGGGGTTTAGGTAGGTGTTTTTCCAGCAAATTAAAGGGTTTCAAACATTATATAAACAACGTGTAATGTTTTGTTTGTTAATCCAATCCTATGGTATGTCTTCAATTATCATAATTGTTGCTTGCTCTTCATTAATTATGCTTGGCTAATTCACCTAGTGTTTGCTTATGATTGTATGAAACTTGTATATAATTAATTAGATCTTATTGATTTCTTAGTGATACTTGTGTCTATCTTCATCATTAGGGTATGACAATTTCAATGAGTCTAATTGGTTTAGTTTATAATTCTTGCATCCTACTGTCTCTTGTTTGATTGGTTGTCTCTTATCTTAATTGTGATTGATCTAGTATTGCGATAGGTCATCCGTTGTGTTATTAATGTTTGATTAATCTTTGTTGAACCTTAGCTTGTAGTTACTAGTGGAATTGTAGGCTAAATATCCAAAGATCACCTTAGTGTTAAGTTTATGAATCCTAGAGATTTCATAGTCATTAACCTTAGGTAACTTCAAAGAGTTAGGGAGAAACTCTGTAGGACCGTTAAAACATAAGATTCATGTGGTTCGGGGGGTCGGGGAAGCTCAAAGAATGAATAAGACATGGTATTGGTTAGATTGAAGAAAAGGAAAGATGTGTGTGTTTCTAGAGAGAAGAAGAAGAAACCACACACACTTCTTTACAAAATATTAACTTCCTACCCTCCTAGTTGGGACTAGGAGGGGTATTTATACTTCTACAAGCCTAACTTAGCATAAATGACTAAACTAGTCCTTGTGAATGAGTAAAAGAAGAAACTAATGCAATTCCCGTAATGACTTCACTTTAGCGAGGCTAACAAACGCATACCCTACGACCTTAGAAAACACAAAGCGTTAAGAATAAGGACATGACTATTCAACCATCAATAGGATGTGACAATTCAGTAGGTAGAATTGGATAGCTAGCAAGGAGTAATACATCATAAGTAGATACGCTTCACGTTTCTGGTAGACCCATAATTTAGTTAGTATCTTTTGGGATAGTTGACTAGCAACTAATTCCACCCTCCCCTCCAAAACTGAGATTCATAAAATATAAAAATACAAAAATAATCATCCCTCACCTTTAGACTTAAATCGACATACACTTCAGCCTAACGACACTATTCCCCTAGAGAACGATATCAATATCTGTGGCTTACCCTAATACTACACTACAACGATTAGGTTCACTGCCTAGGGTGTTGAAAAACTTGCTCGACGAAAAGAAAGTTTCTTTGACCCCGAACGACGCGTGTAGCGTTATCAAGTTTTTGGCACCGCTGCCGGGGAATAGTTATTGCTTAGGCTTGATTTATATCTCATTTAGGTCTACTCACAAGATTCCTATCAAGTGATATTTTTTCTTTTTATTAGCTTCCTTGTAGTCTATCCCCCTTCTTTGTGCCTTTGTTCGTAAAACTTGTCCATTGACTTTTCCGTTCACCATTATGGAGAACGCGAATCCACTATATCCGCGATTAGGTTATTTCATGAAAACATATGATGTTATTGAAGCGGATTATTCAAGATGGTGGGAAGAAGTAATGAGAACGGGATCTTATATATGCCCCATTGAGTACCTTGGGAAAAGTAACCATGTCATTAAACCTTTTGAGGGTTTCACCATTCCATCAAGCCCACATACCCCCTCATCTAGTAAAACCTATGCTTCGTATGAGCCTTCACCTAGGATAGACTATCGTGAACAACCTCCATGTTTAGAAACTATTTTTAGTGAGGCCCTTAGGAGAACTGACCAAATTTGTGAAAATATTATGCTAAGCAACCAAGCATTAAACCATGAGTTGGATCAATTATTAGGTTTGGTTTCATCACTACCTAAGGATATAACACATAACGAGTATATAGATGATGTTGATGTGATTGAGGATAAGGTGAATAGTCTAGACCCACAAGGTATCCCACAAGTCCCACCATCATTTAAAGCATACACACCGCACGTGACTTACCCGGAAGTAGTAGAAGAGACTTTAGGAATCCCGATGAAGGTAGAACATTTGAACCAAACGCAACTAGAGAATATAGGTTTGAATACTTGTAGTCTCAGTCTTACTATTAGTTCTAGGGAATTTCCTAGTGTTGATGAATCGGAACCTCAATCTTTACTTCTATCCTTAGATATACATCTATGAGACAAAAGAGGAACCGACCCACCCATCAACCAATTTAGTCCGGGTAGTTTTAGGATGAAGGAAGCCATTCACACACCCCCTTCACCTCACGTGGAAAATCGCCACCCTAAGGGTGTGTATCGCTACTATCACCCGCACTTAAACTTAAGTGTAGGAAAACCTCCCCTTTATCTGTTAAATAAGGGTAGAGTCAGGCTCGTGACTCGAACAAAAACAAGCGCTTCTTGGGAGGCAACCCATGTGTATTTGTTTTTCATTTTCATTTGTGTGTCGTATATCTTTTATTAATTGTTTATTCTCATGTTTGAATTTGTAAAAATGCTTTATTTTGTCTTTAACCTCGTCTTAATTACATATAAAGGTATTTTACATAAGGGATAAGTGAAGGGAGGATTACACACGTTTTCTAAAGAAACGTGAACATGAGAATTACAATTATTTAAAAGATACACATGTGTGTTTGTTCGAGTCAAATGCTTGTATCGAGTCATAATGGATGTTATTGCAGGAAATTTTTCCAGATTTTAAAGGTAAAAATTTTCCAGAATTTTTTTCCAGAAAATCGCACCGCCGTCATGATAACCGACGGCGTCGGTCGCAACCGACGGCGTCGAGGAGTAGAAACCGTTACTACTTTTTCTCGTTTTCTGTGCTACTTATCAATTTTTGGAATTTTCCAGGTCTTAATTTTCTAGAAAATCTGCAAACATCAATTCCACAAGCATTATATCTTATTTAAGTATGGAATTACATCTTGTTGTGATTTTTCTTTGTTCGGTTTGATGCGTTGGGTTGTTTGTCTTATTCAAGTGTGCAGGTTTAATTTATAAAGAATAAGATACATAAGATCGGAAGGAGCTCTTCACGCAAACATTCTTCTTGAAGAAAGATGTAACCACCACTTCACACGGATCCTACCGAGCTAATCAGGGGAGTACTAGTTTCTTTCGTTTTTAATTACCTTCCATTATCAAAACTTTGATACTTTCGGGGAACATTGGGGACAATGTTCAGTTTAAGTGTAGGGAGGAAAAATAAAACGGGAACTTTGAAACTATGCTTATCCTTGATTATTTGCTTTGTCCAATTGCATTTGTGTAATAAACCATGAGAAAATGTCGGTTAGGATAATTTTGGCACCAAATTTAAAATTTTTCATGACATATAGGAGTGGGCCATTAGTCTTAATAAAGCATCTCATGGATAGGAAGTTATATGACTAGCACAAAAACCCTTTACCACTTAAATTCCACTCAAAATGTGAGGATCGCCCTTAGATTAGTAGGAATTAAAGCATTCATCTTTAATGCTTAGAGTGTGAACCGGTAGTATAATAGATTCTAGAACTTGTTTTGTGATGCATCCCGAAATCGCTAGTAAGACTACACTTGTGTAGTTAGGAATAACTAAATGATAAGAGGCATTAGGATAACCCTTGTTTGATACCTGTAATATAATTACTTCTTCCACATCGGTTGAGTAATTCCCCCACACCCTTACGTTGTAATCATCTTTAGTACACGATACCCCTAGTTAACCCTCAGAGCGTATCCTTTTCGCGGTTCTCATGATGTTTCGGTTTTCCGGAATATCAATGAAGAGCATTGTTTACAATCCACCCCCAAATGTACACCCAAATCGCCTTAGCCTACCTTGTATGCACTCACTTTTAGTGCATTATTGTTATCACACTAAACCCTTAGTTCAATTATTTATTTGCTTGCATAAGTTGCTAAGTCGAGTCATATCCTTTGTACATAGTTTTGGGACGATTGGGACTCATGAAAAAAGTTAAATTTTGTGAGATGACGGGAAGGGAACGTTAAATTCAAATTCTCTTTATTTGCATAATAATGTACTCCAAGTGTTTTGATCTTTTCAATTCGGGTCATATTAGTGTTAGAGTAATAAAAACTCAAGTGTAGGGATATGCCTATAAATCCCTATCATTTTGATGTTATCGTAGAGGATGGTACAGTAAAAGTGTATGAAAAAAAAAATCGAAAAAATAGAAAAAGAAAAAAAGAAAAAAATTAGTGTTGAAAAGAAAAAGAAAAAAACATACGGGCTACCATCCTACATCTATCTTTAAATTTAATTTTATTTGTTTCAGTTATCTAGAGTCTAGAGTGTCTAGTCTTGGCTTAGCAACGCCATTCTTCGCATGCTCGCAACATAAAGATTTTTTACTTGCCACCACAAAAATAGCCTATCCCACCAAACCTTTTGTTTCCCTACCGTAAGCCTATCATTACAACCCTTTAAAAGAACTCTTGGATAGTTTTTCCTAGGTGCTTATGCCAAAGCGATGGAGGTTTGATCTAGTCTCAAGCCTATGGTAATCTATGTACTAGGACCGGTTAATGAGTGTTTATCTTCCATTTCTAACTTGTTATATTTCATATACACTCGAGAGATGTGAGTATCCAAACACCCCATGTGAGTTCTAGTATGTAATTTCCGTGCTTGTTATGACTTTTGCGGGGCTTATATGTGTTTTGGATCGTTCTAAACTAATGCTTCATAACCCCTAACTTATAAATTAATTGGCTGAAAGCACATTTACTTGAGGCAAGCAAATACCAAGTGTAGGGATATTTGATAAGGTTTTAAAATGTACCTTTTTGAGGGGTTGTTTAAGCCCTTATTTGATCACTTTTGTATCCGTTATTACTTAATATCGTTCCTTTTCACTTTTTAGGTATCTTGAAGGCAAAATGCTGTAATGACACTTATTCGAAGAAAAGCGCGAATATACGAAGAAAATGGCCAAAGTCAAGAATCGAGACACTCAGTCTTGAAGGGGACGGCGTCAGGCACAAACTAGCGACGCCGTCGGACAACTTTTGTGACGGCTCAGTAGCCAAATTGCTTATTTACAAGTGACGACTTCAGGTTTTAAAAGAGTAGGGCGTCGTAGCTCAGACGGCCTAGATTTGATCCAGACGATGTCAGAGACTGAAGAGGATGGCTTCACAGGCATAAGGTGACGCCGTCACAAGCTGCAACATACGCGCGAAGTAGCTGATACTGTTTTGGCCATAACTTTTGCATACGAACTCGGATTTAAGTGATTCAAAAGCCCACGCGATTGGAATGAGAAAATCTACAGTTTGGTGAAAAAATGGTCGTGATGCCATCACTCTATAGGTGTGACGCCGTCACTCTTTGCCGACAGAAAATCTGCCTATAAATATAACATTATAACTTCACTTTTTGTAAGCCCTAAACCCTAAGTCCGATTCTGGGGTTTAGGTAGGTGTTTTTCCAGCAACTTAAAGGGTTGAAAACACTCTATAAACATCGTGTAGTGGTTTGTTTGTTAATCCAATCCTATGGTATATCTTCAATTATCATAATTGTTGCTTGCTCTTCATTAATTATGCTTGGCTAATTCACCTAGTGTTTGCTTATGATTGTATGAAACTTGTATATAATTAATTAGATCTTATTGATTTCTTAGTGATGCTTGTGTCTATCTTCATCATTAGGGTGTGACAATTTCAATGAGTCTAATTGGTTTAGTTTATAATTCTTGCATCCTACTGTCTCTTGTTTGATTGGTTGTCTCTTATCTTAATTGTGATTGATCTAGTATTGCGATAGGTCATCCGTTGTGTTATTAATGTTTGATTAATCTTTGTTGAACCTTAGCTTGTAGTTACTAGTGGAATTGTAGGCTAAAATCCAAAGATCACCTTAGTGTTAAGTTTATGAATCCTAGAGATTTCATAGTCATTAACCTTAGGTAACTTCAAAGAGTTAGGGAGAAACGCATACCCTACGACCTTAGAAAACACAACGCGTTAAGAATAAGGACGTGACAATTCAACCATCAATAGGATGTGACAATTCAGTAGGTAGAATTGGATAGCTAGCAAGGAGTAATACATCATAAGTAGATACGCTTCACGTTCCTGGTAGACCCATAATTTAGTTAGTATCTTTTGGGATAGTTGACTAGCAACTAATTCCACCCTCCCCTCCAAAACCGAGATTCATAAAATATAAAAATTCAAAAATAATCATCCCTCACCTTTAGACTTAAATCGACATACACTTCAGCCTAACGACACTATTCCCCTAGAGAACGATATCAATACCCGTGGCTTACCCTAATACTACACTACAACGATTAGGCTCACTGCCTAGGGTGTTGAAAAACTTGCTCGACGAAAAGAAAGTTCATTTGACCCCGAACGAGGCGTGTAGCGTTATCAGCAGTTAATGAAAGATCTAAGGTATATCATGTTTACCTCATTAAGAGATTTGAGCACTTTCATAAGGTACGTTTCTCAATCTTTCGTATTGCAATTTTACATATTTTTCAAAGCTATTAGTTACGGCGTAACTACTGTAAAGAGTTACGATGTAACCACTAGAATTATCTTAATTCTAAAAATTAAATCTTATTAAAAATAAAAAATAATTAAATATTTAGTTACGGCGTAATCTATATTAAGATTACGACGTAACCCTTTTACAACAATTAATAATTGGAAAATATTTGTTACGGCGTAACTACTAAACCAATTATGCCGTAACCTCCTGGCGCTATAAAACCTTATACGGATGAAAAACTAGGTTTTATACAAACTCTTTTCACCGCCTACTAAAACAGTAATTTTTTCTCTCAAAAATTTTTCCATCAAGATTTCTTCATCTCGTCATTCACCATGACTGGTAAGATCTATTACTACTCTTTTTGATTCGTTTATTTCGATTATTCAATTAGGGTTGATATTTTAATATTTTAGGGATCTTGCTTATTTGATTATATTATTGCTATTGGTTGGATTAATTGATGATTATGATGAATTCCCCATGTTATTTTGATTCGTGTCCTATCACTATGGGTCGTTTAGGATGTTTTGACTTATTTTAAAAGGGTTTTGGGTCAAACACAAACCTAGTGGGTTAGGCGCGGTCCCTCAGCACTAATAGGTTAAAAATTTATAAAAACTTTTTACCACTTGAAAAAAAATTGATGGTTCCGGCGTAATCTATTGCTTAATTTGACCATCTGAGGTGCTGAATTTCTGGGGAGAGTTACGGCGTAACCTGGGGATAAGTTACGCCGTAACTACTGAAATTTGTAATTACGGCGTAATCATTGTGTTAAGCTGCGCCGTAACTTCTGGAATTATCTAATTACGGCGTAACTATAAAACATCAGTAAGGACTGAACTTACTGTTATCTGTCTTATTTGCAGGTGCAAACAACCTCGCTCAATGGTTTAGGTTTATGGCATACGAAGATGCAGGGATTATGCAATTGTGCCTTAATGAGTTTGAGAAATTGAGGAGGAAAGATATTAGTCAATCGGAAGCCCTTGATTTTTATGCGTTTGATAGTTTGGCAAATGGGAAAGCTGGAAGGAAGTTGAGGAAATTCTGGAAGATTAAGTTCACATGTACAGCAGGGGAGTTCACATGTAATGCGTGGTTAAGGCTTTTTAGGATCACGGAGCCGGTCATTACGGAATATGTCCGGGAGTTCCTTGCTAGTGTTGAGGTTCATAATGAGATTGAGGATGATGATGTGGAGTCGTTGTTTTTCCAACTGGGAGGTGTGAGAAGGAGATTGACTCTAAGGCAATTTACTATGAGAATGGGCTTGTATACTCAAGAGGAAATGGAGTCGGAAGCTTTTCGAAGGTTTTACAACACTTGTTGGAGGCATAGGGATGAAACTCAAGACACTGCAGCCTATTTCAACCGGATTGCTATCATGGATGGTTACGATTCTAAGCAGCCACCATCCTACAAAATGGTTAGGAACCCCATTCGCCGATTGGTGCACCGCTTCCTTGCTTGCTCTATTCGGGCAAGGCACTCTGCCAAGGAGAAAATGACTACGGATGATTTATACCTCATGGAAGGCATGGAAGGGGGGAATAACATCGATGTCCCCCACTATTTGGCGAAGTTTATGGGCGGTGGTGTTAAGGGGTTTTCAGCTAGGAGCGCAAATCAGGGGGCTCATTTCATTGGGAGGTTGGCTAGGAGCTATGATTTGATGACCGATGCAGCTCTGGCTCGGGTGTCCTGTGGTAGGGAGACTAGCTTGATCGGGTTGAGTAAGCTAGTTGAGTTCAGGATTTGCACCCAAGACATGTATGGAGTGATTGAGCTAGCTGGGACAGCCCTGAGGAGAGAAGTCAGGGAAGGTAGTGGTGCTGGTGGTGAAGCCGAAGAGGATGTCGAGGAGCATGAGCCTAAGGGTCGAAGAAGGGCACACGTTAATATGGGGGAAAGGTTACAGATCATCGACGAGAGGATCGAGGGAATGGCTACCCACTTCAACGAGGAAATTGATAGCCTCGGGGTGGGTTTATATGGTCTTAGTAACCAATTTAAGGGTTTTACAGGTACCATGGATCAAGTGCAGCAGCTCCAGCAGGACTTCTTTAACTGGAGTGCAGATCGGACTAGCCAAATTGTTAGGAATTAGAAATTCTATAGTGAAGAGTTGGTCACCCCAAATATAATCTAGCATAAGTTAGCTCGTAGACATTACGTTATTTACTAGTTATATAGTTAGTTATTTAGTTTAGTGCAACACCGTAGAGGAAGGACGGGTCTTTACCCACTGTATGCCTGATCCACAGTCCGAAGGAGGACGTTTAGTTTGTAACTATAAATACCCTCTACCTCCCAAGGTAGAGGGTTGGACCTTTCACTCAATCTAACCTTTCTTTCTTTGTTTACTTTCTCTCTCTAGAAAGGCTCCCACCTTCTACTTTCACTCTCTAAACTCTTAAACCATACGCCTAATATTATTATGTTATGATGTGATTGTGAAATCCAATATGTTACAATTGGTACCAAGAGCCATGGTTTGATCATCTATCTTACATATCCTTGGATTTCTAGTGGTTTTAGGTGGTTTTTGAGTTTGAAAAAGTTTAGTGGTTTTTGCATCATTCGGATCATTTCTTGTGTTAAAGTTTGAATTTTGGGTGTACTTTTGTGTTTAGAATCATTGTAAGTACTTGGGTTTTGATTTGGTAAGCTTGAATCACTGTGGTTGAGCTTGTTTTGGATTGAAAAGTGAGTTTTTGAAGTTTTTCTTGCTAGCGACTTGGTTCTCGTTGTGATTTTCATCGTAGCGACTTGCTTCAGTAAAAGTTAGCGAGTTACAATGTTAGTTGTTAGCGACTTGAGCCTAGCGACTTGTCTATTGAGACAAGCCGACAAATAGTACAAGTTAGTGGATTCTCCACTACGGCTAGCGACTTGGTGAGGTTAGCGACTTGCTTCAGGAATTGTTAGCGAGTTGTAGTGCAAATTGTTAGCGACTTGATACTAGCGACTTGGATCTTAGCGAGTTGCTCTTTAGCGACTTGACTGTGTAGCGACTTGGTACTTTAGCGACTTATATCTAGCAACTTGGTCTTAGCGACTTGGTTCAATAACTATTAGCGACTTGGTTCATAGCGACTTGTGTTTAGCGACTTGTCTTCATAGCGTTTTGTTGACTTTTCCCGATAAAACTTCAAACGGCCATAACTTTTGAACCGTAACTCCGTTTTCAGCGCTCTACCCATCAAAACGACCGTGAGAATGAGGAGAATGGCACGCCAAATCAAATAAAGTTTATTTGGGTCAACCTTCGAGGCCTAAATCCGCTCCGAACAGAAGTTATTGAGGTTTTTATGTTTTTAGACCTAAATTTCTTTGTAAAATCGAGCATAAACCAATCCAAATCTCAACCAAACAACATCTATGCTAATCCTACAAAAAATTATATGTCCTTACACACAATTTTCTATCATTGTGTCGATCCATCAGTCATCTTAACACATTCCATTGGTCATTGCTTAACGGTTTGGTCTTGATTTTAGTAAAATCCCGCGAAAGATTCTATTTCTCTGTTTAAATCATAGACTTGTAAAATCCCGTGGATACTACAACATCATGTCTTACACTCACCCAAGTAATTTCGTAAGTACTTAAATTGTATGTTGTTGTAGAAAATCATGAGAATATTTGCTACACTGAACGATTAAAGATGATTGAATCAGTCAATGAGGATGTGATATCTCCGGTTCGACTGAAAATACGTAAATGCACCAGCCAATGTTACTGAATGCTTGTGCAAAGGAGAAGGAAAGTTGCATTGAACCTTATCGAAAACTTCATTCACACCTCACATTGCTTCTATCTATGGGAAGTAAACGAACAAGCATCGCACTCTCCGTCAAGAATTATCAACGTTCAAGAGCACATTAATCTTAAACTTAGAAAAATTGGAACAACAACTTGATAAAGAAATTGTTCAAAAGGATAGTTCCGTCTGTACTTCAAGTGATCTACAACCAATTTCGGCCATTCATCGGCTTGGGAATTTACATCGATTATGATCAAGACATGACTGAAATGTCTTTCAAGAAACACACCGGAATGGAAATTAGCGTGTTCATAGAGACACTTATCCAACTCATGGATAATGTGGAGAAGTATATTGAGGAAGTTACTAAGACAGATGAAAAAGTGGATGAGTGTCCGTGCAATTGAGAGATAGTTGTGATAAGTTGGGCAATGTATCTGTTGAAGAATCGGGTGTTGCTGAATGCGAATATCGGCAACAAATAATGATGAGTCGGTAAAGCACTGATGATGGATCGTTGACACCAATACAGAGGCTCGAGATAGATAACCTTGACACGTACCAGGTGGTCCGTGACTCTTGTTACACATGATGAGGATGCGATATCATACCGAAATTGAGTGTTATCGGATGAGGTACCCTTAACCGTCAACATAGTGCATCCGCTAAGGTACCTAAACATTTTGATCTTAATGCTAAACATGATTATGATAAATGTTCCTTGGTTGAGGCTGAGTCTAATAATTTCAAAACGAATGATATGGTTGATAAAAAGTTTTTGATGAACTTTCATACAAATTCTCAAAACTTGAAAAACATTGCATTTCACTTAAATATTGCGATACGAGTAAAGATGAAAGTTTTCAAACTATGAAACCATGTAAAAATCCGGAAATTCCTGAATTTCGTGAATTTTTGAAATAAACGATTTAAAAGCTCAGCTTCAAGCCAACAACTCGACTATCAACAACTTGAAGAAACATATTTCTGATATGCATGTGAAAAGTAATTTGGTTACAAATAACTCTGATGTTAATGTTATTGATGATATTCAAATAAGAAATGATGAATTAGCGGTTTGTGTGGCCAAATTACTAAAGGTAAATGAGTCTTTGAGAAAGCATCACATAGAACTAAGTGACTCTGTCAAAGAAGCTAGAACTAAGTCTATAGAACAAACAAACTCTTTGATAGCAAAAATTGATGATCTCAAAGCTCAACTTCAGAAAAAGAATTTCGCTATTGTTGCTTTAAAAAATGAGCTAAAACAACAAGTGGAATAGTGTGAACACTAAGTCTTCAAAACCATCAAACTTGGGAAACCGTTATTAGACAACCAAATGCGTTTAGATCTGAACGACCAAAATTTTCAAAAACGCGGTTTGCCTCCCAAGTTGATGCTAAACAAGTTTTGACAAAACCAGTCACTTCACCTCACTTGCCTAGGAAGATTGATATGAATGATTTGTATAAGAACTCTTATCTAGAAATGGCTAGAAAGAAGGTACAAAATCACAAAGACGGAATTTTAGGTGCAAGACCTAGGGTGATGAATTCTTCGAGATTCCAAGGCACTGCTAGTAGTTGCGTTTCGATTAAAGCTATTCCCATAGCAGACCACTCTAAGAAATCTAGATCTATTTCTGAATCCAAACAAGCTGTTTGCTCAAAGTGTTTGAAATGTATCTTTAATGCAAATCATGATAAATGTTTCACAAAATCCCTGAAGAAAGTAAATGCTCATGCAATGATACAACTGTTAAGTCCAGACTTGCACTAAGTCATCCATAGTGCATATGAAGCAAATGAAACCAAAAGCCTCGCCTAGATGGTTACCAATTGCTAAATCTTTGGAAACTAGGAATAAGGATAAGTCTTCCACTATGCATAAGAAGCCTAACAATCCTACACCTTGCCATAAATGGATACCATATGGTAGAATTTTTAAGGATGCTGGACTTAGGTGGATACCTACAGGAAAGATGTTTACCAATGGCAATCTCAAAGTTGACCGTGAAACCCCAAAGGGTTTGGATACTGATGTCACTAACCAAAATATATGCAATCAAGTTTGTAATATTAGCGCATGTAGTCCTTACTCAGTTGCAGATACTTCGATCCTTCAATACATAGACTGGCTTAAAGTATGGATAACAAAAGGATTGATATATCATAACTCACGGGTTCAAGTTACTCAACATTGATATTCAATCGGCTATGACGCCTGCTCACTTCAGCCTCGTGCCTCGACTTCATCATTATGGCGTCTGCAGATAACACTTCGTGCCCCGCTCCTCAAAGAAAAGAAAAGTGTACTCAAGGCGCTTTATCTTCAGAAGAAGAGAAATCTTCATTTTTATGACCATTCTCATTGACATTCTTCATCAACAAGTTTCATGTTTTTCCATGCTCATTCAATCCTCAAGTGGATCTCTGTTCATTGGTATACATTCTTATTCACTTGATTAATCAAAAATGGCAAACTTCATTTGCAATTTTTGAGGGGGAGAAGAGGGAATATACTACATATTGATGGATGCTTGAGTTGTGGTCATACGACTCTCCAACGCCTAATGTCTTCACTCACTAAGGATAACTGGGTTATACTATTTGGGATTCATTGTTTTTCATGATATGTTTAATGAGTACTTCCAATCTCCAACGAATGTTGATCATCCAATTTTTGAAGCTCATGCTCCGGTTCCTACTGACTCAACTGGTTCACCATCTAAGAAGTATTTCTCAGAATTCTCAAGAAACAATCTCCAGTTATTCCTCGAGGCATTGATAATGACTATCATAATATTGCAGTTGCACTCATGAATAATGATCCGCTCTTTGGTACTCCTTTGCCAAATCTTCAAGGATTATTGTTCCTCTCATTGTGCACGCTATAAATCAACCACATGAACATTAAAGAAAATGACTTCGGAGTTAATCATTTATCACTTATTTGAGATTGAAGTTGACTTTCAACAAAGGCGTGTTCTTATTTGATAACTTGCTCGGGATTAAGAATTTGAGTTGAAGTCTTGGTTTATCTAGTTACCCAGCGGGTGGATGGTTGAAGACCTAGTTAACTATCACTATTAGGAGTTACGTTGTTTTACTCGTCACATGCGATGACGATGTGGATAATCTCAAGAGGTGTTAATGTCTCATACTTTGTTTGAGTAGTGAGTACTTAGAGATTTACTTGATGCATAGATTCTCGACACCGTTCTTCCATCATTAAGTGCAAGCTTAAGATACAAATGCGGGAATTCGACTTCAGTTTCAAGTTTGGTATATCGGGTTTTCTTCAACAAGGGTCACTTTAAATTGTCTACATATGGGTTGATATAGATAGTCGAGAGAGTGTCTCAGAGTGCTTGATTCTCACAGATTCATTTGGCTATTTGAGTTCTTCTCACAAGATTTCAAGTTTATGGGTATATTATGTTTTGCTGATTTTGAGGTATCAAAACCAGCAAGGGGGAAGGAGGAATATATCTAAAAGCACAACAAGTACACATGATGAACTTAACACTTCTACCTCATAACCGTAGGGAAACTCAGTGTTTAACTCGTAGCCTTTGGTGTATTATTCCAACTATTTGGGGGAAGGATATATTATTCCAACTATTTGGGGGAAGGATGTATTATTCCAACTATTTTGGGGAAATGGTCTCTAGAGACTTTTGGTATGTGTTACTTCAGCGTTCAGTAGGAAGAAATGTGAGAAGAATATTTGGTACGTGAGATGATATTGCTTATCGACATCTTCTATATGATTTATGATAAAGTGCTTCCGTTTAGTGCTTTATGTACACAATGTAATGATGATTCCAATAAGATCGCAACCATCAGGGGAGAGATATGTGTACATCAAGGTCGCACAACATATTCACATGATCGAGCTTAATCAGGTATTCCAGAGTTGATATCCGCAGAGGAGATCAATGATTCAACCAAGCATTCTGTGATGTCGTTGTCTCTACTCCGTCAAGTAATGCGTGTGTACATTATGGGCTGATTGGTTATATGGGAGAAAAATGGAATGCACCTGGTAAAATGAAGATGTTGATATATTGTTCCCCTGAATAGACAACAGGTTGTTAGGAATTAGAAATTCCAGGTATTAAAGAGTTGGTCACCTCAAGTATATGTAATCGTTAGAAAGCTCGTAGTCACAGTACTTTTATGTTAAGTAGTATTTAGTTTAGTAACACCGTGAAGGACGGACGGGTCTTTACCCACTGTATGCCTGATCCACAGCCCGTTGTGTGGCGTTTTATTGTAAGACTATAAATACTCTCTACCTTCCAAGGTAGGGAGTTGGAGCTCATAATAAGAATTTTCTTTCTCTCACTAAAGTTCCCTAAACCTCTAACTTTCTCTCTCTAGAATTCCACTTATACGCCTACTTTGTGTTATGGTTTGATGTGTATGTGAAATCCAATATCCTACAATTGGTATCAAGAGCCATGGTTAGATCATATCTTACACATCTTTGGATTTCTAGTGGTTTTAGGTGGTTTTTGAGTTTGAAAAGTTTAGTGGTTTTTGCATCATTTGGTTGATTTCTTGTGTTAAAGCTTGGATTTTGTTAGTACTTTTGTGTTTAGAATCATCACAAGTGTTTAGGTTTTCATTTGGTAAGCTTGAATCATCTTGGTTGGGTTGTTTTTGGATTGAAAAGTGGTGTTTGTGAAGTTTTCTAGCTAGCGACTTGATCTACGGATAGCTTTTCTTTCTAGCGACTTGCTTTACATTTTGGTAGTGAGTTGCAGTTTGTGGAGTTAGCGACTTAGGCCTAGCGACTTGCCTAGTGAGACAAGTCGACAACAAGTACAAGTAGTGGAATCTCCACTACGGGTAGCTTACTTGGTGGAAGTTAGCGATTTGTACTTTATATTGTTAGCGACTTGGTGTTAGCGAGTTGGTACCTAGCGAGTTGCTATTTGGCAACTTGAATATTTAGCTTAACTTGGTGCTTAGCTTAATTGTCAGCCAAAATTTTGTTAGCGACTTGGATTGTAGCGAGTTGTTACATAACGACTTGGAACTTTAGCGACTTAGCACTTAGCTACTTGGTTCACAATTTTCCTAGCGACTTGAGTGATTTCCTTTAAATACGGTTTTTCTCTTGATTCAAGTAAAATCCGTGAAAGAATCTATTTCCCGGTTTAATCATAGAGTTATAAAATCTCGCTTAACTTGTCATCATGTCTACCAACGTTCCTACAATCATCTCCACTGTTGCCGAGGATGTTCAAGCAAATGGTTCGACACTCGCCCACCCATGCTTGACGAACCGACTATGACTCTTGGGCTCAACGAATCGATTGTATCGTATTGGAAAAGAAAATGGGTTAACATTCTCAAATCCATTGATGAAGGACCTTACCGAGTTGAAACTACTAGAGATATACTTGATATTGCTGAAGATGGAACTTTGATTTACTGGAATGGACGTACCAAAGATGTATGATGAGCTTGACGATAAGGAGAAAAAGAGATTCGATGCGATATCCGAAGCTTCCAACATTATACTGCAAGGTCTACCAAAGGACATCTACAAGCTTATCAATCACAACACCGAGGCAAAATCTGTATTGGATAATGTCAAGATGCTTCTTTCGGTTCTCGAGCTAACTGCTGAAGACCGAGAATCACAGCTATATGATGAATTTGAGCACTTCAAGATGAAACCAAATGAAAGTGTCTATGAGTACTATGTGAGATTTCATAAGCTGGTGAATGACATGAGGAACATCAGAATGACTATGCCTAACATTCAGTTGAACTCAAAATTTGTAAACAACATGAATCCCGAATGGCACAAATTTGTTACTTCCGTGAAGCTCACTAAAGGATTGAAGAATACTAACTATGAGCAGCTCTATGCCTTCCTTCTTCAGAATGAGAGACATGCCATGTTTGAAAAGAGGATTCTTAAACAATTCAAAACAAATCCAGGAAAGACAAGCTCATCAAATGATTCAACTGCCTTCTACTCAAACATTGGGATTACTACTAAAGCTTCACAAGTTATACCCATGGGTGATGGAACTCACAAACTCATTCCTGATCAAAGTTCAAACAAGCGATGCCGATGCACACGTGGTAACTTCATTAATCAACCTGCTCTCCCGATTAGTCAAAACATGAATTCTCTCCCACAAACCAACAACCACCTCCGAACAGCTTCTAACCCACACAATCAAGCTACTGTCAGAGATGGGAAAATTGTTGTGCAACCAGTTCAGAAAGACAAGATGATCAAGGAAGAGGAGGAGCTGGTAGAGGTTATGTTGGTAATCCGAATCGAGGAAGAAATGGAAATCAAGGTCAAACTAAGCCGATCAAATGCTATAACTGTGGTGGTGAGGGACACATTGCAAGGAACTATACATCTCCAAAACGCCCACGAATGCCGATTACTTCAGAGATAAGATGCCGCTTGTACAAGCTCGTGATAATGGTGTGCGTTGGATGAAGAGGAGTTATTGTTTCTTGCCGAGGGCAATGCCAAGACCTATGATGCAGATGTGGATGAGCAGCCTATTCAGGAGATAGGTCACAATCATCGAACGCCTTTCAAGTCGCTGATTGTGATGCATACGACTGATGTGGATGATGGACCATCGCACACACAATTTTTATGGCTAGCATTTCTCCAATGGTTTCTCCCAAGGTCTCTTCTTCACCACAAGCCGGCCCATCCAAAGACAAACTCATCTCAGAGGTATTAAAACTATACGATGATGCTGATGTACAAAAGATGCATGACAAAGTACAATCAACTGAAACTATTGAATCAAATATTGAAAAAATGGGTAATATCAATGTTGTCCCATATGATCAATATGTGAAACAAAGTGAAAGTGAAATTGTATCAAGTGATGCATCTTCTGCAGTCAACAATGACTATGTTTTTGATGAATACACCGCATGTGCCCCGATGATGTGTTATCTCAACTGAATGCCTATAAAGAATGTGTTGCTATTTATGAACAACGTGCAAAATTTGAGTTGACCACCCGTGAGCGGGAAATGGATGACCAAATGCGTATAACTATTAGAAAAAGTAGGTTTAGAGAAGAAGTATTAAAACAAGAGTTAAACTCCTTACAAGAAAAACTTTCAAAAACCGCTAAGCAAAAACAAGAACTTCAAGAAAATGTTAAAATGCTTAAGCAAGAATTCAGTGCTAAGGAATCAAAACTTTTGAATGATTTTTCTAATCTAAAACCTTGAAAAACAAGCTTGAAAATAAGTTGTACGCATAAGGAAACACCATTCAGACCGCTCACATGATCACTAAGCATAGAGTCCTAAGCGATAAGCATAGCATTCCCCTTGTTGAGGAACCAAATCCAGAGGTCATTAAAAAGGCTAGAAATGCTCATAAGGTTCTTTATGATGGCAAGGAAATCCTTAAACCTAGACAAAAACCTAGTTGCGCTGAGTGCACAGAGGAAGATAAGAAATCAGATGAAATCACTAGGGAAAAGTTAAACAAGAAACTAGGTGATCCAAAATGTAAAGAAAAGAAAGTAATCATCACACCCCATGATTACAAAAGGAGAATTGGATTGCCTTAAACAAGTTTAAGCCTCAGACATTGTTAACTCCCGAACAAGTGTTCTGGAAAATGGACTTAGATAAGTAGAAAGTCGAAAATATTGTTGAAACCAACCCCCCCCCTTTGGAAAATGCCTAGAGCGAATGTGTATCCTCCAAATACACCAATGCATCTAGTTCCTAGAACAATTGCCACTAAAAGCAAGCCTTAATCACCAATATGTTATCTTTCAACTATTTGTTGATTTTGAGAAAACTTGCAAGAAAAGGATCACACCCACGGTATAACCAAGGAGAAAGAGGTTTTGAGCAAACTAAAGAATGTTATTTAACTCAAGTCATCCCTTTCTTTAAACAACTAAAAGATCACTTTGAGAGTCTTAAAAAGGGAATGAATTCCGACATTAAAGAAATGGAAAAGGAATTTGATGCTATGATAGTTGAGGTTAGTGACTATGAGCGAGCATTAAAATATAATGAGATTGAAAGGAAGAACTTGCATACACTGAATGAGAATATGATTTCTGAATGTATTGCTCAAGATGTGTTTTTCACTGCTACAACTTGTTCTATTAATGCTTCTCAATTTCATGAATTATCTGTTGCCCTGAAAGTTTCCCATGATCGTGTCATTGAGCTTGAAAAACTAATTCTAAATTAACTGAGAAAATTGAACTGGATGATCACGACAATTTGGTTAAACATTTTTCTAAACTAGAGGATGAGCATTTTAATTTACAACTAAAATATCAACATCTTAAAGAAAATGTCAAAACCTCATATATCAAGACATCCTCGATGCTCCGAGTTTGATGTAGTTTTTCAAATTAACAAACGTGATGAACAGATTCAAGCTCATTGCAACACGATCCGAAAGTTGAAAGCCCAAATCTCTCAATTAAAGGGTCAAAAGAACAATATGACAGCTCCCAAATGCCTCCTCCTTTAGATTCTCCGAATTCTCAAACTTTTCATCTTCAAAACTTAGTTAATGCCTTACAAAAGGAAAACGAGAGTTTTCTAGAAGAAAATGAAAAAGTTAAACGACATTTTAAAGAGTTATATGATTCAATAAAAGTCACCCGTGACCAAAACAACTAAAAAATAACGTCTTTACAAAAGGAAATTGAGAATCTGAGAAGTCACGGAAATGGGAAACTACCACTTGTTTTCAATAAGAATGTTGTCTCAAAGTCACCCTTAGATAGCAAATACACTGTGATGCTTAAATATATTCCTCCTCATCTTAGGAATAATGAACATGCTTTTCATGACTACCGTGCTCACCTTAAGGATAGTCTAGAATGTCTCCGTGAGATTGTCGAAGAGGATTTCATTAACAAACCTCTTGATAGTGAAATTAGGTTTGCTTGCCTCCAGGCCAAACGATCTCAAGAGTCGCTAGAATGTGTAATTGCAACATGTCCCAAATCCTTAACCTTAGGTGCAAAAGGCAAACCTGTGATGCCTTGTTCTATGCCTAGTGCCGAGCCTTCAAACCATTCTAGGCCCAGTTTTAAGAAAGTATACATCAATGTGTCGTCTAGTAATACAGATCCTTGCACGTCTAGTTCAGAATGCAAAAAGTAGATCAACCAACTAATGTTCCCATAATTCCTCTACAGAGTAATCAATGACATTAAAGCGAGCATGTCAAAGTCTCAAGACAATACAAGGAATGATAGGACCTCGCAAGCTAAAATGTGCATTGGAAGAGAGTAGAAGACCAACCTAGGATCTTTAAGCTTGAGTTGAATAAAACGAATCGTGTTGATTCTAATATTAGCCTTAGGCGCATCTGTAATTAATTCAATTCGATACTATTTGCAAACCTTGTAATGATGTCTGCTTGAATTCTGCTGCTAATCATGAATGTGGTGTGAATGCTTTGTCTAATGTTGTCAAATGCCCAGTTAAAATTGTTAACGCTAATAATCATGCAAAGAAGGCAAAAGGCAAAACGAAAGATTGTTAGAAAAAGTGGAAACCCACAGAAGAACTTTTATAAAGATAGGTTATTATTGGATACCTTTTGGCCATAAGAATAATCAGCTTTGCTCTCAAACTGCTAAGACTATGCCCACTAGAAAATGGATGCCTACCTGGTAGAACTATTCCCTTAAGAAGTGAACATACTTTGAATAGGTCAAATACGCACACCAAGATTGCATCTATTCCCAATGATTCCATTGCTTCTACTTCTGATATGGATGTTTCTATTTCCGATGTGGGTGTTCCAATCATTGTTACTAACCAAGTGGAACCCATTCTTGCATAGGGATCCCAATTATCCTGTTATCCATTCTTGTTCAGGTTCAACCTGCAGATCGTTCAAATCGCTCGTGGTACCGGACTCAGCCGCTCCAAGCATATGACCGAGACCGGTCGCGCTCATGAACTTCGTGAGCAAATTCATCGACAGCTTAGATTCGGTAATGATCATTTCGGTGCAATTATGGGTTATGGTGATTATGTTGTTGGTGATAGTGTTATCTCTAGAGTATACTATGTTTAAGGTCTTGGTCATAATCGTTTCTCTGGTCAATTCTGTGATTCGATCTAGAAGTAGCCTTCTAAAACATACTTGTTTTGTTAGAGAACTTGATGGTAAGGAACTTTTAAGAGGAACTCGTGGTTCAAATCTTTACACCATCTCTATCGATGATATGATGAAGTCTTCTCCAATTTACTTGTTGTCAAAGGCTTCAAAACAAAGTCATGGTTATGGCATCGTCGTCTCAATCACTTGAACTTCGGCACCATCAATGATCTCTCCATAAAGGACTTAGTTGTAGGTTTACCTCGACTAAAGTATGAAAAGGATCATCTTTGTTCAGCATGTCAATTGGGAAAAGCAAGAAGTATGCCCATAAATCCAAACCTACTAACTCTCACGAAGTTCTTCATACAATTCATATGGATTTATGTGGACCAATGAGAGTGCATAATATCTTTGGGAAGAAATATGTGTTAGTTGTGGTTGATGATTACTCTAGATTCACCTGGTCAAGTTCTTAAGGACAAAGGATGAAACTCCTGATATCATCATCAAACTCATCAAACAATGCAGTTCGACTTAACAAAACCGTCGAATTATCCGAAGAGACAATGGAACCGAAGTTTGTTAACAAACAACTTAGTGAATTCTATGAAAGTATTGGAATTAGCCATCAAAGAAGTGTTCCACCGAACTCCTCAACGTAACGGTGTAGTTGAAAGACTAAATCGAACTCTTGTAGAAGCCGCTAGAACAATGCTGATTTACTCAAAGGTTCCAATGTTTCTCCGGGCTGAAGCTATTGCCACTGCATGCTACACACAAAATCGTTCCCCGATTCACACCGCTCATGGAAAACTCCATATGAACTTGCCCACAACAGAAAACCTAATCTCTTTCCTTCGTGTGTTTGGTGCATTGTGTTATCCAACTAATGAGGGTCAAGACTTAGGCAAACTTAGAGCTAAAGCAGACATTGGAATATTTGTAGGGTATGCACCAAACAAAAAGGGATACCGAATCTACAACAAAAGAACCCGAAATATCATGGAAACAATTCACGCTACGTTTGATGAGTCGACCGTCAAATGGCTCTGGACAATCCAGCCGAACCCGCACTTCAAAAAAGTCCCATTGGTTCATCCCTTGTTCCAAACTTTTCTCAAGAAACTCCATATGTACCTCCATCTCAAGATGATTTAAAGAAATTGTTTGATCCTATGTTTGATGAACTTTATGATCCAAGTACTAATGAAGTGTCGATTCCTACAAATGAGGCTTCATATTCCCGTGAATGAAGTCAATCCCTCCCTCAATATCATTAAGTCAAGAAGCGCCTACGATCCTTCCTCATCAACAAATCATCATTCTTCAAATGTACATCATGGAACTGTTTCTGGCATCAATGATGAAGTTAATCCCTTTGCTACTCCTCAAGATGCTCCGTTTGAAAACATATTTGCTCCTGAATCTTCATCAAAACCATCTTCTTCGAGACATCGACTCTGCTACTTCAGTCCCTCAACAACTACCACATGAACACCTCCGAAAATGGACTCACGATCATCCATTAGACAACATCATTGGAAATCCTTCTCCCAGATCAACACGGAAACAACTTGCAACCGATGCCTTGTGGTGCTTCTTCAACTCCGTACTCTCTAAGATCGAACCAAAAGATGTCAAAACCGCCATGAATGAAGATAGTTGGTTCAATGCCATGCAAGAAGAAATTCATGAGTTTGATCAACTTGATGTATGGGAGTTAGTACCGCCCAGATTGTGCTATGATTATTGCTCTAAAATGGATCTTCAAAGTGAAACTTGATGAGCATGGTGATGTGTTGAAGAACAAGGCTCATTTAGTTGCTAAAGGATCAAGAGGAGGGTATAGACTTTGAAGAATCTTTTGCTCCTGTTGCTCGAATCGAGGCAATTAGAATCTTTTTGGCTAATGCCGCAAGTAAGAACATGGTAGTCTATCAAATGGACGTGAAGACGGCATTCCCGAACGGAGATCTTAAAGAAGTCGCTCTATGTCGCCAACCTGAAGGCTTTGTGAATCCAGAACATCCTACCCACGCTTATCGTTTGAAGAAGGCTCTGTATGGTTTAAAGCAAGCTCCAAGGGCATGGTATGATACGCTATCAAAGTTTCTTCTATCTACCGGATTCAACAAAGGAGCAGTTGACCCAACATTGTTCACCGTAAAGTCGTGCAAACATTTAATTCATGTTCAAATTTATGTTGATGATATCATTTTTGCCTCGACTGACCCCAATGAGTGTGACCGTTTTTCAAATGAAATGAGTTCAAAATTTCAAATGTCAATGATGGGACAAATGTCATTTTTCTTGGGACTACAAATTTCACAAAGTCCCTGAGGCATTTTCATAAATCAATCTAAATATGCTACTGAGATCTTAAAGAAATTTGGATTTGATTCAAGTGACCTGTTGACACTCCCATGATTGATCGAACCAAACTAGATGAGGACCACTCGGGGATCATGATTGACCAAACGAAATATCGTAGTATGATTGGATCCCCGATGTACCTCACGCTAGTAGACCGTACATCTTGTTCGCGTTTGCATGTGTGCTAGATACCGTGCTAAGCCTACTAAAAGCACCTTGAAGCGGTTAAACGGGTCTTTTCGGTATCTCCAAGGAACCATCAATATGGGACTTTGGTACCGAAGGACACCGGTATGTCACTAACAGCCTATGCAGATGCTGATCATGCAGGATGTCAAGATACTCGTCAAGTACGCCCGAGGTGCTCGCTTTTGGGTGATAAGCTTGTGAGCTGGTCTTCAAAGAAGCAAATGAGTACTTCTATTTCCTCTATAGAGGCATAATACATAGCCATGTCATCTTGTTGTGCTCAAATCCTTTGGATGAGATCTCAATTAACCGACTATGGCTTTGTATTTAACAAAATCCCTCAGATCTGTGATAATAAAAGTGCTATTGCTCTTTCATGCAACAACGTTCAACACTCAAGAGCTAAGCATATCGACATTCGCCATCATTTCATCAGGGAACAAGTGGAAAAAGGTGTGGTGGAACTCTATTTTGTGAGGTCGAATATCGCTAGCGTATTATCTTCACCAAAGCTCTTCCAAGAGAACGTTTTGAGTTCATACTTCCACGACTTGGCATGAAAAGCCTTCAACCGTAAACACTCAAACGCCTTCGTGAAGAAGACGAGGAGTAAAGGTCTATGCTCATCTATCTCTTGTAAATATTTATTCGCAAAACAAAATACAAAATTATAAAACTTTCAAAATCCATAAAAATCTGAAAAATTCAAAAATCTTCAAAAATATTGTCAATTTGTCATGTTTTTCTCGATTCGATAATATCTACGGTCATTTTTGTGTCATTCAAAGAATGACACGGGACTTTAGATGTTGCTCGAATTCTTATTAAAAAAAAAAAAAAAAATTGGGAGAAAGAGAAAAAAAAATGGTTTATTGTCATGTCGCAAGAACCCGCTTGTCAAAGAAAGAACAGAGCCATACTTGTATCATATTTTCAAAATTCCATGCTCGATTCTAAAAACATTTATCTCGAAAACTAACCGCTATGAAAAATAACTCTGACTCTATTTTTGATAATCATCTCGATTTATTTGTCAAAATATCTATCTCTCAATCAACAACCTATGTCATTGATTGAGGGGAGAATGATTTCAATTAAATTAAAAAGTTATTTGGCATTCAATTGTTTTCAAAAGATAATCATGCATGTTTAACCAATGGAGATTAAAATCTCAAAATCGATCTTATCGCTAAAACGCTTTCATAATCAAGTCACAATTCTCCTCAAAAGCTTTCAAAATCAATTTAAATCTATAAGAGATCACAAATCTCAAATGATTTGATAATTGTGATAGGGGAGAATGTGTGATTTAAATTGGATTTAAACCGATAATTGTAAATGGTTTTATAAGGATGTACAAGCTCTCCTTCCCACATGTGACAAACGATTTCAAATTTTCCATGCACATGTTGAGGGGAGCATCTATCTTAAACCTATGATTTGAAACGTGATCACTTATCTCAATGTGCATGTTCCTCTAGTATGTGCAAAACTCTTTTCAAATCTCGAGGCACATATTGAGGGGAGCAAAATCATGAAAACCTCATCCTTCCCAAAATGCTTTATCTACTTGATTCGATTAGGGAAGTGATGTTGATATTTTTTAGAAAATGGTAATCAAAGAAGTTAATTCTTTCTCTTGCCTCCGTGTGGAAAACTATTTCAAATACTTGATTCACATGTTGAGGGGGAGTTCTTCTTCTAAAATATCAAAAACAATTCAGGTACAAAATGCTTTGATAATATATCACAAGTATCCGGATTGATTTTCAAATGGTTTTCAATTGGTTCCTATGGCAGATGAACAATACCAAATAGACCGACCAACTTTACTTTATGTACGGTGATATAAGGATGATAAGGTTAGGTATTGGTTCCCATGATCCCGCCAGAACCGGAGGGATCTACCCAGGACAATCCACTAGATAGTGTAGAGTCCTTAGGTATATTGAAAAAAGGAGAAAAGTGAGATACGGGAAGAGTGCGAATTGAGACAGAGCTAGTACTGGAATAAACCCAACAAGGTTCTAGTTATGAAGTCTCTAAGCGAAGGGGTTGAAGAATGAAAAAGAATTGAATGAAAAAGGGTGAAAAGAAATAGCCCTCCAATAATTCAACCTTAGGGCGTAAACCGGTTCAATACATATGCTTTGGTGGTTACTTAGGTAAATCCGGTATTGAAGACAAGACGCCATGGACCCAAAGGACGACTGCACTAAACTTCCCAAGCTACTCAAGTTCCTCTTAAAAGGCTTGTTTCATTCTCACCGGGAACCTACATTATCTATCGACTTTCTCTTAGAGATTGTTGATATTGAAGAAGGAGACCCTCTCCCTAGTCTCAGATATAGGATCCAAAAATGCACAAATTGAGTCTAGAGCCACGAGATCATCAATAAATCTCATTAGGACAATTTCAATGAAGACTCTGTTTCACACAATGTGGAAAGAGAAATTATATCTTAAGAGTCCTACGCATTATCCTTGTGGTATTGCCGTAACATCCGAGTGATGTGTTTACATATTCACTGTGAAGATGGAAAGCCTTCTCGAGCCAACATCTAACAAGCTCCTGGTAGGTGGCATGTGAGATCTATTATACAGATCAACCATGTGACAACCGAACAGAAACAATGGGGCGATTCAATCTTTTGAATCAATCCTCGGTTCAAAGGTTATGGATTGACGGATACCTTTGAAAACCGGTCTTTGTGCTTTAAAACTCTTTTCATTAGCACGTCGACCGTGTACTAATTTTTCAAATCAAAAGGTGTTTTATGATTGATAATTGATTTTCATTAAAACCTTCGTTATATTGCAAAACAATTTCTATTGAGCAATACACGATTGTTTTTCAAATCTCTTTTCATCAATCAGTGGACTTAAATTCGCCGGTTCACTCACTCCGTGTTGTCTTCTTTGAGACGCTCGGTTTGAGAACAAATTAGAGTACCGCGAAACCCTGCCAAGGAAATTCTTCGAATTATACCGATCACAGCGATTTGTAACGATCAACGGGAACCGTGGGCGTGTACCTCAATTCATCGAAATGATCAAAGACACTTTCGGCGCTTTATTGCTAACTGCCTTATGCGGTACACCCGACGCTTGTAGCCGATCGTAATGGAGCGGTCAATCCATAGCCGCATGCTCACACAACACATTCATATCGAAAAGAAATCATGATTGGTGCATCAATGACTCTGATATTCTAACTCCATGCTTCGCTACGCCAATATCATGAATCAACGAAAGCTTCCGCTACTCTGATGAGAAGATATCATGATCCAGAATATGAGCATGTCGGTCCGAAAGTCACAACATCACATAATACCAACACCACAATGGATGTATCAGAGATTTTCTATTTGTTGATGATCTCAAAAGTCGGCTCAACATTATTATCACGTGGATCAGGAAAAGACCTCCACTTGGATTAACCAAACATGCAATGAGTGGAATCAATGACTACGAAGCTTGAGCAAAGTACTACATCAAGAATGCAAGATCAATTGTTAATGTAATATCCGATTGTATTCAATGTCATTTTAGTATATGTTTGAGGTGACCTCCCTTATGGGGAGATTGTTAGGAATTAGAAATTCCATGTATTAAAGAGTCGGTCACCTCAAGTATATGTAATCGTTAGAAAGCTCGTAGTCATAGTATTTTTATGTTAAGTAGTATTTAGTTTAGTAACACCCGGAGGATGGACGGGTCTTTACCCACCGTATGCCGATCCACCCGTTGTGTGGCGTTTTATTGTAAGACTATAAATACTCTCTACCTTCCAAGGTAGGGAGTTGGAGCTCATAATAAGAATTTTCTTTCTCTCACTAAAGTTCCCTAAACCTCTAACTTTCTCTCTCTAGAATTCCACTTATACGCCTACTTTGTGTTATGGTTTGATGTGTATGTGAAATCCAATATCCTACACAGGTCAATCTCGAAGAGTAACGTGTAAATCGGGGACGCACAACAGGTTCATGTGATCGGTCTTAATCAGTTATTCCGGATTTGATAACCACTGAGACCATCAATGTTTCAACTTATTACTTCGTTGTTCTCATGATTCTTCGGGGTGCTGAGCTTCATTTAATGAGACCGTTCTTATTCATTTCTACTTCTTGGGGAAATGGTCTTTATAGTTTGTCGGTTTGGGGGAAAGCTACCAAAGTCTCACTTTCAGAAGGCTCAAGTTCTCGACGATTCAAAAGCCTCGAAAGCTTTGGTGGTGAAAGTTTAAAAGATGATGACTTCTATCTTCTTCAAAGTGCTGAACGATTTCCTTATCTCGGTACTCGTATTATCATCTTCTTAAACTATGCCTCTATCTTTGTATATAATTTTCAAAAAGCAAAATACAAAAATATAAAACCAACAAAACAAAATAGAAAAATATAAAATCAACAAAAGCCCATAAAAATCAGAAATTGAAAAATACCAAAAATATGTTTTCTCAAGACATGTCTTCTGATATCGATAACATCTACGGTCTTAGAAATGTCATTCAATAATGGCACGGGACTTTAGATGAAGTTCGAGCAGGAGGTGTAAATATTTTTTTCAAAACATGTCTCAAAATATGGCTTACAGTTATTTTAGACTGTAACCCAGGCTTCAAAAATGGCTTGCAGTTACTTCAGACTGCAACCCGTGCTTAAAACTATGGCTTGCTGTTATTTCCAATAGCAACCCATTCTTCAAAGAAAGGAAAGTGTTGCGCTAAACCATCTCTCAAAATTAGTGCACTTATCCTAAATACTAATTTGAGGAAAGTATGTCGAAGGACTGCTGTTCCTACACAAATGTTTTTCCGTCTAAAATTCTTCAGAAAAATATTTGCTGTATTTCAAAATGGTGGAAATTGAGTTGCTTGAAAAATCAATCAGATTCGAGTTTTTATAAAATTTGCAAACTCAATCAATGACTTCAGCGCTTTTAAACTTTTCAGAAAATAAGTCATTGATTGAGGGGGGAGAATGTTTTCAAAATTATATCATCTAACGGGCTTTCTTAATTATCCTAATATGCTTAATTAAAAATGATGTTAACCTATGTTGAAGGACTAGGTGCCTAGGATATGATTGCTAGGATTAGATGATTAGAGTTTGATGTGCACATCATTCCCATACATTTATATGATCTGATTGATATGTTACATTGACTTTTATTAGTCGATTGCTGTTTGGGTGATGTCGACCACCATATATCTGTGTGTGTGTTTACTAAAGTATGCAGGTATATTGGTATATAATAATGTTCCCGATCCGGATCCCACAATTTCGATGATTGGATGTGAAAGGAAAGGGTAACTAGATCTTGGGTTGACAAATGAAGAAAACGGAGCTTAATTGGACTTCTATGGAGAGTTGGCATAAATGCAACGTAAGAGGTCTCCTTGCATCGGCAGATATGGTTTTCTTCTAAGTGATTGAAGAAACGGAGCTTAATATGACCTCAGTTGGCATTAAAATGCAACGTAAGAAGTCTCACTGCATCATCATACGGTTTTTCTTCCAAGCCCTACAGCATCAACATAAGCTTCTCAACCACCTAACGTATCTTTGTGCAGGATACCATTTTTGAACAATTTTTGAAAATTTGAAAAATTGTTTTGAAAATGGAAAATATTGTTTTGAAAATTTATTGAGCTAATCTTTGAAAATCACCGGACTTCATTTTATCAAAACTTAAGTCACTCAATCATCGACTACTGTCATGGTTTAAGGGGGAGAGTGATTTTAAATAAAATATTTTCAAACGATATTTCTTCATAAAAGTTCGGTTTGTATGCGTTAAAATGTGTGATCTAAAGATTTAATGTTATGTCATGGTATGATTTTCTTTTGAATCAAGGTCTTTCAAAATGAAATTTTTCACATTCTTGTTTGATTGTGAAACTGTTTTATTTTTCTTAAAGATCTCTTAAAACAATCATACCTGACACTAACAATCTTTAATGTCTTAAATTGGTCCTTATCTGTCATTTTTCAAAATCAAATCTTGCCACGTCTTTCCCCAAAATCTTTTAAATGATTTAAATCAATTGGGATCACAAATCTCAAAAGGTTTGAAATTTTTGATCGGGGGAGAGATCGTGATTTAAATCTCAAATCTGTTTTAATGGAATTGGTTTTAGTTATTCAAAGGCACTTCTGCCTCCATGTGCCAAACGATTTCAAATACACAATGCACATGTTGAGGAGGAGGATTTATCCAAAAACAAGATGAGTATTTAAACCTAGCCACATATTCTCCCATGTTTTCTAAACCTTATTAAATCACTTGGGATCCAAAATCTCAAAGGGTTTGATATTTTTGATCGTTTTAATTCAATTGTGCAGGCTGCTCTCTCATATGTGCTAAACGCTTTCGAATCTCGAAGCATATATTGAGGGGGAGCAAATAAACTATCGAGGTACGAAAGATTTTTAAAGTGATTTATAAAGTACCTTGATTGAGTTTTTAAATGGTTTTCTTAATGGCTTTTGTGATCGTGAATGTGCCTCAAAAGAACTCTTTCCTCTATGTGATAAAATGATTTCAAATATCCTATGCACATATTGAGGGGGAGAATTTACCAAGAAAATCAAATGGCTTTTTCTATGAAAATTGTGATCAAAGAAAATATTTCAAAGTCCTCTTGCCTCCATGTGCTAAACAATTTCTAAATCATATGCACATGTTGAGGGGGAGGTTTTCTAAATGATCAAAACTATTAAGGTACAAAATGCTTTGATCTCGTATCACAAGTACCTTGATTGTTTTTCCAAATGTTTTTTCAATTGGTTTTAAGGAAGAATGAACTGTACCAAAAGACCGACCATTTTACTTTATGCATGGTGATATAAGGATGGTTAGGTTAGGTATTCGTTCTCACGATCCCGCCAGAGCCGGAGGGATCTACCCAGGGAAAATCTACTAGATAGTGTAGAGTCCTTAGGTATGATGAAAAAAAGGAGAAAAGTGAGAAATGGGAAGAGTGCAGACTGAGACAGAGCTAGTACTGGAATAAACCCAACAAGGTTCTAGTTATGAAGTCTCGGTAAGCACTGAAGGGGTTGAAGAATGAAAAAGAATTGAATGAGAAAAGGGTGAAAACAAATAGCCCTCCAAATTATTCAACCTTAGGGCAGATACCGGGTTCAATTCATATGCTACTGGTGGTTACCAAGGTAACATCGGTATTGAAGACAAGACATCATGAACCCAGTGACGCACTTCAAACTTCCCAAACCACTCAAGTTCCTCTTAAAAGGGGTTGAAGAATGAAAAAGAAATGAATGTGAAAAAGGGTGAAAAGAAATAGCCCTTCAACAATTCAACCTTAGGGCAGAAACCGGGTTCAATACATATGCTACTGGTGTTTACTAAGGTAACACTGGTATTGAAGACAAGACATCATGGACCCAGTGACGCACTACACTACAACTTCCCAAGCTACTCAAGTTCCTCTTAAAAGGGCTTGTTTCAATCTCACGGGGAACCGACATAATCTATCGACTTTCTCTTAGAGATTGTTGATATTGAAGAAGGAGACCCTCTCCCTAGTCTCCAGCATAGGAACCAAATGTGCACAATTGAGTCTAGAGCCAAGAGATCATCCACAATATCTCATTGGGACACTATTCTTGAAGACTTGCTGTTTCACCCAATGTGGAAAGTGAGAACATAATTAAGAGTCCTACGCATTATCCTTGTGGTATTGCCAGAACATCTGAGTGATATGTAAAAGTATTCACGATGAAGATGGAAATCCTTCTAGAGCCAACATCAAACAAGCTCTTGGTGGGTGACATGTGAGATCTTGCAAAAGATCAAGCTTGTGACAACTGTATAGAAACAATGGGGCGATTCAATCTTGAATCAACCTTGGTCCAGGAAAACGATTGACGGATACCTTTGAAAAACCGGTCGTTGTGCTCAAAAACTCTTTTCTCTAGCACTTCGACTGTGTATTATCTTCAAAATCAAAAGGGTATTTATGAATGAAAAATGATTTTCTTCTTCTAAACCTTCGTCGTATTGCAAAACTCTTTCTCTTAAGCAGTACGCGATTGTTTTCAAATCATTTTATATCAATCAGTACATTTCAATTTGCTGGTTCACTCACTCCGTGTTGTCTTCTTTGAGACGTTCCGTTTTGAGAACGGCTAGAAACGAAACCCGTCAAGGAGATTCTTGAATTATACCGATCACGGCGGTACTTGTTGATCAACGGGGAACCGTGGGACGTGTACCTCAATTCAACGAAAGTGATCAAAGACACTTTCGTGCGATTTATTGCTAACGTTGTATGCGGTACACGATGGTTGCATTTGATCGAATTGAGGAGTCATTCCATAGCCGCATGCTCACAGCATCCACACTTAATTAAAGAAATCATGACTGGTGCATATCTACATAACCTGGCTCTGATATTTGCATACTATGCTTCTGCTACGCTGCTGCAAATATCATGAACCAGTAAAAGCTTCCGCTACTCTGATGAAAAGATGTTATGATCCAGAAAGTGTGAGCATGTCGGTCCGAAAGTCACAACTTCACATGATGGCAACACAATAAAGGGTGATCCTGAGATTTACTGTGGTTGATGATCTCGAAGAAAGCTCGAATATCATCAAAGATGTGGATCAGTTAAAGACCTCCACTTAATGTATAAATTAATATCGGACTTTAAAGAATCACTGCTAAAGCACAAAGATGCAGATGTTGAAGAATTAATGTCTACGAGCTCAAGACTGAAGATTAAATAGAATGCTAAGATTCAAAATGTAAAACATGGGGTGACCTCCCTTAGGGGGAGATTTTTAGGAATTAGAAATTCTATAGTGAAGAGTCGGTCACCCCAAATATAATCTAGCATAAGTTAGCTCGTAGATATTACGTTATTTACAAGTTATTTAGTTAGTTATTTAGTTTAGTGCAACACCGTGGAGGAAGGACGGGTATTTATCCACTGTATGACTGATCTACAGTCCGAAGGAGGACGTTTAGTTTGTAACTACAAATACCCTCTACCTCCCAAGGTAGAGGGTTGGACCTTTCACTCAATCTAACCTTTCTTTCTTTGTTTACTTTCTCTCTCTAAAAAGGCTCCCACCTTCTACTTTCTCTCTCTAAACTCTTAAACCATACGCCTAATATTATTATGTTATGATGTGATTGTGAAATCCAATATGTTACACAAATGCTCCAGAGCATGCACTTGAGCCACCCTAGATGGCAGGGACCGGAGTATGTGTACCAGTCCGACATCCCCGACATTGGCATCCAAGGAGGAGTGGCATTCATGCCGGCCAAGCCCACTCCTGGTAGCACCACAAGCACCCCATTCGATCCCACCCAATTTCACTCCATGGATCACGATCTACACAGGGATGATTGATTCCCCTGTTTGTTGGAACAATTTGAAACTTATGTCTGTAATAACTGAATTATTAGGATATTTGTATGCTTAATTATCGATTTTACCCATGGGGTACAAAATTTTCCAGGTATTTTGTGCAGGTTTTGGTTCTGTGATGGAATTACGGCGTAACCTTTGGGTCAGTTACGCCGTAACCTATGCTGCAGTAGGAAAATTTTAATTGGCGATACAATAGTTAAGGCGTAGTCTCCGGAAATGATACGCAATTAGCCACCCTGATAAGGATTTAAAATATATACTTTTGAGGGGTCATTTAAGCCCTTAATCGACCACTTTTATATCCGTTACTGCTTAATTTCGTTCCTTTTCACTTTTTAGGTCTCTTGAAGGCAAATTGCTGGAATGTCACTTATTCGGACAAAAAGGCGTGAATATATGAAGAAAATGACCAAGTCAAGATCAAGACACTCAAGCTGCTGGAATTGAAGGTGATGGCATCAGAGTTAGAAGGCGACGCCATCGCAACGTGCTCCAAATTTGTGACGGCTCAGTAGCGAAATTGCTATTTTGTACCCGACGGCATCAGGTTTTAAAGAGTAGGGCGTCAAACTCAGACGGCCTAGATTCAAATCCCGGCGGCGTCAGAAGCTGAAGCCGACGGCGTCACAACCATAAGGTGACGCCATCACAAGGTTGACGTGGTCAAGACGAAACCCTAATGGCGGTGATTCGACAAGTTGTAACTCTATATATAGAATTCGAATTTTCAAACTTTTAAAGAGGTAGTTTTGTGGAGTAAAACCTAATAACGATTTTGGCTGTCTTGGGCAGTATCTTAGGGTTCTCATACCCTATTTTACATCAAGATAAGTAATTTACTTCATTGATTCAATTATGTCTTCAATTATATGTGTGTATGCTTGCATGTTTTCCATGTCCGGCTAATTTACTTGTGTGTTTGCTTAGATCTATGAAACCTAGGTATTGAATATTGATTGGTTGTCTCTTATCTTAATTGTGAATTGACCTAGGATTGCGATAGGTCATTCGTTGTGTTTTTAATGCTTGAGTAATCTTTGTGAACATTAGTTTATAATCACCTAGAGTTATTGTAGGCTAAACATCCAAAGATAACCTTAGAGTTAGTTTATGAATCTTAGAGATTTCGTAGGCAATAACCTCAAGGTAGTCTCAAAGAGTTAAGAAAAAAAGCATACCCTACGACCTTAGAAGACACAACGCGTTAAGAATAAGGACGTGACAATTCAACCATCGATAGGAGATAACTAGGGAGTAATAGCATCTAGGTAAACACATCTTTAATCATCATACGAGCACACATCAATTAGACATAGACTACCCCTTAGCTTAGTTAATTAGATAATTAGAATAGTATAGTAATCGGTAGAAATACCAACCCCCCAAATCCAATACCCCGAGATTCGTACCTTTCAATTTTCTAAAAAATATAAAAAAAGATAAAAAATAATCTTCCTCAACCCCAACCTTAGCGTAGTAACTTCTTACTAGCATTCCTATTCCCCTAGAGAACAATATCAATACCCGAGGCTTACCCTAGTACTACACTACAACAATTAGGTTCACTGCCTAGGGTGTTGAAAAACTTGCTCGATGAAAAGGAAGTTCATTTGACCCCGAACGCGCGTTGTACGCGTATCAAGTTTTTGGCGCCGCTGCGGGGGAATAGAATAGCTAGTTAGATTTCTACCTCGTTTAGGTTTCCTTGCTTGATTCCTATAAGTAAGCTTTTCTTTTTTTCTTTCTCATTTTTAGCTTCCTTGTAGTCTATCCCCCTTCTTCGTGACCTTTGTTTGTAATCCCATCACTTTTCATCATGGAAGGTGATAATCAACCCCCACTCATCAACCCACCACCAAATGACCCACCAAGAGGCCGTACTCTTGGTGAATACTCAAGACCAAGCCACCTAGGCTATAGGAACACCATTGAGCTTCTCGACCAAGCCCAAACTAC
Organism: Chrysanthemum makinoi; assembly: GCA_910596185.1. Taxonomy (NCBI): domain Eukaryota; kingdom Viridiplantae; phylum Streptophyta; class Magnoliopsida; order Asterales; family Asteraceae; genus Chrysanthemum; species Chrysanthemum makinoi. The sequence goes on along the minus strand of OU343220.1, from coordinate 284,039,426 downwards.
GGCCCTTCGATCCGACACCATCCGGTTGGTGCAAAATGGATGTGCATTCCATGGACTTCGTTCTGAAGATCCTAATCAGCATCTTAAGGATTTCCTTAAAATAGTCGATTCCATCGACCTCGATGCTACTACTCGGGAGACCACGCGCTTGCGTCTCTTCCAATTCTCTCTATGGGACCCAACTAGTAATTGGCTTGAGCGACTTCCCGCCGGCTCCATCTCAAGTTGGGATGATCTCACCTCTCGTTTCCTTGCCAATTTTTCCCACCGGGGAGAACTACTAAGCTTAGGAATGAAATCTTGATGTTCCAACAACGTCAAGGTGAATCTCTCTAAGAAGCATGGACTGGATTCAAGGACTTACTCTATAGAGTCCCTCATCACGGCATTGATCTTTGGCTTCAAGTCCAACTCTTTTATGATCATGTCAACTTCCCAACTAAGCGATCTATTGACCAAGCGGCCGTTGGTAAACTTAGTGATCTCACCGCGGAAGAATTGTGGGGTATAATAGAGGACCTTGCTCTCTATGACAACGAAAGTTGGAATGACCCCCGTGAGTTTACCAAAACCGTAAAGGCAATCTCCTTAGCTCCCATTGACTCACAACCTTCTGATCGTAGGATGCTCGAGCTTGAAGATCAAGTCAAATTCCTAATGAGCTCCTACAAAAATCTTAAGTCTTCACATCAAGTGAACAAAATCACTCTACTTTTTGAGTTGTGTAGTGGTCCCCACGACACTCGGGATTGCACAAGACTCCCCGAACAAGCTTTTGCGGACTACGCCTCCACGACGGATCGGGAGAGAAGTGGTACACTTTCAAGCCCGAACAAAAAAACTTAGGAAACTCCTATAACCCCTCATGGAGGAATCACCCTAACCTTAAGTGGAACCAAAATTCAAACCCACACCAAAGCTCATCTAGTCCACCTAATAGGTTCAACCCTCCAAACACCGGGAACCCCACTAGTCTTGAGGCAATTGCGTCTAGATTCATCTCATTTCAAGAAACTCGATTGACTAAGCTTGAAGCCGATTTCAAGCAACGACAAGGCGAGATGATAAACAAGCTTGACGCCCTCTTAAAAGCCTTCAATGACCGGGAAATTAGAGCACTCCCAAGTGATACTATAAAGAACCCAAAGGTGAATTCGATTTCATCGACTTCATGTTCTTGTTCACCATGGGAGAGTGCACATCCATGCCCCTCACACCCAAAGGTCCACTCGGTTAATGTTATCAACAAGGGTTCCAAGCGATCCCAAATGAGGTACCAAGGACCCGCACCATTGGTACAACCCACTCTTGAGAAACCCGTCAACCAAGAACCCAAACCTAATCTAGAGGAGGAGTACAAGGAACTCCACCAAAAAAACCTGGTTCTTGAAGTCTTAGCTTATGCACCTTATTACAATGCTTTAAAAGAAAATTATGAGCGAGAACTAAAACTAGGAAAACATGGGTCCGCGTTTGTGCAAAATAATTTACCTAAGAATTTAGACGATCCTGGGCTATTCACTCTTCCATATAGGCTTGGAACCTCTAAACCTTTCGATGCTTTAGCCGACTTAGGATCATGCATCAATCTTGTTCCGTTGTCCCTCCATAGAAGCCTTAACTTAGGTAAGATACGGAAACCATCTTAGGTCTAGCGGACGGTAGTATTGCATATCCGTTAGGGATAATAAAAGACATGGTAGTACACGTAGGATAATTGACTCTTTTGGCGGATTTCCAAGTGCTAGACATGAATAAGGACCTGATATGCCCATTGTTAGTAGGAAGGGGATTCTTAGCTACCGCTAGTGCCATCATTGATTTGTAAGATGTCTAAAATAAAGGCAGGAGAAGGGAGTGCTAGGTCAATTTACGATCTCAAAAAGCATATTTACTACAAGGAAGAGGAAATCACCCATGAGATTAGGTTGGATAGAACACCATCTAGATATGGACCTTGGATTAATAAGGACTTCATAGGTCCCCAACGACCTTTCTATCTAGATGAAGCCTTTGCTAGTAAAGCAACTTTCCATGAAAAAGAATTGGCTAGGGACATGGAAGTGAACCCGTTCGACGATGCCTTAGTGTTTAGGAAGATGACCGAGTTCCTAGGAAGCTTGCCCGTTAACCTTGTCATGAATAAGTTGAAAGTTGAGAGCGATAAGCTTAAGCATAAGTGGAATTGGGATAGACCGCCTAGTAATGGTTGGAGAGTGGCACATTAGGGTAACGATCTATGAACCCGATGGAGAAAAGTTTGAAAAGGCATACCGAACTAAGCGTACCACTAGGGACTTAAATGATAAGTTTGATCCTTATGACATTCTTGAGGATAAGCTTACTTATATAGGTACGTAGGGGCACGGCTTCGAGTCTAACTACAAGACTCATAAATAAAGAAAAGTGCTTCGTGGGAGGCAACCCATGCTTAATTGTTTGCTTGTTTGTGTGTCGTATATCTTTTATTGATTGTTTATTCTCATGTTTGAATTTGTGAAAATGCTTTATTTTGTCTTTAACCTCGTCTTAATTACATATAAAGGTATTTTACAAAAGGGATAAGTGTAGGGAGGATTACACATGTTTTCAAAAAGAACGTGAACATGAGAATTACGATTATTAAAAAGATATACATGTGTGTTTGTTAGAGTCAAATGCTTGTATCGAGTCATAATGGATGTTTTGCAGAAATTTTTCCAGATTCTAAAGATATAAATTTTCCAGAATATTTTCTAGAAAATCGCAGACCTGTTTCTGTCAGGATAACCTGACGGCGTCAGGAGGAGCAGAAACAGCTTATAACTTTTTCTCATTTTCTGTGCTACTTATAAATTTTTGGAATTTATCAAGTCTTAATTTTCCAGAAAATCTGTAAACATCCATTCCACAAGCATTATATCCTAGTTTAGTAGAGTCACATATAGTGTTACCGCCAATTTTACGCGAAGGTTTCGTATGTTTTCTTAAAGTGTGCAGGTTTTATTTATCAAGAAGAAGATACATAAGATAGGATGGAGCTTTTCACGCATACATTCTTCTTGAAGAAGGATTTAACCACTACTTCACACGGATCCTACCGAGCTAATCAGGGGAGTATTAGTTTCTTTCGTTTTTAATTACCTTCCATTATCATAACTTTGATACTTTCGGGGAACATTAGGGACAATGTTCAGTTTAAGTGTAGGGAGGGAAAATAAAACGGGAACTTTGAAACTATGCTTATCCTTGACTATTTGCCTTGTCCAATTTCATTTGTGTAATAAACCATGAGAAATATCGGTTAGGGTAATTTTCCCAGCAAATTCAAAATTTTTCATAACATGTAGGAGTGGGCCATTAGTCTTAATAAAGCGTCTCATGGATAGGAAATTATATGACTAGCACAAAACCCTTTACCACTTAAATTCCACCCAAAATGTAAGGATCGCCCTTAGATTTGTAGGAATTAAAGCATTCATCTTTAATGCTTCGAGAATGTACCGGTAGTATAATAGATTCTAGAACTTGTTTTGTGATGCATTCCGAGATCGCTAGTGAGACTACACTTGTGTAGTTAAGAATAACTAAATGATAAGAGGCATTAGGATAACCCTCGTTTGATACCCGTATTATAATTACTTCTTCGACATCAGTTGTGTAACATATTGGATTTCACAAACACACAAATAATCACATATAGGGTCGAATTCAATAAGAGTTTAGAGAGAGAAAGTAGGATGGGAGCCTTTCTAGAGAGACAAAGTGAAAGAAAACATAGAAGGTTAGATTGAATGAAAGGTCCAACCCTCTACCTTGGGAGGTAGAGGGTATTTATAGTTACATACTACACGTCCTCCTTCGGACTATGGATCAGGCATACAGTGGGTAAAGACCCGTCCATCCTCCACGGTATTACTCTAAACTAAGCTACGCTAATAACTAACTAATTAAGTATTAAACAACGTAAATAACGATATGTCTACAAGCTAACTTATGCTAGATAATAGTTGGGTTGACCGACACTTCACTATGGAATTTCTAATTCCTAACAATCTCCCCCTAAGGGAGGTCACCCCATGATTTACATTTTGAATCCTAGCATTCTATTCTTGACTTTGTACTTGAGCTCGTAGACTTCAATTATTCAATTCCGCAATCTTTGTGCTTAAGCAGTGACTCTTCATAGTCCGATTAATTTGTACTTTGAGTGGAGGTCTTTGAACTAATCCACATCTTTGATGATCTTTGAGCTTTCTTTGAGATCATCAGCCACAATAAATATCTGGATCACCCTTTATTGTGTTGCCATCATGTGATGTTGTGACTTTTGGACCGACATGCTCACACTTTCAGGATCATGACATCTTTCCATCAAAGTAGCGGAAGCTTTACTGGTTCATGATATTTGCAGCAGTGTAGCAGAAGCATAGTATAAAAATATCAGAGCCAGGTTATGTAGATATGCACTAGTCATGATTTCTTCAATTAAGTGTGGAAGCTGTGAGCATGCGGCTTTGGATTGACTTCTCAATTCTGATCAGCTGCAACCGTCCAAATGTACCTGCAAACAACAGTTAGCAATAAAACACACGAAAGTGTCTTCGATCACTTTCGTTGAATTGAGGTACACGGCCCACGGTTCCCCGTTGATCAGTACAAGTACTGCCTGTGATCAGGTATAATTCCGAAGAATCTCCTTGACAGGGTTTTGCAGCTGTTCTAGCCGTTCTCAAACCAGAACGTCTCAAAGAATACAGCACGGAGTGAGTGAACCAGCGAATTGAGATTCACTGATTGATGAAAAATTGATTTGAAAACAATCGCGTGTTGCTTGAAGAAAGAGTTTTGCAATACGACGAAGGTTATATGAGAAAGATCAATTTTCAATCAAAAGTACTTTTTGTATTTGAAAAAGAATACACATTCGATGTGCTAGAGCAAAGAAGAGATTTGCACATCGAACGGTTTTTCCAAAAGTATTTTTTCAATCAGAGATACTTTTTGTGTTTGAAAATGAATACTCATTTGATGTGCTAGAGAAAAGAAGATTTGCACATCGAACGGTTTTTCCAAAAGTATTCGTCAATTCATTTCCTGGACCAAGGTTGATTCACGAATGAATCGCCCCATCGTTTCTATCTAGTTGTCACAAGCTTGATCTTTTGGAAAGATCTCACATGTCACCCACCAAGAGCTTGTTTGATGTTGGCTCTAGAAGGATTTCCATCTTCATCGTAAATACTTTTACATATCACTCGGATGTTCTGGCAATACCACAAGGATAATGCGTAGGACTCTCAATATATACTTACTTTCCACATTGTGTGAAACAAAAAGTCTTCATTAATTTTGTGTCCTAATGAGATATTGTGGATGATCTCTTGGCTCTAGACTCAATTGTGCACATTTGGTTTCCTATGCCGGAGACTAGGGAGAGGGTCTCCTTCTTCAATATCAACAATCTCTAGAAGAAAGTCGATAGATTATGTAGGTTCCCCGTGAGAATGAAACAAGCCCTTTTAAGAGGAACTTGAGTAGCTTGGGAAGATAGGTGCAGTACGTCACTGGGTCCATGACGTCTTGTCTTCAATACCAGTGTTACCTTAGTAACAACCAGTAGCATATGTATTGAACCCGGTTTCTGCCCTAAGGTTGAATTATTGGAGGGCTTATTCTTTTCACCCTTTTCACATTCATTTCTTTTTCATTCTTCAACCCCTTCAGTGCTTACCGAGACTTCATAACTAGAACCTTGTTGGGTTTATTCCAGTTCTAGCTCTATCTCAGTCCGCACTCTTCCCATATTCTCATTTTTCTCCTTTTTTTCATCATACCTAAGGACTCTACACTATCTAGTGGATTGTCCCTGGGTAGATCCCTCCGGTTCTGGCGGGATCGTGGGAACGAATACCTAACCTAGCCATCCTTATAACACCATGCATAAAGTAAATTGGTCGGTCTTTTGGTATTATTTTTTCCTTCATGAAACCAATTGAAAAATCATTTGGAAAAATCAATCAAGGTACTTGTGATATAAAATCGAAGCATTTTGTACCTTACTTGTTTTGATCATTTAGAAATGCTCCCCCTCAACATGTGCATATGATTTTGAAATTGTTTAGCACATGGAGGCAAGAGTTCTTTGAAATAATTTCTTGATCACAATTTCCGTGGAAAAAGCCATTTGATTTTCTTTGGTAAATTCTCTCCCTCAATATGTGCGTAGGATATTTGAAATCATTTTATCACATAGAGGAAAGAGTTCTTTTGAAGTACATCCATGATCACAAAAGCCACTAAGAAATCATTTAGAAAATCAATCAAGGTACTTATATTAAAACATAGAAATCATTGTACCTTGAAAGTTTATTTTCTTTTTAAATGCTCCCCCTCAATATGTGCTTCGAGATTCGAAAGCGTTTAGCACATATGGGAGAGCAGCATGCACTTTTGAATCAAATCGATCATCATTTATCAGATTTCATAATTAAATCACAAATTCTCTCCCGATCAAAAATATCAAATCCTTAGAGATTTTGGATCCCAAGTGATTTAACAAGGTTTGGAAAACATGGGAGAATCTGTGCCTGATTTAAAAGCTCTTCTGGTTTTTGGATAAATCCTCCTCCTCAACATGTGCTTCGTGTATTTGAAATCGTTTGGCACATGGAGGCAGGAGTCTTTGAGTTTGAAAGAGAATCATACCATGACATAACATTAAATCTTTAGATCACCACTTATTTTGTACAAACCGGACTTTTTATGGAGAAATATCGTTTGAAAATATTTCGTTTTAAATCAATCTCCCCCTCAATCAATGACCGTAGTCGATGATTGAGTGTCTAAAGTTTAGATAAAAGGAAGTCCTGTGATTTTCAAAATTAAGTCCAATTTATTTTCAAAACCAATATTTTTTCCATTTTTCAAAACAATGTTTTCAAAAATTGTTTTTAAAAAGGTATCATCCACTACTTGTCCTGCACAAAGATACGTTAGGTGGTGTGGAAGCTGCTTATGTTGTTGTTGTTGTAGGGCTTGGAAGAAAACCATCTGCAGATGCAGTGAGACCTCTGACGTTGCATTTCATGCCAACTTTCCATAGAGATCCAATTAAGCTCTGTTTCTTCATTTGTTGACCCAAGAAATAGTCACCCTTTCCTTTCGGCATCCAATCATCTTCTTTTGTGGGATCCGGAATGGGAACATTCATATATACCATTTAATCCGCATATGTTAGTAGAAACAGATAGACATGTATGGTGGTCGACAACACCCAAACAACAATCGACTAATAAAAGTCAATTCAACATATCAATCAGTTCATATTAGGCATGGGATTTATGTGTTTATCAAACTCTAATCATCTAATCATAACAATCATATCCTAGGCACCTAGTCCTTCAACGTAGGTTAACATCATTTTCAGTTAAGAATATAGGATAATTAGATAAGCCCGATAGATGATATAAATTTGAAAAACATTCTCCCCCTCAATCAATGACTCTTTCTCTTGAAAAGTTTTTAAAAGCGCTGAAGTCATTGATTGAGTTTTTTTAATTGTATGAAAACTTGATTCTGATTGATTTTCAAGCAACTCATTTTCCACCATTTTGTTCAAACAAATATTTTTCTGAAGAATTCTAGAAGGAAAAATATTTGAGTAGGAACAGCAGTCCTTCGACATACTTTCCTCATATTGTTTTAGGATAAGTGCACGAAATATTTGAAAATTGGTTTAGCGCAACACTTTCCTTTCTTGAAGAACGGGTTGCTATCTGAAATAATAGCAAACCATGGTTTAAGCACGGGTTACAGTCTGAAGTAACTGCAAGCCATTTTTTTTAAGACATGTTTTGAAACAATATTTACACCTCCTTCTCGAACTTCATCTAAAGTCCCGTGCCATTATTGAACGACATTTCTAAGACCGTAGATGTTATCGATACCAGGAGACATGTCTTGAGAAAAACAATTTTTTTTTCTTCGGAATTTTTCAAATTTTCTGATTTTTATGGATTTTGTTGATTTTATATTTTTCTATTTTGCTTTTTGATAAATATATATGATATAGTTTAAGAAGATGATGATACAAGTACCGAGATAAGGATATCGAACGGTCCCGTTGAAGAAAATAGAACTCATCATCTCTTAGACTTTCACCACCAAAGCTTCTGAGGCTCAAGAGTAGATGACAGAACATGAGCCTTTAAGAAAACGAGACTTTGGCAGCTCCCCCCAAACCGACAATTTTCGTAATAAGACCATTTCCCCCAAGAAGATGAAGTGAAGCAAACAGTCTCATTGTATGAAGCTCACAAACCCGAAGAAGACGGCAACATCAAAGTAATGAGTTAAAACATTGATCATCTCTGCGGTTATCAAACCCAGAATACATGATTAAGCTCGATCACGTGAACCTGTTGTGCATCCCTGATGTACACATTACTCTTCGAGATTGAGCAGTTGTCAATTCAGGAGAACATTCTATCAACATCTTCGTTTCACCAAATGCATTCCAGTTATCTTTCATATAACCAATCAGCCCATAATGTACACATGTTCCCAACAAGAGTAGAGACGATGACATCCAAGTAACATGTTGAATCACTGATCATCTCTGCGGATGTCTACTCCGGAATAACTTTTAGCCCGATCATGTGAACATGTTGTGCGTCCCTGATGTACACATATCTCTCCCCTGATGGTTGCGATCTCATCGGAATCATCATTACATTGTGTACATGAAACAATAACCAGAAGCACTGCCATAAACCATATAGAAGATGTCGATAAGCAATATCATCTCACGCTCCACATATTCTTCTCATATTTCTTCCTACTGAAAGCTGAGTTAACACATACCAAAAGTATCCAGAGACCACTTCCCCCCAAATGGTTGGAATAATCCATCCTTCCCCCAAATAGTTGGAATAATAAACCCTTCCCCCAAATAGTTGGAATAACACACCAAATGCTACGAGTTAAACACTGAGTTTCTCTGCGGTTATGACATTTGTCTTTCCCAGGATTACTTCATTAGAGAAGAAGTATTAAGTTCATCATGTGTACTCGTTGTGTGTTTAGATGTATATCTCCTTCCCCTTACTGGTTTTGATACCTCAGAATCAACAAAACATAATACACTCATATACTTGAAATAGAGAAGAACACAATTAGCTCAAATGTAACTTGTGAGAATCAACTGCAACAGAAACTCTCTCCGACTATCTTAACCAACCCATATGTAGACAATTTGAAGTAACCACTGATGAAGAAAACCCGATATACCAAACTTGAAACTGAAGTAGAATTCCCCGCATTTGTGTCTTAGTCTTGCACTACTGTTGGAAGAACGGTGTCGAGAATTTATGCTCCAAGAAAATCTCTAAGTACTCAATACTCAACCAAAGTATGAGACATTAACACCTCTTTCGATTATCCACAACGCCATTTGCGTGTGTCACTGAGTAAAACAACGTAACTCTTTGAAGTGATAGTTAACCAGGTCTTCAACCATCCAAACCGACTGCTGGTAACTAGATAAGCCAAGTCTTCAACTCAATTTGTTAAGCCCGAGCAAGTTATCTAATAAGAACACGCCTTTGTGAAAGTCAACCTCAATCTCAAATAAGTGATAAATGATTAACTCCAAAGTAATCAACTTGTGTCAAATTCCCAACATGTGAATAAACATACAATCGGATGTACATTGACCCACTGAATGAACTGGAACAAATGATTCCTCAACATCAATGCATTCTTCCTAAAGATATACATGTAGATACTGATCTGGAAGATTCACCAATAATGTCTTCGAGCGGATGAGGCAATCATTTTCCTTGAAGTTCATGTGGTTGATTTATAGCGTGCACATTGAGAGGAACAATAATCTGTGAATATTTGGCAAAGGAATACCAAAGAGTGGATCATTATTCATGAACAATAATCCATGAAGATTTGGTAAAGGAATACCAAAGAGCGGATCATTATTCATAAGTGCAACTGCAATATTATGATAGTCATTGTCAACACCTTGTGGAATAACTGGAGATTGGGCTTTTTGAGTAGTCTGAGTTGTACTTCTTATATGATCAATATTCGCTAGCGGTTGGAAATACTCATCAAACATATCTTGAACCAATGAATCCCAAACAATAAATCTCATTTATCCTTAGTAACTGAAACATTAGGCATTGGAGGAGAGTCATCATACATTAAGTTGTATGACCATTATTCAAACATCCATCATCATGTAGTATATTCACTCTTCTCCCCCTCAAAAATTGCATCCGAAGTTGCCATTTTGGATTTAACAAGTGAATAAGAATATACATCAATGAACGTAGATCCACTTGATGGCTGAATGAGCATGGGAGAAGCATAAAGCTTGTTGATGAAGAATGTCGATGAGAATGGTCATAACCATGAAGATTTCTCTTCTTCTGAAGATAAAGCGCACTGAAGCGTACACCTTTCGTTTCTTTGAGGAACGGGGCCTGAAGTGTTATCTGCAAACGCCATAATGATGAAGTACGAGGCCTGAACTGATGTGAACAGTCGTCATTGCAGATTGAGTATCAAGGTTGAGTTACTTGAACCCGTGAGTTATGAGATATCAATCCATTTGTTATCCATACTTTAAGCCAGTCCATGTAGTGAAGGATCGAAGTATCTGCAACTGAGTAAGGATTACCTGCACTAACATTACAAGCTTGATTGCATATATATTGGTTAGTGACATTAGTATCCAAACCCTTTGGGGTTTCACGGTCAACCTTGATTTTGCCATCGGTAAACAGCTTTCTGGTAGGTATCCACTTAAGTCCAGTATTCTTAAAAATTCTACCAGATGGTATCCACTTATGGCAAGGTCTAGGATTGTTGATATTCTTATGCATAGTGGAAGACTTATCCTTTTTCCTAGTTTCCAAAGATTTTGCAGTTGGTATCCATCTAGGCGATGTTTTTGGTTTGTTTTGCTTCATATGCACAATAGATGACTTAGTGAAAATCCTAGACTTAACAGGTTGAACCTTTGCATGAGCATTTACTTTCTTCAGGGATTTTGTGAAACAATTATCATGATTTGCCTTAAAGATGCATTTTAGACAATTCGAGCAAACAGCTTGTTTGGATTCAGAAGATGATCTAGAGTTCTTAGAGTGATCTACTATGGGAATAGATTTATTCGAAATGCAACTACTCTTAGATCCAAGCCAATCCCTAGTCTTTAGTTGAGTGTTCCTAGGTAATGGTTCAAAACTACTAGCAGTGCCTTGAAATCTCATAGAATTCATCACCCTAGGTCTAGCACCTAAAATTTCATCTTTTCGAATCTGTGCCTTTTTCCTAGCTTTTTCTAGATCATAGTTCTTGAACAATTCATTCATATCATGTGAATTGTTAGGCAAACAAGGTGACGTGACTGGTTTTGACAAAATTTGTTTAGCATTAACTTGGGAGGCAAACCGGGTTTTCGAAAATTTTGTTCTTTCAGATATAAATGCAGTAGGCTGCCTAACAACAGACCGGTCTCTAGTGGAATGAGAAACTAGCTTCCCCAAGGTTGAACGTTTTGTAAACTTAGTATTCACACTTTTCTCTACAGTTTTTCTAAGCTCATTCTTTAAGGCAACTATCGCAAAACTCTTATCCTGAAGTTGAGCTTTGAGTTCATCAATTTTTGCTATCAAAGAATTTGTTTGTTCCATTGACTTAGTTCTAGCTTCTTTGACAGAGTAACTTAGCTCTATGTGATGCTTTCTTAAAGACTCATTTTTCTTTAGTAATTTGGCCACACAAACCGCTAATTCATCATTTCTTATTTGAATATCCATAATAGCATTAACATCAGAATTACTTGTAACCAAATTACTTTTGACATGCATATCAGAAATATGTTTCTTCAAATTGTTGATAGTCGAGTTTTTGGCTTGAAGCTGAGCTTTCAAAGTGCTAATTTCAAAAAGTTCACGGAATTCAGGAAGTTCCAGATTTTTACATGGTTTGTTAAGTTGAAAACTTTCTTCTTTACTTTGTATCGCAATTTCAAGTGAAATGCAATGTTTTTCAAGATTTGAGAATTTGTTTGAAAGTTCATCAAAAGCCTTTATATCAACCATATCTTTTATTTTGAAACACTTAATCTCTGACTCAGCCTCAGTTACAGAACATTTATCAAAGTCATGTTCAGCATAATGATCAGTTTGTTTAAGTACTTTAGCAGATGTACTATGTTGAACAGTAAAATGTACCTCATTACATGACACCTGTTTATTTATCGGTCTGATATCTGCATCCACATCATGTGTAACAAGAGTCACTGAACTACTGGCTGTTTCAAGCGTATCTATCTCTGAGCCTCTGTATTCAGTGTCAACTGATCCATCATCTTGTGCTTTACCCGACTCAACACAACAATCTTTTGATTTTTCCCGACATTCATTCCTTTTTCTGATTTTTACATCAACTTCTTGTGTGTTAGGAGTAACTGAACAGCTGGTTTCATCATTATTTGTTGTCTCTGACATTCTGCATTCAACAACACCCGATTCTTCAACTGATACATTACCCAACTTATCACAACTATCTCTCAACTGCACCAGACACTCATCCAATTTTTCATCTTTCTGAGTAACTTCCTTGTAACATATTGGATTTCATAAACACACTAAACCAAAAGATCAAATAGGCGTACAAAGAGTTCTAGAGAGAGAAAGTTAGAGGTTTAGGGAACTTTAGTAAGAGAAAGAAAAGTCTTATTATGAGCTCCAACTCTCTACCTTGGAAGGTAGAGAGTATTTATAGACTTACAATAAAACGCCACACAACGGGCTGTGGATCAGGCATACAGTGGGTAAAGACCCGTCCGTCCTCCACGGTGTTACAAAACTAAATACTACTTAACATAAAATAACTACGACTACGAGCTTTCTAACGATTACATATACTTGAGGTGACCGACTCTTTAATACCTGGAATTTCTAATTCCTAACAATCTCCCCCTAAGGGAGGTCACCCCAAACACACATTAAACTTACATTGAATACAAACAGATATTACATTATAAATTGTTCTTGCATTCCTGATGTATTACTTTGCTCTAAAGCTCGTAGTCATTGATTCTTCACATTGCATGTTTGGATAATCCAAGTGGAGGTCTTTTTCTGATCCACGTGATAATGAGTTTTGAGCCAACTTTGAGATTATCACCACATTAAATCTCGACTCTTCCTTTGTGGTGTTGATATCATGTGATGTTGTGACATTTGGACCGACATGCTCACATTCTGGATCATGATTTCTTCTTATCAAAGTAGCGGAAGCTTTCGTTGATTCATGATATTGGCGGCGTAGCGAAGCATGGAGTGAAAATATCCGAGTCATTGATGCACCAATCATGATTTCTTTAGATATGAATGTGTTGTGTGAGCATGCGGCTATGTATTGACCGCTCCATTCGATCACAAACATCGGGTGTACCGCATAAGACAGTTAGCAATAAAAGCTCACGAAAGTGTCTTTGATCACTTTCGTTGAATTGAGGTACACGCCCACGGTTCCCGCTGATCAGTACAAGTACGCTTGTGATCGTATAATTCAAGAATTTCCTTGACAGGTTTCGCAGTGCTCTAGTTGTTCTCAAACCGGAACGTCTCAAAGAAGACAACACGGAGTGAGTGAACCAGCGAATAGAGATTCACCGATTGATGAAAAGAGATTTGAAAAACAATCGTGTATCGCTCAATAGAAATTGGTTTTGCAATACAACGAAGGTTTTAATGAAAATCAATTATCAATCATAAGCACCTTTTAATTTGAAAGATTCGTACACGATCGATGTGCTAATGAAAAGAGTTTTTAAGCACAATGACCGGTTTTTCAAAGGTATCCGTCAATCCATAACCTGAACCATGATTGATTCAAAAGATTGAATCGCCCCATTGTTTCTGTTCAGTTATCACATGGTTGATCTATTGGATAGATCTCACATGCCACCCACCTGGAGCTTGTTTGATGATGGCTCCAGAAGGCTTTCCATCTTCATTGTGAATATGTTTGCATATCACTCGGATGTTCTGGCAATACCACAAGGATAATGCGTAGGACTCAAGATATTATCTCTCTTTCCACATTGTGTGAAACAGAGAGTCTTCATTGACAGTGTCCTAAGGAGATTTATTGATGATCTCGTGGCTCTAGACTCAATTTGTGCACATTTTGGTTCCTATGCCGGAGACTAGGGAGAGGGTCTCCTTCTTCAATATCAACAATCTCTAAGAAAAAGTTGATAGATTATGTAGGTTCCCCGTGAGAATGAAACAAGTCCTTTTAAGAGGAACTTGAGTGGTTTGGGAAGTTTGAAGTGCAGTGCGTCACTGGGTCCATGACGTCTTGTCTTCAATACCAATGTTACCTTGGTAACCACCAGTAGCATATGAATTGAACCCGGTATCTGCCCTAAGGTTGAATAATTTGGAGGGCTATTTGTTTTCACCCTTTTCTCATTCAATTCTTTTTCATTCTTCAACCCCTTCAGTGCTTACCGAGACTTCATAACTAGAACCTTGTTGGGAATATTTCAGTACTAGCTCAGTCTTAGTCCGCACTCTTCCCATATCTCATTTTTCTCATTTTTCCAAAATACCTAAGGACTCTACACTATCTAGTGGATTGTCCCTGGGTAGATCCCTCCGGTTCTGGCGGATCTTGAGAACAAAATACCTAACCTTATCATCCTTATATCACCATACATAAAGTAAAGTTGGTCGGTCTATTTGGTATTGTTCATCTGCCATTGGAACCAATTGAAAATCATTTGAAAATCAATCCATATACTTATGATATATTATCAAAGCATTTTGAACCTGAATTGTTTTTGATATTTTTTTTGAACAAGAGCTCCCCCTCAACATGTGCATCAAGTATTTGAAATCATTTTGCACACGTAGGCAAGAGAAAGAATTAACTTCTTTGATTACTATTTTCTAAAAGATATCAACATCACTTCCCTGATCAAAACATGTAGATAAAGCATTTTAGGAAAGGATGAGGTTTTCACAAGCTTGCTCCCCCTCAATACGTGCCTTGAGGTTTGAAAGAGTTTTGCACATACAAGAGGGAACCTGCACATTGATCACGTTTCAAATCTTTGTGGTTTAAGATAGATGCTCCCCCTCAACATGTGCATGAAAATTTGAAATCGTTTGGCACATGTGGGATGGAGAGCTTGTACATCCTTATAAAACCATTTACCATTTAAATCACAAATTCTCCCCCGATCACAATTATCAAATCATTTGAGATTTGTGATCTCTGTAGATTTAAATTGATTTTGAAAGCTTTTAAGGAGAATTATGACTTGATTATGAAAGCGTTTTAACTGATAAGGATCGGATTTTTAGACTTTAAACTCCATTGGTTAAACATGCATGATTATCTTTTGAAAACAATTGTATGACAACTAACTTTTTGAATTAATTGAAATCATTCTCCCCCTCAATCAATGACATAGGTTGTTGATTGAGAGATAGATATTTTGACAAATAAGTCCAGATGATTTTCAAAACTTGAGTCCGAGTTATTGTACAAAGCAATTAGTTTTCAGCAGATAAATGTTTATAGAATCAGAGCATGAGATTTGAAAAACAAGATAAAGCATGGCTCTGTTCTTTCTATGAAAAGCGGGTTACTGCCTGAAATGACAATAAACCATTTTTTCTCTTTCTCTCATTTTTTTTAACATTCGAACAACATCTAAAGTCCCGTATCATTCTTTGAAAGACAGCATTAAGACCGTAGATGTTATCGAATCGAGAAAAGCATGACAAAATGACAATATTTTTGAGGATTTTTTGAATTTTTCACATTTTTATGGATTTTGAAAGTTTTATAATTTTCTATTTGATTTTTTTTTTTGGATAAATATATACAGAGATATAGATGAAGGAAAGACCTTTACTCCTCGTCTTCCTCCTGAAGACGTTTGAGTGTTTCTGGTTGAAGGCTTTTCAATCCAAGTCGTGGAAGAATAAACTCAAAACGTTCTCTTGGAAGAGTTTTGGTGAAGATGTCGCATCGGTATTCTGATTTCACAAAATGGAGTTCCACTACACCGTTTTCCACTTGCTCCCTGATGAAATGATGTCGGATGTCGATGTGTTTTGCTCTTGAGTGTTGAACTTTGTTGCATGAGAGAACAATAGCACTTTTATTATCACAGTACAGAGGGATTTTGTTGAATTCAAAGCCATAGTCAGATAATTGGGATCTCATCCAAAAAATTTGAGCACAACAAGATGACATGGCTATGTATTCAGCCTCTGTAGAGGAAATAGAAGTACTCATTTGCTTCTTTGAAGACCATCTTACAAGCTTATCACCCAAAAACTGAGCACCTCCAGACGTACTTCGACGAGTATCTTGACATCCTGCATGATCAGCATCTTCATAGGCTGTTAGTGACATACCGGTGTCTTTCGGGTACCAAAGTCCCATATTGATGGTTCCTTGGAGATACCGAAAGACCCGCTTAACCGCTTCAAGGTGCTTTTTAGTAGGCTTAGCCTGATATCTAGCACACATGCACACAATGAACAAGATGTCTGGTCTGCTAGCTGTGAGGTACATCAGGGATCCAATCATGCTACGATATTTCGTTTGATCTACCATGATCCCTGAGTGGTCCTCATCCAGATTGGTTCATTCAATCATGGGAGTGTCAACGGTGTCACATGATACAAATCCAAATTTCTTTAAAATCTCATTTGCATATTTAGATTGATTTATGAAAATGCCTCCGGGACTTTGTGAAATTTGTAATCCCAAGAAAAATGACATTTGTCCTATCATAGACATTTGGAATTTGGAACCCATTTCATTAGAAAAACGATCACATTCATTGGGGTCAGTCGAGGCAAAGATAATATCATCTACATAAATTTGAACGTGAATTAAATGTTTTCCTGACTTCGGGGTGAACAATGTAGGATCAACTGCTCCTTTTGAAGCCGGTAGACAGAAGAAACTTTGATAGCGTATCATACCATGCCCTTGAGGCTTGCTTTAACCCGTAAAGAGCCTTCTTCAAACGATACACGTGAGTAGGATGCTCTGGATTCACAAATCCTTCAGGTTGGCTGACGTAGATGCCTTCTTTACATCCATTTGATAGACTATCATGTTCTTACTTGCAGCATTAGCCAAGAAGATTCTGATTGCCTCTATTCGAGCAACAGGAGCAAAAGATTATTCAAAGTCAATGCCCTCTTCTTGGCGGTATCCTTTGGCAACCAATCAAGCCTTGTTCTTTAGGACATCACCATGCTCATCAAGTTTCACTTTGAAAATCCATTTCAGAGCAATGATCATAGCACAATCTGGAGCAGTTACTAACTCCCATACATCAATTCGATCAAACTCATGAATTTCTTCTTGCATGGCATTAAACCAGCAGTCTTCATTCATGGCGGTTTTAATGTCTTTTGGTTCGACCTTAGAGAGTACGGAGTTGAAGAAACACCATAAGGCATCGGTTGCAAGTTGTTTCCGTGTGGATACTGGGGGAGAGGGGTTTCCAATGATGTTGTCCAATGGGTGATCATGTGTCCATTTTCTAAGGTGTTCATGTGGTTGTTGTTGTGGAACTGAAGTAGTAGAGTCAATGTCTCCGATGAAGATGGTTCGATGATGATTCAGAGCAAAGATATTTTCAAATGGAGCTTCTTCGGGAGTAGCAAAGGGATTAACTTCATCATTGATGCCAGAAACACTTCCATGATGTACATTTGATGATAGATGATTAGTTGATGAGACAGAGTGATCGCAGCAGAGCTTCTTGACTTAATGATATTGAGATGAAGGGTTCACTTCATTCACGGGATAGGAGCGACTCTGTTGATGGGGACTGACATTTCATTAGCATTCGGTTCATAGTGTTCATCAAACATTGGATCAAACAATTTCATTAAATCATCTTCTGAGGGAGGTACATATGGAGTTCTTTGGAGATGAGTTTTGTACAAGAGATGAACCAATGGGACTGTTTTGAAGTGGGACCGAACTGGATTTTCCGGGAGCCATTTGATCGGTCAGCTCATTAAACGTGACGTGAATTGTTTCCATGATAATTCGGGTTCTCTTGATATAGATTCGGTAACCTTTTCTGTTTGGTGCATAGCCTACAAACACTCCAATGTCCGCTTTAGCTCTCAGTTTTCCTAAATCTTGACCATCATTAGTTGGATAACATAAAGCACCAAACACACGAAGGTATGATAGATCAGGTTTTCTATTGTGGACAAGTTCATAAGGAGTCTTTCCATGAAAAGTGTGAATTAGAGATCGATTTTGAGTGTAACAAGCAGTGGCAATAGCTTCAGCCCATAGAAACATTGGAACCTTTGAGTAAATCAACATTGTCCTTGCAGCTTCTACAAGAGTTCGATTTCATCTTTCAACTACACCGTTACGTTAAGGAGTTCGAGGACACTTCTTTGAGGACTGATTCCAACATTTCCATAAAATTCATTGAGTTCTTTATTAACAAACTCGGTTCCATTGTCATACGGACGATTCGAACTGTTTTGTTGAGTCGGATCTGAAGTTGTTTAATGAGTTTAATGATGACATCTGGAGTTTCATCCTTCGTCCTCAAAAACTTAACCCAAGTGAATCTTGAGTAGTCATCAACCACTACTAACACATATCTCTTCCCATTAATAGTTTGCACTCTCATTGGGCGCATGATCCATATGAAGGGTATGAAGGACTTCCATTACAGAGTTTGTGGGTTTTGGTTTGTGGGCATATTTCGTGCTTTTTCCCCATTGGCAAGCTGAACAAAGATGATCTTTTTCATATTTTAATCTGGGTAAGCCTCTGACAAGATCCTTTCTGGAAAGGTTGTTTATGGAGCCAAAGTTCAGGTGATTGAGACGATGATGCCATAACCAAGACTTTGTTTTAGAAGCCTTTGATAGCAAGCAGATTGGAGAGGACTTCATCATGTCATCGATAGAGATGGTGTATAGGTTAGAACCTCGAGTACCTCTTAATAATTCTACACCATCAAGTTCTCTAACAAAGCAAGTATGTTTTCTAAAAGCCACTTCTAGATCGGAATCACAGAATTGACCAACAGAGAACAAATTATGACCAAGACCTTCCACATAATATACCCTGGAGATTACACTTTTGCCAACTACATAGTCACCATAACCCATAATTGCTCCAAAATGGTCGTTCCCGAATCTAACAGTCCTGATAAATTTGCTCACGAAGTTCATGAGCCGCGATCAGTCTCCAGTCATATGCTTGGAACAGACTGAGTCCAAGTACCACAGAACGATTTGAACGATCTGCAGTTGAACACAAACAAGAATGGATAGCTGGATAATTGGGATCCCCATGCAAGAATGGGTTCCACTTGGTTAGTAACAGTAATTGGAACACCCACATCCGAAATAGAAACATCCATATCAGAAGTAGAAGCAATGGAATCATTGGGAATAGATGCAGTGTTGGTGTCCGTATTTGACCTATTCAAAGTATGTTCACTTCTTAAGGGAATAGTTCTACCAGGAGGCATCCATTTTCTAGTGGGCATAGTCTTAGCAGTTTGAGGGCAAAACTAATTATTCTTATGGCCAAAAGGTATCCAATAATAACCTATCTTTATAAATGTTCTTCCCGTGGGTTTCCACTGTTTTCTAACAATCTTACGTCTTTGCCTTTTAGCCTTCTTTGCACGATTATTAGCATTAACAATTTTAACTGGGCATTTGACAAAGATTAGACAAAGCATTCACACCACATTCATGATTAGTAACAGAATTCAAGCGGACATCATTACAAGGTTTGCAAATAGTATCAGAATTCGAATTAATTACAAGACGCCTATGGCTAATACTAGAATCAACACGATTCGTTTTATTCTACTCAAACTTAAAGTTCCTAGATTGGTCTTCTACTCTTTTCCAATGCACATTTTTAGCTTGCGAGGTCCTATCATTCCTTGTATTGTCTTGAGACTTTGACCTGCTCGCTTTAATGTCACTGATTACTCCTGTAGAGGGAATTATGGGAACATTAGTTGGTTGATCTACTTTTTGCGTTCCTGAACTAAACGTGCAAGGATCTGTATTACTAGACGACACATTGATGTTCACTTTCTTAAAACTGGGCCTAGTATGGTTTGTATGCTTGGCATTAGGCATAGAACAAGGCATCAAAGCTTTACCTTTTGCACCTAAGGATTTAGGAATGTATTTAACAGTAATAGTGTATTTGCAGTCAGAGGATGACTTTGAGACAACATTCTTATTAAAAACAAGTGGCAGTTTCCCATTTCACTGACTTCTCAGATTCTCAATTTCCTTTTGTAAAGACGTTATTTTTTTGTTGTTTAGGTCACGGGTGACTTTCATTGAATCATAAAACTCTTTAAAGTGTAGTTTAACTTTTTCATTTTCTTCTAGAAAACTCTCGTTTTCCTTTTGTAAGGCATTAACTAAGTTTTGAAGATGAAAACTTTGAGAGTACTGAGAATCTAAAGGAGGAGGCATTTGGGATTCGGTCACATTGTTCTTTTCACCCTTCAATTGAGATATTTGGGCTTTCAACTTTTTGATCATGTTACAATGAGCTCGAATCTGTTCATCACGTTTGCTAATTTCAAAAACTGCATCAAATTCAGGAACATCCAAGGATGTCTTGATATTTGAGGTTTTAACATTTTCTTTTAGATGTTGATATTTTAGTTGTAAATCAAAATGTTCAACTTCTAGTTTAGAAAGATGCTTTACCAAATTATCGTGATCATCCCGATCAATTTTCTCATTAAGTTTCGAATTAATCTTTTCAAGCTCAATGACACGATCATGGGAGACTTTCAGAGCAACGGATAATTCATGAAATTGAGAAGCATTAATGGAGCAATTGTAGCGAGTAAAACACATCTTGAGCAATACATTCAGAAATAAGATTCTCATTCAAGGTATGCAAGTTCTTCCTCTCAATCTCATTATATTTTAATGCTCGCTCATAGTCACTAACCTCATCTATCATTTCATCAAATTCCTTTTCCATTCCTTTAATATCTGAATCTATCCCTTTTTTAAGACTCTCAAAATGATCTTTTAGTAGTTTAAAGAAAGGCATGACCTCAGTTAGATAGCATTCTTTTGTTTGCTCAAAACCTCTTTCCCCTTCAGTTATCCCAGTGGTGTGATCCTTTTCTTACAAGTTTTCTCAAAATCAACAAATAGTTGAAGAATAACATATTGACTGATTAAGGTCTTGCTTTTAGTGGCAATAGTACTAGAAACTAAATGCATTGGTGTATTGGGAGGATACACAGTTGCTGAAGGCATTTTCCTAAAGGGAGGGTTCGTTTCAACAAGATTTTCAGCTTTTTGCTTATCTAAGTCCTTTTCCGAAAACTTGTTCGGTGTTAACAATGTCGAGGCTTAAACATGTTCAAGGAAATCCAATTCTCCTTCTTTTAATCATGGGGTGTAATATTTATTTTCTTCTCTTTACATTTAGGATCATCTAATTTCTTGTTCATCTTTTCCCTAGTGACTTCATCTGATTTCTTATCTTCCTCAGTGCACTTAACGCAGCTAGGTTTTTGTCTAGGTTTAAGAATTTCATTGCCATCATAAAGTACCTTATGAGCATTTCTATCCTTTTTAATAACCTCTGGATTTGGTTCCTCAACAAGGGGAATGCTATGCTTATCGCTTAAGACTCTATGCTTAGTGATCATGTGGGCAGTCTGAATGGTGTTCCCTTGTACGTACAACTTATTTTCAAATTTGTTCTTCAAAGTTTTTAGATTAGAAAAATCATTTAAAAGTTTTGATTCCTTAGCATGAAATTCTTGCTTAAGCATTTTAATATTTTCTTGAAGTTCTTGTTTTTGCTTAGCAGTTTTAGAAAGCTTTTCTTGTAAGGAGTTTAACTCTTGTTTTAGTACTTCTTCTCTAAACCTAATTTTTCTAATAGTTGTACGCATTTGGTCATCCATTTCCTGCTCACGGGTAGTTAATTCAAACTTAGCACGTTGTTCATAAATAGCAACACGTTCTTTATAAGCATTAAATTCAGAAATAACAGAATCATCAGGGGCACGTGCAGTGTATTCATCAAAAACATAGTCATCATTGACTGCATAAGATACATCACTTGGTACAATCTCACTTTCACTTTGTTTCACATATTGATCATATGGGACAATATTGATATTACCCATATTTTCAATATTTGACTCAATAATTTGCTTGATTGTATTTGTTATGTATCTTTTGCTCATCAACTTCATCGTATAATTTTAATACCTCGGAAATGATTTTGTCTTTGGATGGACCAGCTTGTGGTGATGAAGAGACTTTAGGAGAGACCATTGGAGAAATGCTAGCCTTGAAAATGGTTTGTGCGAGGTTCTTCATCAACATCGAGTCGTATGCATCACAATCAGCTACTTGAAAGGCATTCTGATGATTATGACCTATCTCCTGAATCGGTTGCTCATCCACATCTGCATCATATGTCTTAGCATTTCCCTCAGCCAAGAACAACAACTCCTCTTCATCCAAGGTTGCACCATTATCCTGAGCTTGCACAAGCAACATCTTATCCCTGAAGTACTCGGCATTCTGAGGGCGTTTTGACGATGTGCAGTTCCTTGCAATGTGTCCCTCACCTCCACAATTGTAACATTTGATTGGCTTTGCTTGACCCTGGTTTCCATTCCTTCCCCTATTCTGATTTGCAGCATAGCCTCTACCAGCTCCACCTCTTGCTTGTTCGTACTATTTTTCTTGAACTGGCTGCACCATAACCTTCCCATCTCTGACAGTGGCTTGATTGATTGGATTGGATGCGTTCGAGATTGTTGTTGGTGTGTGGAAGAGAGTTCATGTTTTGACTAATCTGGAGAGCCAGTTGATTAATGAAGTTTCCCACGTGTGCATCAGCATCAGCTTGTTTGAACTTAGGATCAGGAATGAGTTTGTGATTACCATTACCCATGGGTATAACTTGAGATGCTTTAGTGGTAATTCCAATGTTTGAGTAGAAGGCAATTGAATCATTAGAAGAACTTGTTTCTCCCTGATTGGTTTTGAATTGTTCCAGAATCCTTTTTTCAAACATAGCATGTCTCTCATTCTGGAGAAGGAAGGCATACAGTTGCTCATAGTTAGTATTCTTCAATCCTTTAGTGAGTTTCACAGAAGTGACAAACTTGTGCCATTCGGGATTCATGTTGTTCACAAATTTTGAGTTCAGCTGAATGTTCGGCATAGTCATTTTGATGTTTCTCATGTCATTCACAAGCTTATGGAATCTCACATAGTACTCATAGACACTCTCATCAGGTTTCATCTTGAAATGCTCAAATTCATCATATAGTTGTGATTCTCTATCTTCAATAGTCAATTCAGAACTTGAGAGAAGCATCTTGACATTATCCCATACAACCTTTGCTTCAGTGTTGTGATTGATAAGCTTGTAGATGTCTTTTGGAAGACCTTGCCGTATAATGTTAGAAGCCCTGATATCTGCATCGAATCTCTTCTTCTCCTTATCATCGAGCTCATCATACATCTTTGGTCGGTCTATTCCGTAAATCAATGTACCATCTTCAGCTATATCAATTATGTCTCTAGTAGTCTCTACCCGATACGGTCCTTCATCAATGGATTTGAGAATGTTAACTCCATTTTCCTTTACAAGACAGTACAATCTGATTCGTTGAGCCCAAGAGTCGTAGTCAGTCAAGCATGGGTGGACGAGTATCTGAACCAGCTGCTTGAACATCCTCGACAATAGTGGAGATGATTGTAGGAACTTTGGTAGACATGTTGACAGATTAAACGGGATTTTATAACTCTATGATTAAACCAGGAAATAGATTCTTTCACGGGATTTTACTAAATCAAGAGAAAACCGTATTACAGAAAGAGTCAACCAAGTCGCTAAGAAAAACTGAACCAAGTCGCTAAGCACCAAGTCGCTAAGACACAGTCAAGTCGCTAAATAACAACTCGCTAAGCACCAAGTATCTAGCAAAATTTTGACAAAGAAGTCGCTAAGCACCAAGTCGCTAAGTTGTCAAGTCGCTAAAGAGCAACTCGCTAAGCACCAAATCGCTAAGTTGTCAAGTCGCTAAAGAGCAACTCGCTAGGCACCAAATCGCTAACACCAAGTCGCTAACAAACTTAAGTACAAGTCGCTAACTTTCACCAAGTCGCTACCCGTAGTGGAGAATCCACTAAGTGTACTGTTTGTCGGCTTGTCTCAATAGACAAGCCGATAGCTCAACTCGCTAAGGCCTTCAACTACAACTCGCTACCAAATTACAAAGCAAGTCGCTACCAAGATAACTTATCCGTAGCTTAAGTCGCTAGCAAGAAAAACACATAAACACCACTTTTCAATCCAAAAACAACCCAACCACGATGATTCAAGCTTAAAAAATCAAAACCCAAGCACATACAATGATTCTAAACACAAAACTACACTCAAGTTTCAAACTTTAACACTAGAAATGATCCAAATGATGCAAAAAAAACCACTAAACTTTTTCAAACTCTAAAACCACCTAAAAGTCACTAGAAATCCAAAGATATGTAAGAGATGATCAAACCATGGCTCTTGATACCATTTGTAACATATTGGATTTCATAAACACACTAAACCAAAAGATCAAATAGGCGTACAAAGAGTTCTAAAGAGAGAAAGTTAGAGGTTTAGAGAACTTTAGTGAGAGAAAGAAAAGTCTTATTATGAGCTCCAACTCTCTACCTTGGAAGGTAGAGAGTATTTATAGTCTTACAATAAAACGCCACACAACGGGCTGTGGATCAGGCATACAGTGGGTAAAGACCCGTCCGTCCTCCACGGTGTTACAAAACTAAATACTACTTAACATAAAATAACTACGACTACGAGCTTTCTAACGATTACATATACTTGAGGTGACCGACTCTTTAATACCTGGAATTTCTAATTCCTAACATTCCTCAATATACTTCTCCACATTATCCATGAGATGGATAAGTGTCTCTATGAACACGCTAATTTCCATTCCAGTGTGTCTCTTGAAAGACATTTCATTCATGTCTTGATCATAGTCTGATGTGAATTCCCCACAAATGAATGACAGAAATTGTTTGTGGATTACTTGAAGTGCAGCAATGGAACTATCCTTTTGAACCTTCTCTTTGTCAAGTTGTAGCTCCAATTGCTCTAAATTTAACAGCAAAGTTCCTGTTAATGTGGATACGTCCTGACGGAAAAGGGCACTACATGTTCGTTCCATTGTTATGGAAAGAAGTAACATGAGGTGAGAGTAAAGTTGCTGAAAGGGCACAATGTAGCATTCTTTTTGCGTGGCATTCTGTAGCATGAGCAGCTGCAAATCATTCTCATTGGACTCAGAGCATGAAGAACTCAAATCATCATTGATTGATTCCATCATCAGTAACCGTTCAGTATAGCTAATATTCTCATGGTTGTCTACAGCATCATACAGTTTGAGTACTTCCGAAATCACTGAATCAGGAGTGTAAGACATGATGTTGATGTATACACGGGATTTTACAAGTCTGTGATTTAAACCGAGAAATAGAATCTTTCGCGGGATTTTACTAAAATCAAGACCAAACCGTTAAGCAATGACCAATGGAATGTGTTAAGATGACTGATGGATTGACACAATGATAGACAATTGTGTGTTAGGGCATATGATTGTTTGTAGGATTAGCAGAGATGTTGTTTGGTTGAGATTTGGATTGGTTAATGCCTGTTTTTACGGAGAAATTTAGGTCAAAAAACATAAAAACCTCAATAACTTCTGTTCGGAGCGGATTTAGGCCTCGAAGGTTAACCCGAATGAACTTTAGTTGGTATGGCATGCCATTCTCCTTGTTCTCACGGTCATTTTGATGGGTAGAATGCTGAAAACGGAGTTACGGTTCAAAAGTTATGGCCGTTTGAAGTTATGTCGGGAAAAAGTCAACTTTTGTTCAAACTGCTTCAATCAACTCGCATCCAGGACAACTCGCTTCCAAGACAACTCGCTTAAACGACAAATCTCTTATGGCACAACTCGCATAAGATGACAAAACGCTTCCAAAGCAACCCAACCACGATGATTCAAGCCTTCCAAATCAAAATCTAAACACTTATAATGATTCTAAACACAAAAAGTACTATCAAAATCCAAACTTTAACACTAAAGATGATCCAAATGATTCAAACTCTTCTAAACACTTATAACCCCAAAATCCTTATGAAATCCG
The DNA here is from genome assembly GCA_910596185.1 of Chrysanthemum makinoi. Lineage (NCBI taxonomy): Eukaryota > Viridiplantae > Streptophyta > Magnoliopsida > Asterales > Asteraceae > Chrysanthemum > Chrysanthemum makinoi. Next base: position 284,013,135 of record OU343220.1, on the reverse strand, counting down.
CTAAAACCAAGAACATGAAAGATGAGTGATCAAACCATGGCTCTTGATACCAACTGTAACATATTGGATTTCACAAACACACAAATAATCACATATAGGGTCGAATTCAATAAGAGTTTAGAGAGAGAAAGTAGGATGGGAGCCTTTCTAGAGAGAGAAAGTGAAAGAAAATATAGAAGGTTAGATTGAATGAAAGGTCCAACCCTCTACCTTGGGAGGTAGAGGGTATTTATAGTTACATACTACACATCCTCCTTCGGACTGTGGATCAGGCATACAGTAGGTAAAGACCCGTCCGTCCTCCACGGTGTTACTCTAAACTAAGCTACGCTAATAACTAACTAATTAACTATTAAACAACGTAAATAACGATATGTCTACGAGCTAACTTATGCTAGATAATAGTTGGGGTAACCGACACTTCACTATGGAATTTCTAATTCCTAACAGGTTGAGTAATTCCACCACACCCTTGCGATGTACTCATCTTTAGTACACGATATCCCTAGTTAACCCCTCAGAGCCTATCCTTTTCACGGTTCTCGTGATGTTTCGGTTTTCCAGAATATCAATGAAGAGCATTGTTTACAATCCACCCCCAAATGTACACCCAAATCGCCTTAGCCTACCTTGTATGCACTCACTTTTAGTGCATTATTGTTATCATACTAAACCCTTAGTTCAATTATCTAGTTGCTTGCTTAAGTTGCTAAGTCGAGTCATATCCTTTGTACACAGTTTTGGGACGATTGGGACTCATGGGAAAAGTTAAAATTTATGAAGTGACGGGAAGGAACGTTAAATTCAAATTCCCTTTATTTACGTAATAATGTACTCCAAGTGTTTTGATCCTTTCAATTCGGGTTAAATTAGTGTTAGAGTAATAAAAACTCAAGTGTAGGGATGTGCCTACAAATCCCTATTATTTTGATGTTATCGTAGAGGATGGTAGAGTAAAAGTGTATGATTAAAAAAAAGAAAAAAATGAAAAAAAAACATACGGGCTACCATCCTACATCTATCTTTAAATTTATGTTTGTTTATTTCAAAGTTATCTAGAGTTTAGAGTGTCAAGTCTTGGCTTAGCAACGCCATTCTTCTCATGCTAGTAACATAAAGATTTTTGACTTGCCACCACTAAATCGCCTATCCCACCAAACCCTTTGTTTCCCTACCATAAGCCTAACGTTACAACCCTTTAAAAGACCTCTTGGATAGTTTTTCCTAGGTGCTTACGCCAAAGCGATGGGGGTTTGATCTAGTCTCAAGCCTATGGTAATCTATGTACTAGGACCGATTAATGAGTGTTTATCTTCCATTTCCAACTTGATATATTTCATATACACCCGAGAGATGAGAGTATCCAAACACCACTTGTGAGGTGCTAGTATGTAATTTCCGTGCTTGTTATGACTTTTGCGGGGCTTATACTTGTTGTGAATTGTTCTAAACTAATGCTTCATGACCCCTAACTTATAAATTAATTGGCCAAAAGCACATTTGCTTGAGGACAAGCAAATACCAAGTGTAGGGATATTTGCTAAGGATTTAAAAGGTACACTTTTGAGGGGTCATTTAAGCCCTTAATCGACCACTTTTATATCCGTTACTGCTTAATTTCGTTCCTTTTCACTTTTTAGGTCTCTTGAAGGCAAATTGCTGGAATGACACTTATTCGGACGAAAAGGCATGAATATATGAAGAAAATGACCAAGTCAAGATCAAGATACTCAAGCTGCTGGAATTGAAGGTGACGGTGTCGAGTTAGAAGGCGGCCGTCGCAACGTGCTCCAAATTTGTGACGCTCGAGAGCGAAATTGCTATTTTGTACCCGACGGCGTCAGGTTTTAAAGAGTAGGGCGTCACAACTCAGACGGCCTAGATTCAGATCCCAACGGAGTCACAACCATAAGGTGACGCCGTCACAAGGTTGACGTGGTCAAGACGAAACCCTAATGGCGGCGATCCGACGGCGTCACATTTAAAGAGTGACGCCGTCGCAAGCTGTAACTCTATATATAGAATTCGAATTTTCAGAGTTTTAGAGAGGTAGTTTTGTGGAGTAAAACCTAATAACGATTTTGGCTATCTTGGGCAGTATCTTAGGGTTCTCATACCCTATTTTACATCAAGATAAGTAATTCACTTCATTGATTCAATTATGTCTTCAATTGTATGTGTGTATGCTTGCATGTTTTCCATGTCCGGCTAATTTACTTGTGTGTTTGCTTAGATCTATGAAACCTAGGTATTGAATATTGATTGGTTGTCTCTTATCTTAATTGTGAATTGACCTAGGATTGCGATAGGTCATTCGTTGTGTTTATAATGCTTGAGTAATCTTTGTGAACATTAGTTTATAATCACATAGAGTTATTGTAGGCTAACCATCCAAAGATAACCTTAGAGTTAGTTTATGAATCCTAGAGATTTCGTAGGAAATAACCTTAAGGTAGTCTCAAAGAGTTAGGAAAAAAAGCATACCCTACGACCTTAGAAGACACAACGCGTTAAGAAGAAGGACGTGACAATTCAACAATCAATAGGAGCACACATCAATTAGACATAGACTACCCCTAAGCTTAGTTAATTAGATAATTAGAATAGTAGAGTAATCGGTAGAAATACCAACCCCCCAAATCCAATACCCCGAGATTCGTACCTTTCAATTTTCTAAAAAATATAAAAAAAGATAAAAAATAATCTTCCTCAACCCCAACCTTAGCGTAGTAACTTCTTACTAGCATTCCTATTCCCCTTGAAAACGATATCAATACCCGAGGCTTACCCTAGTACTACACTACAACGATTAGGTTCACTGCCTAGGGTGTTGAAAAGCTTGCTCGACGAAAAGGAAGTTCCTTTGACCCCGAACGCGCGTTGTACGCGTATCACACCCCATGACCCACCTTCAACCTTTAGTGAGACATCTTGGGCAAGCATTTTAGAGGGGAGTTTATTTCTTTCTTGATTACTTTTCATTTCTATTTTATTTTTCCTTTTTCTTCGTACAAATGGGACTTTGTACACTTCAAGTGGCGGGGATAGGAATAGAAATGAAGTGAATTATTACTTAGCTTACTTGCCCTAATTTTCCAGTCAGTTTTCAAAATTTTAAGCTCATTTGAATTTTTTTTCTTCATATTTTTAATCAACCTAGAATTACATAAAGTCGGGCACACTATAACCCTTATTGTCATTGGTGAGATTTAGCCTTTCCATTTTCCCCATTTTACCAAAATCTACCAAATATTGAGTGTGCCGATAGTATTGTAAACTTTAGAACTTGGCTTTTACATCACTTCGAGACCATAGACGAGTAGTGTATCAAGTTAGCTTGGTGCATTTGGAAAAGGCAATTTGAAAAAAGTAAATGTTTTAGGATTAAACCCAATAGCCCATATGTGTTCACTTGTGTGCGTTTATCGATTAGTCACATTGGCTTTTCGACCTCCGTGTTAACCCTTTTTGTTGCACTCACCTTTAGTGCAAGATACCCCTAGTTACACCCCTTTTGAGCCTATCCTTTCATTTTCTAACCCTTATTTTCGTTACACCCTTACACCTTAGCCTACCGTGTAGTCTTACCTTTTTATCTTGAAGTCATTGTTCGCCCTAGTTCGAGGTTCGAAATAAAGTTTCGAGAGGCGTACCTAATCATCTACATCTTACTGAAGATCGCCAAAGACCCCTAAGTTATCTCCTTATGCTCAGTTCAAGTGGGGGATGTATGTGTGAAAAAAAAAAGATTTATTATTATTTTTGTTACAGTGCGACAAATTATAAGCACTATATGAATTAAAGAAATTGGCATTGAGAATAATCTTCTCGATCACATTCGAAGGTTGGAAGAATAGTTCAAGAAAGAATAATGGTGGATTCCAGTGACATAAATTGATCATATGAAGATGAACCTCGAATTAACGGTGTGGCGATGACAGCTCGGTTTTAAGCTAAGACTATCTGTTTTCTTTTTCTTTTACACCCATTAAAATATCTCATGCCTTACCTTACCCTTTTTGTCGTGAAGCGTGTCTAGGTGATGCAGCGAGCAATCCTTGATGTCTTGGCCATGGATTTGTTCATGTATCATTGATTTTTTCCACTTCGCCGTGACACATTAGTAATGACACCACCCCAAAGCCTTTGAATCACTATAACCCAACATTACTTTCTAAAATATGTCTTAACCTTAGCTCTAGTAGTGGAGTTGTGTGTAATTGCCAAGCTTATGATAGAATACTTACTATGTCCGTGCAATTGAGTGATCACCCCGAAATTAACACTTAGATTAGGATAAGAGTGAAAGTTTTTTCGTTCCCATTTCGTGAGGTGTTCGGCTCTTATTAATATTCTAGCATGGAAATCTTAACTGCGCATTCATTGAGGATGTATCTTTTGCAGTCTAAATTGGTCTACTTGAGGACAAGTAGAGTTTAAGTGGAGGGATTTTTGATAACATCAAATAGTCCTGATTTTCTAAGCGTTAATTTCCCCCTTTATCATCACATTTTGTGTAAAATGCTAGTGAAAACATCCTTATTCCTTATTATTTCATTTCAGGACCTATTCTATGTAAGGAAGCTGTAATTGGACGTTTTCAAGCCCTATGTATGAGTTGTCGCTTAAATACGGCGTAACCAAGTGATGAAGTTACGACGTAACTAAAGATTATGAAGGCAACAGCGTAACCCTCAGCTCAGGTTACGCCGTAACAACGGATAAACACCTAATTGACAAAGACTACGGCGTAACCCTCAGCTCAGGTTACGCCGTAATGAAGAAATGCACATGATTTATGAAAGCTATGGCGTAACCCCAGCTAAGGTTACGCCGTAACCATGGAAAAGCACAAAAAATTGAAGAGTTACGACGTAACTACCTAATAAGGTTACGCCGCAACTAGTATCGGAGCATATAAATAGTCGAAGGTTCCACCAGTTTTAATCATCTCTCCTTTCCCAAACCTTCTAGGGTTTGGGGAGATCAAAACACAGAAGAAGAATCATGGCTTAGGAGCACTGAATAACGAAGTCCTCGTCTACGATTTCCATTATATTCGAGTTTGAATTCCTTCTATATTTTTCTAGGACTTATACTATGAATTCATGTCATTAATTGAAGTTTGCATTTATGTTATTGTTATTCTCTTTAATTCTTTATAGACATTTGCTAGTCTTTTCATAGATCGCTATCCTTGGTAGTATTATAAGCTTGGTAGTATCTAAAGGGCTGGGAGATATGACCAACTGACCCCAGTTTGATAGATTGCGAAGTATGGGAGGAATTGGTCATAGTACAACCACTCTTCGTGTGCAAACTGACCAAATGATCATCTATCAAGTGGAGGTATTTAAGAGGTTAGGGGGAATCTAAGTTCCTAACGGCCGGGTTCCCACCGTCTAGATCTAGTAGATTTGGTGCTTAATGACTGCTATTAGGTTGCCGAATGATCCCGGGTGACCTGTTCATCTTGGTGAGGAATCTAAGAACCATAGGCCATGACGAATTGACCAAAGGAGTCTGGTGATAATTAACCACTATATTGAACCTTCATATCGAGAATCAATTCATATTTGTATTCTTCGTTAAGCTTCGTTTATCTATCTCTTTACCCTAAATTTATGGTGTCTGTGTGTGTAGAATAATAGCATATCGATGAACTATAACAACCTTGTCATACCCATATATTATCAATATCATTTCTAATCATCTTAGTTCTTTCAAGGTCACAGCTCTCTTGGGACGATACTCAGATTTACCTAAGGCTTTACTAAATCTGTTCGGGTTCTCTGCCCATTAGTATGTGTCTATCCTAAGTTATCTAAGTTTTATAAATATTAAAAGCAGGATGAAATAGCACACCAGTATCCCTTTTTGAAGCCTTGTTCCTGCCCAAGTTCGTGCGGCTTCCATGGCATCTGGGGGAGCGTTCTCTTCTTTTCGTGGTTACCTGCGGCCACTTCTCCTCGTAGGAAAGATGCGGTTACCGTCATCATTTCATATACCGACTTGGGTATTTTATCATGCAAGCGCTTAATCAGCTCGGGATTAGTAATCCCGTGCATGAAACTGGAGATTTTCATGACTTCTGGTTCTCCTTTGACATCCCTGCTCTCTGACTTGAATCTCTTCACGAAGTCTTCCGTAGTTTCTCCCTCTTTCTGTTTGATGTGGTGAAGTTCTACAGGATCTTTTATGCATTTCTTTTGCTGAAGGAAGTTCGCTATGAAGACCTCTTTCAACTCATCATAGCTATCTACCGATTATGGCGGAAGATCGTCAAACCACACCCTAGCAGATTCGGTAAGCGTGGTATTGAACATGTGGCACCAGGTTGGCAAGGCCCAGCGTTCCACTTTTGCTGCTGCTTGGAAATTTTTTAGGTGATCTTCCGGGTCTTCACTTCCGTCGTATGTCTTCACGTTAGTGGGCATTCATGTTTTCTTGGGCATGTCGATATAACAAATGCGCGGAGTGAACGGATCAGTCTCCTTTTTTTATCCTTTTTAGTGTTAAAATTGTACTTTTGTGTTTAGGATCATCATAAGTGTTTAGGTTTTGGTTTGGAAGGCTTAATTTATCTTGGTTGTAGTGTTTTTTGATTGAAAAATCGTCATCGATGTCCGACTTCTGCTTTTTGGATCCGGACCTCCAGTATTCACATCCGTTGTCTTCACTTTCGGAAAGTCGACCAGTCCTCCACGAGTATGCCCGGCTGTCTTCACATCTTCCAGAATAAGCATCTGTTCTCCATGAATAGGAGCTATGATGACCGCTTTCCTCCTCTTTTTAAGAGCCGCGGCGACTTGGTTTCTTGGGATCTCTGGAGTACACGGAGACACGTTTTTCCTTGTCTCCTAGCCTGTGAAACACATCCTTGCGCAGTCTTTTGAACACCTCCTCTCTTTTAGCATTTTTCTTTTTTTGTGACCTAGATCAACTACGCCTTGGCTCAGAGCCTTCCCATGCGTTCCGTCGCTTTTGAGATTCGATCTTTTTCCTCAAATCTCTTCTTCTAGTCGGCCTTCTTGACTCGGAGTGCTGCGACGCATCACGGAATTCTAGCCGAGTTTTTAGTGCCTCTATTTCTTTGGTCCTTTCTTCTTGCTTCTGAACTTTCTCTGTTACAATCGGCAGGATCTGGTCATAGTAATTGTCACAATACTTCTTAACGGCTGCGTCGAACGCAGGCCCTTCAAGTTCCGCCAGAGTTGCATTGTTTCCTTTTCCTGTCGTGTTTCGTACCGCGGATACGGGAGCAGGAGTTGGTTCGGACCGAGTGCCTACGGTGAGCATTTTTCAAGAATGCAGTTGTGTACTGGGTCCCAGGGATGGCGCCAACTTGTTAGTACAAAAAGTGTGACGGGTTGTGATGGGTGTTAGTGTTGCTTGTTGGACTGGGCTAACAAGCTGTTTATGGGCTAATCTTGTACTAATCCAAGTAATTTGATTGAGTCCGTGCACAAAAAAGAGTAAACCGTTAGCCTTACCGTGGGGACGGACCCCACGATTAGACTCTGGCGTGAGAGTAAGTACACATTCTTGTCAGAGAAATGAGAGTATGTGTACGTTATTATGAGACAGAAAGTTGTACCTTGTATGGGGATTAGAGCCCCTTTTATAGGCGAGGTTTACTGCCAGGGTTTCCTGATTACTAATATTTAACGGCCGGAGTGGGACCCTTGTCGGACAAGGTCCCGTCGTAATCGCGGATGCGGACACAGGATACCTTCTGCAGCCGGAGGATTCGTCAGCTAAGTATCCTGCGTGCGTCTTTGAGTTTGAACTATAGCCAATTTCGTTATTGGGCTTACTGTTGGTCCAGTATTCGTAGTTGTTCTCGTTATTGGGCCTGGGCCCAGTATGTTGATGCAGGATTTCTGACCAGGTTTTACATTTATAGTAACTCGTCTACCTATGGCCTACCTAATGCACTAACGGGCAGTGTACCCGGTCGCATGAAGTGAAGGATTGGTAAGACCGAGGTCGTCCCAAGAATGATTGATTCCTAGCTGTCTAATTAATTAAATTGGTCAAATAAATAAGTTTTAATGTAAGGATTGATAATATTTAAGGTGTCACATGATCAATTGGGCTGGTTCTCTGGTAAACAAGCTAATGGGAACGATAGTGATACAATTCTTAAACCGAGTTCTTCCACAAGTGGCAACAGTCGATAGACTCTTTTGGTCAATTCGCCTACCCTATGGTTCTTAGAATCCTCACCAAGATGAACAGGTCACCCGGGATTATTCGGCAATCTAATAGCAGTCATTAAGATCCGGCGCTTACTATCGCATTACATGGGTTCTAAATATCGCTAGATTCCTGTTTCAAGTGGGGTCAAAGTCGAGAGGACAGCATTTGGTCGGTTAGTCCTAACCTATCAAAAGAGCCACCACTTGGAGAAGTCGGTGTCCCTCATAAGTCAGGTTGTTCCGGTCCTAAGCCAAGTCATTAGGTTCTGCTACATGCTAGATTTATAATAGCGAGTGCCCGGGCGCTAGCATCTTAGACACTCACCCCCCTAATTCTTAAGTTCATCCAAACGGTAGGTAATCAGTTGGTCAAATCGCACAAGTAGAAAGGGTCGTCAGTTGGTCATATCTTACACTTCCCGTCTCAGTCTACTCACTTAGGGTCAGTTGGTAATATCTCCTAAACAACTATCCTCTACCGCCATTCAAAATTAATAATCAATTAAATAGAACATAATAAGAATTAATTCCCCAACAATTATATTGAGAACCAACATTATAATAAACAATAATGAAACCAACATAATATTATGAGTCAAAAAATAATTACATATCGTGCCAAGAATAAAGCTATCGATCTCCTAGTTGAGTACCGAGGCCATAAAAACCTGCGTACACTCCTTTTCTTTCTTTCTTTTCGTCTGACTTGTACCAAAACTCACGCACCCTTTTGATGCCTTTCATGTGACAATATAATGTCATATATATAGTACTAATTTTAGCCCTTTTTGCAACTATAGTCCTTGATCTTTGGCAACTTTTTCATTTGGAGATTTGTCTTCTATTTTACACATAAAAGTGTAATAAACTTCTTTTAATATTGACGACTTCAGCCCCTGGACGAACTTCAGCATTTATTCTTTAGTCCTCGAAGTAAATAAAATTATTATAAACTTGCCGCATTTAATTAATTACGGCGTAACTAAATTATAGTTACGCCGTAGCCTTCAAAACTTTGCGCCCAAGTAATAAATTACGGCGTAACTAAACATCGGGTTACGCCGTAATCCTTCATTAGCTCATACTTATCCGCTCCGAAATAATCTCTACGGCGTAACTAAATTGCATGTTACGCCGTAGCCTTCACAAAATAATTACGACGTAACCATAAGAATTGGTTACGCCGTATCCATCAAAGCTCATATTTACGCCGTATCATTATTAAGCAGTTACGGCGTAACCTTCACAAATAATTCATTGGCCCTCGTAAATCAATCTTCAGAACATATATTTGGCCTTTTATCATATCTTTTCCGCTCTAACGCCTCATTTATCCTGAAATGCAATTATGAACGAATATGAACGAATTAAGTACCATATTAATACAAATGAGGCCATAAACACGGGAATTTTATATATAAAGATCGTGCTAATTTGATGTTATCAAATATCCCCCCACTTGAATCCTACTTTTCCTCAAGTAGACCCTTTAAATAATTCTTAAAAAGATATCTCCCAAGATTAATTGGAAAATATGAGTGTAAAAATCTCCTAAGCTAGAAAATTCCAAACCGAGCACCTCGAAAGGGAATTGAAATCACAATCTCTCTCATAATTCACGTGTTTATTTTTGGGTGATCACTTTTAACTTTCGTCATGACGAGTATTCTATCATAGGCTTGGCAAAGATACTAATCTCCACCACTAGAGTCTATAGATGCAGCTATTCTAAAAGGCAATGGGTTGACACTACATAGGCTTATGGGGTTATTTTGTCATTACTAACGAGCTACGGCGAAGGGGACAAAACCAATGATACATGACCAAATCCATGGCCAAGACACCAATGATTGCTCGCTTCCTCACCTAAACTCGATTCATGACTGAGGGTAGGATAAGACATGGGAACACATTTATTGGGTGTAAACAAAAGACCGAAACAAATAGATTCCTAAGTCCACGGAGCGCTCATGCACTAGTCGCATTCAATCCCATAGCAAAAATGGAGGGTCAAGAGTCAAGGGGTCTTCAACACATGAGTCAATGCATATAAAATATAGCGTAGTGCCTCATAATCACCATAAACTAGGTAAATAAAGTGCATTAACTCGGCCTTCATCATAAAAAAAAGTATGTGCTATAAAAAATTAAATTTGGGTACTTTTAGCACATAATTTCACCAAAATCAACCATTTCTATCTCCCATCCCCCCACTTGAAATGTACAATGTCCCCATTGTACGAATATAGATTAAAATTTGAAAGGCGAGATAAAAAATGTTCGGGTTTCTAATTTTATCCGTAAGACAAGACGGATTTGTAAAATTTTGCGCCTAGTTGAACAAGGCGAGAATACTCAACACAATACGACACATAAGCTTATTTATATTACCAGCTATAAACAAACTAATAAACACTTGCTTGCATTCTTTTTTTTTGGATGCAAGACAAGGTATATATGAATACAAATAAAACAATACGAACATATAAATCCTCCTCTTACTTGAGATCAACTATCATCTAAACCCAATTTTCTTCCAAAACCCTTTATTCAAAACCCGCGACTTTCATTAGTGGAACCAAAATTAACCAACTGCGCCCGAACCATGGACATAAGAAACTACAGGGTAGGCTAGGCGATAGGTGTAACGAAACAATTATAAATTGGGTGAACAAAATGAAAGGAAAGGCTTTGAAGGGTGTATCTAAAGGTATCTTGCACTAATGGTGAGTGCAACAAAAAGGGTTTAACAGGGGGATTGACTGATCGATGTGAAAAGTCAATAAACACAATACATATATGGGCTATTTGGGTTTAATCCTAAAATTGCCTTATATCCTAGCTGCACCGATCACACCAAGTTACCTCAGTGTAATGCTCATGATAATGGTCTCGAAAAGATATGCAAGGCCAAGTTATAAAGTCTACAACAGCCACCGGCACACTCATTTTAATGGTATTATGTATAAGGGAAAACGGAAAGGCTTATCCTCACACAATGGAAATATAGGGTAGGTGTGCACAGTCTAGATTAATCTAGTTAAGTAATGAAAAACATGTCAAAATTTTATTAATGAAACACTTTCATCAAAAACTAGAAAAATAAAGGCAAGTAAAATCAAGTAGGTGTCTATGTCTAATCCCTTCCCCCCACTTGGGTCATACTAAGCATATAATTGAAAGATAAGAAGGGTTAGAGATGGAATGAAAAACACCCCTGGATTAGCTCGGTATGAATAATAATGCATGTGCAAAAACACGCTCCAATTGTGCCTCCACGAGCAACATCCATCTTCACATCAACACTCCTTGCAAACACAATAGCACTCAACTAGGACGGATAAAAAGTGTTCCCTTGCAGCCAATCATAGCTCCAAAATTCTACAATCTGAATTGCTGCAAGAAAAACTAATACCAAAAAGCATAATTCTGGATAAAAAGCAAAAATAGCACGAAATGTAAAAAGAAAAACAAAATAAAACCTAACTCACTTTCGTAGAAATCACGGTTGCATTTAGCGCATGCAACAAGCCTTTTAAACCAATCGGTGTCCCGATTGGACGAGTGAAGTCTCGTGAGGGTTTACAGGGAACACACCCACAAAGTTCATTTAATTATTAATACAAGTTTATGAACATGTTTTTATTAAAAATTTTCATATCAGAGGATAGTTACGGCAGAATCGATCGGCCCGCCCAAATTACGGCGTAGGTTCAGCTTGACTTAATAAAATGTGAACCGAAAGGGGTTAAATGGCGAATCGGAGCCCGCTACGCGTAATAAGAAAGCCCGAGAAAGAAAATACCTGGAACAAAGACATTACAGCGTAACTAGATCGGCCTAGTTACGCCGTAGTTATGTAGAAGTGGGCAGATGGCCTTACTAATCGCCAGTAACGGCGTAAATGGATAGGCCCATTACCCCGTAATTATTCACTGATGTTGAAGTGCCCAAAATGTCAACTTCTTTCTACGTGTTCAAGAGGAGTCATTGGAACTCCTATCATCTATCATTGGCCTTGAGACCTGTAAACAAGATAAACAAACCATGCCAAACCCAAAACGAATACAAAAAACTACAAAAATATTCAAAAAGGTCTAAGAAATAAAATCAAAAACTAAATCTAGGATAGAGACGGGGAGTCTCCCGACGACCACTTTTCTTTAACTCCCTTGAGTCTTTAAGTTAGACTCCTGCAATAGGCATCAATCGGATGTCTCCAAATAATGTCCATTGCTCAACTAATCTCGGCTTATGATCTTGTCGAGATTCCCTTCACTTGTTCTTCCTGCTCAACCTGCACACTATCACAACCCCGTGCATTAAATGTGTATAAATAATAAACATGAGCAACAAGTGAGATATAACACATCATTCATATTTTAAGATGTCTCAGACTTGGTTACGGCGTAAGTCCAATTACTAACTACGCCATAACTTCAGTATGCAAGAAACCTGATATAATATAAGAATAGATTACGCCGTAACTATAGAATGGGTTACGCCGTAATCTCAAGACAAAAGACATAATTGTAGAATAATATTAATCAAACAACAAAAAAATACGAAGACCTTTCCCCGGCAGCGACGCCAAAAACTTGATGCAGGATTTCCGACCAGGATTTACATTTATAGTAACTCGTCTACCTATGGCCTACCTAATGCACTAACGGGCAAAAGGTACCCGGTCGCATGAAGTGAGGGAATGGTAAGACCGAGGTCGTCCCAAAAACGGTTGATTCCTAGCTGTCTAATTAATTAAATTGGTCAAATAAATAAGTTTTAATGTAAGGATTGATAATATTTAAGGTGTCACATGATCAATTGGGCTGGTTCTCTGGTAAACAAGCTAATGAGAACGATAGTGATGCAATTCTTAAACCGAGTTCTTCCACAAGTGGCAACAGTCGATAGACTCCTTTGGTCAATTCGCCTACCCTATGGTTCTTAGAATCCTCACCAAGATGAACATGTCACCCGGGATCATTTGGCAATCTAATAGCAGTCATTAAGAACCGGCGCTTACTATCGCATTACATGGGTTTTAAATGTCACTAGATTCCTGTTTCAAGTGGGGTCAAAGTCGAGAGGACATCATTTGATTGGGCCGTCCTAACCTATCGAAAGAGCCACCACCTGGAGAGTCAAATGTGTCCCTCATAAGTCCAGGTTGTTCCCGGTCCCTAAGCCAAGTCATTAAGTACCGCTACATGCTAGATTTATAATAGTGAGTGCCGGCTGCAAGCATCTTAGACACTCACCCCCTAATTCTTAAGTTCATCTAAACGGTAGGTGATCAGGTTGGTCAAATCAAGCACAAGTAGAAAGGGTCGTCAGTTAGTCATATCTTACCCTTCCGCCTCAGCCTACTCACTTAGCGGTCATTGGTCATATCTCCTAAGCAACTAGCCTCTACCGCCATTCAAAACTACCAAACTAAGGGTAGCTACCAATAAACTATACATGCATACACTAAACAATTAATAACGCAAAAGCATTAATAATAAAAAGAATCAAAACTAGGCCAAGACCTAATTTCCACATCACCAAAATACCCTAGTGGAATAACAAATAAAATCCTCATATAAAACAATAAATAAACAAAGAAATAACATCAAATAATTAATTGACTAATAATAAATTAATAATCAATTAAATAGAACACAATAAGAATTAATTCCTCAACAATTATATTGAGAGTCAAGATTATAATAAAAAATAATGAAACCAAAATAATATTATGAGTCAGAAAATAATTATATATCGTGCCAAATATAAAGTTATCGATCCCTTAGTTGAGTACCGGGAAAACCCCCGAAGATTTTGCCCCATAAAAACCTGCGTACCCTCCTTTTCTTTCTTTCTTTTCGTTGACTTGTACCAAAACTCACGCACCCTTTTGATGCCTTTCATGTGACAATATAATGTCATATATATTACTAATTTGAGCCCTTTTTGCAACTATAGTCCTTGATCTTTGGCAACTTTTTCATTTGGAGATTTGTCTTCTATTTTACACATAAAAGTGTAATAAACTTCTTTTAATATTAACGACTTCAGCCCCTAGACGAACTTCAGCATTTATTCTTTAGTCCTCGAAGTGAATAAAATTATTACAAATTTGCCGCATTTAATTAATTACGGCGTAACTAAATTATAGTTATGCCGTAGCCTTCAAAACTTTACCAAGTAAAAATTACTAGGCAGAATTCAAACATCGGGTTACGCCGTAATCCTTCATTAGCTCATACTTATCCGCTCCGAAATAATCTCTACGGCGTAACTAAATTGCATGTTACGCCGTAGCCTTCACAAAATAATTACGACGTAACCAAAAGAATTGGTTATGCCGTATCCATCAAAGCTCATATTTACGCCGTATCATTATTAAGCAGTTATGGCGTAACCTTCACAAATAATTCATTGGCCCTCGTAAATCAATCTTCAGAACATATATTTGGCCTTTTATCATATCTTTTCCGCTCCAACGCCTCATTTATCCTGAAATGCAATTATGAACAAATATGAACGAATTAAGTACCATATTAATACAAATGATAACGCTACACGCGTCGTTCGAGGTCAAAGGAACTTCCTTTTCTTCGAGCAAGTTTTATAACACCCTAGGCAGTGAACCTAATCGTTGTAGTGTAGTATTAGGGTAAGCCACGGGTATTGAGATCGTTCTCTAGGGGAATAGGAATGCTAGTGAGAAGTTACTACTCTAAGGTTGGGGTTGAGGAAGAGTATTTTTTATCTTTTTTATGTTTTTTAGAAAATGGAAAGGTATGAATCTCGGGGTTTGAATTTGGGGGGTTGGTATTTCTACCGATTACTCTACTTATCTAATCTAAGGTGATGGTAGTCTATGTCTAATTATTGTGTGCTCGTATGATATTTTAAAAATGTGTTTACTTAAATTTTATTACTCCTTAATTATCGCCTATTGATGGTTGAATTGTCACGTCCTTATTTTTAATCGCGTTGTGTGTCTAAAGTCGTAGGGTATGCGTTTATCCCTAACTCTTTGAACTTACCAAAGGGTCTCGTCTACAAAATCTCTAGGATTCATACACTCTAACTCTAAGGTACTCTTTGTATGATTTAGCCTACAACTACACTAGGTGTCATAGTCTAAGGTTCACAAAGATTAATCAAGCATTAACTACACAACGAATGACCTATCGCAATACTAGATCATTAACAATTAAGATAAGAGACAACCAATCAATATTCAATAATTAAGTTTCATAATCACTAAGCAAACACACAAGTAAATTAGCCGGACATGGAGAACATGCAAGCATACACACAAATAATCAAAGACATAATTGTATTAATTAAGTAAAACACTTATCTTGATGTAAGATAGGGTTTGGAACCCTAAAATAATACAAGCATGCCTTTGGTTCGGTTTAGGTTTTACCCAAAAGACTACCCTCTAAAACGAAAAATTTGGATTCTATATATAAGATTACATATGCGCGACGGCTCACCTTATGAATTGTGACGCCGCCGGGTCGCCTCATTGTGGTTTCGCCTTGGCCACGCTAGTCTTCGACGGCGCCACCTGATGTTTGTGATGCCGTCCTCTTCACTTATGACGCCGGATCAAATCTAGGCCGCCCTCGAAAGTGGCGACGGCTACTTCTTTTAAAGCTTGACACCGCGAATACTTGAAAATAAGAAATTTGACTTCGTCCGCCCCGTCACAAAAATGCTTCATGCGGCGCAGCAGCGACGCCACCTTGTGTTTCAAAGGTATGTCTCGATTTCTTGACTTTGGCCATTTTCTTCGTATATCCGCGCCTTATCGGTAAGATCCGGTCAAAACACCACTGAAAGCATCGCCAAAACACCACAAAAAACATAACCAAAACCAAAAAAAGAAAAAAAAAACACCACCGAGACCAGTGAATCATCAATGAAACCACCAAAACTCAAACGCCACTAGATTTTTCAAGAACCGGTGATGTTGGTGGTGAAATCTGTTGATGGTGGTAAAGGGCAGTGGTGCTATTTTGTGATGGTGTTGAGGTATCATGTGGGTGTTTTTGTTTTAAAGAGAAAGAGAGATGGGAGCGTATGAATTACGTAGCGTTTGGTATGTCGTAATCAAAGTCGTAATGGAAATGATTATTACGATGTAATGAATAAATGCTGTTTGTTTACATTTATAGAATGTAATGATTCATTGCAAGTAATGACCCATTACACCAAAACCATTCTTTAGGGGTCCCCTACTTTTTTTTCATTACATCTTGTAATGGAATCAAAATTACATAAAACTCCTTGCATTAAATAAACTTTCTATTATTAATGGATATTTTAGTCTTTTTATTATCGATTCCATTACGTCTTATTATACAAACCAAACATATTAATAACTACAATGAATCATTACATTACACTCTTCATTCCATTACCTCGTTTATTCCATTCAGTTAACATTTCATTCCGTCCTACCAAACGAACCCTTAGTAAATTAATCAAACCGTGTTTTTAAAAGTTGCCTAAATTATTTCAGCTATGTAGTAAGTCAGATATTACTTTTATACTTTCAGTTTTCACTTTAAAATTTTGTGGGTTTTACTTTATAGTTAGTATAGATGATACAATCTAATCAATCTTGTAGAAAACTAGAAGGGGGGTTGAATAGTTTACCGATTAAAAACTTTGTTTTGAAACTTATTGAAAGATCAATTGATATTGATCTTAAGTGTGTTAATGAAATATGCAAGCAATAAGTAATAAGTAAATAAGGAAAGAAATGATCAAACCACAACAAGTTGTTTATAGTGGTTCGGCCTACAAGGACTCTTTTTCCTTGCCCTACTCCACTCCCCGAGTCTCACACTCGAGAGTTTAACTTCACTAGTCAACAAGCTCCTTTCACCGGCGGAGAAAACCTTTACACTAAGCTAGATGTCGAGTTCTTTCCAAGGGTACAACTACTCCCACACACAATGTATTTTGAGGACTAAAATACTAACCACTCACACTCACAAGATTATGATGGTTTGATACAACAATGAAGTATGGATCAACACTAGATCATACAACACTAAACAAACAAGACTTCCAACTTCTCGTTGAAGCTTGAATATGACTTGATCTTCTTTGCTACAAAAGAGATCACTAATATGATATGAACCTGAGTTAGAAAGGTTAGAGAGAAGATATGTATGAGAGTATGTTAGAAAGGGATGAAAAACTACTTGGCTTGGCATTGCTATTTATAGCCAAAATGGACAGGAGCGTCCACAGACGGCGGACCCCTTAAAAGGGTTCCGTCCGTGTACCAAAATGGTACCGCCGGACAGTCAAGATATCAAATCTTGCTTAAAGTCAACTCTATCTAAGAGAGATTTTGCAAGATATGAAGAGTACAAATCTTCACAAAATATCTAATGGAATCTTCTAATGATTTCCATGATGTAATACATGATGTCAAATGTTGTATTACTATTTATAGAATTATGCAAATGCTTAAGTAGTGTTTGGTTTTAAGAACCTAACACATTCTACAAACTACTATCATACATAATGATTAGAGTCATATCAAGATGTTACTAATCAAAAGTGTAAATGCTTGAATGATGAATATATTGTTTGAGAAAGCTTGTTTTAATATCTAATAAACTTGACAAGCTTTAAGCTTTTATAAATTAAATTTACTTTTGTCGTTAACAAAACTTAGGCAAAGATCAAAAATATAAATAACGTTTAATGACGATATTTGTATTAACAATCTCCCCTTTTGTTGAGGACAAAATATAAATTTTATTTTTATAAAAGAAACAAAGTTTGTACAAGAGTTATAAAAATATTAGTTTTAGAACTTGAAAAGGAAATGATAATGTAAGTGTATGAAATTTGACTTTTTCAGAAAGTCAAGTATTATCAATGAGGGTTCCTGTTTGACTTTTTAGAAAGTCAAATGTATGCAGTTTGACTTTTTCAGAAAAGTCAAATATGAATAATTTCAAGTTCTATATTTTCTCCCCCTTTTGTCTCAACAAAAAGAAGAGGCTATGCGGAATGTAATGAGCCCGAGCTATTATCTCCCCCTTGTTCAAAGCTTCCCCTAAATTGGGTGCTTTAATGGGAAGATACATGGATTGTGAAAATAAAGCTACAAAAAATGTTAGTAATAATGATCATTCACAAGCATTTCCAAGCACTATGTAATGACACCAATAATATGATAAACAACATTCATTAGTTAAAATTTTTCACGAATAAAGATCATGAAAAGAGAACACAACGATGTGTTTCTAGTACAAGAAGAAAAAAAAAAAAAATTATCCTAAGAAAGCAAATAAAAGAAAAACTATTCTAAAACCATCCTAAAGTGATGGTGGATGGGAAAGAGCGTTGAGACGCTCAAGAATGTGGTTGAGGATGAACCTCATTTCTTCGTGGAAGTCATGGACCATAACCCGGGTCCGTTCCATGGTTTGACCCGTTTGCTCACAAGTTGAGCAACCATGCCTTGGAGGGTAGAAAGTTTGGGGAGGTTGTGGTGGTGGAATGGTGGATGTGTTGGTGGTGTTGGGAATGTTTGGAGTGGTCATGATGGATGCAAGCAAAGCATTTTGCATTTGCATTGTCTCACTTAAGTGAGAATCCACCATGCCTTTGAATTGGTGGAGGTTGTGGAGTTCGGCTTGAATCTCCTCTCTAGTGGGATTGTCATCCCACATGCTCTCCGGAATGTCCTCAATATGAGGAGACATTGATGATGGAAGTGGATGATCCCCATATAAAGGACCATGAATGTCCTTGTGAATGGGGTGGAAAAGGAGAGGTCTTGGCCCTAATGGGGCGTTTGGGTCAATGGATGACCGAGGTGACTCATGAGCGATTCGCTCAATTGTGCCAAAAGATGGCAATGGTGGTGGATGACTTGGCCTAGGAGGCAAGTCTTCCAAGTCCTCTAGAAAAGGATTTGGTGATGTTGGTGGAGTTGAAAATAACTCCATGGGAGTGAGAGTGGGAGACCTTGGTGAAGGTGGTGAGGGTGTTTTGGATGTTTGGATGGGTGCCGGTGGAGGTGAAGTAGGTGGTTTTGTTGGTGGTGGAGTGGTGATCACAATGTGTGATTAAGTGGGTGTAGCTAAGGTGTGTATCATCTCTAATGGGAGATGAGATTGTGAGTGGTGAAGATTCGGATGATGAGCTAAGATGAACAAAACAACAAGGCCTTACGCTCATTCTAGCGGTTTTCTTGCAAGGTTTTGGTGATGATTTAGTCATTTTAACTTGGGTTTTGATTTGCTAGATAGTAATGAGAATGAAGAAGGTGTGAAGATGATCATGGTAAAGCCTTTCAATTTATAGAGGTTAAAAAAATGTTGAGAAATGTGTTTGATTTGATGTTGAACCATTGAAGAGATGAGGTTCCTAATGATTTGGAAGTGGGTTGAATGCTAGTCATATCACCCAAGTCAATCCATACAAAGAAGATGGAGTGAAGAAGAAAAGATATGCAATAAATGTGTTCTAGTGAGTGGAATTTCCTAATATTCAGATTACCCACGGATTTGAAGGTACCAAAATTTGGTTCCTTCCTTTATGCCAAAGGGCTCCTTGGGTGGATTTTTCAAATTTTTGAATTTTGGTGGGAAATGGATTTCTTATACACCTTAGTAAATAATACTAGTTCTAATACCAGTATAAACTAGTTAAGATTGATTTATAAGTGATGGAAGATAATTTGGAATCACGAAAGAGTCGAAATTCAGAAAATTACATGGAGGATCCACGGCACCAAAACCATACACGGACGGTACCCTAAAGAGGGTGCGTCGTCCTCTGCAGGTATGGCGGTACCAAATTACATAAAGGACGGTACCAAAATTATGGTGCCGTCGATCCGTGGAGTCTTGAAATATGGACAGAGTTCGTTTTAGGTGTCGGGAAATTTCCGAAACCCGAAATTTTTCAAAAAACTGTTATACTAAACATTTCTAGTTAAGAAAAGTAAATAACACATATGTAAACATAGTGGAGCATAGATTTTGAGCAAGGCTTAT
This sequence comes from Chrysanthemum makinoi, assembly GCA_910596185.1. Lineage (NCBI taxonomy): Eukaryota > Viridiplantae > Streptophyta > Magnoliopsida > Asterales > Asteraceae > Chrysanthemum > Chrysanthemum makinoi. The sequence continues at coordinate 283,992,896 of OU343220.1, read as the reverse complement.
TGATTTTCACAATATAGTGAAAATGGGTAAAATTTGATAGCATACTTGTGCTATCCCCCTACATGAGATTGTTAGCATACACCATTGTTTCAAGTTATATTATCATCCTACATAATAAAAGCAACTAAATTGTATCAAACATTAACGATAATGCATTGTTCCAAACACTCCTTAAAGTACCCTTATTTGTCCAATTTCTTGTAAATCTTGTTCATCATCCTACCAAGGCACTTGAACATTCCCTTAGTTTGCTTGAATTCTGCTGATTCATTCTCTATTTCGGGAAGAGATGCATAATACTCATGAGGCGGAAGACGAGAGCTTGGAAGACCATCCTCTGAGCTATTTGATGATGATGATGATGGAGTTGGAGGTTTTGCTCTCTTGCCTTTGTCTTAGCAACTCGTGCATCACTCAAAGGTACAAAGATGTGAGGAATGAGCTCATAGTGAAGGTGCATCCCTTTTGGAGTTGGTGGAATTGGAGCGAAGTTTCTATAGAGACGGGTGAGAAGCATCCCGTATGGAAGAGCAACGGATCCTTGAGTTGGAATATCAATCATTCTCCTAGCTATGTAGTAGGCTAAGTTGAATGGTTGGCGGGTGGACAAGTTGTAGAGCATGTGGCAAAGACAAGCGTTTATGTGATCCCTATTCCCTATGGTGCTAATGACGCTTGCTCTAAGTAACTCCTCCCATTTCTTAAATTCGTGCTTAAGTTCATTTAGCTCCATTCCATATGGATCTCGGTCTACCTCTTTTCCCTTTCGGGTTACTCGAGTTGTATCAGTTTTGGGTTAAAAGGTGTTCACGGATGACATCCTTATCGGCCAAACGGGTTAGATAAGGAGAAGTGCGGTCTTTGATTGCATCAAGGGCGTTGAGTGACCACTTATCCGTGTAGACACAAGTTCCTCGGTTGGGAATTCCTAGTACTCTAGCAAATTCGCTTAAGGTGATGGTGTAGTCATTTTGGTTGATTCTAAAGCTAAGACAAAATTCATCATCATCTTCATCACTAAAACCGGTCACACTAGCATAGAATTCTAACACAAACCTAGGACAAATTGGTTCATCAATGTCAAGAAGACAATCGAATTGAATGGCGGCTAGTTCTTCACGAAGATTGGTATGCTCAAGGAAGGATGGGTGAATGGTTCTACCCTCATGGAAATACCTTGATTCTAGACCCCTAAATATTTCTACTTGTTCCTTGGTAAGTCCTTTGGTTTTGTGGTGTTTGGGAATGTAGTTAAGGGTGTCTTTGTGATCATAGAATCTTGCGGCTACCATGGTTATTCCTAAGGACAAGAATTAATATGTTAAACAAAATTAAGATAAATTTTAACGCTTTTTGATTCTAGTGTGTGCCTATATGAAAACAATTTGGAGTTGCGGTTATCTCGACTCATTTTATGCACAAAATGGTTTTAGTGGGGTGTTTGGCAAATACCATGAGATAACCCAAATGCTCCTAATTCAATGTGGCTACATTTGAATATACCCAGGAGTGCATATTAGTTATGCAATACCTTTAGTATTCAAGAGCATGCAAGTGATGAAAATTTAACGTTTCTATTTGTATTAGCAATGAAAAATGTTTTCCTACAAGTGAGAAGCTTTTCAAAACTTTTGACATGGGGTGTTTGGTTGTTTGAATAAGGCCTTATATTTATTATCTATCAATTAGTGGGAAACATGATTTGTTTATGCAATATGATAATGTAGTACCTAATTTGAATGACTAGTTATGCAATTTGCCAATTGAATTCATATTTGGTATAAAAACATACATAAAACCCCATGTAATGATTTGTGATAGTTTTGTGCATAAATAAGAATCCTAGACTCAGAATTAAGAGATGAAATGTAGTTAGGATACTTACAATGATGTTATCTTCAGTGATTAGTTAGTGGGAAGATGACAATAATGAGCTTGGTTTAAGTTTTACACGTTTTGGTAAAGTGGGTTGTGAGGAACAGGATGTTATGTATATAGCGTTTTTTTCAGAGGCACACGGACCACGGCACCAAATAATTGGTTCCGTCCGTGTTGTCGTTTGGTGCCGTGGCTACAGTAGCATATATAAGGCATAATGTTTTGGTTTGACTATTCTAATGTTTTAGGCTATGTTTATCCTACATGTTTGGTTCCATTAACCCTAAACCAAGTCTAAGAAGATTAAAGGGTTCTCGTTTAAGAGGTTTAGTTAAGATGTCGGCAATGTTGTCTTCGGAGGATACTTTCTCGATTGAAATGTTTCCTTTTGAACATTGTCGCGAAGAAAGTGATGACGGATTTCAATATGTTTTGTACGAGCATGTTGAACGGGATTCTTGCTGAGATCGATGGCTCCTTTGTTGTCGCAAAGTATCACAATGTCGTTGAGATGAATTCCGTAGTCTACGAGAGCTTGCTTCATCCAAAGAGCTTGTTGACATGCTTTTCCGGCTGAGACGTATTCGGCTTCAGTAGTAGAGATGGCTAAAGCCGTTTGCTTCTTTGCAAACCATGAGGTGAGACAATGTCCAACAAAAGTGCAAATACCACTTGTACTTTTTCTATCGACATAATCACCGGCATGATCCAAGTCGGCATACACTATGGTTTCTATACCCGTTCCTTTGGGATACCATAATCCTAAACACGTTGTTCCCTTAATATATCTAAAAATCCCTTTTAATGCTTCTAAGTGTGATGCCTTTGGGTTTTCTTGAAAGCGAGCACATAGACAAACACTAAACATAATGTCGGGTCTACTAGCCGTAAGATAGAGTAGGCTACCAATCATTCCTCTATATTTAGTGTTATCTACGGATTCACCTTCTTCGTCCTTGGTGAGTTTAGTGTCCGAGGACATGGGTGTTTTAGTTGGTTTGGAATCTTCAAGACCAAATTTCTTAAGCATGTCTTTTATATATTTAGATTGGTTAAAGAAAATACCATCTTCTAGTTGTTTAATTTGAAGTCCTAGAAAGAAGTTTAACTCACCCATCATACTCATTTCAAACTCGTCATGCATGATTTTAGAGAAATCATTACATAGTTCTTGACAAGTTGATCCGAATATAATGTCATCAACGTATATTTGAACAATAATAATTTGTGATTCCTTTTTCTTGGTAAAAGAGTATTATCTACTAATCCCATAGTATATTTGTTATCAATAAGAAAAGTCTTAAGACGGTCATACCAAGCTTTAGGTGCTTGTTTAAGGCCATATAATGCTTTCTTGAGTTTGAAGACATGATGTGGTTTCTCAAAGTCGGTAAAACCGTGAGGTTGAGCAACATACACTTCTTCGTTAATAAACCCATTAAGGAAAGCACTTTTAACATCCATTTGAAATAATTTAAAGTCATAAGCACATGCATAAGCAAGTAATATTCTAATAGATTCAAGTCTAGCTACCTGTGCATAAGTTTCATCATAGTCAATTCCTTCTTGTTGATTATAACCTTGTGCAACAAGCCTAGCTTTGTTTCTAGATACTATACCATTTTCGTCCATTTTGTTTCGAAAGACCCATTTTGTTCCAATTATAGTTTGATCTTTGGGTTTTGGAACTAGTTTCCAAACATCATTTCTAACTAATTGGTTTAATTCTTCTTGCATGGCAATTACCCATGATTCATCTTTTATTGCTTCATTTATGGGTTTTGGTTCAATGGTGGATACAAAACAAAAATGATTACTTTGATTTTGAGCTTGTGACCTTAAGGTTCTTTGATTAAGTTGTCCTATGACCTTTTCTAATGGATGACTTTTAGATTCTTTGATGTTGACAATTTCCTTATTTGATGGTTCATCTTCCTTGTTATTATTAATTTGACTTTCTATTATTTGACTTTCAACTAAGTCATCATCTACCAAAGGTGATGTCTTAGAGGGAGGTGGACTTTCGTCAAATGTTATGTTCAACGATTCCTCGACTATCATTGTTTCTTTATTAAGGACAATGTAAGCTTTACTAGTTTGAGAGTAACCAAGAAATACACCTTCATAAGACTTTGGGTCAAACTTGGTGAGATAATCCTTAGTATTAAGAATAAAACATTTACAACCAAAGACTTTAAAATATCCTAATGTTGGCTTTTTACCTTTATAAAGTTCAGATGGTGTTTTGTTTAGAAAGGACTATTAGGACTCTATTTAAAATATATGTAGAAGTGTCAATGGCGTTACACCAAAACTTTTGAGGAATGTTTTGTTCATTAAGCATTGTTCTACTCATTTCTTGAATTGTTCTATTTTTACGTTCTACTACTCCATTTGATTGAGGTGTTCGTGGAGCGGAAAAGTTATGTGTTATACCATTTGTATCACAAAAGTTTCCAAATTGAGTTTCGTTGTCAAATTCACGACCATGATCCGTTCGGATCGACACAATTTTGACACCTAGAAGATTTTGAATTTTCTTGCTAAGTATTTCAAATTTATCAAAAGCTTCATTTTTGGTTTTCAAAAATAACGTCCAAGTAAACCTTGAGTAATCATCTACTATGACCAAAGTGTATAAGTTGCCTCCATAGCTTCTTATAGCGGATGGTCCAAACAAGTCCATATGTAATAATTCTAGACACTTAGATGTGGACACCATATTTTTAGATTTGTGACTACTATGTGTTTGTTTACCAATTTTGCAAGCGTCACAAAAGTGTTGGTCATATTTTAGTTTTGGTAAATTTCTAACCAACTCTTTTGAAGATAGGTTTTGTATAAGTCTCATATTAGCGTGACCTAAGCGTCTATGCCAAAGAAATGAGCTATCATCTAATGTTGTTAGGCAAAGTTTGTCATTATATGTTTTATCTATTTTCATGACGTATATGTTATTTTTCCTAACTCCTTTAGCTATGGTGATACCATCTTTTAGTATTTTACTACCATTTTCATCAAATAGTACTTTATACTTTTTATCACATAGTTGGCTAATACTAAGTAGATTAAATCCTAACCTATCCACATGAGCAACATTTTCAATAGTTAGAGAGTTATGAGCAATCGTACCTTTGCCAATGATTTTGCTTTTGAGATTGCTACCGAAAGTGACATTACCTCCGTCATACTCTTGGTATGATGAGAAGAGACTTTTGTTGCCCGTCATGTGTTGAGCATCCATATCTTCTAAATACACATATATTTGTATTATATAAACCCACAAAAACAACCAAAAACACACAAATGACTCTCAAAATGATACAAATTCATAAAAATGTGTTTTTATGTGATTCAGGTACAAAAGATTGAAAAACAAGTGAAAATTGATCAATTTCACAACTATTGTCATTTTCCCTAAAGTACTCAAATTGTCAAACTAGTCCCTAAATGTTTTAAATGAATGAAAAGTCAACTTAAGTCCTTGGTAAATCAAAAATGTTCACAAAACATCCCTGGATAAAGTTTACACAAAATGGCAATTTTTACCCCTCAAGTTACAAAATTGGCAAAAATGGTCCCTCGGTATTCTAAACTTGGAATTTTACAAATAATACCCTTGTACTATGCATGATTTAACAAATGGAACAATTTTGATAAACTTTTGGAAACTTACAACTTTAGTCCCTAAAGATCCAAAAATTACATTTAAGGTCCTTAAAGTTTAAAAATACAATAAATATACAACTTTGGTCCTTGTGTAATTGTGTTATGGCAAGTTTAGTCCTTGTGAGAGTATTGTAAAAAGTTCATGTTCAGTCCCTCAAGTTTGGAAAAGTTGCACTTTTGGTCCTTGTTGTTATAACTTAACCAAACGGATCCTTATATATCTCTAGGCCCAAAATCCAATCCAAACACAACCTTGGCCCAATCCAATATCCATATCCAACCCGTCTACCCACCTTTATACCCGGTCAAAGGGTTAAACCCATCTGGTCAAATATCTCAACCTTTTTTTTCTTCTTCTCCCAACCAATCCCCCGCAACAATCACCATCTCCCATCCCCCTCCTCTCCATATCACCTTCCTCCCCTCCACATCAACACAAAACAAAACCATTTAATGATCCCTTCACCCCTTTACTCTACCCTCCACCCAAAAACTCATTTCCCGCCAAAAAACCATTCAATGGCCAAGATCATATTTCCTCATCCAATGGCTAAGGATAAAGGTGGGACTAGCTCAGAAGTCAAAGAGAAGGTGTGTGGGTATAAAAGAATGAAGATAAGCAAGAGAAAGACACTTTGGCCTTAAGCCTTAGTCAAGTAGTTGTAGTTTTTATTGTTTTCTTAGTTAAAAATGTCTTTTAATCCTGCAAATGTTGTATTTTATCTTTAATTAGTGTAATGAAACCTTTATTTCAGTTTTAATTCCGTTAAATCTCAGCTTTAAGTTTTTGCTTATTTCCTTAAATTTTCATGTTATTTGAATTCTAGTTTAATAGTTGTTTGATGGATTCTTTAAACTCAATAAGCTCTTGACAAAGTTTTAAGGTTTTCAGATTCATTAAAACAATCTCAGTCTTTTAAATTCAGAAAATCAAGAAAAATACTAAAAAGTCAATGGAGGTCAACATATGATCCAATAAGCAGTTGGGGTGTAAGAAGTTGCTGGATGGTTTTCTGGTTTTTAGCTTGTTGACATCAAGCTAGAAGTGGTTTTTAAGCCTTGGTACTCAGTTTTAAGTCTTGATCACATGTAAGCTTCATTTTTCCATTTTTTGCATTTTAATGTTTTACTGTTTTATATGCTATGATTTTGATGATTCTATGTTTATTTGTTATTATATAGTCATGTTATAGCTTTAAATTAGGTGTTTATGTATTGGAATTCATTGTGGCTTGGAAATACATTTTGACTGCTCATATGCTTGATTTTTGATAATCATGGTTTAAACCTTGTGTGACTACTTGTTTAAGCTTTAAAGGTCCTAATTTAACAGATGAAAGCCTGTGGATTTGATAAAATTGGTTTATACAATGATGTTATGAAAAGTCCAATTTAATCCCTTTTAAAGTGTGTTTGATTTGCTGATAAACCCGTCCAGGCTTGTTATGTTGTTATTTATTGTTGTTTCTTATCACTTTAGTGTTATATAGCTTAGTTCAAGTCTTAAATACTGTCCTTGTTTATCAAATAGTCAAAATCACCTTAATCTCATCTTATTTAGTTCACTGTTAGGATTTAAGTTACAAATTTCATCACAGTGACTCATAAGTAGATTATCTAGCTTAATTCAGTTGTATCATAGCATAATATAACATAAATAATCAGTAGATTAAGTTTTAAATTCACTTTAGTCAACCTTTTCAGTTTTTAGTTAAAGTCAAATTTTCAAATAGTCATTTTTGAATAAAATGTATAATTTTGTGTAGGATTTATTATTAAGTTTTATTTTTAATCCTTTTGGGATTTCAAAATATGGTTGCTAATGAAAAATACAAAAATACTAGTTTGTCATTTCTCAGCTTTTTAATAGCTTATTTTCAGTCTTATCTTAGATACCTGTTCTGTTACCATGCCCTGTGCACAGTTATGCTGTCAAATTCACAAGCTTGCAAAAGCTTGTGGATTTGACCTTAGCTTGTGTACTTGGCTTCTTTGTGTAGCCTTTGTGGTCTTTTATTTATGTGTATGATTATTTTTCATTTTTAGCTTATTTGATTAGCTTAATCTCACCATCTGTTTTGTCCCATAACTCAACATTAACCGACTCAATTGATGAGTCGTGTCTGGGACCATTTCATAAGTTTTTCAAAAGCTCATCATGGGTCCCACTTGATGAGCTTTGGCTTTTTGGAAACCCAACCAACCCATCTTGCTACTCCAATTTTCATTTTGGCATTTTTAGCTTAACCCGTCAGCTTAAATGGCCATTCAAAATAGTCAGCAGTCCTGCTTTTGGTTGAATAGTAGAACCATATTTGCTTATTAGCTTATTTTGAGCTTATAAGCCCATCCCAAAGGTATAAGCTTTTTCATACATGTATATTATACTTGTACCTACATATTTTATCTTTTACTTTTTAAGTATGGAGCTTATTACAGGCTCTTTGAAGCCTCAATTCCATCCAAGTCAAGCCTTTGGCTTGACTGTCTAAACCATAAGCTCGTACTTATAAGCCCTTCTCAGTGTTTATTTTTTGTTCATATATACCTATTATACTTGTGCTTATACACTTTTGCCTTTTGTTTCCATTTTATAGTTTTTTTCAAGCTTATTATGATTATGAGTCCATGTGAGCCCATAAGCTCAACTGAATGACTCATAAGCTTATGATCAGCTTATTTCTTAGTTTGCACAGTCCCATTTTCTTCACACTTGTATATTATCAGTAGTACATTAATCCGTGAAAACGAAAGCCAAAAAGAACTTCTTTTCAAGCTTAAGTAATAGCTTCCATTTGGAGCTTTTGCCCATTAGCTTATTTTTGTACATAAGCCTCCATTTTTATATTTTTCTTTAGTTCTTATATTTATTGTAGAATTTTATAAAAAGTTTGAGATTTTTCTTTATTCATTTAGTATTTTTAATAATTAAATATTAGTTTTTAATACTTTATAATAGTTAATAATTAATAATAAATAGGATAATTATGTAAAAAATACATTTTCAGTTTTAAAATTCATTTTATTATATTTTAGATTTTTCAAATTCTTTATTTCATTTATTTAAGTTAATTTTATATTTTCTTATTATTTAATTCATTATTAATACATTTAATTCATTTTTAATTTATATTAATTAATTTAATTGTGTAAAAATTTATTTTAATTTTCTAATAATTTTCTTATCTTTTTAGGATTCTAAAAATATAATTTTCACATTTGTGGAGTTGTATTGACTAATTCACGTTTTATTTTGTACGTTTACGTAATATTTAGTAAACGTAAGTGTGTAGATTTTAATCGGTAAACAATTGTAAAAATAGAATTAAAATGACTTCAAAATTTTGATATTTTTTTTAGTATAATTATAATCCTTTTCTTATTTCATTTTTGTTACATTTATGTAATTATTATGTATACATATATGGTTTAGTTGTTAGTTTTCTTAACTTTTGTATATACTTGTAAATTATAGTTTAATATTTTAATTATATTTAATTTGCATTTAAGTCGCCTAGACATGCAAATCTCTACTATAGTTATAGTCGTTTTGTTTTTTATACGTTTACGTTTTAGTAACGTACGTTTGTATATCTTTTGCGTTTTAGGTTTCGATTGTACGCTTTAACAAGCATAGCTGTGACAGAGCTATTACTATTCACATTCCTAGTGTTAGTCAATCAGATTCCTGTTTTTGTACATTCTTGATCATATCATTTTATCACAGTCGTTGTATTCAGGATATCACACCTCACCAGGACATAAACGATCCAAAGATGTTTTAATCCTTGGTAAACTTGCATTTCTCTCCCGCTATCTATCTTAGTATCACCATTCACAAGTGGTCGGAAATAAAAGATGGGTAGTTCGAGGAATCAAATTTTGGCGCCGCTCCGGGAGGTGTGTCGCTAACGTACTTGTGTTTTATATCTATCTCTTGTATATATTATATATAATATATTTCAGATTTCAAAAACAATATAAAATACAAAAACATTTTTTCCTTTGCACACAACTTGCCCAGTTTGATAAGTCCCTCAGTTACAACATTTGGTTGTTGGCTGTTTACAGTTGCTGAGCTTTGTCAGACCCAGATTCCCTTTCGAGGGGCGGTTGTTAGGAATTTCTTTTGTACATATATATATAAAACTTCAAAAATACAAAAATATTTTCCAATTCTTTTTATAAAATCAAAAATCAAAAAGATTCTTCTCGCTCTTTCTAAGTTTCTTTCTAAAGATTCTTAGACTCATCTTAATGATGATTATTCATAATTCTGTGAGTGGCAATCCCACTCCAATTTCTCACCCAATCTTTGAGTGGCAATCCCACTCAGTTTCCCCATGAACAAATTAATTCGGGGTCGAGTCAAGCTAGCGACTCGGTAATCAAAAAATTAGAGCATGCCATATGGGTTTTCACCCATATTTCTGACTTCTTTCTATTTTCTACCACCCTAGTGTGGGGGGGTTGCCCACATGTTAAAAAAAAATCTTCTTTCTAAATAATGGCCGTAATATTTCCCTTTTACGTTCTTTGTTTCTAAGATAACCGCAGACTTTGAATATTGAGGGCAATATTCATTTCTAAGTGTGGGGAATTCTCTAATTTTATCATATAATTACACCAATTCCCCGTTTTGGCCAAAATTTTTGGTAAGTTTTACACTTTCTCATTTGGTTATCAACCGCCATGTCTATAAGACAAAAGGATTGGCTAATCCAGGAGCAAACGGCTCTTGGTAAAGATTTCTCAAATCCGCTTATATGGCTTGCAATTTGCCCAAAATTGTATGGTATTCCACTCACCATATCCTAAAAAGTGAAGAGTTGGCTAGCCCGCAAGGTTATGGCTTGTGGTAAAGGCAGTGGAGAAACCATAATTGGTACTCACCACCAAAGATAATTCGATAATTTATCTAAGAGTTGGCTAGTCCGTAAGGGTACGGCTTCGGTAAAGACAAATCAAATCCGTTTACAGCTTATGATTTGCTCAAAATCATTTGGTTATCATAGTACCAAGGTTCTTACTTGAACTGAAACATTTGGCTACTCCAGAAGTGATGGCTTTTGGTAAAGAGTTTTTCAAATCCATTAAAGTTTCAAAAGATTGCTAGGGACTAGCAATAGTTTAGTGTGGGGATTTGATATGTGTCTAAATACACATATATTTGTATTATATAAACCCACAAAACAACCAAAAACACACAAATGACTCTCAAAATGATACAAATTCATAAAAATGTGTTTTATGTGATTCAGGTACAAAAGATTGAAAAACAAGTGAAAATTGATCAATTTCACAACTATTGTCATTTTCAGTCCCTGAAGTTACTCAAATTGTCAAAACTAGTCCCTAAAAGTTTTAAATGAATGAAAAGTCAACTTAAGTCCTTGGGAAATCAAAAATGTTCACAAAACATCCCTGGATAAAAGTTTACACAAAATGGCAATTTTTACCCCTCAAGTTACAAAATTGGCAAAAATGGTCCCTCGGTATTCTAAACTTGGAATTTTACAAATAATACCCTTGTACTATGCATGATTTAACAAATGGAACAATTTTGATAAACTTTTGGAAACTTACAACTTTAGTCCCTAAAGATCCAAAAATTACATTTAAGGTCCTTAAAGTTTAAAAATACAATAAATATACAACTTTGGTCCTTGTGTAATTGTGTTATGGCAAGTTTAGTCCTTGTGAGAGTATTGGAAAAGTTCATGTTTCCCTCAAGTTTGGAAAAGTTGCACTTTTGGTCCTTGTTGTTATAACTTAACCAAACGGATCCTTATATATCTCTAGGCCCAAAATCCAATCCAAACACAACCTTGGCCCAATCCAATATCCATATCCAACCCGTCTACCCACCTTTATACCCGGTCAAAGGGTTAAACCCATCTGGTCAAATATCTCAACCTTTGGCGCGTTTTTCTTCTTCTCCCAACCAATCCCCAACAATCACCATCTCCCATCCCCCCTCCTCTCCATATCACCTTCCTGTCCCCTCCACATCAACACAAAACAAAAACCATTTAATGATCCCTTCACCCCTTTACTCTACCCCTCCACTGCCAAAAACTCATTTCGCCAAAACCATTCAATGGTTAAGATCATATTTCCTCATCCAATGGCTAAGGAAAAGGTGGACTAGCTCGAAGTCAAAGAGAAGGTGTGTGGGTATAAAAGAATGAAGATAAGCAAGAGAAAGACACTTTGGCCTTAAGCCTTAGTCAAGTAGTTGTAGTTTTTATTGTTTTCTTAGTTAAAAATGTCTTTTAATCCTGCAAATGTTGTATTTTATCTTTAAATTAGTGTAATGAATCTTTAATTTCAGTTTAAATTCAGTTTAATCTCAGTTTTAAGTTTTTGCTTATTTCCTTAAATTTTCATGTTATTTGAATTCTAGTTTAATAGTTGTTTGATGGATTCTTTAAACTCAATAAGCTCTTGACAAAGTTTTAAGGTTTTCAGATTCATTAAAACAATCTCAGTCTTTTAAATTAAAATCAAGAAAAAATACTAAAAAGTCAATGGAGGTCAACATATGATCCAATAAGCAGCCTGGGGTGTGCTAAGCTGGATGGTTTTCTCGTTTTTAGCTTGTTGACATCAAGCTAGAAGTGGTTTTAAGCCTTGGTACTCGTTTTAAGTCTTGATCACATGTAAGCTTCATTTTTCCATTTTTGCATTTTAATGTTTTATTGCTTTATATGCTATGATTTTGATGATTCTATGTTTATTTGTTATTATATAGTCATGTTATAGCTTTAAATTAGGTGTTTATGTATTGGAATTCATTGTGGCTTGGAAATACATTTTGACTGCTCATATGCTTGATTTTTGATAATCATGGTTTAAACCTTGTGTGACTACTTGTTTAAGCTTTAAAGGTCCTAATTTAACAGATGAAAGCCTGTGGATTTGATAAAATTGGTTTATACAATGATGTTATGAAAAGTCCAATTTAATCCCTTTTAAAGTGTGTTTGGATTTGCTGATAAACCAGCCAGTCAGGCTTGTTATGTTGTTATTTATTGTTGTTTCTTATCACTTTAGTGTTATATAGCTTAGTTCAAGTCTTAAATACTGTCCTTGTTTATCAAATAGTCAAAATCACCTTAATCTCATCTTATTTAGTTCATCATGTTAGGATTTAAGTTACAAATTTCATCACAGGACTCATAAGCAGATTATCTAGCTTAATTCAGTTGTATCATAGCATAATATAACATAAATAATCAGTAGATTAAGTTTTAAATTCACTTTAGTCAACCTTTTCAGTTTTTAGTTAAAGTCAAATTTTCAAATAGTCATTTTTGAATAAAATGTATAATTTTGTGTAGGATTTATTATTAAGTTTTATTTTTAATCCTTTTGGGATTTCAAAATATGGTTGCTAATGAAAAATACAAAAATACTAGTTTGTCATTTCTCAGCTTTTTAATAGCTTATTTTCAGTCTTATCTTAGATACCTGTTCTGTTACCATGCCCTGTGCACAGTTATGCTGTCAAATTCACAAGCTTGCAAAAGCTTGTGGATTTGACCTTAGCTTGTGTACTTGGCTTCTTTGTGTAGCCTTTGTGGTCTTTTATTTATGTGTATGATTATTTTGCATTTTTAGCTTATTTGATTAGCTTAATCTCACCATCTGTTTTGTCCCATAACTCAACATCAACACTCATTGACTGAAAGTTGCTGGTTCTGGGACCATTTTCATAAGCTTTCAAAAGCTCATCAATGGGTCCCACTTGATGAGCTTTGGCTTTTTGGAAACCCAACCAACCCATCTTGCTACTCCAATTTTCATTTTGGCATTTTTAGCTTAACCCGTCAGCTTAAATGGCCATTCAAAATAGCTGCAGGTCTGTTTGGTTGAATAGTAGAACCATATTTGCTTATTAGCTTATTTTGAGCTTATAAGCCCATCCCCAGGTGCATAAGCTTTTTCATACATGTATATTATACTTGTACCTACATATTTTATCTTTTACTTTTTAAGTATGGAGCTTATTACGTGCTCTTTGAAGCCTCAATTTATCCAAGTCAAGCCTTTGGCTTGACTGCTCAAAACCATAAGCTCGTACTTATAAGCCCTTCTCAGTGTTTATTTTTTGTTCATATATACCTATTATACTTGTGCTTATACACTTTTGCCTTTTGTTTCCATTTTATAGTTTTTTCAAGCTTATTATGAGCTTATGAGTCCACTGTGAGCCCATAAGCTCAGCTGAATGACTCATAAGCTTATGATCAGCTTATTTCTTAGTTTGCACAGTCCCATTTTCTTCACACTTGTATATTATCAGTAGTACATTAATCCAGAAAACAGAAAGCCAAAAAGAACTTCTTTTCAAGCTTAAGTAATAGCTTCCATTTGGAGCTTTTGCCCATTAGCTTATTTTTGTACATAAGCCTCCATTTTTATATTTTTCTTTAGTTCTTATATTTATTGTAGAATTTTATAAAAAGTTTGAGATTTTTCTTTATTCATTTAGTATTTTTAATAATTAAATATTAGTTTTTAATACTTTATAATAGTTAATAATTAATAATAAATAGGATAATTATGTAAAAAATACATTTTCAGTTTTAAAATTCATTTTATTATATTTTAGATTTTTCAAATTCTTTATTTCATTTATTTAAGTTAATTTTATATTTTCTTATTATTTAATTCATTATTAGTACATTTAATTCATTTTTAATTTATATTAATTAATTTAATTGTGTAAAAATTTATTTTAATTTTCTAATAATTTTCTTATCTTTTTAGGATTCTAATAATATGATTTTCACATTTGTGGGAGTTGTATTGGACTGAATTCACGTTTTTATTTTGTACGTTTACGTAATATTTAGTAAACGTAAGTGTGTAGATTTTAATCGGTAAACAATTGTAAAAATAGAATTAAAATGACTTCAAAATTTTGATATTTTTTTAGTATAATTATAATCCTTTTCTTATTTCATTTTTGTTACATTTATGTAATTATTATGTATACATATATGGTTTAGTTGTTAGTTTTCTTAACTTTTGTATATACTTGTAAATTATAGTTTAATATTTTAATTATATTTAATTTGCATTTAAGTCGCCTAGACATGCAAATCTCTACTATAGTTATAGTCGTTTTGTTTTTAAACGTTTACGTTTTAGTAACGTACGTTTGTATATCTTTTGCGTTTTTTAGGTTTCTGATTGACGTTTTTAACAAGATAGCTGTGACAGAGCTATTACTATTCACATTCCTAGTGTTAGTCAATCAGATTCCTGTTTTTGTACATTCTTGATCATATCATTTTATCACAGTCGTTGTATTCAGGATATCACACCTCACCAGGACATAAACGATCCAAAGATGTTTTAATCCTTGGTAAACTTGCATTTCTCTCCCGGGCTATCTATCTTTTAGTATCAGCCATTCACAAGTGGCTGGGAAATAAAAGATGGGTAGTTCGGGAGGAATCAAAGAGCATCCACTATCTTTTATCCATTCATCAGGTTCCAATCCAACTTTCAAGCATTCCTAAGAAGCAAATAACTCAAACATTTGGTCCCCAATATTTCATGGGTCCGTTTGGGTTAAACATATCATTTATTTGATTCATGTATGGAAATGATGGGTAAGGGTTCCATGGCATGTAATCGGGAGTTTGATATGGTCTAGGAAAGTTTTGATTCCAACCGTTGTGTTGGTAGTTAGGTTGAACGTTGTGGTTGCTCTTAGGAAAGGGGCGTTTGGAAAAGGAAGTTTTATATCGTTGTTGAGTAGTTTTTGATCTAAATTCATTTTAACAAGTCCTACCTCGATATAATGGCTGGTTTTAGTTTAACATTATCATTGGTTTTCTTTGTTACTTTAACAAATTCAAGACGGTCCAGATTGCGAACATTCTTCTCTGAGGTACCCACGGTACCATTTTTGCACAACGGACGGAACCCTTATTTTGGTTCCGTCGTCCGGCTGCAGCAGCAGCTGGATGAATGTTCGCCTTTTTCGGCCGTTTTGTTTTGACTCTTTGGAATTAATACTTCATTAAAACCTAGCCCATTCATGTTTCCTGGTGTTTTATAAATTTTAACTATTTCATCGCCAAGAGCTTATGTTTTTGTTAAACCTTTTAAACTTAGAATTATTTTCTATTAAAACTTCTTGTGTGAGCTTTAGTTTTTCTATTTCAAGATTAAGCTCTTGACATGATTTACAATCATCGTCATTTGCTTTTCTTTTTTCAAGTCGTTTTGCTTTTTCTTTTAACTCATATACCTCATTTTCCAAAAACTCCTTTTTGGTTTTTAGAAATTTATTTTAGTTATGATTTTTAGACTTAGCTCACACAATTGATTATATTGTTTTGCAAAGTGTCATCATCTATAGAAGAATAAGAAGAGTCGGAAAGTACCTCATTTGACTCATGTGCCACTAGGGCGATCTCTTCCTTGCTTGATTCTTCATCGTCTTCACTATCACTCCAAGCACCACTTACAAAAGCTCTTTGAGTTTTGCTTTTAGGTGGCTTGGGACATTCTCCTATGAGATGACTTGCATCACCACATCTAAAACACTTTCTTTCACCTTTAATCTTCTTGTCATCCCGATCTTTTCGAATGGCTTCTTTTCTTCTCGAGGTTGTCTTACAAACTTTCCTCTTCTTCTAAAGAACTTCTTGAAATCTCTAACGGCCATGGCATACTCCTCATCTTCACTATCAGAACAAGATTCACCATCATCGCTTGATTCCGCCTTTGCTTTAAGAGCAACAGATTTGATCTTCTCCTTTCTTCCTTTGATGATCTCCGAATCTTTTTCCATTACCATTTCGTGAACTTTGAGGTTGCCAATTAGCTCGTCTAGTGACATTATTGAGAGATCCTTTGATTCTTCAATAGCGGTCACTTTAGCTCTCCATTTGGGATGGAGTGCTCTAAGAAATTTCCTGACAAAGTTCTTACTACTAAAAGA
The DNA here is from genome assembly GCA_910596185.1 of Chrysanthemum makinoi. Lineage (NCBI taxonomy): Eukaryota > Viridiplantae > Streptophyta > Magnoliopsida > Asterales > Asteraceae > Chrysanthemum > Chrysanthemum makinoi. The sequence continues at coordinate 283,976,383 of OU343220.1, read as the reverse complement.
TTCATCAAGTGCTTTAAGTGATGTAATGATAGTGTTAAAACGAGTAAAGCCACAATCAATGGTTTCATCTTCAGGATAACAAATTGTTCATATTGTTGAACAAGAAGATCAATTTTGTTATCCTTGACTTGTGAGTTACCTTGATGTGTAACAATCAAAGATTCCCAAATATCTTTTGGCGGTTTCACACATAAAAATTCTTTCATATTCTTTTCTAGGTAAAGCATTATAAAGCATCATTTTAGCTTCATTATTTTTAGCAACTAGTTTCTTTTGTTCATCAACGGAAATATCCTTTGTTGTAGAACTAAAATCTCCTTTAACAATAATAAACCAAAGATCTATATCTTTTGATTTTACATATGTTTCAAAACGGTTTTTCCAATAGATAAATCCATTGGTTTCAAAGAGTGGTGGTCTTTGCATAGATTGCCCTTCTTTAAAGTTTTCAGAATCCATGGATCGTTTCAAGTTTATAAAATACAAGTTATTTTAGAAATTCTTGAGCAACGAGGCTCTGGTACCAATTGTAGAAAGCTAGAAGGGGGGTTGAATAGTTTACCGATTAAAAACTTTGTTTTGAAACTTATTGAAAGATCAATTGATATTGATCTTAAGTGTGTTAATGAAATATGCAAGCAATAAGTAATAAGTAAATAAAGAAAGAAATGATCAAACCACAACAAGTTGTTTATAGTGGTTCGACCTACAAGGACTCTTTTTCCTTGCCCTACTCCACTCCCCAAGTCTCACACTCGAGAGTTTAACTTCACTAGTCAACAAGCTCCTTTCACCGCGGAGAAAACCTTTACACTTTGCTTACACTATTTCCGACACTAAGCTAGATGTCAAGTTCTTTCCAAGGGTACAACTACTCCCACACACAATGTATTTTGAGGACTAAAATACTAACCACTCACACTCACAAGATTATGATGGTTTGATACAACAATGAAGTATGGATCAACACTAGATCATACAACACTAAACAAACAAGACTTCCAACTTCTCGTTGAAGCTTGAATATGACTTGATCTTCTTTGCTACAAAAGAGATCACTAATATGATAAGAAACTGAGTTAGAAAGGTTAGAGAGAAGATATGTATGAGAGTATGTTGGAAAGGGATGAAAAACTACTTGGCTTGGCATTGCTATTTATAGCCAAAATGGACAGAGCGGACCCCTTAAAGGGTTCCGTCCCTGTACCAAAATGGTACCGCCAGTTGACACCAAGATATCAAATCTTGCTTAAAGTCAACTCTATCTAAGAGAGATTTTGCAAGATATGAAGAGTACAAATCTTCACAAAATATCTAATGGAATCTTCTAATGATTTCCATGATGTAATACATGATGTCAAAATGTTGTATTACTATTTATAGAATTATGCAAATGCTTAAGTAGTGTTTGGTTTTAAGAACCTAACACATTCTACAAACTACTTATCATACATAATGATTTAGAGTCATATCAAGATGTTACTAATTAAAAGTGTAAATGCTTGAATGATGAATATATTGTTTGAGAAAGCTTGTTTTAATATCTAATAAACTTGACAAGCTTTAAGCTTTTATAAATTAAATTTACTTTTGTCGTTAACAAAACTTAGGCAAAGATCAAAAATATAAATAACGTTTAATGACGATATTTGTATTAACAAATCTATTTCAAATAAATCCAACAATATATTAGAAGCCCGATTTGAGTTATAGATCATTCGTTGTACATACAAAGATTTTCAGTTGTGTACGACAACACAAAGTTTAACATTATTCAAAAAACTTTTTGAAGTTTTCTATCCATAGCCCTAACCATTAAAAATGTTTTATCAAACTCCTTCAATTTATAAGCACATTCGTGAATTTATTTTATCGTAAAACGTATAATCATAAAATCACAGGTCAAAAAATTTAATTACAAGGTACCCGCTTCCGCAATACGTGGGTACCCTGTTAGTTATGTTTAAAGGGGAAATGCATGCTTTAATATAGTTATCAGTTAGCTGGTTGAAAATATTTTTCATAACTATAGCTGATTGAGATGATTTGCTAACAACAACAACTATAGACGATTGAGATATTTTTCATAACTATTTGTATTGTTTAAACTTTCTTTAAAAAGTTTAAAAGGCAAGCGAATTTATATTTGAAAATGTATTTAAATAAAGGGAGCTGATAAATACATGGAGGAGTTTGCTTTACACACATAAAATTTATGCGATATTACCCTTATACCCTCCCAACAACCAATTGTCTTCTTTGACTTTTTCAAGTTTTTACTCCTCTCATCTCCTTCTACTTTGAAACATTTTTTGATTTCTAAAGTACCAAAATCCATCTTCTTGCATATTCATTGGCCACTCCGTCATCAGCACAATCAGCCTTTAATCTTCTCAAAAGATAGCATTAAACTAAAGATTATGTCAACGATTTAAAACCAGAAGAAGGATCTTCTCAAGTTATTTTTATAACTTGAGTCAAGTTAAGGGGATGTGAGCCATTAGATTTGATCTAATGGCTAAAATCAAAAGAACTTCTTTTGATTTGAGCCATTGGATCAAATCTAATAGCTCACACACATCCAACTTGACTCAAGTTGTAAAAACAACTTGAGATAATCCTTCTCCTTAAAACCAATGCTTGCACAATAATCATGATATTGGCTAGCTTTTGCCTATGCTTTCCAAACACATGATAAACAATTAAATGTACTTAATGGGTGCTTGTGATTCGTAACACGCATATTATTATTTCTTTTAGTGATGTGGGCTAATTGGATTTGATGTTGGAATAATGTTGAATGGTAGACTATATGATCAAAGTATGGACTATGTCATGGAGTATCGAGTATGTGAACTTTGTAGATTCAATCAAACAAACCGTAGTGGTTTTTTGTTTTTTATTATTATTTTCTCATACTGGATATTATGTTCCATACTTCCATGTTTATATTTTGATTTATTCCTCGTTTCAACTAGTGTGTTGACGATGTTCCATACTTAGATGATATGCGGTTGTGTATAATGTACATGATATTGACAGACATAGAAAATCAACAAATGATAGGAAAGAAAAGGATGAAGACACCAAATGGTTACTCAAAAAAAAAAGAAAAAAAAAAGACACCAAATAGTACTGGCGGTTAAATAAAGAAAAGAGTGGAAAAGTGTTGTGAGGGCATAAATGTCAAAGGACATTACTTTTCTGTGTGTGAAGTAAATTGCTCCGTGAATATATCACTTTCCTTAAATAAAGGAACCGTAAAAATAAAACTAACAGGGTTATTGTCAGCGAATTTCAACTAAATATAACTCTTATTGTTATATTTAGCATTTTCTTCTTTGGAAAGTAAACGCATAAGCACACTAAAAGTTTAAAACGAACGAGACTATAATTGAACTTAAGTGAAACCTAAACCTCGTGGTTTATAAGGATGAATAAATTTAACAACTTATATCACTAGGCTTAAAGTTTGTTAGAGTTAAATGGTTAATCGTTGACTTGGTAGTTTAAGTCAGTGGTAAAACATGATACTTAGGGGGTGTTTGTTTAAACTTATTTTAGAAGACTTATGACTGTATTAGCTTTAGAGGTGCAACATTAAACCGGTTTTCAAAAAAACCGACCCACAAAACCGAACGGTTTAAAAACGGTTTTACTAAACCTAAAACCGTTTTCTAAAACCGAACCGTTGTACCGGTTTCAGTTTTTATACGACCGGTTTTACCGGTTCTAAAACTGGTTAAATCGCTTTTGAAAAAAAGTTAAAACCGATGGTCAAAACCGCTAAAAACCGGTTAAACCGGTTTTAAAAACCGGTCAGCGCAAAGTCAAAATAGCCGTTGGATTTGAATATCGGTGAAAACCGGTTTTGAAAACCGGTCAAAATCTGACCGTTGGAATTCAAAACCGGTTTTAACCGGTTTTGACCGGTTTTAAAAACCGATTTTCTTGAAAACGGTTACTGTAGCACAGTAGACGTTGGGACATGTTTGTTTTTTTTTTTTTTTTTTTTGATTTTTTGAGTATTTTGAAGCTAGAACTTGTAGTATAAATATGTGTTTTGGGTTGAGGCTTAAAACACATCAAATCTCTCTTTAATCTCTCTAAATCTCTAATTTCTTTATAATGGAAAACACACAATCACAACAAGCTTCCACTAATCCTCCCTCCGTTGGGTCTTCCCGGTCACGAAAACATTACACACAAGATGATGTTGCTCATGTTAAACCAACTTCACGAAATCCCGAGGTTTTTAATCATATGGATTTGTGTGTTATGAAGGATGGGACGGAAAAGGCGCGTTCCAAAAAATGTTTGAGCTTTATGCTTCCTGGCTAACACTACACTAAAGGGTCATATAGCCAAATGTTCCGCGGTACCTCAAAATGCCGACGGTACTATTGGTGAGGATGGTCAAATTTGTGTATATGATAATGATGCGATTCAAAGAGATTTTGCGGGTGTTCATTCAACATACTTATCCATTCAACCTCTTCGACAACGCCAAGCTTACGGCCATCATCAAAAAGAGGCTACACTCGCGGTATAAACAAGTAAGTCGTACTAAACTTAGAAGTGATGCTTTTAAATTATGGGAAACGGCTAAAAATGATATTATTAATGGTTTTCGTGATTATAAATATGGTGTTTCTATAACTACGGATGTTTGGACCGCACCACATGGTTCGACAAATTCTTATCTTGCCGTTACGGCTCATTGGTTTAATCCCGAATCTTGGTTATTAATGAAACGGACAATTGCTTTTAAACTATTTGGTTATCCACATACGAGATCTAATTTAAGAAAAAATTTACATGACACTTTAATTGAATATAATTTAGATGATAAAGTTTTTACGATTTCACTAGATAATGCATCTAATAATACTAGAGCTATGGAATTGTTAAAATTACGTATAAAACCCATTTTAGATGGTGCTTTTTTTCATTCCCGTTGTGTTGCTCATGTTATAAATTTATCCGATTTCCAAACTTTGACATTTTGGCTTGGTGGAAAGAAAGGGAAATCCAATTTCCAATTTTAGCCGCTATGGCTCGTGACTTATTAGCGGTCCAAGCTTCGACGTTAGCTTCCGAATCGGCCTTTTCTCATAGTGGTCGAATTATATCGGATAAAAGGACAAAACTTAGCCCCGAATCCGTGGAAGTATGTGTATGTTTGAAAGATTATATGGACGGAGTAGATAGGGTACAACATCAAACATCGTTGGAAGGTTCGATTGAAGAAGTTGAAGAAACTATAGCACAAGAAGAAGATGACATGGGGATATCACCTCCGGCTACCGAATTAGATGAAGGTGAATTTGAACCATTTGATGTTGAAGAGTTAGATGTAGAAGAATTTTTGGATGATTTAATTTCTTGAGTATACATGGGTGATGGCAATGCCGAAGCTCGATATACTTGAGTATACTAATATGTTTTTGGGTGATGGTCATGCCGAAGCTCGAAATGTATTAGTATTTATTTATTTTTAGTTCTATAATTGTACTGTATTGTTTAAATAAAAGTTATGATTGTATTCGAAATGTATTAGTATTTTATAGTTTTAGTTGTATGATTGTATTGTTTAAATAAAAGTTATGATTGTATTCGACATGTATTAAATGTTTTAAATTCCGAAAAAAAAACCAAACCGGTAAAATACCGATAAAAAACGGATCCGAACATTTAAAACCGAAAAAACCGAACCGTAAAACCGATAAAAACCGACCTCGAACATTTGAAACCTAAAAACCGACCCGAAAAACCGAAAAAACCGAAACTGATTTTTGGCAAAACCGGTTTTTTAAAAACCGGTTTTCCAAAAACCGAAAACCGGTAAAAACCGGTTTTTGTGCACCTCTAATTAGCTTATATAACAAAAATAAGCCTAATGTAGTGTTTGGCTAAGCTTATATAGTTAGGTTTATGATCTTATATGAGGTGGTTTTGATTAGCCTTAATTATGTGGCCTTTTTTAAGAATGGTGAACTTATATACGAAAAGTTGTATAAAAGGACTTTTATACCCTTATTTAATAACTCCATCTTTTTTATGTTCATATATTTTTTTGTCATTTTAACTCATTAAGTATAATAAGCTAAACCAAACATTATGGATGGGCTTATAAGCTTGTTATTTATAAGCCATAAGTTGCTTATAAAATATAAGCCTAAGACCAAAATATAAGATTAGACAAACACATACCTAAGATAATGTGTGTTAGAATTCTCAACCAATATAGCGGTGGGGATGGACCCATGTGGGAGCCGGGTGTGGCACGGGCCACACCCAATTTTGAGTCACGGAGTGTAAATTTTTTTCAAAAAGTGTCGTTTTCAAGACATGCAACCCCCGATAATCTTTTTTGCTACTTTATTTCTTTATAGTGGAACTTGAGTTTTAAAAATTCTTTATGGTGAAAAATTTAGTACTTGTGTATAAAATAAAATTGTGCAATACCCTTCTGAAAAATAAGTGCAACACCCATTTGAAAATCTTAGGTTCATCCTTGGCGGTGTCCTATAAAGTAGACATGTATTATAATAAAAGTGTAAAGGGAAAAGACATTATAATTAACATCACGTAAATTATAAAGTATATTTCATTAATGTTAATGGATAAATATGTCACGAACTTTCTTAAAAGGAAGAAGAGTTCAAGTAAATAAATATACTAAGCTAAATAAATGTAGGAGATTATTTGATGGAGGGTTACTTTGGTATTTTCACACTCTTTTACATCTAAACATATTGGCAGTTTCAAACAATTTTAAAAATGAGAAATCAACTCCTCTCTCCAATAACAATGTCATTATATATTCCATCCATGTTGATGATGATCTATTGGCGATTTACATTGTTTTTGTTTCGTTTATCATTCTCATCTTAATTTTAATCGTGTTTATGTAGTATTAAATTGATGTTCCAAATCCACGTGATTCTTGTTCTTTGATTTTGACCGATTAGTTGTTTTGTTCGATAATGTTTTTACGTATTGATGTCGATGATTAAAGGTGAAACTGTATGACGATGATGATCGATGATGTTGGTTGATTCTAAAATCGATGATTGTCACACCCCCAAAATGTCGCAGCGGAAAGGTAACTGGGGGCGTGACTTCATAGCACAAAGACATAAGATATAAATAACGACCTCTGAATGAGTCGGTTTGAAAAAGTACTCGTTCGATCAAACAAATAATGTTTTACAAAACATAGCCTAAGAGTTTCAACAAAATATAATGAAAATTTTTGTTTTGCAATCGAACGATAAGTTAAAATACAACGAATCTTCGTCGTATTGAAATCCAAAAATGCAACTCTGTGCTATGCTCCATGCGGTCCAAGCTTGTGGAAACGTAGAGGGGGGGTGAATACGTTACCGTTTAAAAACTTTAGATCTTTAGTATCAAATCGCTTATGAAGCTTGTTATAATATGAAAGTACCAATTATTGTTTGTGACTAATATAAAGTATGGTAAACCAAGTTGTCACACAATCATGAACATCGAACCACATCACAAACAATAGTATAATGCAAGTATAAAAGTAAAGAGATAAAGAAAGGAAAGTGCAAACCGAACACGAGGATTTATAGTGGTTCGGTCACGGATCTCCTTTCCGCCCTACTCCACTCCTCGAGTACCCAACTCGAGAGTTACTTCACTAAATCAACAAGCTCCCTTCTTGGCGGAGAAAACCTTACAATCGTCGCCTACACTTTTTCCGGTACAAAGCTAAATATCGGGTTCTAGTTCGAGGTAGAACCAACCTAACGTCGCCTATACAATATTTCCGACACTAAGCTAGATGTCAAGTTCTTTTACAAGGGTACAACCACTCCCAATATGTTTTATGGCCCAACATAATAAACCTTGTGTTTTATGGCACAAACACATAAACCATCTAATCTAGTTTGGTGAAAGTGTTGTTATGATGCAATGATGTTTACACTAATGATCCTTGACACAAATGTCTAATGGATATGAATAACTACTTCTAAATTGAACTTCCATTGATAGGAAGCCTTCATGATGAAGATCACAAGTTCCCTAAACTTCTTGTGATAGATCTTCAACTTGTGGTAAGTGGGGATGGCTAAATCTCCAAACTTTCCTTGGTTAATCAAAGAGTATGCTTACAACAAAGATGAATGTTAGAAGCATTATGGTCATGATCATTAGGGTGTTTAATGTATGTTATTACATTGTTAATGATTGATCTAAATGTATGCAAGAAGGTGGAGAAGATGTGATTTGAAGTTGTGAAGAAATGGGAAAACAATGGGCTTCTATTTATAGGCAAAAGTGGACAGGAGCGTCCACGGACCAAGGAGCCCTTTAAAGGGTTCCGCCTTTATAGAAAAGGGTTCGTGGGTGCCTGCATAAAAGCTAAAAATCTTTCTTCAAATCTTTCCAAGATATTACCAAATCTTACTAAGATCATATTTGATATATTGTGTGTTCAATCTAACCAAAATATTCAAGTGATCTTCCAAGGATTTCAAAGATGATGCATGACATGATGTAACATGTATTTCCATTTTAGATTAAAAAGTTTATCAAGGTAAACTTGTAAAATGTATTATGTAACTAGTTAATAAAATGTCTAGTTACCTTTGTAAAGAGTGCTTGTCAAAATAAAATATATTTTGTCAAGTGTAAGTAAACTTTAGTATTTGTATGAAATACTTGTGAATGCAAAATGTAAAATGAGGTTCCAAATAGAATGGTTAACCTATTAAAATACTTAGTGACTCTAAACGTATTTTAAACATTCTAAATGATTTGTTAATGGGTTTGATCATAATGCCACATAACAAACATGTACGAACCTGTGTTGTAACATACGAGGACTTGAGACATCGAGAGGTGTTGAATGTATGTTGAGACAAAGTGTGATTACAAGTAACTTGTACATTTTACATTATGTATTACAAGTTACATGTTTGTCATCAATCAAAACAAACGACACTGTATAGATTAAATATCGTAATATTTGCACTAACAATCTCCCCTTTTTGATGATGACAAATATATGTAAACGTAATAGAAAGTAAAATGTAAAAAGTTACTTGTATCCTTACTACCTTTACATTACCTTCTTCGTTTACACTCTTCTCCCCCTTTTGTCGAAACAAAAGGGCGTGTCCTTGGAGTTTAACTTAATTTCTCCCCAAAAAGGCGAGCTTGCATCATCCCTAGTGAAGTTAAATCGTCCATTACAATCCGTCCCTTGTTTGGTAGCGGATCCATGGATCAAATAAAGAGGCTTAACCTACATCAAGGTTAGTTTTATGCAACTAAAATTATGAGAAATATATGAAAAAGAAAATGCATAGCAATGTTAGCCTATTTTCTCCACTTTTTATCGAAGCACAAATGCTTGTTGAAAAGTGAGAATGATGATAAAAGCGTGCATGCTCCCCCTTGACGGTTGCTCCCCTTGTTTGAGGCGTCAGGGTATGATTAAAACCTACAAAACAAATATTAGTGCAAAACTATATTCGTCATTGGACGAGTAAGTGTTATACAACAAAGTGTGTATAAGATGCATTCAGTAAATTCTTGACGGAAGCTCCCTTGCTCTAGGGCGTCAAGATGAACCTTCAAAATAAATATTAGTATAATAGAAGCTTTGTCTTTAGACAAATATGTCATATACAACCAAGTGTATAGACGATGCAATATGAGTGCTTAAAGGACATTCCTCCTTGTTCTAGGGTGTCAAGAAGCACCTAAAATAAGAAAAATAATTGATGCAAACTTCATCCTTAGATGAGTAAATTATATACAATCGAGTGTATATGATGATGAACCTACAATGAAAAACATTAGTGCAATATATTTCATCTTTTTCACAAAGAAAATAAGATGTATATATGTGATAAATGATATAATCAAAGATCTCATGAAGTGTACTCCTAATTACAATCATAAGAAAAGTGAGAATATAATATGATAAAGACCTACAATATAGTTCCTAGAAAGAAGATATGAAGTCTTCCACCGGTGTGCCACTAGTGGTGCTAGTGTTGGTGTCGGTTTACTAGTAGGATTCATGTGGTGATGGTAGATGACTCGAGATTTACAAAAGTAAGTTTTCGCTAATCCATGGTGGTGATGATTAGTGAAAGTGGTGATGGAAGGTGGTGGTGATTAGGTAGGAAGCTATTAAGGAGTTAGAAACTCATATGTATAGCAAATAAAAAATATGGACTCATGCAATCCTTTCGTCATGTCAAGTGACCAAAGCTAAAAAATATGAATGGACATTGCATTTCAATGATGCATAAGGGTTATGATTTGAATGATTTATTGATGCTAACAACCTATTGTTTTGAGCAAGTTCTCATATGCTTCAACCCAAGAGTAATCAATAATGCGTTCTATCTAAGAATATATAAAAGTGATAACATGAAGATAAATTCGTTCATTGATTGACACGAATTATAAAATGACCTATTCTAGGTGACAATGGGAAAGGTAGTATTAGCATGGTTTTGACCGACATGGATGATTATCACTTTGAAAAGAAGTGAAGACAATATGGAAAATACTAATAATAATAATAATGAGTACCTATATGAGGATGAGAATGACATCATATAAGTGAGAGTTGGATGGACCAACGTGTTGGAAATGGCTGTTTGATTAATATATCGTTTGCACTGACAATGACATGCATGATATATGTCAAGCGAGAAAAGGATAAGATCCTATGATGGTGTTCTAGATAGTGAAGTTGTAAGGTGCTAGGTTAAGGAAAATCCTAGATTCGTTGATTGTGGAGATGAAGAAGTTTGTAAAACACATGATGTGTTTTTCACTTGATGAGGTATTGGTGCAAACTTGTGATATAAGGTTAAAAAGGTTGAACTAGTTGTGGTTTCGTGAACCGGTTTTAGCTAAGTGGTGTTTGCCTATGTGTTGGTATTTTAGAGTCTAAGAGACATAAAATTTTACAAAAGACAATTATGTGAATGGATTTCTCTCCCCCTTAATTGGTGGACATCCAACATAATGTGTATCAAATAAGGAATGACAACAAAGTGTTTAGGAGGTTATTCGGGTTTACGAAAGAGATGAGCTTAGTGATGTTTTTCTGGATGATGGTTAGCATACAATGAACTTCATCCTTAAAGTCACGTACCTCTTCTCGATTAATACGAGATGATCGTATGATGAGGCATGTGGTTTCCTAATAGGAAGTGAAGAGGATTAGAGTATTGTTATAACTAAATAATGATGGAGGTGATTTTTGGAAAGCGGAAGCGAAAATAAGATTTGGAAAGAGGTCGGTTGAAAGACAAAAATGCAAAGCCAACCCGCTAGAACTTAATTCTATATGCTTTTAAACTATATGCAAGTGTAGGGGTCCCATAAAGCATATTACTAATCTATGTAGCAATAAAGGGGATTATGCAAAATGAGCATATAAAAATTAAACCAAGTGAGATAACAAATAATTTGTTATCAACCTACAAAACAAATTTGTTAGTGACAAAAGATGTTAACATGATAGAAATCAAATGATAACATATTATATTAGCAAAAATTACACGTTGCACTTAGTAGACAAGAAATCACCATACAAGATAGAATCAAAACAATCATATTATGCAAGAATACGACTTTATTCAAGACATTTCATTATGAGATTGTTTTGTCGTTAGACTTAGACACTTAAGCATACTTGGATATACAAATCTATGTGATTAATTTGTAAGATAAAAAAGGGCTTCTAAAAGTTTGTCATACCAAAAGCACTTTGACATATTATATGTGCACATGTAGCAAACAAATAGTGTGACAAGAAGCAAAAGAAACAAAATGAAAGATTCATGCAAGCCATGTTTAAGACATAACAATTTGGAGCGTGTATCATTTGGATCGTACTACACATAGATATAATGAATGCCAACTAATAGCTTTCAAACACAAATATATCATATCAAAATTATCACGTATCAAAATGGCATATTATGAGTTCATAAGTAACATGTTAATCATGTTAAAAATAATTCATAAGTAAGAATCATGCAAATAAAGTTTAGGTTTAAACGTTTAGTAACATGAAACAAGAATACAAGCATTATGAAGACCATACCAAGGTTTATACATTATGACTTGTTATCAAACACTAAGATAATGTCAAATCAACTTATCAGATAAACAAGAACATGTAATCAACACATGTAAGTGCAATGCAAGTGGTTTTACTAAGGTTTACACATTTGACTAGTTATCAAACACTAAGATAATGTCAAATCAACTTATCGTATCAAACAAGAACATGTAATCAACACATGTAAGTGCAATGCAAGTGGTTTTAAAAGAAAAGTCATATATACTACTTGTTTGATTAGTATTCCTAAGGCGAGGCAAACTATCAATGTTTTAACACTTACTTTAGGCAAGTATAGGAATACAGATTTTTCAAGTTGGAGAATGAATATGAGACTATTACTAGCGGTGCTCAATTAAGGCTAAACACGACCATTTTTACGGGTGATTCCACATACCCAACTTCTCTCCCAGAAGCAATTCAACCGTTAGGTCAAATTGAGTTTCTAGTGCAATAGGTTCTCCAGGAGTCATTCTCATGTTAGAAAGATGGGAACTCCTACTTTTGCATATTAAAGTGCATAAAAGATGATAGTTTACCAATACTTGGCTTAATGTGACTTAGCTAATATGCAATATAGCTAAGGTGATGAAGACATCATGTTATACACATGAATTTTAACAATGGTGTGTTTGATAAACAATGTGTTTGTATCTTGTGTTTAGAATCTAAAGTTGTTCTAATTACACAGCTAATTGTATGATCTAATGGATGACATCTTTTATGTTGAAGTGTATACTTTAAAAGTGATTTGATTATCTAAGACTAGGGAATGGAATATGTTAAATTAAGAATGTTCTCAAGAAAGTTCTTTGGAACTTTATTTGACAAGAATCTAAATAAGGTTACTAACTTCAATAGATCATGTGTATGTTCTAGAGATGTGTAGTTTCAACCTTGGATGTGCACAAGGTTTGAGCAAGGTTAGGTTATGATGTACGCTTGAAAGGAAATGAATACAAATAGTATCTTTCAACAAATGAGATTATCGCATGGGATAAAGTTATCATGCTTATGAAAATAAGTATGACAAGATGAATTGGATATGCTAGTTCATAGAACTTTTGGATGTTCGTTTCAAGATCATTTAGCCAATGAGGTGTAATGAAATCTCTTGTAACATAACCATATATGTCGCAAGGAGAGAATGATGCATAGGATATACAATATCCTTTTAATAAGATGAATACTTAACGCATGATTTCTTAGGCATAATGTTTTTCAAAACATCATGTTTTCCTAAATGAAGATATGAAGCCAAAGTGTTTGAATTGGATAGTCCTATCTAAATAAACTTGGTCTCAAGATTATATTCACTAGATGATGACAAGAGGAATTCACTCGAGTTTCTTATGTATACTCCTCAAGAGTCATTGTTGCTTGGGGTGTATGATGTTTCCTTTGAGATTGCATTTTAACATATGTTGTTAAAATGTTGATTTGAGTTTTAACGAAATTTATGCGAGAGTTTAATGACAAAGTATTACTAATACTTTGATAATTTGTGAAGGTAGTACTACTTATACCTAGTGGAAATTGACAACAATTACCAAGAGCACCATGCTTATTTGATAGTTGAGGTTCTAGCCATAATGAATTATCTAAGTCCTTATATGTGGGAAAGAATGTTTGAGTTTGTTCAAACGTGCATTTGATTTAGTACAAGTGTTGGACACAAGGGCTTTTTGAGCAATACACTTAACAAATTCAAATGATGGTAAGGATGGTGGATTGGTTGATCTAGGTGGTAGGTTTTCTAGTGTGTCTAAAAAGGATGTGGTGATGTAGGGGTTTGTTGTGCTATGTGAATACTTAGGTTGATTGTCCATAGATGTTGAACATAAAAAGTACGGATACTAATTCTTATGGTTCATTGGTTGCTACAACTAGTGGGTGAAGTGCTTGAAGCTTTGGTTATGTCTATGAAGCTTAGGGGTTGAGGTATAGGTTCACCTTGAAAGGGCACGTTTGATTTAAAGGATGCTCTTGGAAGTTCATGAGCAATACGCTTAATGGTGCCAAAAGATGGAAGAGGGATAGTAGGTGTCAAAGAGGGATAAGTGGCACAATGTGTTGTTTGTTTTGGATAAGTGTTTCAACATGTGTTGTTAAAATACTTGGGTGTTGATTTTTCGGATATGACTTTTAATGACTACAATCGTAAGTCGTATATACTTGAATATTTCAGATGAAATACTTAAGTTGTCAATCCTAATTTGTTGAGATTATAAAGCTTAGATTGAACTCAAGGATAACAAGACTTGATAGTATGTCTTTAACATACATGTGAGTTATGACTCTATGTAAATACTTATCGTCTTGAAGGATGACACATTATTTTCATGTTTAACCAAGTGAGGCAATACATGTAGATACAAAACAATATCTATAGTCATATGATAGATTTGTGTATGATATCTTTGCAAGTAATGAGTCCAGATTTGTTAGTCTTGGTAAGTCATCTAAGTCATTCGCAAACGGGTGAGGAGATGTTGGTGGTGTTTGCACAAAGTACAAGTTTTGGAGACTTTGGTAGTGAAGGTGTTTTGGATGATGATGGGTGATTTTGGTGGTGGAGTTGGAGTACTCAAGTTTAGAAAGTTCACATCTTGAATGGGTGATGAGATGTTGAGAGGTAATGAGTCTGAGGATGAAGAGTTCAAGTTAATGAAGCAACAAGATCGAATGCTAATCCTAGTGGTTTTCTTAAGTGAATTATTTGAGGTTGAGGATTTAGTCATTTTGACTTTGCTTTGAGAAATGCTAAGCTTAAAGAAAAGTAACAGTGAAGGTGTGAAAATGACCATCCTTAATGTGTCGATTTATGGAACTAAGGATTCATGCACTTGATGTTAATTCATACAAAGATAGTAGTTTCTAATGAGATGGAAGTGTCTAAGATCATGTCAAACATCCTAAGTTAATTCATTGAGGATGTGTTGAGTGAGGTATGAAAGATATGCATTAACAACTATCCTAGAAACAAAATTTGGTAAATTAGATTTAGTAAAATTAAACAACTTACCAGTAGAATCCACGGCACCAATTTTCGCACGGCGGAACCCTTAATTTGGTGCCTACTTTGGTCCGCCTGTACAGGAACAGCGGTACCAAAATGCATAACAGACGGTACCAAATTTTTGGTGCCGTCTAATCCGTGGACACCAGAAAACTTCACAGACCCATTTTTTAGGTGTCGGGGAGTTTTCGAAACCTGAATTTTTGCTTAAAACATGTGACATTAATCATTTCTAGTTAGGAAAAGTCAATAACACATATACAAACATAGTGGAACATAGACTTTGACCAGGGCTAACGATTTTCACATATAAGTGAAAATGGGTAAAATTTGATAACACCCGTGTGTTATCCCCTGCATGAACCGGTTAGCATACATCAATGTTTTAAGTTAGTTTATCATCCTACGAAGTGAAAACATATAAATTACATCATACAACATTGTTTTTGTCCTTGTACCAAACACTCTCTTAAAACCTTCATTTTTCAAAGTACTTGACTAATTTACTTAGTACTTATTGCTAAGTGAGTTATGACATTTCATAAGTTATGCGAGATGTTAGTATAACCTATGCAAATGAAGTGATCTAATTCTACAAGCGATGGTAAAACAATTTTCCAACTTAGTGCACAAAATCTATCAAATAACCTATTGTGCATAAACAAGAAATCGTCAAACAAACGAATAAATAACATGGCAAGATTGACACTTATATTATGCAAACAAACAAGTGTAAACAACAATTTGAAAAGTAAGCAAGCAACATATATGCAAACAACATAAACAAGTGGTCATTTAGCATAGCATAACAAGAAAGACACTTTTCGTCATTTTGCGTTTAAATATGACGATGTATACCAAGCTTGATTAGTTTCCTTTAAACATATTACCAAATTATTTAGTTTCAAAGGAAGTTGTATCAAAGTTCTAAGAATACCAACTTAAATTGCTTGATTCAAAAATTTGAGTTTTTATGTTAAAGCGAAACTCAATATTTTAGACATACTGTAGTATTTGGTATATTTCACTTATTTAAAATTAGACTCAGGCTATGAAAGTATTTTTAAATGAAAGTAGACTCAATTCCCTTTAAAATGATAGGTGGCTCGACTCGTACGGACTTACGGTTAATTAGTTATGATTATTTGAAGTTGCCCAAAAACGCATATGTACACACGGATTCCACGGAACCAAATAAAGGGATCCGCCCTTTATAAGATTTGGTTCCGTGGTCCTCGAGACGATTCACCAAAACTAGTATTTGACATAGAGAAAACGTGTGTGACTTACTAGATTTCATAGTAAACATATAATACACATATTTAACAACATATCTACTTGTGTAACTTATCTTAAACATTTACGGAGGTGATTTTTCAACTAAATTTATAGTTATCCCAAACACTCCTTTAAAATCATATTTCTTCGTAAATTTTCTATAAGCACACAATACAATACTTACTAGTTCTTTCAACAAACTTTTATTTTATTTTTCAAGAAAACCTTCAAGCTTGTATACAAAGTTACATTTAACAACAAAATTTCTAAGTATAACAAGCAAAACATTTTTCATATTATTTTTCGCTTCAATGGTAATTTGATACATGGATCGTACTCTATTTTAAAACCATTTGTTTTGAAAATAAGAGCTACATGGCTCTGATACCAATTGTGGAAACGTAGAGGGGGTGAATACGTTACCGTTTAAAAACTTTAGATCTTTAGTATCAAATCGCTTATGAAGCTTGTTATAATATGAAAGTACCAATTATTGTTTGTGACTAATATAAAGTATGGTAAACCAAGTTGTCACACAATCATGAACATCAAACCACATCACAAACAATAGTATAGTGCAAGTATAAAAGTAAAGAGATAAAGAAAGGAAAGTGCAAACCGAACACGAGGATTTATAGTGGTTCGGTCACATATCTCCTTTCCGCCCTACTCCACTCCTCGAGTACCCAACTCGCGAGTTACTTCACTAAATCAACAAGCTCCCTTCTCGGCGGAGAAAACCTTACAATCGTAAACACACTTTTTCGGTACAAAGCTAAATACCGGGTTCTAGTTCGAGGTAGAACCAACCTAACGTCGCCTATACAATATTTCCGACACTAAGCTAGATGTCGAGTTCTTTTACAAGGGTACAACCACTCCCCATATGTTTTATGGCCCAACATAATAAACCTTGTGTTTTATGGCACAAACACATAAACCATCTAATCTAGTTTGGTGAAAGTGTTGTTATGATGCAATGATGTTTACACTAATGATCCATGACACAAATGTCTAATGGATATGAATAACTACTTCTAAATGAACTTCCATTGATAGGAAGCCTTCATGATGAAGATCACAAGTTCCCTAAACTTCTTGTGATAGATCTTCAACTTGTGGTAAGTGGGGATGGCTAAATCTCCAAACTTTCCTTGGTTGATCAAAGAGTATGCTTACAACAAAGATGAATGTTAGAAGCATTATGATCATGATCATTAGGGTGTTTAATGTATGTTATTACATTGTTAATGATTGATCTAAATGTATGCAAGAAGGTGGAGAAGATGTGATTTGAAGTGGTGAAGAAATGGGAAAACAATGGGCTTCTATTTATAGCCAAAAGTGGACAGGAGCGTCCACGGACCAAGGAGCCCTTTAAAGGGTTCCGCCCTTTATAGAAAAGGGTTCCGTGGGTGCCTGAAAGAAAAGCTAAAAAATATTTTTTCAAATCTTTCCAAGATATTACCAAATCTTACTAAGATCACATTTGATATATTGTGTGTCAATCTAACCAAAATATTCAAGTGATCTTCCTAGGATTTCAAAGATGATGCATGACATGATGTAACATGTATTTCCATTTTTAGATTAAAAAGTTTATCAAGGTAAACTTGTAAAATGTATTATGTAACTAGTTAATAAAATGTCTAGTTACCTTTTGTAAAAGAGTGCTTGTCAAAATAAAATATATTTTGTCAAGTGTAAGTAAACTTTAGTATTTGTATGAAATACTTGTGAATGAAAAATGTAAAATGAGGTTCGAAATAGAATGGTTAACCTATTAAAATACTTAGTGACTCTAAACGTATTTTAAACATTCTAAATGATTTGTTAATGGGTTTGATCATAATGCCACATAACAAACATGTACGAACCTGTGTTGTAACATACGAGGACTTGAGACATCGAGAGGTGTTGAATGTATGTTGAGACAAAGTGTGATTACAAGTAACTTGTACATTTTACGTTATGTATTACAAGTTACATGTTTGTCATCAATCAAAACAAATGATACTGTATAGATTAAATATCGTAATATTTGCACTAACATAGTGAAATAAAGAACCTGAGAAAATCATGCTAAAATGTCAATATAAGTTTAGTGAGTTCATAGGTTTAAGTAAATAGTAACGTGGACCACAAGATTTTAGTGACTACTGCTTCACTCACGAAAATATTTAGTGACTACTGCTTCACTCACAGTATCATAAAAAGTATTTAGTAACCATTGTAACGAATCCAATGTCAGGGAAAGTATTACTATCGCAATAAGCTAATGAAACCAAAGCCTTAAGTATGTGTATGTTTGAGCAGTACAGTCGATCTGTTTGCCCCGATAGGTTCTTTGCCAAACACCTAGAGTGCCTCAAATGAAATGCGTCCGTTTGATCGGTACCTCTGGTCAAGTAAGCGTTACTTACCCGGATGGGGGTTTCAACCCAATAGATCTATTCACAACATTCGCGGAAACCACGTAATTAACGGTTCATGATTGTGGGGACTTCTTGGAAAATGTGGTAACTTAGTGTCAATCCATAAAGTTTAAGTACTTGTGTCCATAAGTAAAACGAGTAATGTATTTAAGTGAACGAGCATGTATTTAAGTAAAACGAGTAATGTATTTACGTAAATGAGCATGTATTTAAGTAAAACGAGTATGTATTCTCACCCCAAAGTAGTTCAAAACGAGTAGTAAAACAAGTAAAAGTGGGGCTATGAAACTCACCTCAAGTAAGTAGTGTAAACGGGAAAGTATAACGTAGTTCAACGAACAAAGAATCCTAAACACGATCTAGATAAATAAGTCGTCTTAAGAATGATACGAAATGTACTATATGCATATGAGTTTTATAAAGTTTTATCACCCTTATATATTTGTATTGATGTTTTATAAAGTTACGTAAGTCAAAACGTTCAAGAAAAACAAGCAAAATGCATTTTTGTTATCAAAAACCTATAAAAATTTGTTGATTTTAGGTTAAACCCGACTTTAAATGGGCGTATCTCCCTCGTTTCTAGCCTCCATTCAAGTCCCTAAACGTAGGTAAATATGTTTACTTTAAAATAAGTAAAGGCTTTGGTTCGTGAAAACATGATTTAGGTGTCGATTTATACACAAACAACTGCTGACCTGCTGTTACTATAGGACATAAACTTTTACCCGACTATAACTCACTCGTTTTTCATTCAATTTTTAAAATTCCAACTACTACAGTTATATCTATGTTTTACCTTTCCAAAATTCCAATTAGAGTTCATGTGGTGGAGTTTAGGTCCTCCGTCTAGGCGCTTTGTGACAAGTACTCAGATTTATTCATTTTCAGACACCCGATCTTACATAGCTTGTTTAAAATACTAAACGAATTCCAAAAATTACGATATTCGATCGGGAACTACCTAAGACACCTATATAACTGTAGTTTAAAGGAGAATTGCCCAAATTTATTTTAAAGTGGTGACGTGGTGTCCTTAAGTCGAATGAAAATTTGGGAGTTTTAGGGTTTGATAAACTAATTTTTAAACACTTACAACACAACAAACATATAGTGTTGATATAAAAACAAGCATGAGATGTTAATATGAATGAAATGAATTATTAAATGAGTTTGGGAAGGCTTACAAGTTTTGGTGATGTTTGATGATCAAAAGTGCACGAAACCCAAGAATTCACTAAAAAATCCTAGTTAAGCACCTAAAACCCTAATTTTATGTATAACTCTTGAACCAAATTGAAACAAGCTTGAAAGATCCTTGTATGTGTGTGTAATTAGTCGTCCAATGGTAGAGAGAAAGAGTCAAGTGATATGTGTTTGCAAGTGTGAGGAAATGACTAACATTGAGGCTCATTTTATAGCCATAGTTTAGGATGTTTGAATAGTCTCATATTTAATCACATGATAGTGCATGATCAAATGATGCAAGAGGTTCACAAGCCTCCATTGGGTGTGCAAGGGGTGAGGACCAAGGCTTGTTTGGGACTTCAAGGCTCTGACACTTTTGTAGTTTGTATAAGGAAGGTGGTGTAGTGTTTTGAGGTAAAAAAGTATTGTGCTTGTATACATATATGGGGGCCGGATTTTATAAGCTGGGGGTGGGGGGGGGGGGGGTATTTTGATTTTCGATAAATATAAAGGTGTATATGTGTAGGTACTTATTTGTGAGAAAGCTGGTGAATTTATGCATGCATGCATGAACTTAAATGCAAGACATAGACGTTTTAAGTAAAACTTGTAAACCCAAATGTATAGACTTATAAAAACATGCTTATAAAAGCCATAGAGTACTTATTTGACGTAGACTAAACTTATTCTAGTGCCGGTATACGTTTAAAGTAGTTTTTCGTTTTACGCGTGTTAACCTAACGGTTATACGTAAAGGCATAAATTCAAATATTCAAAATAAACTTTTTTAAGTTTATGGTTAAATATTAACCAGAAAATGCGAGTTGTCACAATGATGATGGTGACTGATGAAGAAATCATTGATTATGATCAATGCCTAAATCAATGGCCATGACGATGATTGCGATAATGACGATGCTAATCAGTTTGTTCAATAATTTAACGAAGATGCAAATCATTTCTTCAATAATTTAATTATGATGCAAATTAATTAGTATTTTTCGATAAGGATGCGCATTTGTATCATTAATCTTAAGATGCAGAAGATGATATGTTAAGTATTTTTTTCCTTTTTCATCTTATGATGTTTATGAAACCGGTTCATATAAATGAGATGTCCATAAAGGTGTGAATTGGCGGGAATTCTTAGATCCCGGGTGTCTTTTTGGCACCTGTCATTGTCTACCCTACAAGTAATAACTCCGGCAACTCTCATGGTCCAGTGGGGCACCAACTGGAGTAGGCAGAAGCTGAGACTTGAATCTTTGACCTTTTATCCACCAAATTTCTCCAATGGGCTCGTGGGTTTTTCGGAGATGGGTACCAACTGAGCCAAAGCCTTTTTGATCTTATAAATGATATGTATTTTGATTACAATAAAATAAAATAAAATACAAAAATTAATGCATCGCGATTGAATTTGTATAATAATGGTGGATTAAGGAAGATGCATTGTATTTTTTTGATGCAACATGAGAATTTAAAACTATATGTGATATAATCTATTGATGGTATTACGATATAATCTATTGATGGTATTACGATCTGCAGAATTGAAGCAAATTATAGAATAATTATGATGAAGCAATATTTTAGAAGAAAGATTGGAGAGGAAATATTTTTTAGATGCATATATTGAATCACCTAAAAATACGGGATGCATCAGTTTCAAAATATTTTCATATACCTATAATGCATGAAACAAGTGGTGAGATATTATGGCGTCCTGCTCTTTTTCTCCTTAAGAAATAATTTTAGATCTTCTCATATGTAAAAATACATACTACTCGAAATTATATAAGAAAATAGGACAAAATATTTTTTTTCTTTTTTTTTTATAACAACAATTGTTTTCACACATATACCACCTATCTCACAAATGCCTCCTGCGAAGTTTGAATCGACAACTTATAGGTTGGTGGACAACTCACATACCTTTAGACCAAAGGCCTCAGGTAAATAGGACAAAATCATATAACCCAAAGGCCTCAGGAAAAAGGCCCTTTTTTCACGGATTTCACATGAAATTATTCGGTGCGTAAAAATCTTGTGGGTAAATATTTCCCAGTGATTTTCCCAACGTGGTTGACTGTTTTCCCACGAAATGTCGTTTGTAATACGTCGGTTAATTACCCACGGATTTTTCACATTTTCTTACAAAAAATTCCTACTAAGTTATTTCTCACAAATTTGCATTAAAGATTTCTCACAAAATAACTTCACACAGATTTATAACGGAAAAATTTGTGTGAAACCTGTGGCAAATCTATGGAATAAATTTTATATATTCCCAAATAATTTTATTTATTTCCAGAATATTTTAATATTTTATGTAATTATAAATTGGAAACTAAAAATCAAAATGCAACAATAAAACTGTTAAAATTTTAATATTTTATATAACAATAAAGGGTAAAAGCCATAAAATAGACATGTACTTTTTGAAATAGGGTCAATTGCATATATACCTACTAAAACTTGCATATTTGCATATATACCCAAAACATGTTTAACTTGCATTGTACATCATGCATTAAAAACTTGTATTTTGGGGAAATATGCAAGTTTTTAAGTTTTAGTGGGTATATATGCAATTCTCTCTTCGAAATATACCGACTTGAAACACTTACTTTTTTATTAACATATACACCCACGTACTTTCAAATTTTATTTCGACTTCACCCTTATGAACGATTTATATTAATATAATATTTATTGCAATATGGGTGAAGTCGAAACAAATTTTGAAAGTACGTAAGTTTATATGTTAATAAGAAAATAAAAGTAGGTACATTTTATTAAGCACGTTGCTATTTTATCAAAATGCAACAATAAAACTTTTAAGAATCAATAATCGGATATTTTTACGAAACACATAATCGTTACTTAAAGGTTGCTATATACCATTAAAACACATTAAAGGTTGCTATCCACCTTAGACATGTGAGCACCTTCTAAAAGCCTGTACATGTTCAACTAATACAACACCAAAAAAAATAAGTGAATAAAACCAAAATTAAAAGCCAACAAACAAAAGCATTAAATCTATTTAGATCTAAAATTAATACCTCTTATATACAACAAAAACACAATATAGATTATTAGATTCGACAAAAACCAAAAAGGTACATAGATCTACACAGATGAATCCGAGATCTAACAAATATGGACCATGGTTTGAGTATGCGGTGGTTCGGCGGTCAAAGTGGGTGGTTCGGTGGTCGAAATGGTGGTCCGCTGGTCGTAATGGTTGTGGGAATACCATATGAAGAAAAGTGATATGTGCTTCTTTTAGATAGTAGTTTGTTAGAGTGTGAGGTAGTATGCTAATAACAAAGAGATGGATTTGTTTTTGTTGATCTCTCATCTTGCCCATTAAAAATACCATGGTGGCAATCCTAAAGGTGAAAATGCTTTTCTTACAAAAATAATACAAACATAGTATATGTGGGAAGGGATCCGGTAAAGAAAAAAAACTAAAATAAGAAGAATAAGAAAAAATTTTAGTCACATATTTTAAATAAAAGGTAGAATTTCAAAGGAAGATGCATTTTTTTTATTTTTATTTATGTGTATTTAAAATGTGTGATTGTGATTTTTTCTCATAATTCTCATCTTAATATTTTTTCTCATTTGATCATAACTCAGTATAGTATATATATGTAAAAAATGAATCCATAGTCATTTGTTTTTTGTTGAGCTTCAAATCTATATTGAGTTTATCTTAAAATCTTTTTATTGTACTAAAGAGTTGGTGCGTTGTCTTTTCGTATTGCAACAGAAAGTGTTAATTTTATTTTCATAAAGTGTGAATGTTAATTCATAAAATCTTAATTGTAACTTGTTTTTTCAAATTTATTTCGTCTCTAATGAGTATACATTGTAACTAGCTAGTATATTAGACTTGAAATTTTAATAGTCATACGTAAAACATATTTAAATTAATAAAGTATTAATATATCGATATAATAATATCTCGTTAAATTAAAAAAATATCTCGGTCCCAACACTATTAATTTATAAAAGTTTTTTTTTAAATTATGTAGTGAAAAGTCAAGATAGAAACTTCTTGTGAAATTACATATAAACCACTGTGCTTAAGCTATAGTGTTATCCAGTCATAACGATCACTATTATTAGAGCATTCACAGTGCAAAAACATTGAAATGATTTTTAACATTTAATTATATTACTTCTTTAATACGGAGTATCAAAAACTGATTGCAATAAATGTTTTTAACTGTACAACATTTAAAAAAGCTTCAAACACTTAGAGCATCCACAATGGTAAAAGTGGTGAAAGGCTTTTTACTATTTCTAAAAGTCTTTAAAAGGGTTTTTTTGCATTGTAATAAAAGCTTTTTGAAGAGCTTTTTTTCAAAGACTTGATAGAGCTCAAGTCTTTCATCCAACCTTTAGTCATTAAATACATTTTGCATTAAATGCATTAAATGCCTCAAGTCTTAAAGTATATCAAATCATTGCAATTTTTTTTTGAAAAGTCTAATTTTATAACGCAAAAAAATCTTTGAAAGACTTTCTGAAATGAGAGGTGATTTGCACATTCTCAAAAATAATTGAGACACTCACATTCTAGTTATATTTATCTTGTAAGAGTATAAATGTTTAAACACTCAAAATTTAAGTATCCCAATCACTTTTGAGAGCGTGAAAATCACATCCCTTCTTAAATAGTAAGCTTTTAGTAAAGCTATGTAGGGCACATGCTCTTAGCAATAGTACGTTTTACTTTGTAAAATGTTATATATAAAGTTACCATAGCCTTCGGACGTTGTTTAGTGTGGGTCATAAAAGATTGATTACTCACGTTAAGTAAAATTGATCTTAAATACTCAAAAAGTTAAGATCAATAGTGTGGGTTTTACTTTGTAAAATGTTACTACCTCCATCCCAAAATATAAGTCCATGTTTGACTTTTCAAAGTCTTTTTCTTCAGACTTTGACCGTAATTATTTTTTCTCGTGTTATATAATACTTGATGGAAAATATATAAATGGATTTGTGTTTCAAATATATGTTCATTGGTATACTTTTCATCAAGTATTATATAACACGAAAAAAAATAATTACAGTCAAAGTTAGAAGAAAAAGACTTTGAAAAGTCAAACATGGACTTATATTTTGGGACGGAGGGAGTATATACGTAGTATAAAGTTACCATAGCCTCCAGACGTTGTTTAGTGTGGGTTATAAAAGATCGATTACTCAAAGGAGGTAAAAGGTATGAAATATTGATGCTACTTATTAGTTATTAGGAAATATACGCGTGAGTGAGGATCAAATAAAAAATAAAAGTAGAATGAGAAAAATAAAAAATAACGACAGCCGCAAATTTCAGATGCACTTGCATTTTCCATTAATTACGCACGAGGAATTAATACGTGTTGCAGTAGGTGGATACACAACATGCACGTGAAATTAAATACGAGTTGTAGTGTGTATATACAGTGCATCACTCATTCGTAAAATACAACAGCTCATGATACTAATACATTTGGTCACGATCGGGCCCCAATCATTTAACTCCAGCCTACATAAACTGCAACTTCCACTAACACTTATCGCTATGAAAATTAAGTAAAGATGAAGCAAAAAATTTCACTAAAGTTGATATATACAGGATTTCTCCTGACGGCCCTTTTGGATTCCACCACCCTTATCGACTCTCAAACCATTGTCAAAACCTTACCTGGCTATCCAGGTCCTCTCCCGTTCAAATTAGAAACTGGGTATGGTTCTTTCTCACTGTCTACATACATGCGTGGCCGATCGACAGGGATGGAGCCATAATCTTTTGTCGACTTTGTTCATAAATAATATTAGTAACCTTTGTAAGCAATAGGTAGATACTGTAAATTGTGTTACATGAATCAGGTATATTGGAGTAGGAGAAGATGAAGCAGTGCAGCTATTCTATTACTTTGTGGAGTCTGAAGGGAACCCGGAGAAGGATCCTCTCATAATTTGGCTTGCGGGAGGACCTGGTTGTAGCACTCTTCATGGTTTCTTTTTTGCAATCGGTATTTATGCAACATTAACTATAATACTCAAATGAATTAAAACATGAGAGATACAAATTAGACCCCAAATGAGCTGATCCTTCTTGCTTTTGTATATTTTAGGGTTTATTAATATTCCTCTACCAATGCATACATAAACATAGCTTTATTTCAACAAAGTGATATATGTACATGTTTTATAGGTCCAATGCACATCGACTACGGACGTCGTTACTTAGACGATGTCCCAGCATTACAAGTAGATCCTTATTCTTGGACAAAAGTAGGTTTTACATATATATTTGAGTACCTAATTCTAGTATTTGTATCTTCTAACTCTTGTTGGCTTAACAAAATTTTCTAATCTTATTGTAATGTTTCGTATGGGGTTTCAAAGGTGGCAAGTATCATATATTTGGATGCGCCGGCAACAACAGGGTTTTCGTATACAAAAAATTTGGAAGCTGCTCATAGCAGTGATACATTATCGGGGTCTCAAACGGCTGAATTTATTAGGAAGGTGGCATGAAGAGTAAAAAGTTAGATAAGTTTAAACAAAAATTAGTTTGGAATGCAATACCTTATTCCGGGATTTTCTTATGCAGTTTGTCGGAAATCATCCAAAATTTATCAAAAACCCTTTTTATGTTGGTGGAGTTTCATATCAAGGGATAGTTATTCCGATGATCACAGAAGAAGTATATAAAGGTATCATACTTTCAGGGTTGGAGCCAGAAAGTTATAGTCGATGAGACAAACTTTGATAATTTTTAAAAACTACATTACAAATCGGTTTGTTATAGGTCGGTGGGAGGGGAATGGCAAAAATAGCCAAATATTTTATAAATTTTAAATTGCAAAATTTTCGCTAGGGGAGCACGTGTCCACCCTGCGCCCTCCTGTCTCCGCTTCTGCATGCATGCTTTACTTTTGCACATCAATATTTTATGAGATTTGCTAACAACAACCATATGGGTGTTGTTTAAGCATACCTTAAATAACGATGTTTCCAAATATGAACTCATCATTTCTATAAATACATGATTTCAACACATATAATTAATTTAAATGGGTTTTACTAAGGCATGTATTAATATTACGTGAGTTTATATGGAAACATTGTCAATAATGGTAAGTTAAACAACACCAGTAGTTGTTAACAAATCAAATCCCATATTTTATATTTATATCAATAAACAAGGTTATTAAATATATTTTATTAGGAAGGTATCTAATTTTTATTTTTCCTCATTTAAAGGGAACGAGGAAGGATTAAAGCCTATAATTAATATTAAGGTAAGAACAATATTAGCGGAAATTAGTGTTCATGATAAAAAAGCAAACATGTACACAACTATTATACACTTCACATATGTCTTCATTGAGATTTGAATCCACAACCTCTATGTTGATGGATCACTCATGCAAAAGGCACTTTGGCCACGGAAATTAGTTAATTATAAAAAAAAAAAAAAAAAAAAAAAAGTGTCTTGTACATGAAGCTGTTAACAACTGTTAGTGATCTTACTAACGAATTTGTCTATTGAAACCTTAGGGATACTTCGCAGTAAACCCATTGACAGACAAAGCTGGTGATGTAAACGTTAGGCTAGAATATGCTTATCGTACGGCACTTATATCCAAAGATTTATTTGAGGTAAGAAATAACATTAGCATTCTATCAGCTTTAAATGTTTTCTTACATACTAGCAAAGAAAAATATTTAATATGGTTAAGCATTGCAGTCAACAAAAAAGGATTGCAATGGAGAGTATGCCGAGGCTAACCCTAACAATCTGCTATGCATGTTAGATATCAAAGAAATAGACAAAGTAAGTGAATTGTATAACTATCAAGTGTTGCTTATCATTATTATTAATCTTATATACATAGCTCACAATTATCTTTCTTTAATGTCAGCGCGTCAAAGGCATTAACATACAACACATCTTGGAACCTAATTGCAATAAAACTACCAGTTTGTTTAAAACCATAAATCCAATGAACAGGGGAAGCTCGAGATCACTAAAGGCCAATCCAATTAAAATGGTCCATGCAAAATCATTACGAAAGGATACATTTTGTCGAGTACCTATTCCTCGCCTCTATCCTGAATCTTTTTTCTCTATGCAAAAATAATTTTACATTCAATCTTCTTTCCACAGGAAGACACTTATGATTATGCACCACTTTGGGCCAACAATACTAATGTTATGAAAGCACTAAACATACGCAAGGTATAGTAACTGACAGGGACGGAGCTAGGGAGGGGGTGTCCAGTGGGTGCCCGGGACACCTATGAATTTTTTCAAATTAGTGTTAATTTTAAGAAAAAACATCGATTTTCTCAAATACATCTTAAATGACCCCGATCCATCGAAATGTGTTTTAAGTTTTAGTTAGTTAGCATCTTAAACTCTATTATATTACGGTTAAAAAAAACTTGTGCACCCGGTCATATTTGTTCCTGGCTCCGTCCCTGGTAACTGATATAAAGTATAGATTAATAAGTGAAACTTCATTCAATTATCTTAGTGTATAACAAACAAAATGATCTTATGGGTATATATGATGGCATCAATCAGGGTACAGTGGACGAGTTTTTACTATGCATTTATGATATGAAATACGAGTATGGTAGAAGTTCACATCCATTATACGAATATAATGTCCTTAGTAGTGTTGTCTATCATGAAAAGCTACTTAAGAGAGAATGTCGAGCTTTGATTTTAAGGTATTATTGAGGGTTTCTTGTTCCTTTTTGGTTGTTCTAATATATGTGCGATTATTAAGTTTATATTCATTAGTATCCTACTTTTGTTTGATACAGTGGTGATCATGACATGAAGGTTTCACATATCGGCACATATAATTGGATAAACACTTTAAATTTGACAATCACAGACAGTAAATGGGAGGCATGGTATTGCAATGGTCAAGAAGCTGGATACAAAACCACATATGTCAGCGATAACTATTCATTAGCATATGCAACCGTTAAGGTATAACAAATTATATATATTGAGTACTATCTATGACGAATATGGTTATTTAAAATCATTTGTAATTTTCTACTTGAGCAGGGTGCTGGCCACACAGCTCCAGAGTACAAGCCTGAAGAATGCTTTGAGATTGTTAAGAGATGGTTTGCCCATGTACCTATATAAACCAATGGTTCGTTCATGCGTTACTATTCTTGTCAATGACATGAATACCATGTTATGCAAGGCTTTGTCATGTCTGGAATGTTGTGATTAGTAATAATCTAAAACTCAAGAAATCAGCTTTAATGCTTGTTGTAAGCTTCTTTTGATTTTTTTAAGATTTTTTTTTTTTTTTTTTTCATCATAGGAACTACTTTCTATCTTTGGATTTCCTTCCACCTGACGCGTTTCTGAAATAGATAAATCTTATTTTCGCATTTAGAAAATGTGAAAATGAATTCTTGTCGTTGCTAAGTGCGAATTTAAACCAAGATTAGTTTTCCTTTTTATTCGCTTTTTTACTCGATGGGATGAAAGGGTAGTACTTGTTTCTTTAATTAGTTGCTTCAACTTTAACTTTTTGTCATTAGTTAACACAAGTTTTAAATCGGCGAGAAAACCTTGACCAAGTGCACATTTAAAAATAAATTTAACAAAATGAGTGCTTTCAAACTATTTAATTTACTAAGCGACTTTCTTTTACATTATGTTAAAAACTAAAAAGAAAAATCTAGAGACTATTCAAACATGTGACCTTCATGCCAAAAAGTGATAAACCATCATCCACTTCTTATTACTCGTGTCATTTTTCTCTCATTAGAGCACTCCCAACCATAATATTATAACACCAATAAAACCGTCTACGTCAGCGCCACATCAGCTTTAACATTTAACATTAACATCCCCAAAAAAACACCGACAACCATAACATCCCAATAACATCAATAACACCAATAACATTTCATATTTTCAAGTTCAACCCCTAAACTAAAACAAACACTTCATTTATTAAAACACATATCACATTTAACATTAAAACACCAAGTACATTAAACGTTAACACGAATTACATTAAAAATTAAAGCTACAACGCATACTGATGAAAATACAACTACCAAAACTTAAAAAAACGAATCATCCGAGTCCCAACCATCAGAACTGGTTGGCGGAGAATAAAACTCCCCATTCATGTATCGACGCTCCATTATGTCGAAGAAGTTGTCTTGGAGGTATTGAGTTTCCCGTGCTTCTTGCTCACGGCGAACCTCTTCACGCGGCTTGCACTTCCATAATCTCCCTAACGTTTTCTTCATCTTGTTCGCAGGCCGAGGGAAGCCTCACTTAACCCGTTGGGGTGGTTTTGAAAATCCACATGTGGACTGTTCACATGTGAACTTGGAACGGGAGGTGGGATGTTTTCAAAACCCACCGGAAAGACATTTTCCGGTGGTGTGTGAGTAAACATCAGGTTCTGGTAGATTTGGAAAGCTGGTTTCCGACAAGTGATTTGGATTTGGAAAGCTGGTTTCCGGCAACTTTTCTGGTGGGAATTGTGAGAAAAAATCTGGAGACATTTTTGTGTGTGAGTTGTGTGTGTAACTTGTGGTGTAAAACAACTCGTAGAGTTGTATATATAAGCAGTTTTGATTTTGAAATTGAATAAATCCTGCTCATATTTGATTTTTAAATTTCAAATTTGAATTTGAATTTATCCCGCCAAGAATTGACCAGTATAATTTAATTTTGAATTTGAATAGGTTGAGAGAGTGTAAGTGAAAATTTATTTGAAATGGTGTGGGGGTGAAATGATTTTTTTTTTAATATATAACGCGCGTTAGCCCTGTAACGCCCAGGGACTAACGGCGTGAATAACCTGCACTTCCAAGAGTAATAACGCAATAACGCCGTTATTTGGGGGTTTAACGCCGTTTTGGCGTTAACAATGGGAGGGCTCTTATAGGGAAGAGATTGCTTCAAGTTGAAAAAATAACTTGAGTCAAGTTGGACATTTGTGAGCTATTGGATTTGATCAATGGCTCAAATGAAAATAACTTTTTTAATTTGAGCATCAGATCAAATCTAATGGCTGTCACTTCCTCAACCTGTCTCAAGTTGTTTTTTACTCATTTTATTAAATTGATTTTAAAAATACAATTATCATCCAAAAAACTCGATTAGTGTTCCTTTTTATTCGCTTTTTACTAGATGGGATGAAAGGGTAGTATTTGTTTCTTTAATTAGTTGATTCAACTTTTACTTTTTGTTATTAGTTCTTCTAAGTTTTAAATCGGCGGGAAAACCTTGATCAAGTGCACATTTTTTAGGTGCCGACTGACCCTTCCCCAAGGACGTGTTGGTTTTATGAATATAAATTAGTAGACGTGAGTTAGGATCGAACTCGAGACCACGGGATTGCACACTTTGCGTATGAGAATTAAAGTTAATAATTAAATGTAAATGTTATATTTATTTATCAATTAAATGAAATAATGTAACGGACGTTATGTAATTAAGTATAATGGACTAACGGTCGTTAAATGTAATTGGAAAGAACTAGATTGCAAATTAATATTGGGAAGGTTCCGGAATCCCTTTGGGGATAGCAAACCGATCGGCCACAAGGGGATCCCAACCCAACCCAAACTCAAATTGTTCTTCAAGTTATGTTGAGTATATATAATACAAGACTAGGGGTCTTGGTTTTGCATCTCTAGTACTTATAAGCTAAAACCTAAATAGTTTGTGTGTGTTTTTGCTTCATTCGATCGACCACCACCTCAAGGGTGTCGATTCACACCTTTTCCAAAATCCAATTGTTTTGTTTAATTAAAACTAGCATTACTTTAATTTGTAATGGTACGTGTGTACAAGAAAGTGATACTAACACATTATTGTTAGTATTCTTGGATTGAATTACAAAATCGGCAAGGGGCAGTTCTTATAATCCTATAAACCCTAATTAGGGTAAATCACTTGTTAGTTTTGTGGATTTAATTCTTGTTCGGCTATAATCAATAAAGGTACGCATATTCTTGTTTATGTTAATTAATTATTCATTAATCTTTCCTATACGCTTTCGCATGTATTCTTTGATGTTTTATGTTTTATATTTGATTGTCATGATATATAATTCCAACAGTGGCATCACGAGTCATTGGTTTTAATGAGTAATTAATTAGTAAACGCGTAAAAAAAACGAATATTGTATGTTGTTTGATATGATTGTTCTAGGGTTTTGGTTTATTTATTTTTTTATGGGTCGATTAATTTTGTTTTATGGGGCGTACCCATTATTTTTTTTGGTCGATCACTATTAAAAAAAATTTAGGGTTTTAATTGTTATGTTAACCTTATCGAAACCTAGAATTAATATATGTGTTACGTGATAAATTCATGAATAATATGTTATGTGACACGGAATTGTATGCGATCTTGTGACTTAATTGAATAATTGTTATGTTATATCCATGATAAGACATGCATGTTTGTCAGGGATAGTTGCTTGAATTATTGTTTAATTGTTAAGATATTTTATCACATGTTTGTTTTTGATAAATCTTGAATTGGGGGAAGACTCCAATTATATATATTAATGAATCAATTATGTGCAATTTGATATATTTTAATTAAGGGTTTACTTAAATTTAGATCGTGTATGTGGCTCACTTTCAATTGAGAAAGTGAAAGCCCTAATTTACCTAGACATTAATTAACCTAGACATTGATTATTAATAGGTTTTATCAAATAAGTTACATGCGGCTACTTGTTTACACGTATTAATGGTTAGTTATGTGCACATTGTTTTTAGTTATTTATTTTTTATTTGTTTACTTGTTTGTTTATTATGTGTGACAAGTTTTAAGCAAAGGGTAATTTTGAATAGAAAAATAATACGGACTAAACAATGGTGAAATTTGATTTGTTTTTGAAGAGTTAAGTTTTCAATAGTTTAATTGATTGATGATTTTGGTACAAAAAGTGAGAACGGCTAACCCAATTTGACGGATGTGTGGGGGGGTACAAGGGGAGCGCATTAAATTGTGACCCTAAAGAAGAAGTTATTGCTTCAAACGTCAACCGAATTCTCCGCTTCTTTGTGAGTCAAATTGGAGTTACCAAGTAGGCTATGCGTACAAAATCATCTTAAGGGCGAATTAGCTTTAATTCCATGCGCCACTTCGGTGGTAATTACCCGAAACACTAAGTCTTTAGACTTATGCAAAAGTAAGGTATAATAGACGATAATTAAAGGTAAATTCCTTGATTGGCGAAACCAATACCTCAATCAAAACTTTGATAATTTGATCTTTATGAATTGGGAATAAAAAGTTTTTTATTAAAAGAGTAAACTGCAAAATACATCCCTGTGGTTTGCAATTTCTGAGACCTTGCATCCCTGTCAGAAACTATTGGCACCTTACATCCTTCGTTAGTCAACCGCAATCAACACATCCCGGTAACCAACAACGCAATTTTTTTCGTTGCCTACAATGAGTATATATAGGAGGGCTGTTTTGGTCTTTTTACTCATACGAGGGATGTATTTTGCAGTTTACTCTTTTACATATAAGAGGGATATATTTTGCAATTTACTTTTATACTTTACTTTTTTTTTTTAATTATTATTATTATTACACGTATTATTATTATAATAATAATTATTATTATTATTATTACGTTTTTTCCATTTTTCTTACGTTTTTATCGGTTTTAATCCTTTTTTGTCCATTTTTCTTACCTTTTTTTTTTAATTTTTGTTCGTTTTTATCCATTTTCTTACGTTTTGTCTATATTTATTCGTTTTTGCCCGTTTTCATCCGTTTTGTCCCCTTTTTTTATATTTTTGTCCGTTTTTCTTACATTTTGTCTGTTTTTCTTACGTTTTTGTTCGTTTTTGTACTCTTTCAAGATTAAAAAAAAAAAAAAAAAAAAAATTGAAAAAAAAGAATTGGAATTTTTCGAAATTTGAAAAAAAAAAAAAATTTTGAAAAAAAACAATTTCCGAAAAAAAATTTGAAAAAAAAAGTTCCAAATTTTTTTTTTCGTAAATACTTTTTTTTCAAAAGAAAAAGAAATTGGAAATTTTTTTTTCGAAATTCTTTGTATAAACATACTTTTTTCGAAATTTGGACACATTAAAAAACAATTGAAAAAAAATTATTTTTTAAAAAGAATTTCGAAAAAAACAATTTAGAAAAAAAATTTCCAATTTTTTTTTTTTGAAAAAAAAAGTATTTACGACAAAAAATAAATTGGAATTTTTTTTTCAAATTTTTTTTCGGAATTTTTTTTTCCAATTATTTTTTGGATTTTTTTTTCAAGTTTGCGAAAAAAATTCTAACTTTTTATGGAAATTTTTTTTCAAATTTTTTTTCTTTTTGAATTTTTTTTTCAATATGTAAGAAAACAGAAAAAATCGGACTAAAACGGAAAAATGGATCTAAACCAAAAGCAGAAACGTATTAAAAAAACGGAGGAAAACGAATGAAAACATTAGAAAGTAAAATAACAAAAAATAATAATAATAATAATAATAATAATAATAATAATAATAATAATAATAATAATACTAATAATAATAATAAAAATAATAATAATAATTAAAAAAAAAAGTAAAGTATAAAAGTAAATTGCAAAATACATCCCTCTTATATGTAAAAGAGTAAACTGCAAAATACATCCCTTATATGAGTTAAAAGACCAAAACAGCCCTCCTCTATACTCCCGTTAGCAGTTAACGAAGAAAGTTTTGCGTCGTTGGTACTTAGGGATGTATGTTGGTAAACGTTTGACTAACCAAGGATGTAAGGTGCCAATAGTTTCTGACAGGGATGTAAGGTCTCAGAAATTGCAAACCACAGGGATGTATTTTGCAGTTTACTCTTATTAAAATTTATGCTACAAGATGAATGCATGACATCTTTGTACATATTTGATTTGACCACATAAAATCAAAACTAGTACCCTTTATAAATTAAGTTTGTGCCATCTAGTTAAAGGAACACTTGAAGTTGCAATTTACGTCATGTCATAACTTGGCGAGATTGTGATGGAAAGGTAAATCTTTATGTAATGTCAGACCTTACATGAACATGTTTGCAGTTCTTTAAGTTAGACAGTTAAATTGAGTAGGAAGTGAGACCTGGACTCAAGGCATAAGATGGGATAAAACATGGTTATATTTGCAATAACGTTGGAAAATATAAATCCCATAATGATCTAGGAATTGGAAATTGTTTGCCAATTATTGTTCGTCAGATTACCTTATTATATGTTTTCGTTACTAGCATATCAACTGATGTAATGAACCTATGATAATTTGGATCCTAGTTTTCGAGAAAATTATATGGTTATATGTTTATATTACCTTGGGTATATTTTATTTTCTTGAAAAGTTGTATTATCGAAAATACTAATACTTGAACTTTTTTCTGAAGAAATGGCTCAAAACAACGATAGCACTAACATCGCACTGCCCTTGCATTCAAAAAGCTTTTTTGATCAAGCATAAAAGTTGGATCGGGCTCTGCAGCTCTCAATGATTAAAACCGCCGGAGAATTGTCCGCAGAGCGGCCACGAGCCGATTATCTGTACACCTTGCCCTCTCGCTGAACCAGCACCCGCCGCGACCAAGCGAAAAGGCCGCTAGAAAATTGAGTATAAGCGTCATAACGATGTGGTTGTTCTATGTTAACATGGAACTCGCTTCCAAAAGCAGTTCAATGTTGATAACATGGCGAGAAATGAAAGATTGATATCAAGACAAACCGCAAATAAGATATCTAACAACCGTAACGGAAAGGGCAAAGAGAAAGTTGATAAGGGTAAACAGGTTAATCAACCAGAACCCAAGAAGTACCCTACTCCTAGGAAGAAAAATCCTAAAAAGAATCAAGCATGCCACACCGTGCAAGGTCATTAGGCATTGGAAGAGAACCGTTTCTATCTTGATGAATTGCGCGGCAAATAAGATGAAGTGGTATGTTGGGTCCCTACCGGGTCCTTCAAGTAACTTATTTGGGTATATGATACTGGATGTGGTATTCACATTTGTAATACACTGCAGGGTTTTAGAGTGGAGAGGAAGCTAGCATAGGGGAGCCATATCTGCATGTGGGTGGGGCACATGCACTGTTAGCCATAGGAGTGTTTAGTTTAGTATTGCCTTCGGGCTTAGTACTGTTATTGAACAATTGTCATTACGCACCTTCAATAATTAGAGGTGTTGTTTCCTGTTCAGTATTGTTGGCTGATGGTTTTACTCATACTATTTCACGTAATGGAATTTCTGTTTCTTTAAATGGTGTATTTTATTTTAATGCGATTACTGTGAATGGTGTGTTTGAAATTGATGTGATTGGAAATGAATCTAACAAATTTAATAATTCGATGTTTAGCATCAATAAGAAAATGAAGTTGGACTTGAATTCTTCTTATCTTTGGCATTGTAGACTTGCTCATATAGGCAAGGCTCACATGCAAAAGCTACCACACGAAGGGCTTTTGCAAAATATCAATGATGAATCATTTGATAAATGTGAGTCATGCATATCTGGGAAGATGACGAAGAAACCTTTTCATAGCAATATGGAGAGGGTGTCTGATCTACTTGGTCTTATTCATACTGATGTGTGTGGACCACTTAGACATGTGTCAAAGAGAGGTGCCAGCTACTTCTTAACCTTTACTGATGATTTCAGACGTTATGGTTATTTTTATTTGCTTAAGCATAAACATGAGGTGTTTGAAACATTTAAGGCTTTCAAAGCAGAAGTAGAGCTGCAATTGGGAAAGAAGATTAAAGCTCTTCGATCCGATAGAGGAGGCGAGTATCTAAGCCAAGAGTTTAAAGATTACTTTGCTGAGAATGGAATTGTCGTAATCTCCATATCCTACTCCACAACAAAATGGTGTATCTGAGAGAAAAAATCGTACATTGTTGGACATGATACGATCAATGTTTTATCTTACCACTCTACATTCATCCTTTTTGGATTATGCTTTAGAATCTGCTATTCGCATTCTGAATATGGTTCCCACAAAGAAGGTTGATAAGACACCATATGAAATATGGCATGGTAAAGCTCCTAACCTGTCTTATTTAAAGGTCTGGGGTTGCGAGGCGTATGTTAGACGTGACTCAGCAGATAAACTCCAACAAAGATCTATAAAGTGTATCTTCATAGGATACCCTAAGGAAACTATGGGTTACTACTTTTACTATCCAACTGAAAATAAAGTAATTGTTGCTAGGTATGGAGATTTTCTTGAAAAGGATCTCGTATCTCAAGAATTCAGTGGGAGAGTTTATGATCTGGAAGATGATCATGAAGATACATCGCCTTCTGAAAACACTAAAGTACTTCGGTAGAACCTGATAGTCTGGTCCTCCACCGTTGAAGTGATTCCCGTTCAGATCCTAAAGGTCTACGCGTGCACCTGAACGTCTATGTCTTAACGTAGAGGTTGAGGAAACTATGTTAGGAGATCTTGAAGAGCCTACTAGTTATAAAAGCTGCCATGGCAAGTCCGAAAAGGACAAATGGCAAGTCAATGAATGGGAAATGCAATCCATGAGAGATAATGAAGTCTGGGAAGAGGTTGACTTACCTCCAAACGCCAAGGTGTTTGGAAGTAAGTGGCTCTATAAAATAAAGACTGACATGGATGGCAATGTACACATCTATAAAGCTCGTCTAGTTGTGCAAGGTTTTACTCAAACTTATGGCATAGATTACGAGGAGACCTTTTCTCCTGTAGCGGACATTAGAGCTATTAGAATTCTCATAGCTATAGCAGCGTACTATGACTATGAGATATGGCAGATGGATGTGAAAACCACCTTCTTGAATGGTCGCTTAGATGAAGACATCTATATGAAGCAACCTGAGGGGTTCGTGAATCCACAATTTCCAAACCGTGTATGCAAACTTCAAAGGTCCATTTATGGATTGAAGCAAGCATCGAGGCAATGGAATAAGAGATTTGATGAAGAATTCAAAAGGTATGGATTTATTCAAAATCTTGATGAGCCATGTATATATCACAAAGTTAATAGGAGTGATGTAATTTTTCTTATTCTTTATGTCGATGACATATTAATTATGGGAAAAGACATTCCAAGTTTGCAAAATGTTAAGGCATATCTTGGAAAGTGTTTTTCCATGAAGGATTAGGAGAAGCTGTATACATTCTGGGAATCAAGATCTACCGAGATAGGTCAAAGCGGTTAATTGGTTTAAGTCAAAGCGCCTACATTGATAAAATATTGAAGAGATTCAATATGCAAAATTCCAAGAAAGGATATTTGCCGATGGAAGTAAAGCATGGCTTATGTAGCGATATGGGTGCTTCAACACTTGCTTGGCGGGCATGCATGGAAAGTTCCTTATGCTTCGGCAGTAGAATCTATTATGTATGATGTGAGATGCACAAGGCCAGATGTGGCGTTCGCTCAAAATATGACCAGTCGATATCAAGAATTCGGTGAACTTCACTGGACTGCTGTTAAACATATTCTAAAGTATCTTAGGAATACGAAAGATATGTTTTTATTGTATGGTGGAAATCCGCACACGAGCTTGGTGTTACAGGTTACTGTGATGCGTCCTAGGATGTGATAAAGATGATACGAAGTCTCAGACGGGTTATGTCTTTATCATCAATGGAGGAGAAGTTGACTGGAAGAGCAAGAAGCAGAGTATGATTGCGATGTCTGCTACAGATGCCGAATGCATAGCTGCTTCGGAAGCTGCAATGGAGGTTGTTTGGATTAGGAAATTCATTTCAGGGCTTGGTGTTATGCCTTCAATTGACTCGCCTATTGATATGTATTGTGACAATTCTACTGCAATCATATTTGCCAATGAACCTGGAGTCATGAAGGGCACCAGGAATTTTCTACGGAAGTATCACTATGTTCGGGAACAAGTCCGTGAATGTGAAATAAATCTATTGAAAGTTCACACAGATGACAATTTAGCTGATCCATTCACTAAGGCTTTGGCTAGAGAAAAGCTTGTTGGACTTGCCAATGGAATTGGACTTCGTTTAGCTAATAGTTTCATGCAGAACTGTGATTAGTATTTAGATAAAGGATATTGTAAAACATTTATTATTTTGATGAAATAAATTTTGATTATGTTTATTTTCATTTAAAATATTGTTGTCCTATATTTGCATGTTTAATCCATGAGTAACTAAGTTATTCTAAATTGTCCATTGTCGATTAATGATATGGGAGTATCATTAAATTAAGACAAATCTGAGAGATGTGGTAGAATATACTTGAAAGTATATTGATGAGAATGCATACCATTTCGATGATATTCAATGAATTGAATATAGGACTTATCCCAACTACATAATTTACTTTGTGGATATTGTTATAAGTAAATTGTGAATAGTTATCATCAGACTTGAGATACGTGATAAGTGTCATAAATGTAGTGCATTTCGTGGAGCAACTTAACGCCTAATACGAATGGTAGTCATAAGGGTTGTTTCTAGAACTGTTACAAAGTTTGTGGGTTAGTCTCGTAGTCAAGATAGAATTTGTTCATTCAAATTTATTTTGGAGTTTAATACTGTTGCCCTCGTGGTTGACAAGATTTTGTGCGGCCGAACCAAAACCCCCTAATATGTTCAGAAAATTTGGTAATCTAGGTCACTACTTAAAACGAGAAACATAATAGTTGAATAAAGAATGACTTAATTCCATATCTTTATTTAACGCGGGTATTAGAAACAAAATGATAATAATAATGAGAAATCAAAAAGTTTTTCCAAGAGCCTTACTCGAGTTGTACTAGAGGCATCGAAGTGTTGCTAGACGCTAACCAATGTGATCACTCTATTAAGATATATCCAAGTGGGAGCTGTTGGTTTTATGGATATAAATTAGTAGACGTGAGTTAGGATCGAACTTGACACCTTTTGATTGCAAACTTTGTGTATGAGAATTAAAGTTAATAATTAAATGTAAATGTTATATTTATTAATTAAGTAAATGAAATAATGTAACAGACGTTATGTAATTAAGTGTAATGGACTAACGGTCGTTAAATGTAATTGGAAAGGACTAGATTGCAAATATTGGAAGGTTCCGAAGCCCTTTGGGATAGCAAACCGATCGGGCCACAAGTGGGATCCCAACCCAACCCAAACTCAACTTGTTCTCCAAGTTATGTTGAGTATATATACAAGGCTAGGGGTCTTGGTTTTGCATCTCTTGTACTCATAAGCTAAAACCTAAATAGTTTGTGTGTGTTTTTGCTTCATTCGATCGACCACCACCTCAAGGGTTTCGATTCACACCTTTTCCAAAATCAAATTGTTTTGTTTAATTAAAACTAGCATTACTTAAATTTGTTATAGTACGTGTGTACAAGAAAGTGGTACTAACACATTATTGTTAGTATTCTATGATTGAATTACAAAATCGTAGCGGGGTAATTCTTATAATCCTATAAACTCTAATTAGGGTTCACCACTTGTTAGTTTTGTGGATTTGATTCTTGTTCGGCTAGAATCAATAAAGGTACACATATTCTTGTTTATGTTAATTAATTATTCATTAATCTTTTCTATACGCTTCCGCATGTATTCTTTGATGTTTTATGTTTTATATTTAATTGTCATGATATATAATTCCAACAGGACGTACCCATAACCTATTCTAAAAGCCCTCATTGATCGGTCAACTGGACGTTTGCGGTGGTGTAGTAATACGAATGGGCCAATGTTGGCCAATTGTTATTAGTTAAGTGTTATTGTTAAGCTGTTTACAAATTGTGAATGGGATTTCATCGTATTTCCTTACACATCCAACCTTTATTGAATCCATGTGTTGTCATTATCAATTCATACTCAATACAATGTTTACTTCACAATGGATATGCAATATGTAAGTTGGTGGACTGAATGCTCGAATAATAAACAAGAGAAAGCAATAGATGAATCTCAGGTTCCCTATAAGATCGAATTTATTTGACATACAAGTCATCTTTTAGAACCCAGGGTTGTAATTCACATAATTCCTTATATTTGCTATTATGTGATATCTCCGAACATACAGGGCGTCGATGAAAGATAACTCTATAATAGTCTATTACGTGTTTAGGAGTGATCCTGTGCCTAGAATGTATCTATTGGAATGGATGTTGTAGATTCTCAATCACATCTAAACTTTGTAAAATTCATCTTTGCCAGTCAATACCTTCACTGTCTCCGTCACATCTAAACTGTGATAAGAAACATCATTGTCTCTTCCCTCCTGTCATAAGCCAGACCTCCATCTTGTCTTAATTCGTCAGTTGTCTTTGCTCTTATGTAATTCGTTTTGCTCGTGGTTGTAAAACCTACTAGGCGGTACTCGAGCGGTTGGCAACCTTGTAACAAGTAATCAACATGGG
Source organism: Chrysanthemum makinoi (assembly GCA_910596185.1). Classification (NCBI taxonomy): domain Eukaryota; kingdom Viridiplantae; phylum Streptophyta; class Magnoliopsida; order Asterales; family Asteraceae; genus Chrysanthemum; species Chrysanthemum makinoi. The sequence continues at coordinate 283,934,911 of OU343220.1, read as the reverse complement.
CAGGGAGTACTCGGATTGGAACTTTTATACTCCGTATATAATTTGGAAATTATATGTATGACATGTTTGTTGAACGTTGTTCGTAGGACCGTAGAAATGTGTTTAGTAACATTAAACATTGTTCAAATACTTCAAATCGAGTTAACCCCAAGTTTTGACTGAGTTTTAAACGAGTTTGATCGAGTTATGACCTTGTAGTGAGTAATCACTAATTACTCATTCACTGGCCTTGTAGCCAGTAATCGCCGACTATTCAGCCTTGTAATCTTTGAATTACAACATTGGTTTTGCTTGATGAACATTAACTTTTTGTCGACATCTAAAATAGATTATGTGTTAGTCTTTTAGCTTTTTATAATAACTAGCAGGTATCCGCGTGATGCGGCGGCGGGTACTTTGAAATAAATTTTTCCGGTCAATCATGTATTTTATTTGATTATGTTCTTTTTGACAATAAATTTACGGATATCAAGAATTTCATTTAGCTCGTGCCTGTTCGAGCTCAAGCACATTTTGCCCCGTTGCCCGTTCGGGCTTTAATATATGTATAATATGCTTTATTATTTGTATTATTGACATTTAATGCAGGGTATTAAATTTACGGATTTCAAGAATTTCGTTTAGCCCGTGCCCGTTCGGGCTCGAGCCCGTTTGGCCTGCGCCCGTTCGGTCTCAAGCCCATTTTGCCTGTTGCCTCAAAGTGTGCTTGAATATTATTTGTGTTAGTGACATTTAATGTAGGAATTGTGTTTAATTTAGTTGTAATAATTTGTATTTATTATGTTAGGGGTGTGTTAATAACTGTATTAATTGTATTTATTGATCAGTTAATTAATTGACTATATTAAATTGCATTGATGAGGTGTTTTATTTTTTTTTAATATGTGCATTAAAGTAGTGTACGCTATGCTTTTTTTTGTACGTCTGAAAATTATATGCATTAAAGTGATGTACATTATGCTTCTTTTCTTAATTATATGAATTACTAATTATAGTAACATGTGCAAACTTATATTTTTAAGAGTTCCTTTTATAAGAAGTCCTAAATACATTATAATGTAGTATAGATATAGATGGTGGCATAATATAGTGTTTCTTATCATGTGACATACTCCTCGAGGTTTGATGGTTTTAGCTGGTTTGACATATACTCCTCGTGGTTTGATGGAGTAGAAGTTAGGCTACATGATATATGAGATTCTCGTGGTTTGATGGTTTTAGCTGGTCACTGCCCGGGTGATTGATGGCGTTGTGGCATTAGTTGCAGATCTGATCAGTAGTATTGAAGGTCCTGCCTATCGATCACTTCACATTATTGTACGGTAACATAGCAGCATAACTGCGCTTTGATAATTATGGCTTTGTTAAATCTAGAAATAATGAATTTCTCATAGTTCTTAAGCAATAACAATAAATTTTTTTTACTTCATACGGTATTGGGTGAGTATGGAATTTAAAAGAAAATGACATTAACCATGCATCATATCCTGGTCCACTACCTGACCCAATATTTTTGGCACTTTTAGTGAAAGGAAAACCAACATACATTTTCATAGTTCTTTTGGGGTAGGGATGGCCGGTGCTTCAACCGTGCATAACTCCTTTACTCAAGAAAAGATTTCGTATTTGACTCTTTGAGGCTGTGCTGGTAGAGTGATATAAGACTCGAGAAATGGAATTTCTGCTGTTTGGTGAGCTGGAATGAAGAGTTGCACATTTATGCTAAACACTTGTACATATAATTATATAAAATCTTTTTGAAATCTAATGATATGTTTGGTAAAACTAGCCGTAATTTGTTAGCTGTAAGTTTTTTTTTTTTTTGAACGAAGTTAGCTGTAAGTTGATAACTAGAAGATGAAGATGTATTGCTACATGTTGTTGTTTTTTATTTCATATTATTGTTTGGTAAGGTTGCTCTAGATGTATTTGTAAAGCGTATAGTAAAATGACCTAAAATGATATTTGCATAAAAATAAAAAATAAATAAAAATAAAAAAACTCATTAATTATTGATAACATGTGTTCCATATTGAAGAAGGAGTCATTAAGTGTTTGTTTCAGGACAACGAACATCATGAGCTCATATAATCGTTGTAATTTTGATGATGATGGAATAGTTTATAATAGAGGATGTTACAAGTTTAACTAATACGAGTTTTTGTTCTTAAAAATAAAACAAACTAGATAATTTAGAATAATATAATATATAATATGTTATTACGTTAGCTATAAAATGTGTAGATAAATAGAAAGAAATTCTAGTTTAACGAAAGAAGAGAGGACCATGTAATCATATGTTAACTAAACAAAGGGTAATTAAGTTATTTCCGGTTCAAACAGCTCTAAAAAAACTTAAAAAACTTCATTTGTTAGCTTTTTGTTTAGAAACTACATGATTAAAATAAAATTTTCATGTTTGAGTTATTAAACGAAGCTTTTTAATTGAAGCTTGTTTTTTAAAACAAAAAACTTACAACTTTAAAAAAACTTAAAAAATGCTCAATCCAAACATGCTCATAGCTTACGTGTTGCAAATTATCTCAAAATAACTCAAATAAGATCAACTTGTTGAGTATACGTAATATCTAGACATTCGTTTTCTTTTATTGATGAAATAAACTGATGGTAACATAATAGTTTGTCGGCCCTCTTTATATAGAATGTCCTCCAAAAATCCACGTTAATATTTTTGTTTACGAATAATCGCTTAAAACAAAATAGCAACCATCATCGTATAACTCGTGTTATTAAACAAGAAAATTGCATTATCTTTTGACATCATATATAAAAATGGTTAACCCATAATGTTAGAAAGCCCTAGGTATATTAGATGAGTTTCACACGTCAACTTGCTGTTTTAGGGAACTAAATAAATTTAAAAGCTTCGAGGGTTCATTGTATCCTTCAATTCAATAATGAGCACCCCTTTGAATTACTAACTTTAGAAAGTGGAACACGTAAACTCAACTAATCAACTTGTTGATATGCTATAGTTCAAAAAAAAAAACAAAAAACTTGTTGATATGCTTAATTGATAAACGGATAAGACGTAAATCCAAACATTTAACCATTGTCTAGAGCTGGTTATTTTAGGAAAGGGTCATCAATCATCATCACCCACAGATGCACAAAATTCTTCTTTTTTACGTCGATTTAAACTTGAGAAATATGAGTCATTAACCATTTAGCCTTCTCTAAAAATATACACGTATACAAAAATACAAACAATATACACAAGCAATTAAGTATTTATATAAAATAAGTTATCTATTCATAACATGATAAATAGATAAGATACCACAAATTTTATCCAACTAATACCAAGCGAATGAAATGATCGCTAAATAGTTTGTGGTACCTAATCCTCGAAAAACCTATATAATTTATTTTAAGATGGTTATTTATTATTTAACCATGATTTTTTTTCAGCGTTCCGCTGTGGGGCACAAAGTTTTATATTAATTTTTTTGTTTACACAAACATCCTTTAACTCATGGATCATTTCTGAAATTGAAAGGTAACTACAAGGATTATTTATATTATTTTTCGTCACACAAATTGTCTCTAGATTTAACTTAGGGATTGTGTATGTAAGTGCAAGTGTTCATTATAATCCCTAGATTTAACTTATGGATGGGTTATGTAACCCCACAATTAACGGGAGAGATGTTTTCTGACATTTAAGGACTTTTTTGCAACACACATAAACCATGTAGACGTTTATGAATTTTTTTTATTACACAATAATGTGTCGTTTGTTTATTAAGAATCTCTGAATCTGAATCTGATTCACACATCCGAATCTAAGGTGTTGTTTGTTTTTTTTTAAAAAGTCTTAATAGTCTCTTAATAGACCAAAGCTCTTAGTCAGTTAGAGCTTTTAGATGTTAAGTGTGTTTGTTTTTTTATATTTTGTTCAGAGGCAGAAAGAGGTAAAAAAAATCTAAATGGACCAGACACGGAAGGAGCATCTTAATGCCTCTAGTTGAACGAATAAATATTCAGACGTTTTCTTTAAAAAAAAAAAAAAAAGATTTAGATTCAGACATTTCTGCCTCTGATTCAGATCCAGATGTGCGAGTCAGATTCAGATTCAGATCCTCTTAATAAACAAACGACACCTAAATCTGCGACGGAATACTCTGAATCTGAATCAAATAATGTTGTTTGTGTTTTTTTTAAACATTTGCATGATTAGAATACAAAAACTAGCTTATAGATCATTGAAAGGTAACAAGATCTTTTTCCATGTCTTGTTGGGCAAGAGGTTTAAACCTCTTAACGCCTCTAAACAAGGGGAGAAAAGCAAACACCTTTAATTGTCAAAAGCTCTTAACGATTCAGATTTACAGGCCATTAAAAGGTATTAAGTGATTTTATTAGAAAAACAAACACAACCTAAGTCTCTAGATTTACCTGAGAGACTATTTATGTAATCGAGAGTAAACGGTAAGAATCTTTTTTGCAATTTTTCAAAGACTATGTTCGTAATTGGAAGAAACCACTAGGACAATTATTGTCATTTTTGTTTGATGTTTACTATTTGATGAATAGTAAACATTTGATAAATGTTTATATTTAATTTTAAAGTGTTTGTTAATAGATTTTTTTCTTTATGGAAGGTATTTTATGTAAATGGAATTATCGAGCAGAGAAGCTAGCTATTACAACGATCATAACCGTTAATTTTAACTTACGTGACTCTGAAACTATATCTAAAAATTACAACTCTGATAAGTCAAATGATAAGAGGTGAAAACACCACCATTCAAAACCAACAAAACACATAACCAATTAACGACAATAACTCGGTGGAAAAGCATGGAAGCAGGTGAAACATCGACCATGATCAGACAACGAACCCCACCATAATTTCGAACCAAAACTTTTCTGCCACACAATTAAAACATGCTATAACATAGAGAGGCATGTATATGTTTCATGGAGAAAACACTCAAAGTTTTAGAACCACCTCAAGTGTAAACTTCATTCAATGACCACCTTGACTAACGTCCTTCAACTAAACAACTGCAGCCCATAAGCCTCCAACTTGAACCTTCGTTAGTAATGACCTAGAACATGCACAACATTCCTTAAAAATTTATTGTAATCATGACCGCTAACAACGATCACCACAAACTTTTCCAACTATATATAACTTATTTAGAGAAACGGGGGATCCTATAATAGACCATGTTTGTTCTAAAAGTATAATAGATCATGTATTATTGGGGTCTTGACAAATTTGTGTAACCAAACACGTATCAAATAAAAGTTTTACTATTATTTATCTTTTTCAATGTTGTTTAACCAACCACTAATGATACACGAAATAAAAGACATATACCCTATCGAAGAATCTATCTATCTTAAGAGCTACCATATCATAAAATTTTCGTGCTATTCGGTGATTTTTAACAGGTAAAGTTGTAATCCTTTAAATAGGGCTAGTTATATAAAAATGTATTTTACTTCATACTTTTTGTAGTTGTGTGTAGCTCCTATTAAATTGGACTATTTAATAACTATTTATTTTTTTAATTTTGACTATTTTGTGTATTCGGTGATCTACAAACTGAGAAATTGTTATGTGGAAACCCGTTTTCTCCACTTCTAATATAAATTAAAGTTTACTAACCAAACACTAATAGTACACGAAATAAAAGGCATATACCATATTGAAGATTCTCATTATCTTATGAGCTTAAATTACCATATCATAAAAAGTTCGTGCTATTTGGTAATTTTTTAACAGGTAAAGTTGTAATCCTTTAAATAGGGCTAGTTGTATAAAAATGTATCTTACTTGATACTTTTTGCAGTTGTGGTGTAACTTTGTTTGGATCGGACTATTTAATAACAATCCTTTTGAATTTCGACTATTTTATGTATTCGGTGACCTACAAACCAAGAAATGCTTATGTGGAAAGCCGTTCTTTCCACTTGTTATATAAATTAAAACTTTTTTTTTTTCTTCTTTTATCACCCAAACACCTTTATTTTTCCTCAACTAACATAATAGCCATATCCAAACACCCTTTTCTTCTACATTTAGCTCCTCAACCTTTATTTTTAAAAACCTTCCTTGTAACGTTTAAAAAATCAATAAAACCATTAACAAATTTAAACACAAGAAAATCCATTTTTAGACTCACACAGATCATCGTTTTCAAATAGATGGTTTTAGGCTTCGTGTCACTGATGGAACCATTTATGGAACCGTTTTAGGCTTCTTTCTCATAGCTTCCGTTTCTTTTATGGAAGCGTTTCAAATTTAGACTTCCAGGCACCGATGGCAATGGAGATGTCGTTTAGGAATAGATCTCTCATCACAAAGCGTGCAAAATTGTGGAGAGGCTGACTGATAAATTTGTGGTTTGGCTTAGGGTTAAGGATGTCAACTGATAAAGACGGTTGAGGTTGCTAGTGGAGATGCTGATTGATTTAGGGTTAGGGATGAGATGTGGTTTAGGTTTATTATGTTAAAAAAGCTGAGGAAGAAGTAGGTTGTTTGAATATAAACTTAGAGCCCGTTTGGTTTGAGATGTTTGGGTTAGGATTAGGAATTGAGAGTAGAAAAACTTGTTTGGTTAGTTACTTGCCTTTAAAAAATGGGAGGTTATTTGCACACTCAATTTTGTGATTGGGACACTCAACTGTACAAACAGTTAAAGCACACTATGAACTTTGTACAAGTATCCAATGCACACAATGGAGTGTCACAATCAAAATTTGAATGTGCAAATCAATTCCCTAAAAAATAGGACGTTACCAAATATGAGGTGTTTCAGAAATCTTATAAGGGTGAGTGGGTTTTACAAAATATTTGTGGGTCCGGTTAAATTTGTGTCTATCTCTCTCAATTATAAATTAATTATTATTTTTATTTTTGTTATTATATTATAAAACATATCAAATCAAAACAGATTTATTTTTTAATTCAGTTTTATATTATTTTCTTTTTCTACGTCAAATTCAAATCCAAATTTTAATCCTAAACCCATCTACAAATCATAATGCAGCCCTTAATGAGAGTGACATGAAATTAGAAAAAAAAATATATGTAAAATAAAATGGTAACCGATCACTCTCTAACCAAATCACCAGTTACACAAAATTGTCAAAATTCAAAATGATAGTTTTTAGAAAAAAGTACACGTTTTGGTCCCGTGGTTTACTAAGATTTCATGTTTAGTCCCTAAGTCGTTTTAATTACACCAGAGATACCTATTTTTGAAACCCTGCACTCATCTAGTCCCTATTTTGGATGGGCCGCTAGTTTATCCGTTAAGTGTTTGCACCGTTAGTCCCTTCGTTAATAATTTTTGCACCGTTAGTCCTATTTTTTCAAATAATAGTTTTCGCCAGTTAGTCCCTCCGTTAATAATAGTTTTCGCACGTATTTTTACATTTTTGTCTGTTTTTATCCGATTTCGTTCGTTTTTTATCCTTTTTCCCCCGTTTTTTTTTTACGTTTTTGTCCGTTTTTTTTTTGTTTTCGTCTATTTTTATATGTTTTCGTCCGTTTTTACGTTTTGTCCTGTTTTATACGTTTTCCCGTTTTTATCCTGCTTACCTTTTTAACGTTTTTGTCCGTTTTTATCCGTTTTCGTTCGTTTTTTATCCGTTTTCACCCGTCTTTTTTTTACGTTTTTGTCCGTTTTTATCCGTTTTCATTGGTTTTTAATCAGTTTTCGTCCGGTTTTTACGTTTATGTCTGTTTTTTATTCGTTTTCGACTATTTTTTACGTTTTTGTCTGTTTTTATCCGTTTTCGATTGTTTTTTTTTTCCGTTTTGGCCCGTTTTTTACGTTTTATCCGTTTTCATTCTTTTTTTATCCGTTTTCGCACGTTTATTACGTTTTTATATGTTTTCGTCCGTTTTTTACGGTTTTGTCCGTTTTCGTCCATTTTTTTACGCTTTTGCCTTTTTTACGTTTTTGTCTAGTCTTATCCGTTTTTGACAATTTTTTTACGGTTTGTCTGTTTTTATCTGTTTTCGCCCGTGTATATGTTTTTTTTGTTTTGTATGTAAAAAACGGACGAAATATAAAAACAGCTGGAGACAGATAAAAATGGACAAAACGTAATAAAACAGACGATAACATATAAAAACATATGAAAACGGATAAAAACGTAAAAAACGGAAGAAAAACGAATGAAAACGGATAAAAACGTATGAAAACGAATAAAAACGAATGAAAACGGACAAAAACATAAAAAAAGGGCGAAAACAGATAAAAAACGAACGAAAACGGATAAAAACAGAAAAAAAAAGTAAAAAAAACGAGCGAAAACGTAAAAAAACGGACGAAAACGTAAAAAAACGGACAAACATATAAAAACGTAAGAAACGTGCGAAAACAGATAAATAACGAACTAAAACGGATAAAAACAGACAAAAACGTAAAAGTAAGGTCGAAAACGGATAAAAAATAGAAAAAAACGTAAAAAACGGGCGAAAACGTAAAAAAAAGACGAAAACGGATAAAAACAGACAAAAATGTAAAAACGGATGAAACATATAAAAACGTAAAAAAACATGCGAAAAAGGATGAAAAACAAATGAAAACGAATAAAAACGGACAAAAACGTAAAAAAAATGGGTGAAAACGGATTAAAAAACGAACGAAAATGGATAAAAAATAACAAAAGCGTAAAAATAACGGTTGTAAATAGATGAAAAAAGGACAAAAACAGATAAAAACATAAAAAAAATGGACGAAAACGTATAAAAACAGACGAAAACGGATAAAAACGGACGAAAAATGTAAAAAAAGGGAAAAGGATGGAAAAAACGAACAAAAACGTATAAAAACGGACAAAAACGTAAAAAAACGGGCGAAAACTATTATTAACGGAGGGACTAACTGGCGAAAACTATTATTTGAAAAAATAGGACTAACGGTGCAAAAATTATTAACGGAGGGACTAACGGTGCAAGCATTTAACGGAGAAACTAACGGCCCATCTAAAATAGAAACTAAATGAGTGCAAGGTTTCAAAAATAGGTATATCTGGTGTAATTAAAACGACTTAGGGACTGAACATGAAATCTGAGCAAACCACGGGGATCAAACATGTAATTTTTTCTAGTTTTTAAGTAGTCCAAGCCAAACAAAATTACACACGACTGCAAAAAACAATTATCCCCTTTAAATATATAATAATATCACTTTGACCCCATCTAAGTTTTTTACCAGTAATATATTGTTAGGTCATGCAACTATCTATCACTACATCATTTTTAATCTTCATATATGCAATTGTTCATATATTTTTAACCACTTTTTAGTTTTGTAAGCTTTTGTATAATCTATCACTACATCGTTGTACGGCAATGAATTTTTAATCTTCATATATGCAATTGTTCATTTGCACACTTATGACGTGTTACATGATTATTAGACAACAATAAAGATGAAAACCGAACATGTGCATTTGAACGAACAAGCATTGACAAAATAAAGATTGTGTATCCAACATACAAGAGACCCCATTGGCTAAAGATCCTCGACGATATTATCTTACTTTATATTGTTATGTGTGTGGCTGGGCACACTCGTGACCCAGTCACCTGCGTCACATCTTTTCGGCATCGAATAATCTATCGATGTCATAGTTTTTTTTTTTTTTAAATTGTGTGTTTTTGAAATGTGTTTGAGTTAGCATTTATAAGAAAAGTTAAAGTTTTTTTTTTTTTTTTTTTTTTTTAAGTTTTTTTTTTTTAATATGCAAGGGTAAAATTTGGAAAATGGGAATTTTTTAAGCATTGAATATCGTTTGTAATTTCAACCAATACCCAAAAATATTGTCTTCGACCGATATGGTGACCAACGAACCACAATGGAGATGACCGATGTTGATATCGGTCGTGGACCAAAAAATCGCATGCCCAACCGATTTTTTTTCACCCACTGTGCCCAACCTTACTTAGTCGTGTTACGTAACCTATCACACTTTAAATTAAGATATCTGATTTCAAATCGATCTAGTAAGATAATGAAAATAACCAGTCTTGTGTCGATAATTTGGTGGCCAAAAATAAGTTAGGTATCAAAAACTGTAGTTTTATATTTATTTGAAATGAACTATCCGTGCCCTTTTTAGAAATGCAACTTTACACTTTGAGGGTTTGTTGTCACTTGTTAGTATAAGTTTTGGTGGGACCACTTTTCATTTTTAGATATTTTAATAAACTCAAATTATAATTGGACAATATACGTATCACCTTTCAGTTTACTTACTTTTCAGTGAAATATCTTCATATTAAATAATTTCTTTTGAGGAAATCGTTGTGATTTCTCAAACTACTATTGGAATTGTTGGAACTTATTTAGTTATTTGTGATGTAATCTAGCATTTGTAGTTCAAATATATGTTTTTGCTTAACATTTTACTAAACGAATACCTGTGCATAACGACGTGATTTTACAACGAAAAATAATTATACTTGGGATATTTTGGTTAAGCGTATCGTGTAACGTTTATGCATATAAAGTAAAATAATTAAAATGAAATTAAAAATATTGCTACATACGATAACTCACATCAAATAATAAATTTTAAAATGTATCAGAAAACGTATAAAAATATTTAGGGTAACCAAAAATGAAATATAACAATAATTAGTCGAAACATTATTTATTATTATTATTATTATATTTTTTTTACGTTATAATCATAATAATAATAATAATAATAATAATAATAATTATTATTATTATTATTATTATTATTATTATTATTATTATTACTATTATTATTATTATTATTATTATTATTATTATAAATCAACACTTTTATTAAAAAAAGGTCATAGGATTTACAAAAAATTAGTGGGAAGCCGAGAAACCAACCACACCTCTAGCAATAATAACGAAATCAATCCTATTAAAAATATGAACCGCAAAGACGCCGCCTCCAATGTCTTGAGTCATAGAGAATCGTCGAATGCGCTTTTTTAGTAAGGTTACTTGCATCCTTCTCAAGTTCGCAAAGCCAAAAGAAAAGGAAAAGGGGAGAAACCCATATCAATATCCGCACATTTAGCATCAGACTTGACACGTTTACGCTTGTGCAAAGCATCACCGATCGACGCATACGGCATAAAATCAGTCATCCCAGATTGCGTCAAGGGCGACGAACCCGTAAGATCAACACATACATCACGCCCACTATCCCAAGAGTAGAGTAATATATCAGTCGGTTGCAAAGATCTGTCCCCATCTCCATAAAGCCCAATATCCACCTCCTTACGAACAGAAATTCGGACCGAGCATATATCAACAATAACATCACGCTGGTTATGCCGATGTTTAATGCCAACAATACCCGCACACAAACGAATGATCCCATAAATATCTCCGGAAAAACCTTGCAGAGCAGTGAACACGGTACATGAAGTAAAGAAAAGAGGAACACCCAACCGATAGCACACACACAACGATAAGCCCGGCATTCATGGTTTGTCCCAGCCCGGATATCGGAGCCACCCTAAACCAGTCTGAAGTATGATCCTCCTTTAGAGAACTCCATAACGCCATCCGTCAGGAGAAAGATGGAATGTAGATTCAACAGTTTGGGTAACCCGATCAAAATATATATCTGCCAATTTCTTCATAAGTTTGGGGGCAGCGACCTCGCTAGGGTTACTCGAAAGGTCAATATCCATATTCACATTAAAAGTACATAGAGCATCATCAAAGAGGACCAAGCAGTGACAATACCATAACTATGAAGAAGCTTAGTCTCAGAGGCTAGCGTGATTGAAGTCTGAGAAGCAAGGAAGGCATAATTCAAGACGTCACCCTGCGGAATATAAACCAAGCCCCCCAAAAGCAAAGGGTAAGGTGGCGAGTCTCCACTGCCAGTCACCAAAACCGGGCCCAGAAGCAGGTATGACGGTGTTCCCGATATTTCGCCCTCACATGGTGTTAAATTATTGGGTGGACCTGTTAGTGTGGATTTTGAGTTTGGTAGTAAGTTGGTCCTGAAAAGGGTTGCTAAAACTATTGAACTTATGGAGGCAGTTTATCACAAGTCAATTTTATGACGGTTCATAATTCGCATTGAGGGTCATTAAGTTTGGCAGTTTATCACAATTCGCATGGAGGTTCATAATTCGCATTGAGGGTCATTAACTTGGTGATTGGTGCTGAACCGTACGTTTTTGTCTGTTTATCACACAAGTCAACCACTTGTGAATGGTCAACCGTAATAAAATTAAAACAGTCTAAAACCAATGCAATTTCCCTTGGAATATAGTGGATTCCTAGGTCGCGTTAAGTCCAGCGGAGATTAATGGTGCTTCAAAACGTTCAGATGTCGAATGATCACTAAGGATAATGATCAGTAAGGATTTTGAGTGGTAATTATACTACTGATTGATTGGAATGGTATTTGGATACAGAATTATAAAGCACAACAATCAGATTAAACAAAGCGCGAAGCGCGTACGTTTATTAAATTACGTAAACGTACAAAATAAAACGTGAGTTTTAAGAAATAAAAGACTTACAAATATGAAAATGATATTTTTACAAACCTAATAATAAAAGAAAATTATTAGAAAATTAAAATTATTTTTATGACTATCGATTTAATTATTATTAATTAAAAACTATTTTAAACTATTTAATAATACACTAAAATATAAGAAAATATGAAATAGAGCTAGAAAATTGAAATTATGATTTAGAAAAATCTAAAATATTATAAAACTTATTTTAAAATTGAAAATATATTTTTTTACACTTTTTATCTATTTATTATTAATTAACTGCTATTTATTAATTATTAAAAATACACTTAAATACAAGAAAATATAAAATTAACCTGGAAAAATAAACTTATAACTTAGAAAAATCTAAAATATTATAAAACTAATTTTAAAACTGAAAACATATTTTTATGTTTTTTATTTATTTATAATTAATTATTTAATACTTTTAACTATTTTAAATTCTAATAAATACTAAACAAGCTAAGAAAATTATGAAATTTTTTATAAAATTATCCTATGATGACAGAAAGCTAAGAAAATTATAAAAACTGAAAATGCTTAATAGTAAGTTAAAAAAGAAAATTAAAAAGCTAAATTCTATTAAATAAACGCTGTCACTATTTTTAAAATGATGTTTTTGTGATTTTTCTTTTTGAAAACTATTTAACTACTGATAATATGCAACTTTTATGAAAACAAAAATTTTACAACTTAAAAATAAGCTATTTGAAGGCTTATTATTTAGACAGATAAGCTAATGAGCTTATTTGATTATTTAAGCTCAAACAAGCTTACAAACTTGAATCAAAGGTAAAATAAGAAACAAATAAGCTAAAGCTACTCAAATGAAGTTAAAAGATACAGAGAACTACACTAAAAAACTATTAATAAGCTAATAAGCACTAATCCTAAACCAACTAACCAAACAAAGCCTGCAGCCATATTAACAAGCAATTTAAGCTTATGTAATAAGCTAAAAAGCTCAAAACAAAGACTGAGGTGTCAAGATGGACTGGTGAGCTTCTCAGAAAACCAAAGTATACAAGTTTTGACCCACTATTAAGCTCTGTGTGAGCTTGTGAAAGTGGCTTGTAAACACTGAGTTATGCAGTTTACACAAAAATGGGACAAGAAACAAGCTACTAGCAGCCCTGTTAAATAAGCTAGAAAATGGAATATTAAGCTTGGGACTTTAAGATGGCTAGGTTAGCTACACAAAAAGCTCAAGCACACAAGCTGAGACTTACTAATGAGCTTTTGACAAGCTTGTGAAAATGGATGTAAAAGCGCGCACAGGGCAGCTATTTGAAAAAGTACTTGAAATAAGCTAAGAATTAAGCAATGTAATAAGCTAGCTAGAAAATATAAAAAATACTATGATAGAGATAAGCAGTTGAATATTAATATACCAAAAGCTCAAATCTTGAAGCTTAATATTAAGTCCTATAGAAAATAATCTAGTTTATTCAAAAGCTCAAAAAAGCGAAAATTTTGACTTTTTAAGATGAACTAAAAGTTGACTATTATGAACTTTAAATAAAATTTATTCACTGATTATGTTATGATAACCTAAAATAAGATGGAATTAAGCTAAGTTACCAAGTTCTAAGCTACTATTATGAGTTTTACTCTTTAAAACTTAACAGTTAACAATTTAAGTGAGATTTAAAGTAACTTTGACTTTTGAACAAACAAGCACTGGTTTTTCTTGTATGTTTGAATTATTTAGACCAAGTGTGACATGTATCAAACAAGAACACTGTCTTGAATACCCTTTAACACAGTTAACAAATCAAAACCAAACACCCTTTTACTTAACTGTTTTGAAGATTTTCAAAGCAAATGAGTGATTTAAACCATGAAACTGATTCATACAATCATCTAATGAGATAATAAGCTGAATTAAACACATAAACACTAACAATTACAACTAAAGCCTATAAATTACTATTATGTAGTTTTACTTAGTGAAAAATAGAAAACAAGGCAACTACAATAAGCGATGAACAAGAAGGCTATATTAAGCAATAATATCACTAATACACACCAAATAAGCACAAAGAACACAGAGATAAGCAATGATAAGCAGTTCTACAATGAATTTCCAAAATCAAGAATTAAGCTTACAAGTGGTTTCCAAGCTCAAAACTGAGATCCAAGGACTGAAAACATAACCTATAGCTTCCCAAGAAGCTCTAAACCAAAGGCAATCCAAAATCTACCCTGCTCCAGCTTCTTGATAACCTTCACCATTGATTTTTATTTTTATCTAATTTTTTTTTGTATTTTTGGTATTTTTTTTCTTTTTGCTTCTAAACTGATTTTAAGGGTTTCTAATAGCTTAAACAAGCTATCTAGGAGCTTATGTGAGCTTACTCAGTTCATAACAACAACATTAACATTTTAAGAATTTGAACAAGTAAAATTGCATAAACTGAAATTGAGACTTAAAACTGTAATTGATGTTTACAAAAGCTTTATTGTACACTAAAAACTTGAAATACAAAGCTTGAAAGCTAAAACATACACTGGAATTTAAAATTAAGCTAAAACGACATAAACTAAAAAATTACACACACCACTTTTCTTCACATTGAACCATTCTTGTTTATAGAGATCTTTTTGAGTCCCTTGTCGACCTCTGAATCATTCCCACCTATTTCCAACCATTGGATCCTTCCAGATCATCAAATTCGCCATTTGTCAATTTAGCGGGAAAAAAGTCTTGAGCAGGTATTTGCAATTAAAGAAGTTTGGGAGGATGTGGAGGTGGAGGAGTGGGTAAACAGCTGTTAGGGGTAAGGTGGAAAGTTGAAAAGGTGAAAAAAAACCACATTGGTTTTGGTTTGCAGACTTGGGAGAGGAAGATGAACAGTACATCTGGTTTTGGCGCGTTGACTTTATTTGACCGTTTAATAATAAGGAAATGGTTCAAAATGGGGGTTCAAGTGGTATATTGGCAGGGTCACAGGTTTTGGCTGGGGTAATAATACAAAAGAGGGTCAGTTTGGTTTGTAGTTTATTACAAGGACCAAAGTTGCAATTTCTCCAAAGTTGAGGGGCTGAATTAGCAACTTTTCCAAAGTTAACACAAGGACCAATCTTGCCAAGCTTTAATAGTACAAGGACCAATATTTTATAATTTTCCATTTTTAAATATCCAAGGACTATTTTTGACATTTTTCAAAGTTTAGGGACCAAAGTTGTCATTTTGCAATTTTAAACTTTGAAGGATAATTTCTTACAACTTGTGAATCCCAAGGACCTTAAATAACATTTTTCATTATTTTGATTTACCAGGGACTAAATTTGACAACTTTTGAAACTTGGGGGACTAAAACTGCCAATTATGCAAACTTGATACGTTTTTCATCTGATTTTGGTATTTTTGCATTTAAAACACATAAAACACTTATTTGTGATATTTTTATCATTTTGATGCATTTCTGAGTGTTTTTAGATGTTTTTGCAGTCTAATAGGTATAAAAATGATGAGTATTTGCACACTCATCAATCCCCCACACTAAGATATTGCTAGTCCCTAGCAATCTTTTGAGAAAAATTAATGGATTTGAGTCTCTTTACCAAAAGCCATTACTTCTGGAGTAGCCAGTTGTTTTAGTTCAAGTAAGAACCTTGGTACAATGATAACCAAATGATTTTGAGCAAATCACCAGCTTTCAACGGTTTTGATTTGTCTTTACCAGAAGCCGTTTGCTTCTTGGACTAGCCAACTCTTAGATAAATTATCAATATTATCTTTGGTGAGTCGATAACCAATTATGGTTTTCAACCCCTTGCTTTACCACAAGCCATAAACTTGCGGGCTAGCCAACTTTTCACTAATTAAAGATATGGTGAGCTGAACACCATACAATTTTGGGCAAATTGCAAGCCATAAACGGATTTGAGATATCTTTACAAAGAGCCGTTTGCTCTGGATTAGCCAATCCTTATGTGGGTTAGACATGGCGGACTGATTACCATTTGCTGAGTAAGTGAAAAACACTTACTCCAAAAAAAAATTTGGCCAAAATGGGGAATTGGGTGGTATAATTACATGATAAAATTCGTTGAGAATTTCCACACTAGAAATGAATATTGCCCTCAATATTCAAAGTACCGACGGTTATGCCGAAACATAGAACATAAAAGGGAAATACTACGGCCATTATTTTATTTTTGATATATACACTTTTTTTTAGTGAAAACTTATATACAATAGCGGGGGACAACTCTCCCACACTAGGGTGGTAGAAAGTAGAAAGAAGTCAGAAATATGGGTGAAAACCCATATGGTGTGTGCTACTGTTTTTGATTCCCGAGTCACTAGCTTGACTCGATCCCCGCATTCATTGGTTCATGGGGAAAGTTTGTAGATCCGGGACAACCACAGGTGGAATGTCCTCTCCAAAATAGTGTTTCAATCGATGACCATTCACTTTAAAATTTGGACCATCGGGTTGAGATAACTCAATAGTTCCATAAGGAAATACATTAGTGATGGTGAATGGTCCGGACAAGCGGGGGATTTAAGTTTTCCCGAGAAAATCTTCAATCTTGAATTGAAAAGAAGGACTCGATCACCCACGTTGAAAACGCGGTTCTTGATTTTGGAGTCATGAATCTTCTTTGTCTTTTGTTTGTAGATCAAAGAGTTTTCGTATGCTTGATCACGGAGTTCATTTAATTCATTCATTTGAACTTTTCTGTGATCACCAGCTGTCTGAATATCGAAGTTGGCATGCTTCAAGGCCCAGTATGCTTTGTGCTCAAGCTCAATCGTAGATGACATGCCTTTCCGTACACAGGCTTGTATGGAGTACACCCGATTGGTGTTTTATAAGCTGTACGGAAGGCCCAGAGTGCGTCATCCAGTTTATCCACCAGGATGCACGGTTTTCGCCTACTGTCCTTTCAAGAATTCTTTTAATACCACGGTTGGAAACTTCCACCTGCCCATTTGTTTGGGGGTGGTAGCATAGAGAGACGGTGGGTTACACCATACTTTTGCATGACTCTATCAAATTGGTCATTGCAGAAATGCGTACCACGATCACTAATTATAGCTCGCGGAGTTCCAAACCTAGCAAAAAGAGATTTTAAAAATTTTACAACAACTCGGGCATCATTGGTAGGTAAAGCTTTCGCTTCAACCCATTTTGACAAATAGTCAACAGCCACAAGTATGTATTTGTTTCCTCGTGATGATGGAAATGGCCCCATAAAGTCAATGCCCCATATGTCAAATATCTCACACACTTGAATGGCGTTTTGCGGCATTTCATTTCTCTGTGAGATATTTCCGTGACGTTGACAAGCGTCACATGCTTTGACAAATTCATGGGCATCCTTATAAATAGTGGGCCAATAAAACCCGAAATCAAACACCTTTTTGGCGGTGTAATTTGGACTATGATGGCCCCTGGTGGGTCCAGCATGGCAAGCTTTGAGAATGTCAATAGCTTCGTCCATAAACACACCGTCGGATGACTTGATCCGCACAGATTTTGAATAAGTAGGGTCGTCCCAGAAGTAATGTTTAACATCCTTGAAGAATTTGTTCTTCTTTTGGGTCAACATTCCTTTCACTATGAAGTTACCCGCATGGTAATTTGCGAAGTCAACAAACCATGGGGTAGTAGAGTCTCCACGAAAAGAAACCGCATTGAGTGTCTCGAGAGGAAATGTTTCATTTATTTCCTTTTTCTCGAAAACATCTTGGCGTGGGTTTTCTAGACGTACGATGATCGCTAGTTCTCGGCTCCTTTTTATCAATATAATGATATCAAATTCTTGCAAGAGGAGAACCCAACGAAGCAATCTCGCTTTGCATCTTGTTTTGCAAAGAGATATTTGAGAGCCGAGTGATCCGTATACACCACGCATTTGATCAAGATTAGGTATGCCGAAACTCTCAAACGCATACACCACGCTAGTAGCTCTTTTTCCGTGGTGGTGTAATGGGTTTGAGCTTCATCATAGTCTTACTGCGTAGTGGATAGGTTGAAAATGCTTGTTTCTGCGTTGCCCCTGGGACTTGCACCGATAGCAAAATCACTTGCATCGCACATGAGCTCAAAAGGCAAGTCCGAGTCGGGAGCAACGAGAATGGGTGCTTCAGTAAGCCTTTTCTTTAATGTTTCAAAAGCTTTGATGCACTCGGGTGAGAAGATAAAAGGAGCATCTTTTTCAAGAAGATGGGTCATAGGCCGGCGATCTTAGAAAAATCTTGTATGAATATGCGATAAAAACCGGCATGACCTAAAAAACTCCTAATACTTTTGACGGTAGTAGGATGAGGTAATTTAGCAATAACATCGACTTTTGCTCTATCGACCTCAATCCCGTTTTGAAATCTTATGGCCAAGGACTATGCCTTCTTTGACCATAAAGTGGCTCTTCTCCCAATTTAGACAAAGATTGGTGTCTTCACACCGTTTGAGCATTTTTCTAAATGGGAGAGACATGTTTGAAATGAATCCCCAATGACCGAGAAGTCATCCATAAACACCTCCATTGTTTCCCCGATCATGTCGTGGAATATGGCCATCATACATCGTTGGAACGTGCCGGGAGCATTACATAGGCCAAAAGGCATACGTCTGTAGGCAAAAGTTCCGTATGGGGGTGAATGTGGTTTTCTTGATCCTGTGGATCAATGGGAATCTGAAAATAACCCGAGAAACCATCTAGGAAACAATAGTATTCGTTCCCCGCTAATCTCTCAAGCATTTGGTCCATGAAGGGTAGAGGAAAATGGTCTTTTCGGGTGGCGTCATTCAACTTACGATAGTCAATGCAAACACGCCATCCCGTAACCAATCGAGTTGGAATTAACTCGTTATCTTCATTTGTGACAACATTATGCCACCCTTTTAGGAACACAATGAATTGGGCTAACCCAAGGACTATCGGAGATCGGGTAAATTAATCCTGCATCAAGAAGTTTGAGAACCTCTTGTTTAATAACATCATGGATTTTAGGATTTACTCTTCTCGATGTTGAATCGCTGGTTTGAAGTCATCCTCCATCAAGATTTTGTGAGTACAAAAGCCGGGGTTGATACCCTTAATGTCGGAGAGTTTCCAAGCAATTGCTTGCTTGTGTGACTTTAAGACCTTTATGAGCGGCTTTTCATCTTTACTCAAATCTCGAGCAATAATGACGGGTAATTTATCATCACCCTCAAGAAATGCATACTCGAGATGAGGTGGTAAGTCATTAAGTTTGACTTCAGAAATTCTTATTTTTCAACCTGAATTGACTTCCTGTTATGAAGCTCGACGGGAGGGAGTGATGATGGATCATCATTAAGCAATTTCTCAATGAGAATAATATCTCCCTCGATGTCAATTGGAGCGTGATCAATTTCCCATGGAACTGAATCACTAGACAAGTATGCCTCAATCTCTTCCAAGATGAAGTCACTTTCCTCAAATGGAGTGAGAGAAGAAAGTAGAATTGGCAATGATGGGTTGAGATGAATGAGTGAGATTATCACTCGAATAATTATGATCATAACCAAGAACTTCTTGAGAGTACTCTTCAGAAGCAACATCAATGATATCTATTCGGTTAACCGACTCGGAATCATAGTTTGCGGAGTACCTCGAAGTTTGATCAAGGTTAAAGGTGACAACTTCATTACCCACACGTAATGTGATTTCTTGCTCAAATACATCAATGAGAGCACGGCCCGTTCTCAGGAATCCTCGTCCAACAATGAGAGGAACCCGATGATCAACATCGAAATCAACAACCACAAAGTCAGCTGGAAAATGGAACTTTCCTACTTTCACAAATACGTCCTCGGCAATGCCAAGTGGACGGGATATTGTACGATCTGCAAGCTCGAGAGTCATGCATGTAGGAGTAAGGTCCGAAAGAAAAAGTTTCTTCCATATCTTGAATGAGGCATCGGGGTTAATGCTTGCACCAAGATCGGCTAAGGCAAAGCATTCAACCATTCCTGTAAATACACAAGGTAAGAGAAATTTTCCAGGATCTCCAAGCTTCCCGAAGCTTCTTGGGATAAGCCGAAAGCCGTTCGTGAGAGAGTATTTGCCATCTCAAACAGTTTTCCTTGTTGCTTAACATGTGTTTGAGAGTTGATGCAAACTTGGGCATCGGCATGATAGCATCCGCAAAGCTTATGTCAAAATGTAGTTCTTGGAAAATTTGAAAAAATTTGTCCATTTGATGACCGGCTTTTTCGGAGCTTTTGCTCATTCAAACGTGATGGGTAAGGAATAGAAGATTTGGATTTGGGGTTTTCAACGGAAGCAACTGGAGGTTCAAAACAACTCGGATTGGATTTGTTTCGGGACAACTTGAGGATGGACATCGTTGGTACTTCCGTATTAGGAAGTTCCTTGTCTTTTTAGCCTCAGGTTCACTTTCCACTACCTTCGGGAGAGAAGAAGAAGAGGTAGTAGGAATAGCGGGTCCATTGTATGAAACACCACTTCTGGTTGTGATCGCCTTTGCGTCACCCTCGGGTTAGCGATCGTGTTGCTCGGAAGTTTACCCGAGCCGAGGGTTGATCATTTAAAGACTTCTTTAGATCACGATGACCGACTGACCAACAACCCGTTCATTTCATCTTGGGATTTCATGAATTGTTTCAATAACTCATCGATGATGGTCCGTTGGAACAATGGCTTGAGTTTGATTTGGAAAATTCGCCTCTATTATCTTGATTAGGGCCTTGATTTTGAAAATTTCCTTGGTTAGGATTCATATTCCCATGAAATTGATTCCCTCGATTGAAATTGTTTTGATTAAGATTTCCTTGATGTTGGAAACCTTGATTTGGTCCGGGATAGAAATTACCTTGGTTTTGATAACCTTGGTTCATTCTAGGTTGGTTGTGATTCCGGTTTTGTATGTTAGGATTCTGGTTAAAACCGGGTGGTCCCCGATAAGTGTTAGCACGGTAGTTTGGTTCATTTTGAGGACGGTATTGATTACCTCCTTGATGTGAAGTACCGGCTATAGCATTGGCTTCAAACGAACTACCATCGGTGGCGGCGATACAATTGTAGTATGCATGAGGGCCACGACAAGTGACACAGACCTCGACTTTCTTCACTTCACCATGTGATGGTGTGTGTGTGAAAGTGACTTTCTTTTGGTTAGCAAGAACCAAAGCCTGAACAATATCCATGAGTTTGTCAATCTTAGCATCAGTGCTAGATGTACCCGGGAGATGAAGTAGAAGGTCGGCATTAGACTGAGACCGATATGTCTTTGTTCGGAAAGGGCGGACTGGGACTTGTTTTCAATGATTTGCAAGGCTTCTTTTGTGGTCTTGCTCAGAAATTACCTCAGCGGAGGCATTTAAAGAGTCTTGGACAGCTTGTCTCAGACCATTGTAGAAAGTATCCATTTGC
This sequence comes from Chrysanthemum makinoi, assembly GCA_910596185.1. Lineage (NCBI taxonomy): Eukaryota > Viridiplantae > Streptophyta > Magnoliopsida > Asterales > Asteraceae > Chrysanthemum > Chrysanthemum makinoi. The sequence continues at coordinate 283,913,007 of OU343220.1, read as the reverse complement.
ATTAATTCGGTAAAACCATGATGTGGACACTTTCGAGCAACTCTTTGTAACGATCCCATGCCTCACCGAATGATTCATCAAATCTTTGAGAAAATTTCATTATCTCATTCTTAAGACTTGTAGTTCGTGATGGAGGATAGAATTCGTTAACAAACTTAGTGACTAGATCCTCCCATGTCTCAATGGAACGAGGGGTTGTTTCTCAAGCCAATTCCGGGCTTGTCCCTCTAGAGAGAATGGGAACATAAGAAGCTTAATTGCTTCATGTGGGACATTCTTGTATTTGATGGTAGATGCAATCTTGTTGAACCATCGAATATGTGCATGAGGATCATCCCGCTCAAAACCATAAAATTGGCTTTGGGGTACAAGATTAAGTAACCGGTTTGAGCTCAAAGGTATCACCCACGATGGTGGGACAATAATGGCATCTCCGTAACCCTCGATGGGTGCTTGGAGAAGCTCATTCATTGGTTTGTCTTATGCCATTGGGGGTGGTGGTACTAGACGCGTTCCTACCACGGCCGAAGGAGCGGAAGGCGTCCTTACGTCTACGTGGAATACTTGCAAGCTCTGAAAGTGGACTTGTGGAGTGGAAGAACGAAGAGTCGCATGCACTAAGTTTAAAAATCAGTTTTCAAAACAAATGCGAGGCAAAACGACAAGTGAACTTAACCAATAAACACAAATGAAATGGCTTTTTGAAAAGGTATACCAAATCACAAGGACACAAAGGCAAGTTTTGATCTTTAAGATTGGGAACTTATTAATGTTCACACCTTGGTAGGTGTACTGCCTTGATTTGCGGTGGTTGATTTTTATGTATTTAAGTACCACAGAAAAGACGTAGGTATGGATTTGTGCTAAGGGTTTAAATATTTTTGGATAATATTTTTGGTATCGTCTCGTTTAACCAAATCGTATCTCTTTAAGAATCACCTTAAAGAAAATACAAGAAAGAAAACGTTACGATTGTTTTGTTGTTTTATATTTTGTTTGGTGTTGTTAACACTTTAGGAAAAGTGTTAATGAACTTTTTGAGATTTCTTAAAAAAAACTGTTTACAAAAGGTGGTATATGTGCAAGTGTGGATCTGGAAATGTTTAAAAACACGCTAAAAGCCTCCCGTAATGCGCCAAAATTTGATTGGTGCCTGAACGTCAAGTTTATCACACAAGTCAACCACTTGTGAATGGTCAACCGTAATAAAATTAAAACAGTCTAAAACCAATGCAATTTCCCTTGGAATATAGTGGATTCCTAGGTCGTTAAGTCCCACGGAGGATTAATGGTGCTTCAAAACGTTCAGATGTCGAATGATCACTAAGGATAATGATCAGTAAGGATTTTAAGTGGTAATTATACTACTGATTGATTGGAATGGTATTTGGATACAGAATTATAAAGCACAACAATCAGATTAAACAAACGTAAACGCGTACGTTTATTAAATTACGTAAACGTACAAAATAAAACGTGAGTTTTAAGAAATAAAAGACTTCCAAATATGAAAATGATATTTTTACAAACCTAATAATAAAAGAAAATTATTAGAAAATTAAAATTATTTTTATGACTATTTATTTAATTATTATTAATTAAAAACTATTTTAAACTATTTAATAATACACTAAAATATAAGAAAATATGAAATAGAGCTAGAAAATTGAAATTATGATTTAGAAAAATCTAAAATATTATAAAACTTATTTTAAAATTGAAAATATATTTTTTTACACTTTTTATCTATTTATTATTAATTAATTACTATTTATTAATTATTAAAAATACACTTAAATAAAAGAAAATATAAAATTAACCTGGAAAAATAAACTTATAACTTATAAAAATCTAAAATATTATAAAACTAATTTTAAAACTGAAAAGATATTTTTATGTTTTTTATTTATTTATTATTAATTATTTAATACTTTTAACTATTTTAAATTCTAATAAATACTAAACAAGCTAAGAAAATTATGAAATTTTTTATAAAATTATCCTATGATGACAGAAAGCTAAGAAAATTATAAAAACTGAAAATGCTTAATAATAAGTTAAAAAAGAAAATTAAAAAGCAAAATTCTATTAAATAAACGCTATCACTATTTTTAAAATGATGTTTTTGTGATTTTTATTTTTTGAAAACTATTTAACTACTGATAATATGCAACTTTTATGAAAACAAAAATTTTACAACTTAAAAATAAGCTATTTGAAGGCTTATTATTTAGACAGATAAGCTAATGAGCTTATTTGATTATTTAAGCTCAAACAAGCTTACAAACTTGAATCAAAGGTAAAATAAGAAACAAATAAGCTAAAGCTACTCAAATGAAGTTAAAAGATACAGAGAACTACACTAAAAGCTATTAATAAGCTAATAAGCACTAATCCTAAACCAACTAACCAAACAGGCTGCAAGACCATATTAACAAGCAATTTAAGCTTATGTAATAAGCTAAAAAGCTCAAAACAAAGACTGAGGTGTCAAGATGGACTGGTGAGCTTCTCAGAAAACCAAAGTATACAAGTTTTGACCCACTATTAAGCTCTGTGTGAGCTTGTGAAAGTGGCTTGTAAACACCGAGTTATGCGAGTTTACACAAAATGGGACAAGAAACAAGCTACTAGCAGTACTGTTAAATAAGCTAGAAAATGGAATATTAAGCTTGGGACTTTAAGATGGCTAGGTTAGCTACACAAAAAGCTCAAGCACACAAGTTGAGACTTACTAATGAGCTTTTGACAAGCTTGTGAAAATGGATGTAAAAAAGCGTACAGGGCACCTATTTGAAAAAGTACTTGAAATAAGCTAAGAATTAAGCAATGTAATAAGCTAGCTAGAAAATATAAAAAATACTATGATAGAGATAAGCAGTTGAATATTAATATACCAAAAGCTCAAATCTTGAAGCTTAATATTAAGTCCTATAGAAAATACTCTAGTTTATTCAAAAGCTAAAAGCGAAAATTTTGACTTTTAAGATGAACTAAAAGTTGACTATTATGAACTTTAAATAAAATTTATTCACTGATTATGTTATGATAACCTAAAATAAGATGGAATTAAGCTAAGTTACCAAGTTCTAAGCTACTATTATGAGTTTTACTCTTTAAAACCTAACAGTTAACAATTTAAGTGAGATTTAAAGTAACTTTGACTTTTGAACAAACAAGCACTGGTTTTTCTTGTATGTTTGAATTATTTAGACCAAGTGTGACATGTATCAAACAAGAACACTGTCTTGAATATCCTTTAACACAGTTAACAAATCAAAACCAAACACCCTTTACTTAACTTGTTTTGAAGATTTTCAAAGCAAATGAGTAATTTAAACCATGAAACTGATTCATACAATCATCTAATGAGATAATAAGCTGAATTAAACACATAAACACTAACAATTACAACTAAAGCCTATAAATTACTATTATGCAGTTTTACTTAGTGAAAAATAGAAAACAAAGCAACTACAATAAGCTGATGAACAAGCAGTGCTATATTAAGCAATAATATCACTAATACACACCAAATAAGCACAAAGAACACAGAGATAAGCAATGATAAGCGGTTCTACAGGAATTTCCAAAATCAAGAATTAAGCTTACAAGTGGTTTCCAAGCTCAAAACTGAGATCCAAGGACTGAAAACATAACCTCAGACTTCCAAGAAGCTCTAAACCAAAGGCAATCCAAAATCTACCACCTCGACTTCTTGATAACCTTCACCATTGATTTTTATTTTTATCTAATTTTTTTTTTTTTTTTGGTATTTTTTTCTTTTTGCTTCTAAACTGATTTTAAGGGTTTCTAATAGCTTAAACAAGCTATCTAGGAGCTTATGTGAGCTTACTCAGTTCATAACAACAACTAACAACAACATTAACATTTTAAGAATTTGAACATGTAAAATTGCATAAACTGAAATTGAGACTTAAAACTGTAATTGATGTTTACAAAAGCTTTATTGTACACTAAAAACTTGAAATACAAAGCTTGAAAGCTAAAACATACACTGGAATTTAAAATTAAGCTAAAACGACATAAACTAAAAAATTACACACACCACTTTTCTTCACATTGAACCATTCTTGTTTATAGAGATCTTTTTGAGTCCCTTGTCGACCTCTGAATCATTCCCACCTATTTCCAACCATTGGATCCTTCCAGATCATCAAATTCGCCATTTGTCAATTTGGCGGGAAAAAAGTCTTGAAGCGGTATTTGCAATTAAAGAAGTTTGGGAGGATGTGGAGGTGGAGGAGTGGATAAAAAAGTATTAGGGGTGAGGTGGAAAGTTGAAAAGGTGGAAAAAAACCACCACTTGGTTTTGGTTTGCAGACTTGGGAGAGGAAGATGAACAGATACATCCGGTTTTGAAGCGTTGACTTTATTTGACCGTTTTAATAATAAGGAAAGGGTTCAAAATGGGGGTTCAAGTGGTATATTGGCAGTGGTCAGGTTTTTGGCTGGGTAATAATACAAAAAGGGTTTGGTTTGTAGTTTATTACAAGGACCAAAGTTGCAATTTCTCCAAAGTTGAGGGGCTGAATTAGCAACTTTTCCAAAGTTAACACAAGGACCAATCTTGCCAAGCTTTAATAGTACAAGGACCAATATTTGATAATTTTCCATTTTTAAATATCCAAGGACTATTTTTGACATTTTTCAAAGTTTAGGGACCAAAGTTGTCATTTTGCAATTTTAAACTTTGAAGGACAATTTCTTACAACTTGTGAATCCTATGGACCTTAAATAACATTTTTCATTATTTTGATTTACCAGGGACTAAATTTGACAACTTTTGAAACTTGGGGGACTAAAACTGCCAATTATGCAAACTTGATACGTTTTTCATCTGATTTTGGTATTTTTGCATTTAAAACACATAAAACACTTATTTGTGATATTTTTTTCATTTTGATGCATTTACAGTGTTTTCAGATGTTTTTGCAGTCTAATAGGTATAAAAATGATGAGTATTTGCACACTCATCAGGATGGTTTGATGGACTCCCGCCGGGGAGCATAGACGAGTGGGAAGCTTTCAGGGATCAGTTCGAGACTCGTTTCTCCTTACACAAAGCTTGTGTCAAGGACCCTACCGAGATCGCCAAAATAGTAAGGAAGGCTAACGAAACGCTGTCGGAATTCAAAGAAAGGTGGACCACCGAGACAGGATTCATACAGGGAGCGCCGGAGATCATGAGGATCTCTTCGTTCATGAACGGGTGTAAATGTCCTGAGTTGGCCAAGCGGTTCGCCGATACAATCCCTAAAACCGTGGACGAGATGATGATTAGGGTCGACGATTTTGTGAGATCAGAAGAAGCCTTTGCCAGCACTGAACTGCCCCGAGGAGAACATTATGATACGACCCGAAAAGCCTCAACTGTGGGCCCTTCCGGAAGGATGAAAGAATCGCCAGGAACCACTATGGAGGGGACAAGAAGAATGAAGGGCGTTATACCTATTGAGGAAAAGATGGGTAGCACACACCGCTACGGTGTCGGTCGGCGCCCTATTTACCCCATCGCGGCGATCACTTGAATCGAGGCAATCCCCCCTAACCTTGGACTGGCTCATAAAACCCCCAAAAGAAATTTTAGCCCGCGGAACACCGCTCGTCTACCTCCTCCAAAACCGATCGTGACCCACCCCGCAGGAAAACCAAGACAAGTCTTGTGATTATCATGGAGAAAAAGGACATTACACGAATGGCTATTGCTCAGCTCAAAGCGATTAGAGTGGCATGGAGTCGGGAAAGCTGAATCATCTGATTAAGGACCTCCGTTAGAAGGGAAGGAGAGATCCTCCTAAGAATGATGTGGGAACCAAAGATAAGGTCATCAATATGATCCGAACATGGCCCAGGTGAAAGAAGAGGAAGTCGTCCGAGCAAGAAGAAGGATGGATGAACGTGCCCATAACTTTTCCCCCTCTTCCCGAAGGGGACATATCGAACGATCCCCTCATTGTCGAAGCCACCATGGAGGGGTACCTAGTAAGAAGGGTTTTTGTGGATGAAGGGGCTTCGGTGGAAGTAATGTTTGAACACTGTTTCAACAACTTGCCTCATGAGATAAGGGCCCGTATGAAGCATGAACGAGATATACTTGGGTTCGCCGGACGGTGACCGGCCCTGGGGAAAATTGAGTTGGATGTTTCATTAGGAGATGAAGGGTTATCTGAAAGGTCGAATGAAGTTCCACGATAATTGGGCACCATCGCCAGATAACGTAATCTTAGGAAAAACCGGATTGAAGATCCTGCGAGCCATACCTTCCACGGTCCACTCCATGATGAAGTTCCCAACACCCCAGGGAATTGCCACGCTCGTCACTCGCTCCGTCATCATTTCAGAGTGTAGAAGGTTGGAAAGACTACAGGCCGTCATTCCTGAGCAGGATAAGGTAGAAGCCGAAGCAGGTGAGGTCGGTTTGACTGAAGAAGTGACGATCAACCCAAGCCTTACGAGCAAGTTGTAATGATAGGGGTGCCACGTCCTCCGAAGGCAAAAGGCGCCTCAAAGAACTGTTACAGAGGAATCTTGATATATTTGCGTGGGAGCCAGTGGATATGACGGGAGTCCCCAGAGGAATCATCGAACACACCCTAAATGCTAACCCTTCAGTAGACCCGGTATGTCAAAAACGCCGAATGTTGGCGTCCGATCGAAGTTAGGCGGTCACAAAAGAGGTGGAGGAATTGGTCAAGGCAGGTATTGTCAGACCGGTGAAATACCCTACTTGGATATCTAACCCCGTGTTGGTAAAGAAGTGTGACGGAAGCTGGCGGATGTGCATTGACTTCAAGAACATCAACTCTGCCTGCCCCTAGGATTACTATCCTCTGCCGGAGATCGACTGGAAGATTGAGTCGGTCATGGGGTATAAATACAAGTGTTTCTTGAATGCTTATAAAGGATATCACAGTACAGAGATGGCAAGGGAAGACGAAGAAAGCGCATTTTATACCGAACATGGGACCTCTGCTACACTAAGATGCCATTCGGTCGAAGAATGGGAGCTACCTACCAACGGATGATAGACTCCGCCTTCAGTCCTGAGATAGGGAGGAACACGAAGCATATGTGGATGACATTGTCATCAAGCGAGGAAGAACAGGGAATGCTAGCGGACATAGCAGAAACATTTGATAACCTCTGGAAGATAAACATGAAACTAAATCCCAAGAAATGCTCCTTCGGGATGGAAGAAGGAAAATTCCTAGGGTACATGGTAACTTCAGAAGGAATCCGGGCAAACCCAAAGAAGAAAAAGGCGATAGTGGATATGCAGTCACCTAGGACCTTGAAGGAGATGCAGAGCCTCAGCGGCAAACTGGCACCACTTAATCGTTTCTTATCCCGTTCCGCCGAAAGATCCCTACCCTTCTTCGAAATGCTCAAAAACATCACTAAGGAGAATAAGGAAGAGTATCGATGGACAGAAAAGGCGGAAGAGGCATTCCAGGAGCTGAAGAAGTTAATAATGGACCTCCCCTCGTTAACAACAACAAAGGCGGAGGAGGCATTGTACGTGTACCTTGCGGCTGCTGACGAAGCAGTCAGCGCGGTCCTGCTCACCCAAAGGAAAGGAAAACAGCTGCCGATCCGCTATGTAAGTCGGACACTCAATGAAGCAGAAAGGAACTATGCTCCAATCGAAAAGCTAGCACTCTGTTTACTACACATGTCAAGAAGGCTCCGGAGATACTTTGAGGCACACCCCATAAAGGTGATCACAGACCAACCCATAAAGCAGATCCTCAACAAGCCAGAAGCATCCGGGAAGCTAGCCAAGTACTCAGTGGAATTGGGCGCTTACAACATCACCTACGAGCCCCAGAACACAATTAAGGGTCAGGTTTTGGCAGACTTTCTGTCAGAAACCCCCATCGGAGAAAAGGGCAATAAGTATTTTGAACAGCCGGCGGTAAAAAAGAAGGAAGAAGGAAAGTGGCTTTTGTATACGGACGTAGCATCCAACAACAAGGGTTCCGGAGCTGGCCTTGTACTGATCAACCCAGAAGGAATGGAGTTCACTTACGCCATCCGGCTTGAGTTTGAAAGCACTAACAATGAAGCCGAATACGAAGCCCTGGCGGAGGGCTAAGGATGGCGGAAAGCATGAAAGTCGCATAACCTTGAAGTCGGGTGGACTCTAAGGCAGTGGCCAATCGATAAACGGGGACTATGTGGCAAGTCATGAAAGTATGATCAAGTATTTGACGAAGGCAAAAGAATACATAGCTGGCTTCGAAAATTTCTCCATCCGGAACATCCCCAGAGGTCAGAATCAAAAGGCAGATGTCCTTAGTAAACTAGCCACGGTCGCTTTCGACCACTTGACGAAGGAGGTACTAGTGGAGGTGCTGAGAGAAAGATCGACGGAAAGTAAGGAAGTTAATAATGTCGTTGAAGAAGGAGACAACTGGATGACCCCTATCATTCGGTGTCTTGAGGAAGGAATTTGGCCGGAAGATCCTAACGAAGCCGCACCACGAGGATGAAAATCAGCCGTATGTCATGGAAGACGGAGTGCTCTACAAAAAGCTTACACGGTGCCTATGATGAGGTGCGTCGGTCCTCTACAAGCGAACTACGTCATAAGGGAAATACACATGGGGGCATGCGGAATGCACTCCGGTCCTCGCTCAGTGGTAGCGAAAGCCATGCGGCAAGGGTACTACTGGCCCACTATGCACCGGGATGCTCGAAACGAAATAATCAAGTGCGACTCCTGCCAGATCCACTCCCCGGTGCCACAGCTACCAAAAACGAAGCCGACGCCCATTATGGCCCCATGGCCCTTTTACCAATGGGGTATGGACATAGTAGGCCCCTTACCTTCGGCAGCCGGAAAGGTCAAATTCCTCTTGGTCGCCATCGACTATTTCACCAAGTGGACGGAGGCCAAACCATTAGCGAGGATCACTGGAAAGGACGTCACGAAATTCGTATGGGATAATATAGTGTGCCGCTTCGGTCTTCCCGCCATCATCGTCACGGATAATGCCAAACAGTTCATAGACAATCCCTTCAAGAGCTGGTGTGAAAAGCTCAACATAAAGCAGATCAACACCGTCGTGGCACATCCATAGGCCAACGGACTGGTAGAAAGGGCAAACAAAAGCTTGATGGAGGGAATCAAAACAAGGTTAGGGCGTGCAAAAGCAGGATGGGTGGACGAATTACCGAACGTTCTTTGGGCTCTCCGGACATCCATCAAGACGAGCAATGGAGAGACGCCCTTCAGGCTCACCTACGGGAGCGAAGCGGTAATACCGGCAGAAATAGGCATGCCGACATACAGGGTGAGAAGAATAAGAGAAGGCCTCGAAGAGGATGACCCCCTCCGGACGGAGGAACAGAATGAAGAGGAAATTCGCCTCAATCTTGACCTGCTCCAGGAAAGGAGGGAAGAAGCGGCGATGATGAAGCTCGATACAAAACAAAGCGGAAAAATACTACAACCAAAGCGGCCCTTGGTATCCTTCAAACCGGGTGAATTCGTATACGAAAGATAGAAGCAGTGAGTCGAAGATCAAGGCAAAGCTGGGACCAAAGTGGCGGTGAGGTCCCTATCGGATCAAGGAAGCGGGCCTCAACGGATCCTACAAATTAGAGACCTTGGACGAAGAAGAAGTTCCCCGGAAGTGGCATGCAATGAATTTGAAGAAGTGTTTTCTTTAAAAAAGTATTCACAAGAAAAGTGTAAGCCTACGGGCATGAATTATGTTGTTTCCATTACCAGTAAGCAATGATATATTCCCCCCGCCTATGACGGAGGAGGAAAATTTTCCATGACTACATCTTATGCAAAAAGGGAAGGGCATGAACCGGCGGAGATTAGCTACCTCCGTCCGTACATCCGAAAACCCTCCAATTAAAATAAATTTACCCCCGTAAGTGCAATGACACTTGGGAAGGCCATATACCATTCGGTGGCACATACCCGAATAATGCTAAGACATTAAGGGATGAGCCGAGGCATATGTGCCCAAGCGGCATGCAGATACCGGGGCGTGTGACGCCAGGGGATGAGCCCCAGGTAAATTTACCAGCAGCGAAACATTACCCCAAAGTTGCTAAGTCACTAGGGAAGGCTGCAGCATATTTGCTCACGGGCATAATTTAACGTGAAAAGTGCCAAGTCACTAACAAAAGCGCAAAAACATACACAAGGATATACATATAAAAAATGGCCGTCCGGAAATACGGATGACCTAAATAACATTACGAAGGTGCGAAAGTAAATTGTTTAAGTTACAACCCAAAGGCACGCAGGCCCACCACAATACAAACAAAACATTGTCTTAACATTGAAAAGTTTACAAGGCAAGATAACAGCTAAGACCCTTCGGAAGTGCCCGCACCAGGGGTAGATCCGGATCCTTCAGGGAGTATGTTCATCAAGTCCGTAAGAGGTAGGTGGTAGGAACGCTTAATCTTCTCAATATAAGGAAAAGACCTCAGGAACATCTCATCATATGCAGCAACAAACCCTTTGACCGCCTGCATATTAAAATCTTTCTGAGTAGCAAGGATCCTGCTGACCTCCTCCTCACTGCCACCTTCCCTAAGGCCATCCAAATAACCAGAATCTATTGCAGCGTTAAAAACACTTCCCCAAGCTTGCTGGTATTCGTCACTCCCGTGTAAGCGCCGGATGACCGTCGGAATCAACTCCTTCACATAATTAAACCTCAAGATCTCCTCATGGCCCGCACTCACAGCGAACTTCTCAACGTCAGCTCTTAAAACCGCAGTTTCCTTCTCAGATTCGTCCAGCTCCTCCGTCTTCTTCTTTAAAGCCTCTTCCAACGATCCCACCTTTCTCTCTTTCTCCTCATCTTTAGCCTTCAACTCATTTAGCTCTCTCTCCAAAGAAGCCAGGCGGGAACCCATCTCCTCTTCCTTCCGGCCACAGTCACGATGAGATTCTTGGAGGGCTTGATTGTCTTGAGCAAGTTTCTGATTAACCTCCATTTGAACCCGGAGACTATTTTGAGCTTCGGAAAGTTGAGAGTCGACGCTACAACAGGTGAAGTGGGCTTTATAGAGCTCTGCATAATGATGGTCTAAGCGCTCGAACCTCTTAAATACATCGGCAACAGCCATAGATCCATGACATAGCTCGAACCACCCTCTGTACAAGGCCCGATCATCAGGAAAATCCTCCTGTTCCGCCAAGATGAAAGGTTGGGCGAGGTTGCTCATCATATCTTGACACTGAACAACGTCATTCAAACTGGTGTTGGCCGACAAGATCCAGCCAGGAATGAACGGCTCCCCGGAACACATCCGGCCAAACCCACCTGAAAAAGAAGGAGTCAGACTTGCGTAAACAAACAAGAAAAAGAGAGCCCCGGAATAATAAAGCAGCCGTGAAGTACCTCCGACAAAAGTGCCGCCCTGAGTAGCACCTTGAACATTCTTCACCGGCGCAATCGTTCCAGCTTCTGCAAGGAGAAAACACTTGTAAAAAAAATGATGCAAATAAACAACAAGACACATCCCAAGCTTAAGAAGCATACCTTGACCGGATGTAAAGGGAATCGTCCACGAGAATAACGGGAGGAGCCTCCACCGAAGTAGTCTCCTGATCACGAGGACCACCTTCCGGATCACGAGAACCACTCTCTAGCTCACCACCACCACCACCACCTACGCTCCTCTGGTCGGGCCCCAAAGTATTTATGGGAGACCCGTCGAGTCGGCTGAGAGTTACCGGACTCGGACGAAGATCAAGAGGCGTGTTAGGTCTCCTCCTCTTTAACAAAGATGATGGCCCAAGCACTCTTTTCTCCTGTTGTTTCCTTTTCTTCTCTTTGGCCTTTAAAACACCCTGATTGGCCTTTTCCACAATCTGCTGCACCCGGCTGGGCTCCGGAACCTGCGTTCCCACCTCCAGAGGGTCACATCTTTGGGGTATCTCCCCTTCCTCAGCAAGAGCACGACCTTTTCCCAATCTCGACCCTTGATCAGACCTTAGGCGCAAGTAACGAGACATGGTAATAACTGCACAAAGTAAGAAGAAATCATAAGCGGATATATGTAAAAAAAAAAAAAAAAAAAAAAAAAAAGGGGGGGGGGGTTTGCGTTACCATTCTTCTCGATATCCTTAAACTCCGGGCGAAAGCCAGAATGCTTCCAGACCTTCGTCAACCCAACTTCATACAAAAGACCCGAACGAACAGGCCTCAACTCCACTATCCCCTCACACAACTTTGCCACATCAGCATCCGAATAACCCCCTGACGGAGCATCATCTGCAACGATGGAATCCGGATGCCTCCAAGGCATAGCATCCGGGATAGCTCTCCGGTCTATCAGAAAAAAATTGTCCTTCCAGTTTTTCAAACTTGAGCACGTTTCCTTAAATATACGTCCCAGAGAGTTCCCTCCGATTCGGCTGGCAAACGAGAACCAGTATCCCTGCTTATTCAACTCATAAAACACCCGAAATAGATTCACGGTGGGTTCAATCTCAAGACTTCGGCAATATATTTCAAACATAACATGTCTATTCAGCCTGATGGGCACAAGTTGTGATATATGAACCTTGAAATACCTAATCACCCTCAGAAGAAAGGTGGAAAACGGAACCCGAACTCCCGAAAACGTAAGATACTGCTCATACAATCCGATGGCATCCTTCGGCAGATTGTCCATGGTAAAGTCCATCGGAGGTAAACGAGGATGGAGGTCCATAGGAATCCCATACTCATTGATGAGACCTTCCGGATCCCTTCGGAAAGCACGGAGGAATATATATGCATGTCCGATTGGGGGCAAGGTCGAAGCGGATGATCCGAGCGAAGCGGATGCTCAACCGGAAGCCATAGAATACGAAGAGGTAACGCAACGTAATTGAAATAAAAGAAAGGCGCGCCAGTCTTGCCGGAGTATTCGAAAGCAAATAGTAAAAAGTGAAGAATAGAGTAAAAATAACAAATGAGGGTAAAAGGTTTTATATAGGCAAAGGAAGTGGGGACACGAAATGTCGCGTCGTGTCAGAGGGGGACGGATCTGAACCGTCAACGGAAGCCATCTGCCACGTGGCACGATCCCACTAAATGCGGTATATATTATTTTAACTTGCTTTCACCCAATGGGCTTGGGCCCATTGCCCATGACGAAGCCCATAAGGCCAAAGCATGCCCAGTCATCCTGAATGAACCCAACAGACAGACAAAGTTAAGTATCACGTCACTTGTCATAAACAAATAACATGATACTGGGGGGGACATGACGACGTATATGCCCCTTCGGCCCAATGACCAGAGTGGCCCAATGCTTTGCTGAAGGACCCAACACTGTCCGAAGAGTTCAATACATTACCGAAAGGGTCCAATATTATACCGGAGCAACCCAAGTCTATACCATAAGGTGCTTCGATAACCATCCGTCCAAGGGCGGCCGGACCGACAGTACCTTTTGGCATCTAGCCGGATACACTTTGTCATATGCTCACGGGTGTGAACACGGCCGGGGGCGATGTCGAAGGACAACATCGATCCCGATAGCATCAACGGTCCTATAAAGTACAACATACCCAGGGACCAGATAGTGACATCAGGTAATATAAATACGCATACAGTAATTGAGAATAAGGTATCATTTCTCACACACATACATTTTAACATATACCTTCCGGTAAAACACATACTCATTCTCACGCCGGAGTCGGGTCCTGGGATAACACCCAGGGCGAGACTAACGCGTTGCTCATCTTAGCAGGTATCTAGAAGGCTTATCCCTAAGGCTATAAGGCTTATTGTTTTACTCTAATAAAATTCATTTATTTATAGTGTATATTTTGTTGATTAAAGGGAAGTAGGATTAAATCGAATTGAGATTTTACGATTTTATGGTAAAATCGATTTTATTTAAGATCTTATGCCTTTAAAGTTCTATAAAAAGTTTACTCGTTTTTATTTAACGAAATCAAAAAATCAAAAGATTTTAAAAGCTAAATTGAGAGCATAACATCTATGATTTAAAATAGGGAAAATTCTCTAAATGCCCAGTTGCCCAACTTTATTACCCCAAATGCCCCACTTTTTTTTCACTTCTCAAAATGCCCCATGGGCAACTCTATCAAATATTTGGGCCCACGTTGTACTTACAAAGTACAAATCTTACACTTTGTCTGTTAGGCAACTTTGACATAATATATTGGCAACTGACAATTCAAATAAGTTGAGCAACTTGGCCCCACACATATGTACTTTTGGGCAACTATCTATAAAAACCAATTTTAAATGCAAATCGTTGGACAACTTGGCCCACACATATGTCTTTTGGGCAACTCTATAAATACCACTATATACCATACAAATACACCTTTAATAAACCAAATTACATATCCCAAAAAATTATTTATTATCCTAATACACCTAAATACAAAACACAAAATACCCAAATCATCCCAAACACACACTACTGCTTTACCCCACACACACCTTCCCTCTCAGAGGCGAAAAATCATCAACTTGAAAGATATCCTTCCTCTCAAACTCAATAATCCAACGCCCTAATCCTACTCCCTCAATAGTTCTTCTTCCATACGACGCATATTCGTACATTCAAATCAATCCGACGATATTCAGTACAATCAATTTGTTCTTCAACATCTCAAGAATCCAACCACGAACATGTTTGATGCAAAGCTAACGGTCCGATCTAGATTAGAACATATTGCTACTATTAAAGGTGCACTGAATGTGAATAGAACCAAATTGTTTAGAGAAACTGTCTTTGGCCCTTGGTTAGATTTTCCTAAGTATTCCCCTGACAACCACTTATACCATTATTTTATATCAAAATGCGATTCGGTGTCAAAAGTTAGTGATTGTTGTCCACCTTTAACTTTTGTACTAGGTGATAATGTTTTGATTTTGGCATGAACAATTTAGTCTTCTAACCGGGTTTCGTTTAGGACCAGTAGATAAAAGTGAAAGTGACCACGGCCATGTTGTTAAGGGTTTAACATATAGTCCTTTTTTGATCGGTTGTTTCCCGATAAAAATAAAACTAAGAACAAAAAAGTTAAGGGTGATGACCTTTTGGCTTTGGTAAAGTTGGCGGAAAGGTGGGAATTGTTATCCAATGAAGATCTTTGTGAGGGTTGCTTTGTTGGTGATTGCAACATTTGTATTTATTGGTCGGGAAGGAAGGTTTAATGTTTCTGACCATTTGCTAAGGAATGTTGAGGATTTTTGTGTATGGAATGAGTATCCATGGGGTGAATACATGTGGGCTCATCTGATAAAAGAACGGTGAATGTTGTTCCTAGGCATCTTGAGGCGAATCAAAAAGCCCCTTCCAAAAGATCCAAAAAGAACAAACATACACTCTGTATGGATTTACATGGGTGTTGAAGGTTAGATTTTACTTGTAACATACATTATTTGTGCTTGTATATATTCTAATGGTTAATCTAAATAATGTGTTGGCATTGTTCATTAGCCATTGGCTTGGTTCCCTAGGCATTGTTATGTAGTCAGTGTAAGTGTTTGTGTAGATTTAAGGATGTTATGGTTGATGGTTTCGCACTAGATAAATACATAGAAACGATTTGTAAACAGTTGGTTGAAACCAGCGACAATGTGTCTTCATCCACCGCTAGTTCGAAGAACCCATTCGCCGCAACAACACGTTATGTAATTGTATCCCTGTTACTACATATCACCCTTTGCTATCCTAACCACTGCAACCATAATCACAACCACTATAATCACAATCACTAACTCTTAATTCGATGTATTTGTTTTTTCAAATTTGGATTATGGAGACATTCCCAAGCGGCTCAGTTCGGACCAAAGACCGAGAGAAGATCCCACGTTGTCTAGCTTGGTCAAAGTAAAAACTTTGAAAAAAACATTACGATTTTATTTGATCCGGTAAGTAAAACCCAAAATTAGTTAACCGTTGGTTGTTTTATTGCATTTAGCATATCGCTTATCTCCTTTGTTATTTAGGCTTTCGGACCACTCTGAAGATTGTACCGACAAATGCCGGTGAGTTGTCCGTGGTACATTCGCAGTATGGAGTACATCCGTCAACTAGATTCCCAACTTGTTGAAAGAAGAGAAGAGTTGGCTGACCAACTGATGGTGGAAAAAGAGGAAGCTATGGTGGTCCGGATGTATCGTGGAATTCAAGCCGATTTAAATGTCCCTTTCTACGCCGTTGAAGTAGTTCGGAAGGTCAAACGTCTAGTGTCAATGACAAAGCTGTTGAAGAAGAGATTGTTGTTGGGTTTGGTGAAATGCTGAATATGAATGAGCACGAGAAGGTTGAAGATGTTGTAGTCGGTAATGTTGAGGTTGCAGATGGGATCAAATGTGACAAAGCGGAATCGTCACATACCTTAGATAAAGATCACTTTCGTGTCGAGCTTAAATCCCTTAAGTCCAGGGTTGGTAGTATAGAAGAACGTGTAGGAGTAGTTGGTGTATCACAGCTCTTATGTGAGTTACAGTACAAAAAGAATTGTGGTAATTGAGGAAGCTTTAGGAATAAAGTCACAAGATGATGTTGGTGAGATTAAGGTAAGAAGTTGTTATTTGAATTTTTATTACTTCATTCCACCAAAATGGTCTCTTTGAGTTCCTAAGTAAGTTCACTTTTTTACAGGTGGATAGTGTTGATGCCAAGAAACCGTTGGCTACTAGATGAACACACCCCAATCGGGACCAACGTAGGATCCGATGACAATGAGCTGTTGTATACCGATTCGATGAGTTTACGGGCCTATGACCCAAGTTATGAAAGCTGCTTTATCGGAGGTCCGACGATGCTCATCATTCCAACAATATAATGCGGTGGATAACAAATTTGATTGTCTTTGCCTTACCAAATTTGAATGATGAGTTCTCGACATTGCTTATGATGGGTTTGATCCAACTCTGTTGGCGATACGCATATATATATATTGTTTTTTTCCCCTTCTTTTACTTTTTTCTATTTCAATATTAAACCCACATACTCTTTATCTAGGAATCGATGGATGTGAATGGTGCGGAAAAAGAAAATGAGTCACGAAGGGTAAAGAAATTGTTGTGTGGCTGCCACCTTTGGTGGGAATGGTTTGTGCAGTTTACGCTTACATTGTTAGAACCGTGTACGCAGCAGGAGCTTCCGGTAGACAACGTTTATGATCCCATGCAGGTCTGCGCAAGTAGACACATTGGATATGGAGGTTGAGGAAACGGCTATGGAAGGGCGGATACACAAACTGTTGAAGTGATATGCCTTGATGATGAGGATGGGCAGGATGTTTTCAAGGTACATTTAATTATCTTCTCATTTGTTAACAACAAATGATGCATAATAGTAGTACAATCCCAGAGCAGACATGGCAAAAATAACTTGAGCAAAGACATTATTAGCAACAAACAAGTCCCTGCTTTTCATTTGATTACTATATACATTAATACATTTTGCATAGATAGCACATAAACACACAGTAAATGGTAGAGATGATCAAAAGATCATGCAGATGCGTATCATTTCACGGGAACTGGAGCTAAATGCTGCGAACCATGGCATCTTTATCGAGAAACTCAGGGGCTTGATGGATCTCTAAGTGTGTGTCTTTTCAGTGTGTTCTATGTTGTTCGTTGTTTTTGCAGTAGTATGTGTCCATTATCTTATTATGAGTGTTCTTGTAGTGGTTGTGTGTGACCCATGAAATGCGATTGTAAGATATTGAATTGAATAAAACGGGTTGTTAAATTTGTATGAATTCATGTTTTTTTTCATTCGCACTTTAATTTTAAATTGTGGTTTGATTGTGGTTACCATAACAGTGTGTGCATATTAAGTATTGTTGGATAGAATTACCTCACAAGTACTAGTTGCAGTGGTTTGTGTTAAACTAGCCGTGGTTTCTTCTGAACTAGCCGTGGTTTCTTCTCCACTAGCCATGGTTTCTTCTCCACTAGCCGTGGTTTCTTCTCCACTGTCAGTGGAACCACGGATATAAGCATTGTTGAAACCACGGGTAGAAGGATCAAAGCACTGATGAATATGTCATTAAAAAATATGTTAACAAGAAAATTATATACTCTCACAGACAATATATATTCATGTGTTGCCATAGGATGCCAGCCACAATGAAACATGATTGACCCGAAGATGTTAATCATCTATGTGAGTATTAAAAATGCCATGTGAGTATTAACTATGGGTTGATAAACACAAAAAACATCAGGATATATGCATTAGCAAGGCTCAGATCTGTAAAAGGGTTGATAAACACAAAAACATCAGGATATAACCGCCGTGGCTGCAAAATAATGTAATAAAATTGCCATGCCAACATACGGTAAATCACATCATTTGCTTATCAAATAAGATAATCATCATCACGGCCTCTTGCATGTACTAAATGCTTAATTAAATAACCAAAAGCTGCCCAATAAATCAACTATGTTACTACATGTGGGCCCATGTCAACTATATGGGAGAGGTTCCACCTGCACCACATTTATTGACATATTAAGGGTAATAAATTTTTAAACTTACCCACCTTATAATGTGAATTTAAATTAAAGTGGTGTTGGTAAATAGGTTAAAAATTTTTATCAAAAATGTCTACAAAAGACTTCAGCCAACAATTTCCGGAACAAAAGACTTGCCAACAGGTTTCTGAAAAAAGAATTTGGCCAACACTTGATGAAGAACAACTTTTACTAGAAATGGAGGAGGCTGCTATTAAGGAAGAAGAAGAATGGGAGAAAGCACAAAGAGAAGCTGCTCTTAAGGAGGAAGCCGAAAGGGGGCGACTTATGCTCCAGGATGAAGAAGTCTTGTTAGAGATGGAGGAAGCTGCTTCGTATGGATCAAGCTGAAGAACAACGAGACGTCGGACAGAGAATTCAATGCATTGTATGCAGAGTGGGATGAGAGCAGATTTGAAGGTTGCTCTGAGTATCTTTACGACGATGGTTACGACTCTAATAACTCTCAAACTTGGGATCACCCGGATTATATTTAGTTGTGTCGCAATTTATTTTTCGGATGTATTTTGTTTCGTTAACCCACGGTTTGCACCATCATCAACTCGCTTTATTCACTTAGTAGCACTTATCTTACAATGGTTTAGTGACTTACTCTACAACAACATCCATCATTTTGTTTGTCAAACTTAATAAGTACCAACAAATCACTAAAACCACAAGAACAATTAATCACCCAATACGTTAACCCTAAAATATCGAAACCCAAAATCAAACAAGAACAATTACGTTAAAGTTAACCCTAAATTAGCGAAACCATAAATTATCGAAACCCTAAACTAGCGAAACCATAAATTAACAAAACCATAAATCAATAGATGAAAATACGTAAAATTACTTACCCTAGCCCAAAATGTTTTTCTGATAGACATTAGATCGGACACTGTGGTGGCGATGTACAGGTCGAGAAGTGTGTTAGCTCTTGTTGAGAAGTGTGTTGAGGAAGATTGTGTTGATAAGTGTGGTGGTTTCAAATAAAAAGTGTGTTGAGGAAGTTTCACTGTATAAATGTATAAATGTATAAAGGTATAAAGGTTAAAAAATTGCTTATACCATTTTTTAATTTCTTTTATACATTCAATGCCATAAAAATACTTTATACATCATAAGTTGCCCAAAGTACAACCTTGTGGGACCCAGTTGCCCAATATTTATGTACTTTTTAAGAATAAAAAAAGATCATACTTTTTGGCAAAAAAGCAAAAATGATTCTTGCATTGAAAGTCAAAGTCGCCAAACTATAGCTCTATACACTTGTACTAGATAAGTCTGAGTTGCCCCACAAAATGGGACACATGTCATCTATTTAGGATAGTTGCCCAAATATTCAGTTGGGAGAGTTGCCCATGGGGCATTTTGAGAAGTGAAAAAAAAATGGGACATTTAGGGTAATAAAGTTAGGCAACTGGAGCATTTAGAGAATTTTCCCTTTAAAATACTAGTAGATGAAGTCTTGAAAGTTGGGATATTCTTTATCGTACATATCTTTTTCCAAGAACAAATCTTACCAAGATAAATCAGGTATGAAAAGTAACCTTGATTGCATCACAAAGATTTGATCACGATATGATAAATACTTTTTCACCTTATCGATACTTTGTTGTTAAATTGTGGGGTTTGTTTCAAGGTTTTTAAGATCAGGATAATATTTATGATTGTTTTCGTCTTTGTAAAATCGTAATCGTAAGATCATATCGAGATCCTAAGATTTTATTATAATGTCATTTTTTAATAGTATTTGTAATATTATTTAAATCTACAAATTATTATATAATATAAACAAAAAATTATATAAATGATTCATGAAAATGTTGTCTTAAATTATAAATATGAAATGTTTAAAAAGAATAACATGTTGTTTTTTTAATTTTATTAAAAGATAATCCGTAACCTTGTAAATTTTTGTTTGTGGTTTGAGAAACGTAAGATTGGATCGGATTAAATCTTAAGATCCTATGATCAAGATCGGAATTCTATAAGATCTTAAGCTTGCTAAGATCCTACGTAGGATCCGAATCGTTTTTGCTTTGTAAAATCGTAAAATCGTAAAATCTTAAAATCATGATCGAAATCTTAACGAGTATGATTTGTTCATCTCTTATTACAAAACTATGCGGATACTACAGTGAAAAACAAATCAATACATGTATAAAAAACATACGTTTTTTAGTTGGAATACAATATTAAAGCAAAGTTGAGTAGTAAATTCTTTTATACACATGATGCATAGAACATTTCTCAACCCATCTTAAATAATATTAATCAGTCAGTATAATAATAAAATCTTTCAAACGTAAACATCAACTAAACTACTGTAGTAAACTACGACACAATAGTAATTTTGCTCAAACACAAAAGTTGATAGTGCAAATTAGATTATCAATTATGCCATCTTTTGATATATATAGATTAAAGAATCACTTGATTAGGGTTGATTATTTTCTGAACGGCGAATTTTATAAAAAAAAGCTAGCAAGAAGCTAGAAAATTACGAAGAAATAAGATAAGGGTTTTTAAGCCAATCTATCCGGTTGAAAGAAGCCTTACATCTAAATCTACACCAATAAAAAGAACGAGCGACTATATCATCGAAAAGAGTCGCTTTCGAAAGAGGATTCGAACCAAAAAGAGATTTGTTACGAAAATTCCAAACAAACCACCACATAATTTAGCAAACTCCTTCAAGCAACTGTTTAAGGTTAGAATGCATTCGAAGATTCGAAATCCATCCACCCATTCCTCGAACGCAAAAATCTCCACGAAGATACAATCCCACCAAAAGGAAATCTTACGATAAAGCTCTATCACCATCGAACATGCAAAATATATATGGCTAGTAGATTCCACTGCCTTGCCACAATTTGGACAAAGGATAGCATCGATCGCCATACCTCTACAAGAGATATTGAGCCTAGTAGGTTAACAATCCGGAAAATGATTGGGAGGCCTAAAATATTTGATTAATTGTGTGCCTAATAGATGTGTCAATTGATTATTGGTTTGTGAAAAAGTGGGTCCCCTATTGTCCCCAATAAGATGCTGACACATATGTTTAGGCATGTTATTAGGCATACGAGTTAGTCATCCCAATCAATGCTCTAACAATCCAATCTAACTTTTCATGCATGAACATTAACCATTATAGGCACTGCGTTAATCCAACGAGATTTGGATGAAACCTCTGGCAATAAACTACAACCTTCTAACCGAAGCCACAGAAAACTCACCTTAGCCCTCCAATGACCACACACATCTATCTCGCATGGCAGGAAGAAGAGTTCCCTTCACGATAATGCACATCTCAGATAACTGAGCTTGCTCAGCTCTACCCCTCGGAGAACGACGTAAAAAAGAACCTATATCAATATGTGACAACTTCGAAGCAACATAAATACTTTTAATAGACTCCAATGAATACACTCTAGGATACAACGTTTGGAACGCAACATCACCCCTCCAAAAATCCTCCCAAAATAATACCAACCCCGTTTCCCATTTATTTCTTTAACATATTTTAACAGATTAATACCTCTTTTCTTAAGTTGGGCCACATCTCGAATGATGTCTAACCAAGTAGACGTATGTGAAGGAATCAACTCTTGACAAAGATTGTCATACTCTCCATGAACCGCTTTAATCACCCTAGCCCATTGTGAAGAACTTTGATTACGAAAGCGCTACACCCACTTAAACATGAGAGCACGGTTCAATGCATAAAAACTCGACACACCTAAACCTCCTTTCTATTTGGAAGCCAACACTTTATTCCATTTCACCCATATCGGTTTCTTAACGTTATACTCCGCTCCGTTAAAGAAATTACAGCGAATAGACTCCATTTTCTTTAACACCTGCATGGGAACTTTGAACATCAACATATAATAAATAGGTGTTGAACCCAAAACCGATTTAAAAAGAGTTAACCTTCCACCAATGACAGAGTCTTCATCTTCCATTTAGAAAGTAGCGTTAACAGTTTGTTTACAATCTCATTCCATGATTGAATATGAGACATAGACCCACCAACTTTAATCCCTAAATAAGAAAATGGAGATTTAAATGTCATAAAACCAATCTTCTAAGCTGCCTGATCCACTTTAGCCATGTCCACCCCTATACCCATTAATTTACTTTTGTTCATATTAATGCGAAGGCCAGAAGCACGATAAAAACACTCCAACAATTTCACTGTATTAACAATATTTAAGTCGCTCCACTAACCTATGAAAACAACATTGTCAACATGAAATAAATGTGAAAGTTGCAAAGATGATCCAGTGTGAACTCCTTTAAATAAACCTGCATCCGCAACTTGCTGAAACAAAATGTGAACTTGATTAGAGGTGATTTATTCGATAAATTTGCTAAATATGGTGCAAATAAGTTGTTAGGCTCGAGATTGCAAAATCAACCTTATCGAAACAAAATTATGTTCTTAAAAAAGTTAATTATATTGTTCATTAAGAAGTGACATCATTTTTATTCTTGTTATCAGCAATAATTATCAACGCGTCATTACCATTACCGTAAAATCATCATCAGCCACCATTGCTTCCTCTTTCTTTAAAAACGTGCATTACGCATCAATATTTTTTTTTATCTAACTGATTATAAAACGATGTATAGTAACTTAATGCCTTTGAAAAAGTAAAGACAACTGATGTGTCGTTGTTTGTAGGTAATTTATGTATTTAAGTTTTAAATTTATATTTTGCCGACTTTACTTATAATAAACACTAACGGACAGTTACCCGATCGATGGTGAGCTAGTTGGGTAAGTAGGGTGTCGATCACTAAGAGTGGAACGTTAACACTTAAATCTATCAGTATTTTAATTATGTAAGTTAGTCTAATTAAAGCTAATTCTAACGCAGCAAAAGGGTTTTTCAGCCTGAGAGACTGGCACGCGGTTTAGATTTAATAAACCTATAAATGCAATGAGATAGATATAACACACAAGCAGAAACACGGATAAAAAGAAGAGGTCAAGCCGATAGTAACGAAAATGTATTACCCAATTTTAGTCATATAAGATGTCTGATTAGTCTAAGAGCTTTAACGACGATACTCACGACCTGGCGTTTCTGACCTAAATCTAGGCAGCCCCTAAACTCTAGATTTGCGTATTAAGTTTCTCAACATATCTAATCCTGTCACGATTAGTTGAAATCCGCATAAAGTGCAAGTTAATGATTATCAATTTATCATTTATCCCCTAAGGGCTTACATCAACATATTAACAAATATGAATGAAGTAATAAACGTAATCAATTTATCATTTAGATCGACTTATGTCAATCTAGTCTTGGCGTGTTGGATATTGATAGTAAGAGAAGCATATAAACCAAACAAAGAGATAGAGTTAAAGAGACACAACCACAACACGAGTATTTTTAGTGGTTCGGCTACAAGGAAACCTTCCTTACCCTACTCCACTCCCCGAGTACCCAACTCGAGAGTTTGTAATCACTACACACTACAAGCTCCTTTAACCGGCGAGAAGCCTTTCACAACATCGCTTAATATTTATCAGGTACAAAGCTAAATATCGGGTTCGTCCACATGGTAACCAAACCTACGTCGCTTACACTTTATCCGGTACAAGGCTAGATACCGAGTTCCATTACAATGGAGGAACCAAAACCCTATACACCAAGTATCACAAAACACATCGACACCCCCATATCGAATATACCTATTAACACAACATACCAACACCTTTAACTAACACAACAAACTAATGTAGAAAGAGAAGAAACATCAAGAAATTCACTTCAGTGGTCTTGATTAAGACGAAGCCTAGCAACTCATCACCTTGAGCTTGCAAGTCTTCAAGAGGTCCTGATCTCGCTTTTAAGAGGAACATAGAGAATCACAAAGAGAAAAGCTACATAGAAGATCCTTAGATCTGAGGTTAGAGAGGTTAGAACATAGAGAGAAGATATGTCTAAGAGGGGTAAAGAATAATAAAGAAATAGCTCACTATTTATAGAGATTTCTGCCTACTGTTCACTTGTATCCGCCGGATCCCTTCCCTGAGGGATCTGGCCAGTGTAAACCAAGGGATCCGGCATACTTGGTAAACCAGTTCAGATTTTGGGTTACAAACCGGGTTATGGGTTATGGGGCATGGTCCATGGATAGGTGATGTCATGACTGATGTCAAAAGACATATTGGGTCATTGGTCATGGACTTTGGGTCATGGTTTATGGACTTTGGGTCATGGGTTTTACTCATTATTGATGTCATGCAATGGGTCATGGATTTTGGGTCAAGCTCCATGGGTCATAGGTTTTGGCCATGGGTTATGGGTCATGAGTAATCCAAGCCTTTTACAAGTTTACATTTAAACAAGTATACATTTTTATAAAATGTAAGTAACAAACATTACTTATAAATGTTTCATAAAAATGGTTTTAGTTTTATGTAAACTATTTAACTAAACATGTTTAAGGAATTATATGTTTAGTGAAATGAGTTAGTAACTTATTGGCTCAACAATTTACGTATTTTAGTTATTACATTAAAATGATTTTACGTTTGCTATCGACAAAATATTAGAAGATCGTAAAATATAAATAAACGTTTTTACAACTTTGTATTAACAAATAGATATACTTTATACTATTTTTACGGGACATATTCTAAGATAAACTATATACTTACTAGGTTGTGTTGAGCCTCTACCGTTGAGCCCTACTACTTGATACTGTTTGTGATATTTTGATTCTTCATTTGCTAAAGTGAGTTCTCGTAGCCCCTTTTCTATTATGTTTTCCTCGGGGGAAACTTGTACTCAAATTGTGTTTTTCTACAGTTTTTATGTTGTGACTTACTATTTGACTATTCTTGGACATTATGTGTGACTTGACCGCAATATGTGCCTGACTATGTGTTCATATATGCGCAACTGTTTAACTCCGTGACGGAGCCGAAACTTGTTGATAGTACTATCTGTGGGATTGTGCCCCACTATTAGTAACATGTGTGTAACATTTTTGGCAGGTTGAGTTGTCGCATGACTCTTGTTTCTTTACGTGCTTATATGTGTGTGTCTTGCTCGCATATGTCCTAAACTATTATTCACAGCTCCGTGGTTTTACTTTCAAACCTACGAGCTCACCAACATTATGTTATCATTTTCTAATACCAGTTTCAGGTGATCATTATTAAGGTATTCGAAGGCACTTTCATTGGAGTCAGAATATATGTTATCTTGCTACCATGTTTTCAAGACAAAATGGATTTAAAAGAGACATGTTTTACTTCCAAATTTTAGCCGAGAAATGTTTTGTAATAAGGTAAACTATTGTTGTAACAATTGCAAGGTATGAATCTATAATGTTATGCAATGTGCCTTTTTCAGTTACATCTTGTGTTTCCGCCTTTGACGGGGTGTGACATTAACAAACCTACCAAAACAGAAAATAGTTTAGAATGCCTTTTGATTATAAGAATAATAACAGACATATGACATGTAATGGGTTTCCATAATTTCAGATTTAAGGCTCAGAATGTGCAAAGCCATGTAAGCTTAGAAAGCATAGTGACAAGTCTTGTGATCAGAAGAAATTTAGAAATATCATAAATGAGTTAAGACTTTCATGAACTAGAATACAACTTAAGTAACGAAGACTTAGTTAGACAAACATAACCTTAATCAGAATAGTTATTGCCACTTAAGTTCGTGAGGATACAAACATTTTAAGTGGTGGAGAGTTGTAACACCCAAAAAATGTTAGTTTAGTTAATATTAGAAAAAGAATTTAGGTTGGGCGTTTCAAATTTTTATAGTTTAGATAAGTGAAGTGACGAAGTATTCGTGTGTGTTATATGTATGTTTCAAAGTGTTTGGACATGACCAACAAACCTTAGTTAAGATGTCTTTGACATTTTATGGCCCAAGTATTGTCAAGTTTTACTAGACTCCTAATCGATTTATACGTTCAAAATATGTTTTTTATATTAGCATAAATCAATATTTTTTATAAAGTTAAATTAAAGTAATAATCTTTTATATAATAAAAGAAGTACATCATTTTTGAGTGATTTTGCCAATTCATTCTTACTGAAAAAAATTGGGCTAATAGGAGAGCTCAATTATGCCACGTAAGTAAAATCGTGAAATATGATTGGTTAATAAAAGTCAAAATTAAATTGATATTGGTCAACCTTTAATAAATTTGGTGGAGAAATTTGACGAAAAACACATAAAAACATAGGTGTCAAATTTGTGAAAACAAAAACTTGAAAAAAAGGAGGTAATTAATAAAACTTTAGTGATTGAATTTTTAAAATTTATATAGGGTTAAGTGTAATATAAGTTTTCATATTTTATAATAACTTTAGAAATTAAACA
Source organism: Chrysanthemum makinoi (assembly GCA_910596185.1). Classification (NCBI taxonomy): domain Eukaryota; kingdom Viridiplantae; phylum Streptophyta; class Magnoliopsida; order Asterales; family Asteraceae; genus Chrysanthemum; species Chrysanthemum makinoi. The sequence continues at coordinate 283,886,111 of OU343220.1, read as the reverse complement.
AATTCACTCTTATACTTTATACCCCGTATACTTTATATATTAAAAATACAATATATATGTTGTTTTAAAATTATAACATATAAATATGCATATGATTATAAATATCAAAATATTTCGTTTACTATATAAGTTCAGTAAGGACTCATTTATTTTATTTTAAAAGTATAACTTATGTGGACACGAATTTGAATATTAAATACGGCTAAATTTTTGTAAACGGGAATATATTATCAAATTGTAAGTACGAGTTACTGTAATATGAAAAACAATATATGTGATTTTACTTATAACAACGACTCATGTAATTCTTATTTATTTATATAAGGATATGTAGAAAAACATTTTTTTTTAAAACTTTAAGGAATACATTTTAACTTCATCAACGCTAATTATGTGCTACTAAACTCGCATCTTATGTACAACATAATATCAATAATGAAATTTAAATAGCAACATCAACATATATGTCAGCTAAATATAGTAAAATCTTGAGTTATCTAAGAGAAATTTTTACAAAATTTTATTTTACCAAATTCTAATGGATATTAATGTATAATGAAAAACTCGTGCATACGTATATAATTATATGTAATTACCTTTAAACACATAATATTCAGTATTAATACAAAATAAATTTTTTTGTCAAAACCCGTGCGTGCACGGGTATTATAACTAGTTAATTAAAAAAAAGAAAAAAAAAAAGGAATGTAAGCTCTCAGGAGTCAGGATACACTATTAATTTTCAATTTGGTTTATTTAAATTATAGTCTGTAAAACATAAACCTTTTTAGTTTTAATTAAGACTGAAGCATGTTAAATAATGTGAATAAGTGTTACAAGTAGTTTACTAATTTTCTTGTATAAAATTTTTTAATATTAACATCCTTTCATTACTATTGCTTAATAGATTATTTTTTCTTTCTTATTTTTTTTTCCTTTTTTTTTGAGCAAAGCTTAATAAATTAGTTCAACCAAAAAATTTCATTATCAATAAAGTAAGCGTCAAACAAAGTGTGCCAAGGAGCTAAAAAACGTATAACTGAAAGACATTTATTTTCCAAAAAAAATTAAGTTACAACTAAATAGCTTGTGTCCCAATGGTATTCATATTGTGTGAAAAGCTTTGCAAACATATAATTGTTTGTTTAAGTCATCCTTAAGACATGTAAGATAAATTTGTGACGTATATAATGTGAGAAAGTTAATTGTCATTAAAAAAAGAGTAAAGTCTAAAATACATCCCTGTGGCTTGCCCTTTATCTCGCTTTACATCTCTAAACTTTTTTTTGGCACAAAACCATCCCTCCGTTAGTAAAGTTGGCACAAATACATCCCTCTGTTAGCAAATTCAGTTAATAAGGACTAACGGTGCAAATATTTCTCCGTTATCTCCTAACATAAGAGAAAATATTTGCATCGTTAGTCCTTAGGACTAACGATGCAATAAAATAAATTGCATCGTTAGTCCTAAGGACTAACCGATGCGCTCTACCGCCACCTACCACCCAATGCCGCCACCTACCACCACCCAACGCCACTTCCACCCACCACGCGCCTTGACTCCACCATCGCCATACGCCGCTGCTGCCACCACACCACCACCACCCACCACCTCCGCCCACCCTCACCACCGCCACACTTACACCACCTTTCAACGCCACCGCACCACGCTGCCCACTCCACCGCCACCACCACCATCCGCCCCACCCACCACCATCACAAAAATAGGTGGTGGTTGGTGGTGGTGAATATAGTTAATGTAGTAGTGGCATTGATGGCATCTTGGAGGTGATGAAGTGGTAGTGTAATGATAGCGTGGCGGTGTGATGAGTGGAAAGTGGCGTTGGGTGGTGGAGTGGAATGGCGGTGGTTGGCGGCGGTGGAAGTGAAGTGGTGGAGTGAAATGGATGGTATATGAGTAGCGATGGGGAAATAGCGGCGGTGGAGTGGGGGTGGTGGCGGTGGCGGTGGTAGGTGGCGGTGGGTGGTGGCGTGGGGTGGTAGGTGGCGGTGGAGCGCATCGTTAGTCCTAAGGACTAACGGTGCAAATATTATCTCTTCCGTTAGGAGATAACGGAGAAAAATTTGCACCGTCAGTCCTTATTAACTGAATTTATTAACAGAGGGATGTATTTGTGCCAACTTTACTGACGGAGGGATGGTTTTGTGCCAAGAAAAAGTTTAGGGATGTAAAGCGAGACAAAGGGCAAACCACAAAGATGTATTTTGGACTTTACTCTTAAAAAAAATTACACATATCTCAACCGCCATGAAAGCACGAATACCGACTAGTATATCTTTTAACCTTTTCCATGTCACCTTTTTACACATCTTCATACTTTTTTTCATGTCACTTTCATTTTCATGAAGTATATATTTTGCCTAAACTATATGTTAATTTAATCTACATATATTAATATATTACTGCTTACTCATTTTTTTGAACAAAACATTTATTAATGCTTACTCATCCCACACTATTTCTCACATTCATTCATGCCATAAAACCCTCTCATATTTTATAAACATCTCTTCAAATCCACATTTCAAATTCACACAAATTTCATTGCACTTTTTTTGTGCTCATAACTACTGTATAATGTAAGATCATCCCAACCCAAAACTCATTTCATATCATATAAAATCATGGGTTCTCGTTAATTTCACATAAAAATCAAATCTTTATCATTTTAAGCACTACCCATTTACTAAAAACCCTTTTTAAAGCACTTTTTGATCATTTTTAACAAATGGGTGTTCGTTAAATTTTGTTTTTTTGGGGTTTCTTAAGGTTTAGAAGGTGTTTGGAGTGTGAAATATTAAGTGGGTTGCTTTTAGAATCATGTAAATTTTGGGTTAGTTTATGTTGCATTTTAGCTGTTTGATGAATTGCTTAAGTGAAAGAGATTAGTATGTTTTTTTTCGGTGAAATGAGCGCGTTTCGTTAGTTAATTCGGATTCTTTGCTAACTGGTTTAGAGATATTTAAGTATAGTCATTCTTTGATAATTGATATACCCCTAAGATGTAATCATACAACAAGTGTATATAGATTTTATTACTATCATGAGCTTCATCAGGGGTTGTTATAGTTTTATACGAAAAATTTACTGATTTAACGAAAGATTTTAATTGTTGCAATGAAGTAGAGTTCATTGTGGTTCTGCCCATTCCTAAATATATAGTTTGTATACGAATTTGAATCGTGTGTTTTAAGAAAAGAAAAAAGAAAAAAAAAAATATACTAAAAATCATGGAAGAAACATTTGTTCCGTTTCGTGGAATCAAAAAGGATCTTAAAGGGAGATTATTATGCTATAAGCAAGACTGGGCTGGTGGCATCCGTGCGGGTATCAGGTTCGTGATTTTTTATGGAAATTATATTCCTTGAAAAATGATTCCTTGTGAATATGATTTTTAACTTAAAATGACCGGTCTTACTTTTTTGTAATCAGGATTCTGGCCCCAACAACATATATATTCTTTGCTTCAGCGATTCCAGTTATATCTTTCGGAGAACAACTAGAAAGAGATACCGGTTAGATACTTTTTTAAGTGTTAAAAAATGTTATGTCGCTAGTATGAATCTTTATGATGTTTATTTGGCTGCAGAGGGGAGTTTAACTGCAGTTCAAACGTTGGCATCAACAGCACTATGTGGCATCATCCACTCTATAGTTGGAGGACAGCCACTGCTAATACTAGGTGTGGCTGAGCCGACGGTGTTGATGTACACCTTTATGTACAAGTTTGCAAAAGATCAGAAGGATTTGGGACAGCCCCTTTTTCTAGCGTGGACCGGATGGTACTTTCTAGCTGCTCATGTGGCTAACTAGCATACCCTTTTAAAATTTATAAATAGAGGTCTTAAATAAGCTGTGTAATCTCATCGAGAACAGGGTTTGCGTTTGGACGGCCTTTTTGCTGATTTTGCTATCTGTTCTTGGTGCCTGCTCAATTATCAATAGATTTACACGGGTGGCTGGAGAATTGTTTGGTCTTCTCATCGCAATGCTCTTCATGCAGCAAGCTATCAAAGTGAGTTTTTTCCATTTCACCCTAAACTTTTTCTTACTAGTTAGTAATACTCTATAATTAAATACTACGTATTTTTTATGATGCAGTATAATCTAACATAAAATAATTTAATAGGGAGTTGTGGAGGAGTTTGGTATTCCAAAAAGTGAAGATCCCAATCAACCTGCTTTTCAACCCTCATGGCGTTTTGGCAATGGAATGTTTGCACTCGTGTTGTCATTTGGCCTTCTTATCACAGGTTTGAAGAGCCGTAAAGCAAGGTCCTGGCGTTATGGAACTGGTTAGTGTTTCACCTTTGGACTCTGCTTAAAGGAATTCAATAAAAATTGTGCCTCCTTTTTTAGGTTTGTTTTGTTTTATATTTCGTTGTTCTCTATAGGGTGGTTTAGGGGATTCATTGCGGATTATGGTGTTCCTGTTATGGTGGTTGTTTGGACTGCTGTCTCATATATTCCAGTTAACGACGTGCCAAAAGGGATACCAAGGCGGCTTTTCAGTCCCAACCCATGGTCTCCTGGTGCATATACAAACTGGACTGTTGCAAAGGTGGCTCCCACACTACATTCAAATTCCATAAATGTTTGATTATTTTCACTCGCACAAATAGTTCTTAAACCTATAAGACATGCAGGAAATGTTGAATGTGCCTCCCGTGTATATTGTTGGGGCGTTTATTCCAGCAACTATGATTGCGGTGCTTTACTATTTTGATCATAGTGTTGCATCTCAGCTCGCGCAACAAGAAGAGTTCAATTTGAAAAAACCTTCTTCGTATCATTATGATCTCCTCCTTTTGGGCTTCCTGGTAAAGATACTTTCATGCTTTAAATCAACCCAAATCATATAAACAAGCTGTTACATTCATATTTATTACTACTTGTTTGTGGTCAGACATTACTATGTGGGCTAATTGGCATTCCTCCAGCCAATGGGGTTATTCCACAATCTCCAATGCACACGAAGAGCTTAGCGACACTAAAACATCAGGTACATATTATTATTCGAATTTCGAGTCATCTGCTATTAGACTCTGATTAAGGGTATATTTTCTGTCCCATACAACAGCTTCTACGACGTAAACTTGTGGACACAGCTAGAAAAAGTATAAATAACAATTCAAACTTGAGTGAGTTATACGAGGACATGCAACAAGCATATAACGGAATGCAGACTCCACTTGTTTATCAAAATCCATCAAGTCTGGTATATAAACCTTCACTTCAATGCAAAACAATTTTCGATAGTACTCCATATCCTCCATTTATATATTACCCTATAAACAGGGATTAAAAGAGCTAAAAGATTCCACAATCCAACAAGCGTGTAACACTGGTTACATAAACGCACCAGTTGATGAGACCATCTTTGATGTCGATAAGGATGTTGATGATCTTTTACATGTTGAAGTAAAGGAACAACGGCTTAGCAATGTGCTACAAGCATTAATGGTTGGTGGGTGTCTCGCTGCTATGCCATTGCTTAAAAAGATCCCAACTTCGGTTCTTTGGGGTTACTTTGCTTTTATGGCCATTGAAAGTCTGCCTGGAAATCAGTTTTGGGAGCGGATATTGTTACTTTTCACTGCTCCAAGTCGAAGATACAAGTAAAGTTATAACCATTTTCATTAATTTTATTTGTTATGATTCTTGGTTATAATTTTTTGAAAATTCTTGAACAGAGTCTTGGAAGAAAATCACGCCACGTTTGTGGAAACTGTACCTTTCAAAACAGTTGCTGCTTTCACATTGTTTCAGACAGCTTATTTGCTCGCGTGTTTTGGCATAACATGGATTCCAATAGCCGGTGTTCTTTTCCCACTTCTGATCATGCTTCTTGTTCCTGCAAGGCAATATTTACTTCCTAAATTTTTTAAAGGTGCACATCTTCAAGATTTGGATGCTGCTGAATATGAAGAAGCCTCAGCCACACGCTACAACATGGCCTTTGGTGTAAGTCAACTTGATTTCTTCAGTCTTCGCTTCTCACTAGAAAAGTCAACTATAAAGTCGAATTTGTGTTATTCTTGCAGGATGACGATGCACATTTAAGAACCCCACAACTTGATAGTGCAGAAGTTCTTGATGGAATTGTAACTCGAAGCAGAGGAGAAATTCGCCACACCAGCAGTCCAAAAGTAACAAGTCTAAACCAAACTCCAAAGGAAGATATGAAGCCTATGTACAGTCCCTGTCTCACACAACGGGTTTACAGCTCACATTTGAATGATTCAAGGGTGGACACGAGGCCTAAATCTCCTGGAGAAGGGCTAGGATTCAAGAGAACTCCCAGTCCACGCCCATCTATCCTTGGTCAGACCAGTAATGGTTCATCTCCTTGCTAAATGGTGCTCGAGAGCTTGTGTTTCGATCATGGTTTTGTAGGTGCTATGTTGGTTTGTCACATATGTACTTTGTGGAAAGAGTGTACATTGTCTCTTAATGGTCTATTCTCTAGTATGTATGCATAGGTTGGGCAGAACAAATATTATCAGATTTATAGTGGAATAAAACTTTCTCATATGATTACTGCACAAATTGTTATGCACTCGTATTATAGTATTTGGATCAATGTTCATGTTATGATCTTGAAGGTAATAAAACGCTAACTGTTAACTCGTTTAACATGTTCCATTCATTTCCAGGTATACAAAATAACATGAGATGGTTTCCAGGAAAATGGGGTATCGTTAGTAATAAGTGCTGTTATGTTTAGCCGTAGGACAACAAACTCGTAAAACTGGAAAGTTTAGCAATTGATCACTAATAGGAGTAACAAAGGAACCACTCCACATTGACTTAACTGAGTCCACATTGCATACAGTTTTTTTGTATCTCCTGTAGTCCCATACTTGCCTTCACTGAAAATGACTGAAATGAGTAATCTGCATCATCACATTTGTGCTTCATGTCACTACTAACCTGCAAAAAGATGCATAATCTAGCATCATTACATTGTTAAAGTGATGAACTTGAAGGGACTTGGAAGTGACTTTAGTGGCAAGGGATGCTGATGAAAAGTGTTATCTTGCTTTAACACTTGCTATAGATAAGAAAATGAAATAGTTTCATGTTATTTGAATGTGACACTGTACTATAATTCACCTTTGTTTGAACTCCTTTTTTATCATAATGAAAATTAGAATTCAATCCCCACCAAGTGTTAGTTAAATGATTTGATGGTTGAGAGGGTACATTTCTTAGTGGAATACAAAGGAATTATTCCACTACAACTTAATCAACTGGCTCAACTTGTACCTTCATGTTTATTTTAAATTTTTGTGCCTTCTTTTTTGTGAATCAAATCTTTAGTGACCATTTGATAAGCACTTTTTTTTGTGAATCAAATCTTTTTATGTGAATCAAATATGAGTAAAACGGAACCTCTTCTGTTGGGTTTGTTCAACTAGTTGAGACTCTTACGAAATTTTTTAAATCTTTTCATGTTAAGTAACACAAATACAAAATGGTAAAGAAGTATTAACTTAGTAGATTCGAACCTACATCCCCGAAAACTATAATGGTAAAGAAGTATTAACTTAGTAGTTGACAGACTCCAACTTTAGTTAATAAGGATCTTGGAAAATAAAGCATCTCACATGTTATCCAGCAAAGTAAAATTAGGAATTTTTTAGATGAAATTTTTAAATCTTTTCATGTTAAGTAACACAAATACAAAATTATAGATTGGTAAAAGCATTAATCAAATGGGTTAGTAGATGAGTTTTGGTTAAAATGCTGGTAGTAATTTGTTATAGGGGCTAAGAACATACCTAAATGTTAAAGCAGGACGCACCCATGTTTGATGATCCAACTATAAAGACCACCCTTTTGTTTGGATTTGGAGTTGGACAATACACTTAATAGATAAATAATAAAGCCCATAATAAGCTCATGAACTTCTGAATGATTTTTAACCACAAGGCCATTAATCATGATTTACCACTTAAACAGGTTTAAAAATATATGCTAAACACAAGACTTAAATGGAAACCATTAATCATGTAGTTGATGCTCCTTTGATTGTTGGGTTATAACGATTGTGATTCCAAGGGTCGTAGTAGTTTGAGGGTCGTTTTTTGTCAGGGTTGTGTATTGTTGTCACTCCAAGGTCGTACTAGTTTGACGGTAGTTGATCAGTGTCGTTGTAAGTCCTAACATCTTGCTAGTTGTTAGTATAAGTTAATATGATTGCCTTTAAAAAAAGCCATGTTGAAACACAAGCAAAGAAAAATGCCTCCTCAGATTTAGATGTGCCAGCAAGGAAACAACAACTTTTCCAAGACTCACATTGAAGTACCAAAGTGCCAATTAACTCTAGATTGAATTTGACACAGTATGCATGAATGTACTCTAAAGAGTTCTTTAAGCATTAGAATCAGTTTCTTTAAGCATGAAAGAAACTGATTCTGCAGATATGATTTAATTTGTGCCAGATAAGCCGGTTTTGATAATGGGCTAAACTATGCAGGCACCCCACGTTCTCCTTGGCAGGCACCTCAAGTAGGGTGGGTCCCCTGTCTGTACGGCGGCGGCGATTTTTTTTTTTTTTTTTTTTTAAATTGTGTGTGTAGTGTTTAATTTAGGTATATTGTATAGTGTATTTAATTTGTGTAGTGTTTTTATATGTATAGTGTATTTAATTGTGTAGTGTTTTTATATGATATTTATTTTACGTTATGCTTTTTAATTGTGTATTTGTTTCCATTTAATTAAGGGTTTTGTCCGTACAATAGCAACGTACTTTCAACTTTGTTCCATTTTAGTACGTGTACTTTTTTTTGTCCCACTTAATGTAACGTACTTTTGTGTTTTGTTCCATTTTAGTACGTCATAGTACAGGCTACCGGTTAATAAATGAGTTTTACCGGTTAAATGTCTACGTGGTTTTTTCTTTCCACAAATTGTATTGTTTAACCGGGTAACTCAAAAAAATCACACACACTAAACATTTCCCCCTTTTCAACATAAACCCTAACCCTAGTTTCTCATGTAAACAATCAATTAATTAATCACAATTGATCAATCAAAATGCGTTTAACAGTTAATTTCCATCATGATGGGACGTTCGTTCCATCACCTCTCATGTATCACGAAGGAGACGTATCTACAATAAAAGACTTGGAATTTGAAGGTATGACAATTATTCGGTCGACAAAGCATCTAAAAGGCGCATGTATGTTCCATTAAAGGTATTTTCTTTCTTGCTCCTGGTAAAGAACTGAGTAATGGTTTAATTGAGATTAAAGATGATTCAGACTTAGCAAACTGTATTGCTCTAGGTTTTAAGAATCAAAAAGTAATTGATATTTATATTGAACATCATGGGTATGACCTAAAGCATTGGACTCAGTCCCTTATAGAAGAGGATGATCAGTTGTCTGATGTTGGTGAGATGGAAGATATACAACCCTATGGTCTTTGTGATTTTGTAGGAGAAGATGATGTAGTGATACAAAATAGGTCCATTAATGATCCTTTTTTGAACAAATTATGCAATGGGACTTTTATAAGTGATTTTGGTGACAAATCTGATAGTGGTGAAGGTAGCCAACCTAGTGGTCAGGAGTTAGACATAGATAGTGATGATGAAGATGTAGACAAAAAGTATAAGATTGTTCCTGGTGTAGTCTATCCTGAGTTTGACCCTAAACTTCCATGGAATGAAATGAAACCAACATTAGGTCTTAGGTTTGAACACCCAGATCACCTAAAAGAGTGTATGACCAATTATGGTGTGGCCAATGGATTCCAGCTTTGGTACAGGAGAAATGATTATAGAAGTTTGATGGTTTTGTGTGGTAGAGATGTTGCAGAAGGTAGAAGTGGTGGTCACAAACTTAGGAAAAGTCAATCAGCTAAGGGTGTGCAGAGTGAGTCATTAAAGAAAGGAAAGAAAAAGTCTGAGACACCAACAAAGAAAGGAAAAACCAAGTGTTCAGAGACTAAGAAACCATCAAAGAAAAGAATAAAAAGATCTGCAAAGGTGACAAAAGATGGTTGCTCATTCAGGCTTTGGGCTTCTTGGGCACAAGATGGAAGCTGTTTTCAGATCAAGACATTGATTCCCCAACATTGTTGCTCTAGGAACTTTGACTTAGGGGCATTGGTGACATTTAAATGGATAGCCAAGCAGTTTGCTCAAAAAGTGATTCAGGATCCTACTATTACTTGTAGGAGTATCCAAGAACAAATAAAAAAGAAGTATTTGATAAATGTTAGTGTGGGTCAGTGTAAAAGGGCAAAGCAAAGGGCCTTATTTGATCATGAAGGTGGGCTCATAGAACATTATAGCAGATTGTGGGATTATAGGCAACAAATTTTGAACACCAATCCTGGTTCAACAGTCCATCTTCAAGTAGATGAGCAAGACAATGGAAACATCCACTTCAAAAGGATGTATATCTGTTTCAAGGCTATGAAAGATGGGTGGAGTGCAGGGTGTAGGAGAGTTATTGGACTGGATGGATGTTTTCTGAAAGGCACATGTAGAGGTGAGTTGTTGATGACTATGGGTAGAGACGCTAACAACCAAATGTATCCCATAGCTTGGGTTGTGGTCAATGTTGAGAACACAGACAATTGGGAATGGTTTTGGCCTGTATTTGAGAGGATCTCACTTGGACCTGGGTTGTACATGACTATCCTTTCAGATGGTCACAAGGTATAATTTCCTTGTTCATTTTGTACACTTTAATTGGTATACACTAACAAATATAACTGATATACACTAACTAAATATAATTGTTCATTATGCAACAGGGATTGATGGAGGCTGTCAGAAAGATGTTGCCCAATGCAGTAACAGCAATGTGCCGGCATTTATGCCAACTTTAAGAAGAAATGGAACAGCCTGCATTACAAAAGCTTGTTTTGGGGTGCTGCATCAACAACTATACAGTTTCAATTCTACTCCAAGATGAATTTAATTGGGAACATTGATGCAGAGGCAAAACAGTGGCTTGTAGATAGGAATCCCAACAGCTGGGCTAGGGCTTTCTTCAAGATGGACAGAGGATGTGCAGCCTATGAGAATGGAATTTCAGAATCCTATCACAATGCCATAAGGATTTCAAGAGGTAAGCCTATAATTACAATGTTAGAAGAAATAAGAGTTTATTTGATGCAAAGGTTGTATAGCATGCATAACTTAGCATATAACCTAGTAGACAACATTACACCATCAGTTAGGAAAGAAATAGAGCATTTGAAAGATATCCAAAGATTCTGGGAAGTATATCCATGTGGTGATAATCAATATGAGGTAAGGAAGGGTGATGAGTCATTTGGTGTTAACATAGAGAAAAGGGAGTGTGCCTGTAAATGGTGGGATTTGAGTGGTGTTCCATGTGTTCATGCTGTAGCAGCATTTGGTTTCCTTTCAACAGATCCAGTCTTAGGGGTTAGTGCTTGGTACTCTAAAAGGATGTGGGTAAATGCTTATAGCTATTACATTAGGCGGTTGGTGGCTCATCTATGTGGCCTTGTACTTCTGATGAGGCTCCTTTGCCACCAATTCTTAGGAAGATGCCAGGAAGGCCTAGGAAACTAAGAATCAAGCATGTCACAGAAAGGGTCAATGAAATTAGCAGAAGTGATAGAATGATGACCTGTCGAGCTGTTGGGAAAAGGGACATAACAAAAAAGTTGCAAAAAGAGAAACAGCCAAAACCAGTTAGGGAGAAGAGAAAACCAGAAGAAAGAAGGCGGTTCTAGCTTTGTGTTCCCAAATGATGCAGGACCAAGTACAGCAGACCCAATAGATGCAGATCCAATTAATGCACATCCAACCGATGAGGACCAAGTGGTGTTGTACATGAGGTATTAATGATTTATACTTACCCCTTATGTAGATCCAACTAATGCATAATGATTTATACTTACCTCTTATGTATTTGCAGGGTGATGAAATTCCCACCCAAGAAACAGAAGGTACAGTCACTCAAGATCAAGAATGCCATGGTGATGACATTCCCACCCAACAAAGTACAGCAAATACTTCTACAAAGGTGGTTGATGATGCAATTGCAGCTGGTTTGGTTAACAGTTTCAGCATGAGGAGAAGAGCAAAGTCAGAGAGAATTGCAAAAAAAGGAAAACCATTTCAGTTTGGGGCAGATGGTGCAGGTTCAACTGCTGATAAGGCATGGGATGTGGAGGATGTTTTGAGAGAACCTTAGCTGTATGTCTAGGGTCAGATGTGTTGGTCTTTAAAAACAATGTCTATGGTCTTGTAATTTAGTAGACTTAAAAACAATATCTAGCATGTGTTTGTGTTAGCTGTATGTGCACTAGAGTGCACTAGAATCTATAACTTTATCTTGGATAGTGGACTTTATGTCCACAGATTTTCACTTGAAGTAATGAATCCAAGATGTATGTATTACTTTTGTGTCTCTTGTTTGTCCCAACAGCTGTGTGGTGTGGTCCATGTGCAGGAAAAGAGTGCACCAAAATAATGTATGTGCCTTTATTGTGTCTGTGTGGTCCATGTGCAGTCAACATTAACACATTACAATAACTTTACAAAAACTTTTCATTAACACATTACACCAAGTGCAGTCAACATTACAAAGATCATTAACACATTACACATTACAAAGATCACTTAACTAGCAACAAGATAGCAGTAATCATACACATTGCTACAACAAGCTTCCTATAAAAACCAACACTTGATTTCATTTCTTTCAACTCCATTTGCAGACCCAAAACTTGTTTCTGCATAGTTGACCTTTCAAAGTCAAAAGACATTTGTATTTCTCTTATTCTGCACTTCACTTCATCCATCTTGTTTTCATTAACTTTAACCTTTTTCAGCAATTTGAAAACCTCTTGTTTGTAGTAGTCATTTGGTAGATCAGGATCCACCCAATCAAATGTTTTACACTTTGAACCCTACAAAATAAACACAACTAATCAAATACCCGTACCATTACAAAAATAAAAGTATAACTTACTTTATAGTAATTTATGCATCCTAGGAATCGTCTCAGTGGATGATTAATGGTTTTGAGGTTTGTAGAATCACTGGTTCTAGACATTCGCAATGGGTAGGTGGTGGATCACGACGGAATCGATTAGATGATGAGGAAGACATTTTAAGACTTTGGAAAGATTGGTTAGGGTTAATTAGATGGTTAGGTTTAGGGTTTTTGTTTATTCTTGTGTGAAATATTTGGGGAAGAAGGTATAAATGATGTGTTGGTCGTATATTGTTAGTGGAATGCCTTCGTGGCATGTCCACATAGGATACAAAGGTTTGTAGCCGGTAAAAGAAAGTACCACGTACCAAGGTAGCACAAAACACAAAAGTACGTTACATTAAGTGGAACAAAAAAAAGTACACGTACTAAAATGGAACAAAGTTGAAAGTACGTTGCTATTGTACGGACAAAACCCTTTAATTAAACAATAACAATAAAACATTAAACAAGTAAAACAACAAATATTTTCAATATTAAAATGAAATCTACTCCACATGAAGATTATTAATCTATACATATTAATGATGACATGGAGCACCATTTGATGAGTTGGAAATGGTGACTAGGCATAACACCGTGTACACAATAAAAAAAATTGGTAGATAGCGAGGATCGAACTTGTGTCTGTCCAACCAAAGACGTGCGCCTCAACTACTTGGACAAATCAACATTTGTGATATGTGACTCTATTCCCAAACTGATATTCCACTACTTACCATCTTCACTTGGTCTCATACCATCAAAACTGAAACTCCAACTCATTCGATACAATATTCAATCATCTTCAATGTTCCGCCAAGAAATCCTTTCCCCATTTAACTAGGCATTTCAAAATTCACATCTCTTCCCCATTTCAGTCGGCATTTCCAAATTCAAATACCCCCCAACTAACAAAAGGCATATTCTCAACCCATAAATCAATATCTTCAAAGGCATAATATATAACAAGATTAAAAATATAGAATCAAGGTTTATTCTCAAATCTCAAGGTTCTTCTTCTTAATTCGTCAAGGTATGTCAATCTGGAAATTTTTTGTTAATCTTCGATCCAAAATTAGGGTTTCATTCATATGTTTAAATGGATTACCAGAAATCACCCAATTCGCCAGGTTTGATTCTTTGTTTTTCTTATTTAATTTGATTCAATTTTTTTTAATAAGACATACGTTATATGTATAGATTTTATATGATCCAAGGTTGATATTTGCTTAGGATCCAATGTTGATGTTTATAATAGGGCTTTCTTATGCTTCAAAAATCAGCACCTAATGGCAGAGATTCTTCCACCATGTTGCAACAATCATAGGTACAAAAACAAGATCTTATTAGAGTTGAAACCATATGCTCTTATGTAACGTGTTCTTAAGTTTCAGTTTTGAAATAAAATATGAAGAGGTTTTCTGCCAACAATGTACACTTTGGGAAACTTTTGACCCATTCAGACTTGTCCCGTTTGAGATGAAGCATGACCTTAGTTCACTCATTCACAAGTAAATAGGGAGAAACTGGGACGTGCAGTTGCGTTTGTGCTGTCAAGAAATGCTAAAACTTGAGCTTGAGCGTTGGTTACTTCACTTCGTATCTATATAACCTCGTATTTTGTTTTCCGCTAGATTTACTGAGGTTCATGAATTCGAGAAGCCTCTGACGAGCAGTGCCCGACACTTATGAACTCATGTGCTATGGCTGTATTCGAAGAGTTTAAGGACATAGTATACGGATATGGAGCGAGTGATGAATACAGGTAAGTTTGTTATATCAGTTTATTGGTTAATCATGTTTTGTTAATGCTATCTTTGATTTTCAGCTTCGTGTTGGAGAAAAATACTGACCTGTATCAAAGACATGTCAGGTCCGTATTTGTTTCTGAATACCCTACTGCATACATTACCATATATTGTTATAATTTCATTTGCGAAGAAATCGTTGTGATTACTACTTAGTGATTAACCAAGTTTAATATGGTGTTAGATATCCATATAAAATGACTACATCCAAATTAAAGTTCAGACATTGATGAGTTTCTTTCCATATTTTATTTGTTACCAACCATCTATGACCAAACATCGATAACTTGGCCACCACAAACATTAAATATACTTGATTGTGGTATTTTATTATAATTATTACAGACTGAATAAAACATTGACAGAGTTACCTTTTGATTCTTGTAAAGTAAATTAGTATCTGCATTTTGCTCGTTGTTCACAGATGCATATGTGAGTAAGTGGAAAGAATTCTTCCCTAAAAAAGAGTTACAGTATGCACCACGTTTTGATGGAAGGGCTGTTTGCTACAAATCAAGTAAGCTGATTCGAGATTATCTGTCTTGGAGACAAGTCGACTGTTAGTATATTCCGCCTCCTCTCTTTAAATATATATTTTCTAATTTCATTCTATTAATTTTTAGTTATAATATAAATGCACCCGCTTTTGACAGTATGGGTCATTCACAACAAGTATCTCTTTGATTGAACTTTTGTAAGATTCAAATGATTGTTTATACATTAGGATGTATAAATATAGAATTGACTTGTAACATATGATGATAATTGCCAACATTAAACATAATGGCGTTCCCTTTAAACCATCGAATAAGCGATCTAACATTATGTACGTCGCATGCCCATTTCTTGGAATGAGTTTACATAATTAATATATTTGTAGACTCATTGCGACTGTCTAGCTCTTCATCTATAAAACAGTGTATAGTTTATTTATTTCATAGTAACCTTTTATGTGTATAGATTTTCTGTAGGTCACGTAAACAATCGACATAACACTTACTTTTGGGCTGGTCAAGTCCGAAAAGCAGTGAAGCTCGGACCGCTTACAGTGCCGCCTTTATAAATCGTTAACTTTCTCTTGTTTTTCTCTCGCAAGCATTTGATGATAAACGTAAGATAAGTTAATTTGCATTGCATAAAATCAGGTGTGGGGATGGTTTGGAGCTTAGATTGATATCAAATTACCATGGCTTCATTGTGTTCAGTATACCTATTGGTCACTAGAAATTGAATTAGTTGCACACTATGTAGTTAATGACCGAAATTTATGTGTTTCGGTCAAGGACCGAGATACGAAATTTTTGAAATTTCGGTGGGATTTCGGTGGTATTTCGGTAATTTTAATATTATGCAATATCTATATCTATATAATAATTAAAAATTAATACATAATCAAAATACAAAATTCAAGCTTAAAAGTGTCAATATTTGATAGATTAGTGTTAATACTTGCAAAAATTAGTGTTTATTATGTTGTGTTTAAGTTTGGACCAAAAAAAAAATTAAAAACACGGAAATTACCGGTATACCACCGAAATTTGGACCAATTTCGGTGAGATTTCGGTAAATTTCACCGAAATTCTGGACCGAAATACCACTGGAGGACCGAAAACCGAAATACCATTGGTATACCACCGAAATTGACTACATAGGTTGCACATACATACTATGTTACTATTACCTGTAAACTGTAGTTTTCTCCTTCTGCATTTTCACAAGATGGATCATTTGCGTGAAACAGAAAGCCAAATATGATGGTTTTGATAAGTAAATCAAATATGATAGGACGTCCGCAGAATATCATATTCACTCGTAGGTAATTTGTATGCTGAATAAGTCACCGGTTATTAAGATAAATAGTGTGTTTGCTTATATAGTTTAAAAATGTTATTTGCTGTCAACAAAGTAATAGAGCAAAAGTGATCCAAAGAAACTAAAAGAGCTTTTATGCATGAGAGGTATATTCTTTGGTCCTTTGAATGTGTTCAAATATGACTAAATAGTTGTAAATATCTTTCTAACGTAATATTAAAGCAATGGTCTGAATAAGTTATATGCATTGCGCATATGCTAACCTCCCAATTTGCATAACATAATCGATCTTATGCAGGTTAAACATGGTCACTCTCCATGACCAAATTGGTATGAGGAGTTATAGGCGGAGCTATACCTAGGTTAGTAATCAAGTCATTTATTTTTGTTATGAACCGATTTTTAGTATAAATCAAGATATGTCACCTATTTTTATTTATTTATAAGATTACAGGTTTTAAGTCACATCTAATTGGAGTGCAACATAACCTAAAGAGGTTGAAAGTTTGGCGAGGAAGTTCTTACATAGCATGTACAAGGTTACCATTCGGAATCCTTATGATTACCCAAGAACAATAAATCATCTATTTCTTACTATACTTTTCTGTCTCTTTGAAAAAAATATAGGTCGTATAAATGGGATTTGTAGGAATTTGTAAGAATTTGTTGTGAGGATCAGGTATACATGCATGTAAAAAAAAGTCCCAACTAATGAGTTGATTATATAGCTATCTAATATCATTTATTGTTGTCACAAGATGTTATATTTAATTATTTATAGTTGTAAATGCAATCTTTCAATACTTCATTCAGGGAACATTTGACATGGTGGGTACCAAGATGCAAGAAATATAGGCCTACCTTTTTTCCAATTCAAAAGGAGTAAGAAACAACACTACCAACGTGGTGTACAAAGTTCTTAATAGGCTTTGAATGTAACAATGTTTACTTCCAACGTGGTGTACAAAGTTCTTAATAGGCTTTGAATGTAACAATGTTTACTTTATATTGTTGCTATAATCTTTCATAAAACAGATTCACATTTTAGTATTATTAACTTAACAATCATTTTTAGGTTTTTGATTGTTTACATTATCATTTATCATTATCAAGTAAACTTATGAAGCTAGCCCGCCCATCCGGGCGGGCTATGAAGCTAGTGTCATCTATAAGCTCATAGAGTATTCCACTCGGCTGACATGCGTGATCAACTGGATTTCTTGCCAATTCCAGTGATGCCTCCAACGCCTTTATTTTTGCCTGCAACAAATTGTTTTCAACCAATAGCATGTTGATCGTTGTATCTTTAGTTTCGCAGTTTGAGCACTGCGTTGAAGAAGAGGCTTCACCAAAGTACTTTTGTTGAAATATTTCCTTCCACATGAAGTATCGACACCAATAGTCTTTAGTCCCCGGCGTTACATGACGAAACAATTATAAGAAATGTATTCTAAACAAACAAGTTATTGATATATTTACGCAAATAAGCAAACGTTTAATTATTTACCTTTGAGAAAGGACATGCATAATACTTCAGACCACAAGTTTTGGACTTGTGGGATGTTCTTTCAATTATTAATCCACGTTGACAACGACACAAGTAAGGATTTTGTTGTTGCATCTGGCCAAAAGAATTTGTATAATTATTCACAACATAAATTA
The DNA here is from genome assembly GCA_910596185.1 of Chrysanthemum makinoi. NCBI lineage: Eukaryota > Viridiplantae > Streptophyta > Magnoliopsida > Asterales > Asteraceae > Chrysanthemum > Chrysanthemum makinoi. The sequence goes on along the minus strand of OU343220.1, from coordinate 283,867,830 downwards.
GTAATATCATGGTTCACAAAATTAGAAGCTTCGAATACATAAATAACCAATCTTGTTATAGATTAATAGTTGATACATGGTTCACAAAATTACAATATAACTAGAAACTAAGATCAATCACGTCCGAGGCGTAGTCGCTCCAATGATGCTGCCATCGTCCCACACGAGACTCTAACTCAAAATGAGTCTCCTCAATCCGTCAATCTCTCGCTCGTACTCGTCAACGCCGAGACGGCCTGTAACAAAAGATGAGGAAGAACCGGAGGACGATGTATAAAATTCTCCTCATTTGCAGCTGGAGATATAGCCTGGAGAGGGAGGCGATAAGATTGTGAAGAAAGCACATAACTGACTCTCAAAACGAAGCGGGTGTGTGGTTGACGTTGACACAATGAATGTCCCTCCACTGAATGTCATCCGATTCCTGTAACAAACGATGAGGAAGAACCGAGCAGGAGCGAAATCAGTAACAAAAGATGACGAGTCGTTTGCTATAAATCGAGAATCGCTCATATACGTGTTTTGTCATTTACAATATAAATCGAGAATCGTCTATACATGTTGTGTCATTTACAATATAAATCGGAATCGTCTATACATGTTGTGTCATTTACAATATAAATCAATAATCGTCTATACATGTTGTGTCATTTACAATATAAATCAATAACTGTTTTCTACGTATATCTAAACATCCTCCGTCGTTGAGCAAACACATGTTCCCATGGCGCGGCCTCGGCATTTCTAAAATGTCTCCATTGTGGGTGATTATACAGGAGTGGTGAGTCTTCATCAAGAACCGCAAGAACGAAGTGAGCACAATCGTTGTTCCCCACACGAAGAATCACAACCGGAGACAATATTTTCTGAATCGGAGAACCTCTCAGCGGAAGACACAAAATAGATTGTGAATTGGTTATACATACAATAGGACGGTTAAGAGCTGTAGCAATAACCACTCCCATTTCTGGCTTACTCATCCAATAACGCCGGTGCCGCACCGTTAAACCAATTCATCGAGTTACGTGTAGATGTAAATAAATTACCCCACAATTCCCTGTAAACTTGCTCGTGATTGTCTACCTCTTCCCGGCAAGAGCTCAATTCGGGCCACATTTCTTGCTGATGGCCAAGACCTACGGCAAGAGCTCGATAGCCACAATTTCCATCACCCTCCACGTTAAAGATCCCCATGATCCAAGTCGGAAAATAGCGGAATTTCAGTCATACAATATTCGCTAAAGTAACTGAACGCACAAGTGGTGTCTTAAGTCGTCCTCGCTAGGTCCTTCGTTTAAGTCTGGGACGTTAGAAGGCTCTCCCACATAAGAACTGTGTCTCGCAGATTCTTTATTTACTTCTGGGACTTTTTAGGTTTTGTGTAGCTTGCGGTGCCTTGTGGGGGTTCTTCGTTCAAATCCGGGAGATTTGGTTTAGACTTGGATTTGTTATCCTTTGCGCTCGGACGTCCATGATTACTTTCTTTAACAGAGTTGTTGGTGACACGATTCAGGAGCGTATATACCTCACGAGCATGTTTAACATATTTTTTTGACAAACGACGATGCTCGTATAAACACTTTGGAATTTCAGACGTCATCTTGACAAGAAAAATATTCGTGCTCTTCGGCCCTTGAGGCTCTTGAGGATATTCGGGCTCATCAGGCTCTTGAGTATTTCGGACAACATGGCCGGGGAACGCTTAGTGTTTTCCAAAATTATCAACAAAATCAAGCGGAATTGGCAACTCAGTATTCGAAAAAAGGAACTAGTTAAAATTATCGGTATTGACGGGAAGAATAACTTGATAGGCATAACTTTTAAAATACATACCGCTTTGCTTGAAGCCAAGATGCTTGGTGATAGCATGGTAAACCATACACTAACCGATCGATGACCACATGCATGTGGGTCAACATCCCGTTTACTTTCTGCGAGTATGAGCCTTAAAGCATCCATTGAAACATTATACCGCAATTTGTTAAATAGAGTGCTCTTACACGCATGCAGTTTCTTGATTTTGCTTGTATTCAAAGAGGCTCGTATCGCAGTTTCTTGCGCAGCTATAATCTTGTCGACCGAACACAACAAAGTGTCTAAGCTGGACTGTGTGGAGCCCAAGTATAACTTCAACAGTGCGTGTTGACTCTCAACTCTACATGTTGTTGTTTGGCCGAAGCTGCGATATTGATCGGTAATGTACGACACAAACATGCGATCGTAATCTCGCAGCCCGCCACGAAAATAATCTTCGAAAAACATCCGAGAAAACAAAGAATTACTAAAGTGAGAAAACAATCCGAGTAGTTATTTATTAAATAATAATAAAAAATGTATTATTAAATAACAATTCGAGTACCATTTTTTTGGACCAATAAACCACATAGGTGCTGATAATAATGCTCAACACTTCTTTGGTTGGAGCTGTAATCATCGAATCCCATGTCAATCTAACGGACTCATACTCCTTTAACGTATCGAACTCGGTTCCGCAATGCTTTACCACATTTTGATTGATATGCCATCGGCAGTAACTGTTAGCGTTTGGGAATTCTTCTTCGCATGCCCCAAGCAACGCTAAATCTCTCTCTGTTTGTGACGATAACCCGCGGGTAGTATTGTTCTTGTATCACCAACTTAACACATTCCAACACCCATTTGAAATTTGGCTTTTTTCCTTGTCCAAAAAGCTAAACGCCATTGAGAATGTTGTGTTTGTGGGAGTAACCCCAACAATCGTAAGAATGGCAGTTTAAACATGTTGGTGTTGTATGTGGAGTCCATCAGCATGATTTCCGGATATGTTGTCCACAGGGCATATGACGTCGGGTGAACAAAAAATATTTCATCGAGCTCATTTGTGTGGTCATTTATCCTAGGGTAATATGTATAACCTTTACGTCGCAAATGTACTAAAAGCAGTTGTATCGGAGTCAAATCACCACGACTGTCGCGACGTATCTTTTCTTGTGCATTATACACCGTTTTAATGGTAGACACGTTATTAGGATCCATCTCTTTTATTGAAGAAAGTATAATTCGTGGTGCTACACGCTGTTTTGTCATCTGCCTCACAAAAACTAACTCACTTTCTTTTAATCGCATGGCCTGTGAAAAACCATGCAACGAGTCTGGAAAATTATGATTATGCCCCGGACACTTAACCTTCAATATCCAACCATTAAAACGTTTTATAAATTTCGCTAGTAATCTGAATGGGCAATTACATTTGTCGGTACTAGTCTGCCGTTGAAGTTCATCTTCTAAACCTTCACGTGAAGACGTCCCATGTCTAGAACACAAAAATTCGATAGAGTACTTATAGCCCCTATCTGTTTTACTTTTTCCAATAACAATAACAAAACCAATCGATTCAGCAGTAGATCGCACCCAATTAATTAAATCAACTTCAGTATCGAACACCTATACAATATAAAAACACAACAACCTTTTATAAAAAACTTTGATAAAAAATACAACCTTGTACAAATTTTTTTTTAAAACTTTTATAAATACAAATTTTTTACAAACTTTTATAAATACTTTTAGTATCTTTATAAATACATGTTTTTATAAATATTTTTAAAATACTTTTATTACTTTTATTAAATTTGTATTAACTTTTCTTTATATATAAAAACTTTAAAAAAAAACGTTTATAAAAAAAACGTTTATAAAAAACGTTTATAAAAAACGTTTATAAAACGTGTTTGTGTTTCTTTTGCTACGTGTGTGGTTCTCGAACGTTGTACGTGTTTCTTTGTATACCACTCTCTCGCACATGGTTTCTCTGTCTTTTGCTGGTGATATTCGTCCTTTGCCTCTCTCTTCTGGCAAAACTATCTCTCACTCTCTCTCACTTGGTGAGACTACCACTCTCTCTCTCTAAAAAAGTTGTAGATCTTAAGATTTTTGATCTAAAATCTTTGATCTAACAAGTGTAAAACTTGTTAGATCATGAATCTGAATGGGCATATTGTTAAGACGTGGTGGTTTTGTGACTAGTATCTTATTCGTTGTTACAGTTTTTTGATCTGAAATCTTTTTAGATGTGGAAACTGAATGTGTTTTTGAAATAATCTTTGGTTGGTTAAAAAAAACGCTTACTTATGTGAGTGGTATCTTTATCGTTGTTAAATTTTTTAGATCTGAAATATTTCAGATCTTGAAAGTTTGATCTAACAAGTGTAAAACTTGTTAGATCTTGAAGCTATGGTGGTTTTGTGACTGGTATATTGTTTAGATCTGAAATATTGTTTAGATCTTGAACCTGTGGTGGTTTTGTGACTGGTATATTGTTCGTTGTTAAAGTTTTTAGATCTTAAATATTGTTTAGATCTTGAAGCTGTGGTGGTTTTGTGACTGGTATATTTTTCGTTGTTAAAGTTTTTAGATATGAAATATTTTTTAGATCTTGAAGCTGAAGGTGTTTTGCAAATAATCTTGAGGTTGGTTAAAAAAAATCTTTACTTTTTTGATTATTTGAAAAGATTTCAGATTTAAAAACTTTGATCTAACAAGTTTTACACTTGTTAGATCTTGAACCCGTGGTGGTTTTGTGACTGGTATCTTTTTCGTTGTTAAAGTTTTTAGATCTGAAATATTTTTAGATCTTGAAGTTGAAGGTGTTTTGCAAATAATCTTGAGGTTGGTTAAAAAAAATCTTTACTTTTTTGATTATTTGAAAAGATTTCAGATTTAAAAACTTTGATCTAACAAGTTTTACACTTGTTAGATCTTGAACCTGTGGTGGTTTTGTGACTGGTATCTTTTTCGTTGTTAAAGTTTTTAGATCTGAAATATTGTTTAGATCTTGAATCAGTAGGTGTTAAAAAAGTTTACTTTTTTGATTAATTTAAAATATTTCAGATCTAAAAACTTCTTGTTAAAGTTTGATTATATGTTAGAAGTAATATGTTTCATTATGTTTTGCAGGTTTGTGGTGCCTGCATAGCATGACCCTTGAAGGCCTACGCAGGCATCCCATGAAATCCTTGGCAGACACCTCATTTAATCCTGGTCATTACTGGATGGTAAAGACGTAAAGTGATTCACTTTGCAACTTTAATGAAAAAAACTTAGTGTTTTTGTATAAAAAAATTTCATTATTGGATGGTAAAGTGACCATTCAAGGTCATTTTGCAACTTTAATGAAATAAAAAAGGCAATGATGATTTTTTTTTAAAAAAAAAAACTTAAAAAGAGTTTTGGCGAGGCAAAACTGAATTTGCAACCAACATGAGCTATAAAGCTAATAATCTGAGCCTTTGATAAGTTGTTTACCTCTTGTGTGTTAAATGATGAACTAGACATGGTGGACAGATGCTGTTGCTTGTGCAATTGTTGCTTATTCTTGTTTGTTGTTGTTCTGGACCACTTGTTGCAGTTCTGGACCACTTGTTTGTTGTTGTTCCTGACCACTTGTTGTTGGTTGATTGTTGTTGGTGTTGTTGCTTTCACCGGGATTATATGGGGTCTGCCGGATTATATTGTTGTTTGTGTTGTTGGTTGATTGTTGTTTGTGTTGTTGCTTCACCAGGGATTATATGGGGTGCCTGCCTAGGATTATATTGTTGTTTGTGTTGTTGGTTGATTGTTGTTTGTGTTGTTGCTTCACCTGGGATTATATTGGGTGCCTGCCTAGGATTTCATGTGAACTTAGTACATTGCCTTTGAGAATCTTGTGAACTTTTGCAGTACCTGATAACTTGTGAGAATCTTGTTCAAAACGTGTATAACTTGTGAAACATGTGAAGTTCATGTGAACTGGTAACTTGTGAGCAGTTTGAGACTTGTGCAATTTTGTTAGACTCGTGCAGTTTTGTGAGGCTTGTGCAGTTTTGTGAGACTTGTGAACTGGTGATTTTCTGCAGTTGTGACTAAAACTTTTCCGAGGCGATGATGCTTTTTGAGCCTAAAAACTTTAAAAACTTTCCGAGGCGATGATGATAAAAACCGAATGGACGGTAAAGTGAGATCAAATCTCACTTTGCAACCTTCGGGTTTGAGCCTAAAAATTTTCCGAGGCGGTGATGAATTTTGAGCCTAAAAACTTTCCGAGGCGATGATGAAAACCGAATGGACGGCAAAGTGGGATAAAATTTCACTTTTGCAACCTTCGAACTGAGCCTCAAAAATTTTCCAACTACGGTTTTTTGAAAAGTTTTAAAACTGAATTTATATCGTAAAAAAACTTGTAAAACCAAAAAATAACTTGTAAAATTGTAAAACAAAAAAAAAAGGTTATAAAAAGTGGTATAAGTTATAAAAAAAACTTGTAAAAAAAAAACAAGTACAAAAAACTGTATAAAAAACTTGTAAAAATAAGTGGTGTAAGTGGTAAAAAATAAGTTGTAAAAAAACTTGGCACGGAAATCGAGAAACCAATCATTACCAATGATTGAATACTCATGATTGGCACGGAAATCGAGGCATTACTTTGCAAAAGATGCAACCACCCCCTACCATGGGGTGCCTGCATAGGAGGACCCTTGATAATTCTTGATCTATTTTTATTTTTTTCTTGCAAAGTTTGTAATCCTTTGGGTAGCACATTTCTCCCACATGTTTTTCCGCAATTCATGCCAACATTGTTTTCCAGGACATTTTTGAAGCAGAATTTGTTAGATAACATAGTTGATGTGATCTCAACAATTGAATTTTGATATTCTTGACAAACTAAACAATTCTGCCAACCGATTAAGGTAAAGTCTAATCATGTGATCACTACAAAAAAAAAGTTAGATTTTACACGTTTATTTCTCCACGATATTGAAAGCGTGTAGATATCTTTTCGGTTTATCCACAGTAGCATGCGTGCAGAAAATTACTCACATTTTCAAACGTGAACAATGTATATATACAAATAAAATACACACATCAGCGCGTGACAAATATGTTCACAAGCAAAGGCGTGTAAAATTTTACAACTAATTAAATACTCCACATAAATCAGCGTGGACTTTCTAGTTTCTAATGAGGAGAAATTTACATTTTCCACTTCCAACTTTACTAACATTACATGTCTAGTCTTTTCAATCTATAAACTCACACCAACAGCAGAACTTAGAAGAACACAAAATTAAAATATCTACAAACTCGCACAATCTTCAAATCTCTCAATTCTCTCACACCATCTTCAAATCAGTTGCTTCATAATCTTTAACCACAATCAACTTCGACCCGTTAAATCATTTCTGTAGCGTTAGGGTTTCAAAATAGAGGAAATTAAGTACGAATCGAATCGAATCAATATCGAAGGGATGATCAAGTACGCATCGAATCAATCAAAATCAAACCGATTCACAAGACTACATTCTTTAATCAATTTGAAGGTTTGTTGCTCATTACTAACTTACATGTGATTTATGTTATAAACGATATGTTTAGAAGTAATTAAATTTGAAGGTTTGTAGTTGATTATGCATTTTGAATTGATGATGATGTTTCGAATTGCTTTTGTGAGGTAACTTAATTTTGTGATAATCTTATGTGTTCATTTATGCCTGTAATTTTGTTGCGGATTTGTTTATAGGTTTAGTTATTCAATTAGATGTTGACAAGACCGAATTCGCGATGATGTTTCGTTTTGATGTTGTGTGAAACAATTAGTTAAATTAGAGCGAGCTTGAATCTAAATGTAATGGAAGCGATTTGATCTATTGAAGCATGATTAAAAAATTTGTTCATTCAAGCCGAACTTAAATCATACCTGTACACTAGTCTCATTCTAATCCGGTTCATAAGAGGGTTTATCGAGCGAGTATCATTCATTTTTGTCATTTTTACTTGTCAGAATCACTTCTAATTAAGTGTTTTAGCATCAAATCCTTCTAGTTAGGGCTTTGGGCTTTTAGCAACAGATCACTTCGGATTGGTATGTTGTTGCAATTTGATTGGTGATCTTATTGTATCATTAATCTGTTATGTCTACAATTGGTTGCTTGTTTATTTATATATGCTATGATGTTACTTGAAGAGTGATGAATGTATCTGTATTCAATAGTCTGTTTGAAATATGTGGATGAGTGTGCTTAACGAAATATCTTATTGACTTACTTATTGATGATAGAAGGCTAAAATGTATCATATCGTATAAATCTTATGTGGATACAATTCGTAACAGAGTTCTATTATGCATGATGTTAATCCATTGTTTTAGAAAAAATGAAAGGATATCCTTCTTGGCCTGCTAACGTATATTTCTACTTAGTTAGTTAGGGTTATTGGTTATGATTTTTTGATTATTTGGATAACCTTATTTAGCCTCCATATGGGCTTATTTGACTTCATAAAAGCCGATAAGATCACTTTTTGGAGCGTATGATGGTATGACCATATCGACTTTACCTTTATTGGCTTACGCCAATAATCTATAGTTAATAAGCTCTAAAATTTCAGCTTATTGACTTTTACAAAGTCAAATAAGCCCATAAGCCGGTTAAATAAGTTGATCCAAAGCCCCCTTATTGCTATGTATAAATAAGGTGATCCAAAGCCCCTTATTTTTCTCGATGGAATAATTGATAGTATAGTAGATTCATAGTATGTTTTGTAAAGTTATCTGAATGTATATAATTCTGTATTGTTTGAGGAGATCGGGGGTAAGAAGCTTGTGCTTATTATTAATCTAGTTGGTGGTTGCGGGTTAGTAAGCCGAAGAGTGGGGGTACAAGGCTAACTTGAAGAAAGTTCTAGTCTTTTATTTTGGAACCCAACAAATGTAAGTATAGGTTGGGTTGGGTTTGTTGGGCTCTCCAATTTTGGGAGTTTTATCGTTTTATTTGTGATTAATAAATCTTATGTTGATGTTGATTTTTGTTACGCGTTCTCTTGCAAATGTGTATCATCGTGACAAAGATGTGTACGTTACATATTTATGTCACTGTCACTGATGTCATCATTTAGACACTATAGGGGAGTACAATCATCTAACATCTCTATAAGAGCTTAACTTGTGTTGCACAACTTGTTAAATAAGTCACAAGGTCTACTTGATAATCTCTAAGCCAAAAGGGAGCTTGTGAGCTTTTTCAAAATTACATACGATCAACAGCTCACTAAATAAGCTAAAACAAACACCTTCTAGAAAATGGATATTTATAGAAAAAGATATCATTTTTATAGTTATTATGTAAATGATAGGCACTCGTATGTGCATAATCTTTGAATTTGCTAATAAAGGCCTTAAAGAAGTAAAAAAAATGTGTACATAATGTAATGTTTTGTACGCTACATGTTTTTAAGTTGTTTACCCAAACACCCTTTAACATCATTAAATACCTGAAATGGTGAACATCATTCCGTTAACTATATGTTTTAACTGCATAATATGTTGCTGTGTGAAATTCTGAAGGCTATAGTAATTCTTTTGAAAAGGTTTATTTTGAATTTGCAATGTTTAAGGTCTATTTTGAATTTTTTTGAAAAGGCTATAGTAAGTTGTTTACACACACCTGAAACAACTTGGGTGCAGGGGAGTTAGTGTGGTTAATCATAAGCAAGATGTAAGGTGAGGCTTAGAAGTGTGAGCTGAGAACACTAAGTAATATACAAGGGTCAAGTCCACTTTTCGGGATAAGCTGCCCCAATATAGCAATCTGCCTAACTCCCGACCCGCCTTGCACCTTGGACTTTTTATTTTATCTTCGTTTGTAGGAGTCTCTTAAGATAGGATTTGCGATGTGCAGGTGTTTCCAACCGTAATTTTTGTAATCTTTTTTGTTTACTGTTATTATGTTAGATTTAGATATTTGTGAGAGTTCGTTGTTTGTTACGATAAGTTACTCCATGGTTAGGAATATACAAGGGCCAGTTTTAATTTTCGAGATAAGCTCTATAGCTACAGTATGGCATTTATCGAAGGCTGCCTAATAATACTTTAAATTCTGTTTGAGAACCAGCACTTACGATGCCGGAAGTGATTTAAAAATTTTCACCGTAACAATAAGTTTTACATTTTCTTGATGATGTTGTTTGTTCGGAAAAAATAGGTGTTTTATTGTGCTCTTATATGTCTGAATAGGCTTATTAATCTGCCGTTTAGGTTTTTTAAGATATATGTGTGACTATAGCTATTGCCATTTGCCACCTATATAAACTAGCTACTTTGCCATATACTTTGTTTCAGATGGAAGTCAAAAGCCGTATCAGAGGTGTAATGTTTAGTGACCATTATTAAAAGTCTCTCCTCCAAAGCACAATGATACATTTACAAATGCACGCCAATGAACAAGCACACACACCGATTTAAAATGGTGTATGTATGGGAATCTCGAAAATTGACAGTGTAACAAATTATTAATTACTGGATATTGCAGGATTGTAGCATGGATTTTGATTGCATAAAAGAAAAATGGATTGTATTTGCAGCTCCTTTTGGTGTCCTTACCTTTTCATGGTAAGATACTTTTAACTCGCTCCTGGTTTCAATGGTTTGTTTATGCGATGTTAGTAAACCTGAGGAGACATTGAGGCCAGTGTCTTAAAACCCAATTTAGGCCACTTATATGCTTCTACTTGATTATCCACTTATTTCGTGCTTAGATGAGTTAGCTTTAGAAGGTCATCTGAATGCCTATCTTCATGTTATGCTTTTTAAAACATGGATGCGGCTTTATATGAAAATTCGATCCTTTAGGAGTTTGTTGAAGACGAAAGATCAAAGCTAAGAAGTTTGTTGAAGACGAAAGATCAAAGCTTCATGAATAGTTAAAGAAGGAAGCTCGAAGAAGTTTTCAATGATATTTTGTAAACATACTTAGAACTATTTTATATGTGTTTCATGATTTATAAACAGTGTCGTATGATATGCTACAGAATTGACTATATGATGTTCAATAACAAATTGTGGTGCAAAATTTGTGTATTTCTTTGTGATACAGCTGCAAAAATTTTGTATTTAATTTCTTTATAATACAGGGTAATAATTTTAGAATTGTCAAAGTGCAGGGTTACAATTGTAAAATTTTCAAAATAGAAACTAAAGTGACCCATATAAGCGTGTAGTTTTTTTTTCCTACTGATGTGTTATATGCTTAAAGGCCACCATCAAGGGTGTGTACTTTTCAAAATTCTCCACGCTTTTTATGGTGGCTACTTTTAAAGTTTTTTCACTCTAATAAGCGTGGACAATTAATCCTTTTTTCCACTCATCGAAGCGTCACAATCAACTCACTTTGTCTACGCTTATTACCGTTTATCATTTTGTGACGCCGAATAATGCCACGCTAAGGATAGCGTGTACTCCAAAAATAATCACACTATTAACCGTGTACATATCTCGTAATATGCGTGTATAATTCTATGCTTTGTTGTAGTGGATCCAATATTTATATTCCAAGCACCCTAAAAATCATCATAAACAAACACAATCTTACTGCGTTTTTAATGACCAAGATTCAATCTTTAGGCATAATTCGCATAACCACTCAAAACCCCCGACAAAAAACACATCAGTTTCCCGCTCATATCACGAGTTCACGACAAGAAAACCTGTACACTTTCAGTTCTCGTAGCCTGGCAAATAGGACACTCTTCTGTCAAGACTTCACACTCTTTACATAGACACAAGTGCCTACAAGGCAGTAACAAAACACAAACTTCTTTACCATTGCATGCTTTGCAGAGTAACGGCTTCACAGAAAATGTTTCAAATGGGTTCCCCATAGCATTCACATTTGTATAAGAAGCGGCGTCATCTACCTCACTATCACCATAGCCTTCTTGTACAGGCTTCTGCGCAATGACTTCTTGAAGATTGCTTTTGAGGGCATTTGCTACCGACTCGTTGTATGTCGCTCTATAATGCCAAGATTGAGCTTCCATCGCAACTTGTTTTATTTTCAACCCTAGTTCCATGTTTCTTCGATTCATATTGACGATTTCCATATCTTTCTCATTCAATTTCTTTGTTACTTCTTTTTCCAATGTGTTTAGTAAGGATGCGGTATGCTTCTGGTTCAAGTCTCTAATACCCTTGATGATATTTTCTTCCTGAAAACAATGGAATATCCAATAAGATTAGAACGATAGACTTTCAACCAACCTCATAAACTAGTGGTCGCAAGATGGCTAATGGGTCAAAATGAGTTGGGTTTAAAAGTGGTCAAATTTTGCACTGGTCCTTGTTAAAAATTATTCAAGTAAAAATCTAAATTTTTGAACCTTCTTTTTTTCTAAAATAAATATAACACAATTATAATGGGTCAAAACTGCCACCAATAACACGACCTTATGATGATGATCTTTTACCTGAACTTTAAGATAGTGATCAATGAGTTGCTTTTGATGACCCATTTCAAGTTTAATGCTATTAGCAAGAGAATGATTAACGGGCTGGAGAGCTTTCATGTTTTCACTAATGGAGGTGACAGATGAGTTGCCTTGATCTTCTTCATAAGATAGTTTCAGGCCAGTCAATACAGGATTTGGATTCATTTTGTCGTGACAGAAGTTGTTGTTTAACGATATATAACTCTTTTGTTGTGTGGACATTGGTCCTTGCTCGCGTGCCCTCTTGATAGGGCGACTTGAAGCCATGGTTTGCTCGTTTCCAACGAAGTTTATGTTATCTAGTGTATAACCAACCGGACCTGCACCATATAAAGATAAGTTGCTATAAATAAGCAAAGCACGGAACTTGCAAAGATAAAGTGTAAATTCTTAGGGGTGTTCGAAATTGCCTTTAGATAATGATAATGATGTGATAGTATTATATAATCAGAAACAGATAATCGTTTGTTACAAGATGGGTCGCAGGGGGTGTTTGACATTGCGTTATAAAAATGACAATGTGATACAAGATAATCAGTTGTTACTAAACATTCTAACGGCAACCAATTCTGATAATTTAAATATTTCTTGTACAATGACTCGTGAATAACCAAAATGAGTAGATTATTTAACCATCTCCAAGATAGTATACTGTCTCAGAAAAGAGCATCTTGGGATGGCTAGGAATTTTTTTGGAAACGGCCACGGAAATACCCGCGTACATCAGAGACAAAAAGGCTCGACTTATCCGTTCACTCATTTTTTAAATTAAGTAAAGACGAAAAACTTACATTTTGCAAAGAGTCGAAGATGAGGCAAAGAACTCATATCATAGTGTTGTTCCTCATGATGATATCCAGAATGACCACCAAACATGTTACTATACATATTTCCAAAAACAAGATTCCACAAATCAGTAAAATCCAATACAAGAAACCACAAAAGTATATAAAAACCCAAAGAAACAATGTTAGATGAAAGAAAATACCTTAAAGATTACAATATGAATGATGGGTCTAAAAGTAGTGGGTGAGAAATGGGTTAATGATTGTTGTATGTAGTTGTTGATGTAAATAAAACTAAAAATAAAAGATGGTGAGGAATTTTTCTTCCTTCATTGCAGCAGAGACAAGAGAAGGCTTTGTTTACGTATTCCCACTACTTAAATTTTCTTGGTTGCCGTTACCGACGTGCGGACTATTTGACTGTTTTTAAATTTTCTTTCGTATGTTTTTTTTTTTTTTTGGCTTTTTTTTGTTTTTAGTTTCTTTTATTACATAAAAGGTGTAGATTTACGGAAACACTCTCATCCCGGACGCCTTTTATTCATCAATATCCACAACTAACTTTTCTTTCATTCTTTCCTATTCCTTTTACTCCTCCCGTGCCGCTTTGAGCTTTCTTTCGAGTTTTTCGATTCTGCCATCTTTAGGTTTTGAAATTCTTTCGAGTTGTTTGACTTGTTGGTTTAACTCGGCCCTGTCCTCCTGTGACGCTTTGAGTTTGTCATCTTTGAGTTTCAACATTCTTTCGAGTTGTTCTAACTTGTTAGTTTAACTCGGCCATCAAGTGCTATCACATTATCATTATCGCGCTTCAACTCCCTAATCTCATCCTCAAGTTTCCGTATTTTTTGATCTCCCGAAGTACGCAATTCAGCCAATTTTTGTAAGTGATGTTGAATCATCTTCAATTCTCTTACAATCTAAAAAAGAAGCAATTTGCAAAAAAACGACGCGTTTTAAGAGCATAGAGTGTCCCGGCGAGAAGGCTTCGCCACCCTTAGCCGGCCCTCGCCACGACACCAAGGCCCTACGACGTTTGCTTGTTCGCCACCCCAACGACACGGAAGACGACAAATGAAATGGGAGAGGTAACCGTTTGACAACGGTTCAATTTAAAAAAAAAAACGTTTTTTTTTTTTTTTTTTTTTTTTTTTTTTAAACTTTACCCTCTTATAAATAATACCCCATTTTTATAAAATCATTCACACACTTCTCTTTTAAATCTTTACATCTTAAGCAATAAAAACATGAGTGATTCAAATTCGGATTCCGATATTGATTATTTACAAGATATCTAGATGATTCTGAAAGTTGCAGATTATGGGCAATCGTTGCGAGAACAAGAAGCTGAAAGTTCACGCACCCGTAATTACATCTACCGTGAGGATGACGTTGCTGAAGAACAACTGATGTCCGACTATTTTGGTGATTATCCAAAATATCCGGAGTACTATTTTAGACGTCGATTTCGTATGAGCCGTAAACTATTCTTAGAAATAGTACAAGGTATTGAAAATCATATTCAAACTGTTGATCCTCTTCCACCGCATTTTGATTTCTTTAGAGTCCAACCCGATGCTATGGGTGTAATGAGTATGAGTGTTATTATGAAATGCACATTCGTCATACGCCAATTGGCGTACAGCACCGCACCTGATGCATTTGATGAATATTTGCAAATGGGGTCACACACGGCACGCGATTGTTTAGATTTTTTTACTATGTGTGTAATTGAATTGTTTATGCCCGAGTTTTTAAGAAAGCCTAATTTGAATGACATTCAAAATTTATATAACGCACATAACACGGTCCACGGGTTTCCGGGAATGCTTGGAAGCATTGATTGGGAATGGAAAAACTGTCCCGTTGAGTGGCAAGGGCAATTTCATAGAGGTGATAAAAAATATCCAACTATTATGCTTGAAGCCGTTGCGTCATACGATTTATGGATTTGGCATGCATTTTTTGGGGTAGCGGGTGTGAATAATGATATAACTGTTTTGAATAATTCACCGTTATTCGACGACCTTCTTGATGACATCGCCCCCAAGGTTCCGTTTCAAGTAAACGGAGTAACATTTGAAAACGGGTATTACCTAGGCGACGGATTTACCCAAACTTGGTCATCTTTTGTCAAATCATTCTCGACTGCATATTCGGAGAAAAATGCCTTGTTTAAACAAAAACAAGAAAGTGCTCGCAAAGATGTTGAAAGAGCTTTCGGGGTCCTCCAAGGACGTTGGCATATTATAAGCCAACCGGCGCGTGCTTGGACTATCAACAAGCTACAAAAAGTCATGTGCACGTGCATCATATTGCATAACATGATTTTGAAAGATCAAAAGTTTGCGAAATCCGAAATGAACGATATTTATGTTTGTCCGCGATCAAATATACAACGGACATGGGTTGAGCGATGCGATTTACAACGGAAGAATGCCAAAGAACTCCGTGATAAACCAACACACGCAAAACTTCAACGAAATATTATTGAGCATGTTTGGCAACTACATCATCAACAACAAGATTAGTTTAAATTTCGTATGTTTTTTTATTTCAAGAATGTATTTTAAGTTTCGTATGTTTTTTTATTTTTACTATTGTATTTTGTAATTTTATTTAAATGAAATGAATTTTATTTTGTTAGAAAAATATGGAAAAGAAATAAAATGAAGGTGAGTGGGACCCAAATGAAGAAGTTTGAGTTAGTTGTGATTGTGGAGTATTTTTAAGTGATGTCACGACACTCCATGCTCTAAATCTTTCATATTAACCTCTTATAAAAGTACAAAAGTAACCCCAACGCTAATTGGATAAGCATGTAGCACTTAATATAGCTAACAACATATCAGATAGCACTTAATACACTTAAAGGAATAACATGAGATTTACGTGAAGTATCAGACAATAAAACATGCATGGGGTTTATATTATTTAACTAATACTCCCTCGTAGTTGGAACAGTAGGTCTATGGATGTTCAAAGTGAAAAGAAACTCAAGAAATAAGGCACTTAGAAGACCTTTGGTGAAGTTATCCACTTATTGAAACCGAGACGGAACGTGTAAAACATGCACTTGCCCATAAGCCACATAATCACGATCGAGAAAGAAACAATGCAGGAAAAAAAAAAAAGCTTTATGCGGATGCAACAAAAAAACAGATCAAGTCTAAATTCGAAGAATATGGAAAGGTTATTCGGATGAAACCAAAAGTAACAGACGAATAAGCTATGCTAGTCAGACTGAGGTGGATGCAGAGATAAAAGCCTTACATGGAGTGTACACATTTCCACGGGGTGTTGTCCCATCATTGTCATCTTCAAAAAGAGGACTAATGATGCACCTCTTATAAACTGTTTCTAGAATCTGAAAAACATATTTCGAAGAAAATAAAGAGGATATTGAGCAGGAAAAGATGTGTAGCAGCATGAAGCGGGTTATGGATCAACTGAAAGGGGAGCATGAGAAAGGGAAACATAAGCTTTGGCCGATTAACAAGGTTGAATCTGGAGAACAAAAACAACAACTATGTAAAACATCAAACAAGCATGTAAAAGGCCAAAGCTTTCATCGGTTTTGCACGTCCCACATATTAATACACTAAGAATATGCATGATTGCAACAAGGTTTTGGTCAAAAATGCATTTTTTTTTGCCATTGAACACAATTATAATAACAAGAAAATAAAATAAGCTAGGTAATAGAAAGATTTAAAGCAAGTAAAAACCCTCCGACATGTATACGCAAACCTGTGTCCCTAGCGTTCTCAAACACCGAATTTTATGACCACTTAGGATCGATTTTTACAGGAAAAACTTTACCTAAGGGATGTTCATTCACTTTTTCGTATACAAACATAACCAAAAACATCATATGATGGCTCGATGCCAATGTTGGGATTATATATATAATTACACATAAAAACATATAAAACATTAAAGGTCCCCAATCGTGGATCCATATGATGTATAATGATTAATAAAATAACTATTGTTATTACCTATTGTAGTTTGATCGGTTGAATTAACTGAGCAAGTAATTGAATCCTTTGTTTCACCCAATGAAACTAACGAAACCTATTAAGCTTCCAAAGTAGAAAGCCTCTAAGAATGTCCTCACTACACGTCACGGTGTATCACTTGAATCCTAGTTTTTCTAAACCCCACGATCTTGCAATGAACAACCTTGTTTTGCTTGATGATCAAAGAAACTGAAACCTTAAGTTAGGGTGTTTGTTTGGTCGTTCATAGGAGAGAAAAGGGGCTCAAGACATTGCTCCTTCAGGAGCTTAGCTTATTGTTGTAAAAAAAACATTTGCATTCTCTCCTCTTTTTTTATTTGTAGTGCTTATTTTGTTCTTCTTTATGTATGTACCGTCCCTTCGTTGCATGGGGAGGGGTACGTGGTATGCCGGAAAACTTTAGTTTCTCCGAGCTTGGGTTTATCCAACCGTGATGTGCTTCGAGTTCCGACGGACCCTGAGTCATATCACCTACCCTAAGCCTTTGTGCTTCCCCCCTTGGGACTAAGTTTAGTTTATATAGTTTAAGTCGTTATGGGGCTGCCGGGCTACACAGTATGCCAGACCATGTTCGAGTTTGGGATCTCCCGAGAAGGATGTGCTCTATCAGGCCCCGAACCATGTTGTTTAGTACCGGAGCTTGCCCCATGTTTTGGGCTTGCACTTTTCGTTGGCTTATTTAATCTTTCGGAGGTATTTTTTATGTCTTACACTCCTGAAAATTTTGTAATTTCATCAGTTTTGCTTGGATATGCATATAACTTATTTCATGATTGTATGTGTTTGAGATACTTACTTATGGAACACCGATTTAAGATCAAATGAGAAGAAAAATTAAAATAAGAATGATAAGAAGAAACCACAACCACTCATTTCAGATGCATCTACAAAAATAGATGCATCTCCCCTTAAAATTCTCCCTCTTATTTGAAATGTGTGGCTAGAAATCCTTCTTATTCTTCTCATTTTAGTTTTTCTTCTTACCGGATCCCTTCCCATGCAACACCTACCGATGCGCACTAATATTGTATTGTTGATGTTGAGGTTATTATACTTGACATACAAAATAATAAACATGAACATCACATAGTACACACAGCGGAAAACTTCATATAATTGCAATTAACTAACTGAAAAATAAAGCGTAACATACCCCTTGCAAATTGGCTGGATCTCTTCAATTTAACAAATGTGGTTTAATGAGTTATCCCTTACCGTTTTATAACTCAAACCAATTGATGTAACAATAATGTGTTACACCACGTTCTTGTACACACGAATTAACCACGAGTTAAAGCCATTGCTAGATCTAAAACACAAAATCAATTTTAGTTTGAAAACCAAAACCGAAACTCCCTGGGAGGGGGGGGGGTATTCGGCCGAATATGTTAGAGAGAAAGAAAGAAAAGTTTTTAGGTTAATGTATGCACAAAAGTTAACCTAAAACCCTAAACATAGCTTTGCTTATATAGGTTTTAGGACACGAACAAGTTATGTTTTAGGTTTGGGTTGAGCCCCCCCCCCCCCCCCTTTAGGTTCGGTCGAATGCAAGCCCACAAGGGGTTGCCCTAACTTGCCTTGTTAACCAATTACACTTTAGTCCTTATCTTTTACATTTAATGGTCGTTAGTCATTTCCCGTTAAATACTTAACGATCGTTAATCGGGTTTCGTGTAATAATTAATCGTAATCATTTTACGTTAATTATTTAACTTTAATTCTCATTCGTAATATGTGCAATCCCGCGGTCACGAGTTCGAATCCGGACATAAACGTTTTATAAATATATACATATTCCAACAGCTCCCACTTGGATATGTTTACAAAACGTGTAATGACATTAGTTAGCATCTAGCAACACGCCAATGCCCCCAGTACAACTCGTGTATGGTTTCTTGGAGAAAAACCGTTTGATGATTTATCCTTTTGTTTCTAATACCATGTTAATAAGAATATGGATCTTACTCATTTCTTAATTAACTATTATGTTTCTCGTTTTATATGATTGAACAAGATTACCAATTCTTTTGAACATATTCCAGAAGACCTTGGGCATGGCCATGCAAATATCTTGTCAACCCTACGAGGGGCCCAGCAGTATTAAGCTTCAAAACAAATTTGAAGGCAACAAATCCTGTTTTGACTACAAGCAGAATTCATAAATTTCGTAGTACTTCTGAAAATAATCCTTATAACTACAAGTTACGTATAGCGTTAGATTTCCTCACAGAAATGCACTACATCCATGACATTTCTCTGGTATCTCAAGTCTGAGGATAAATATTCATTATGTACTTAATGACAAAGATCCATAAAGTATCATCATGTGGTTGGGATAAGTCCTATATTCAATCCATTGAATATCATCTGAAATTAGTCATGCTTCGCATCAATATACTTTCAAGTATATCCTAACTAAAACTCAGATTTGTCTTAGTTCAATATCATTCCCATCTTATTGATCGACAACAGATTATTTAGAATAACTTAAGTTATTCAAGGATTTAAACATGTAAATATAGGATAACATTATAATAAATGAATAATAAACATAACAAAATACTTTATTTCATTTGAATAATAATGTTTACAATATTCTTTTATCTAAAATACTAGTCACAGATGGGCATGAAACTACTAGCTAAGCAAAGCCTAAACTTATCAGATAAATGATTAAGTTTTTCACCAGGTAAGGCCTTCGTTAAAGGATCTGCTAGATTGTCATATGTGTGAACTTTGAGTAGTTCAATTTCACCTATCTCGACTTGTTCTCGAATATAGTGATATTGTCTAGGATAGTGTCTGGTGCCCTTCATGACTCCAGGTTCAAGGGCAAAAGTGATTGCCGCAGAGTTGTCACAATACACTTTGATAGGATTTTCAATCGACGGCATAACTCCAAGCCCCGAAACAAACTACCTTATCCAAACAGCTTCTATGGCAGCTTTTGACGCCGCTATGTACTCACTTTCTGTAGCAGACATTGCAAGAGTGGTCTATTTCTTGCTCTTCCAATCCATAGAACCTCCATTGATGAAAAACATGTAACCCGTCTGAAACTTCGTATCATCTTTGTCACCCTTCTAGGATGCATCGCAGTAACCTGTAACACATAGTTCTGCTTCTGGATTTCCCCCATACACTATGAACATATCTCTTGTAGCCCTAAGGTACTTTAGAATATGTTTAATAGCAGTCCAGTGAAGTTCACCTGGATTCTGTTGATATCGACTGGTCAGGTTTTGAGCAAATGCCACATCAGGTCTTGTGCATCGCACCACATACATGATAGATCCTACAGCCAAAGCATAAGGAACTTTTTTCATGCGTGCCACCTCTGCAGGTTTTGAAGCACAGGTTTTGCTACTTAAACCATGATTCACTTGCATCGGCGAATACCCCTTCTTGGAATTTTGCTTATTGAATCTCTTCAATATTTTATCAATGTAAGCACTTTGACTTAAACCAATTAACCGATTTGATCTATCCCTGTAGATCTTGATTCCGAGTATGTATGTTGCTTCCCCTAAGTCCTTCATTGAGAAACATTTACCAAGATAGGCTTTCACCTCATTTAAACTTGGTATATGATTTCCCATGATTAATATGTCGTCGATATATAGGACAAGGAAAGTAACATGACTCCCACTAGCTTTGTGATATACACATGGCTCATCAAGATTATGAGTAAATCCAAACCTTTTGATTTCTCCATCAAATCTTTTATTCCACTGCCTTGATGCTTGCTTTAGTCCATAAATGGACCTTTTAAGCTTGCATACACGGTTAGGAAATTTTGTATTCACAAAACCCTCAGGTTGTGCCATATAGATGTCTTCATTTAGGCGACCATTTAGAAAGGCAGTTTTGACATCCATTTGCCAAATCTCATAGTCATAGTGTGCAACTATAGCTATGAGAATCCTAATAGCTCTTATGTCTGCTACATGAGAGAATGTCTCCTCGTAATCCCCGTGATAGGTTTGAGTAAAACCTTTAGCTACCAGATGAACCTTATAGGTGTGTACATTGCCATCCATGTCAATTTTTTTCTTGAAGATCCACTTACTTCCAATGACTTTAGCATTG
The DNA here is from genome assembly GCA_910596185.1 of Chrysanthemum makinoi. Taxonomy (NCBI): domain Eukaryota; kingdom Viridiplantae; phylum Streptophyta; class Magnoliopsida; order Asterales; family Asteraceae; genus Chrysanthemum; species Chrysanthemum makinoi. The sequence goes on along the minus strand of OU343220.1, from coordinate 283,846,661 downwards.
GGAGGAAGGTTAAATTCAATCTAGAAATCATTCTCTTTCATGGATTGCATTTCCCCATTCATAGCAATCTGCCATTTGTCCTTTTCAGGATCAGCCATGGCAGCCTTATAATTGATGGGTTCATTAAGATCCCCAACCATATTTTCCTCCACCTCTACGTTAAGACATAGACGGTCAGGTGCACGTATAGTCCTTTCAGACCTACGAATTGGAACAACTTCAGGTGGAGCACCCAGACTTTATGGCTCTTCTTGAAGTTGGCTAGTATCATCAAAAGGTGTTTTATCTTCATGATCATCTTTTAGATCATATACTCTCCCACTGAGTTCTTGAGATATGAGATTCCTTTCAAGGAAGTCTCCATACCTAGCCACAATGACTTTATTCTCAGGTGGGTAGTAGAAGTAGTAACCCATAGTTTCCTTAGGGTATCCTATGAAGATACACTTAACAGATCTTGGTTGGAGTTTATCTGGTGAGTCACGTTTAACATACGCCTCAGAACCCAGACCTTTAAGTAAGAAAAGTTGGGAGCTTTTCCTGTCCATAGTTCATATGGAGTCTTAACAACCTTCTTAGTTTGAACCATATTTAAAATGCGAACAACAGTTTCAAGGGCATAATCCCAAAAAGTTAAAGGAAGAGTTGTAAGATTAAACATCGATCGTACCATGTCCAGTAATGTACAATTTCTCCTTTCAGATATACCATTTTGTTGTGGAGTATAAGGAGATGTGAGTTGCTGGACAATTCCACACTCAGCTAAGTAATCTTTGAACTCTTGGCTTATGTATTCACCACCTCTATCGGATCGAAGAGCTTTAATCTTCTTACCGAGTTGTAATTCTACTTCACTTTTGAAAACCTTGAATGTTTCAAAGACTTCATGTTTATGTTTAAGTAAATAAACATAACCATAACGACTGAAATCATCAGTAAGGTTAAGAAGTAGGTAGCACCACGTTTTGACACATGTCTAAGTGGACCACACATATCAGTGTGTATTAATCCAAGTAGATCAGTAGCCCTTTCCACTTGATGTAAAAAATGTTTCCTTGTCATCTTCCTAGATATGCAAGACTCGCATTTGTCAAATGATTCATCATCGACACTTTGTAAAACCGTTCATGTTGCAGCTTTACCTTGCGTTTCTTGCCTATGTGAGCAAGGCGACATTGTCAAAGATAAGAAGAGTCCAAGTTAGACTTGATCTTCTTATTGTTAATGCTATACAACGAATTATTTCCTTTGGACACAAAATCATCCATATCAATTTCAAACACACCATTTACAGGAATTGCATGAAAATAAAAAATATTATTAAAAGAAACTGAAATTCCATAACTTGTAAAAGTGTGCATAAAACCAACATCTTTCAACAAAGAAACTGAAATAACACCCCTAACAATGGAGGGTGCATAATGATTATTGTTCAATTCATGAATTAAGTCCGAAGGCAACACTAAATCAAATGTCCCTATGGCTTCAAGTGTTGCACGCTTGCCATTGCCAACGTACAAGTATCTTTCTCCATAGGTCAGCTTCTTTGCACCTCTAAGTCCCTGCGATGAATTACATATGTGAGTACCACATCTAGTATCATAGATCCAGGAATTTTGCTTACGAGGAAAAGAAAATAATTCAAACATAAAAATACCCGAGGTGCTGGTCACCATCTTATTTTTATTTAGAAGCAACTCATTTAGTAACAATGGACAGTTCCGCTTCCAATGGCCTGGTGTGTTGCAATAGTGGCAAGCCAAATCCTTATTTGGATTCTCCTTTTTCTTTGGAGGGTTCTTTCTAGGAGCTGGTGGGATCACAACTTGTTTTCCCTTGCCTTTTTCTTTTCCCTTCTTATTTACTTGCGGTTTTGGCTTAGATACCCTACCACCTTGTATTGCTAGTACCGAAGGTGTAGTTGCCTAATTAGGTAATCTGTTCTCGAAGTCTACATGCATTGCATGTAACTCATTCACTGTCTTCCCCGTGCAATGCATATTGTACTAGCGCGTACAAAATCACCAAACCTCTCCTGATTAAGGGAGTGATTGATGAGGCCAACACACACATCTTGGGAGTAACCACAGCCGAGCTTCTCCAGTTGGTCCAAGTGATGTTTCATCTCAAGGACGTGATCGGATACAGATTTACCAATCTCTTGCTTGCAATTGTGAACCTTTTCAATTAGTTCATACAATTCAGCTGCTGGTGGCTTCTTAAACATACGTTTGAGCTAATCGAGCATGCTCATTGGCGCATGGTGCTCACATTGTTTTTGCAATTGAGCATTCATACCCGAAAGCATAAGACAAACCACATAATTGTGCTTCTCATACTCGACACGATACTCCTCTTTTGCAAGATCAGTAGCCGTTTCAGCAGGATCTTCAGGAAAAGGCGTAGTCAAATACTCAAGTATTTTGGCAACACGAAGGATGATCCTAAGTGCACGATGACAATCATTGAAATTTGGGCCAGTCAATTTGTCTCTTCCAGTCATATCCTTGAAAGCATCACTCATTAAGCTCATAGTGTTTTCAGGTTGATGAGCCATTCTACAGAAAAAGTTCAAAAAACCATAATTAGTATTTTGATAATTTTTCTTTTCAAGAAAATTAAATACCCAAGGTTCATATTCATATAACCAATTAATTTTCATTGAAAACTAGGATCCAAATTGTCATAATCTCATCACATCAGTTGATCTGCACATCAGTTGATATGCTAGTAATGCAATTATACAGAATGGTACGAGGCCATTGCTCAATTGCCAATTTCAATTGCAATTCGTAGATTTATGGGATTACATATAGCGAACATAAGTTGCAATGTAAGCATGTTTGATCCCCATCTTATGCCTTGAGTTGCTAGTTCTCACCGTATAACTCAATTAAGTTGTCCAACTTAAGAAACTGCAAAATCATCCATGCTCGTTCTCATGACACGTGGATATTTTACCATTTGATTACGATCTAGCTCACGTTCTCACGTAAATAAATGGCAATCTCAGGTGTTTCCGTTTCATTGGATGGCATATAACTTAAATTAAGGGTAATAAATTGATTTTGGTGTCAAATCATATATGTACAAAGATGTCATGCATTCATATTTGTAGCATAAATTTTTATTAAAATAGTTATATTATTGTTTTAATGTTTAAGTTTTTAATCATCAAACTTTAATTGAGGTATTGGTTACACCAATTAAAGAATTACCTTTAATTACCACTATATCCTACTGCTGCATGAGTCATAAGATCCAAGTTATTCGGATAATTACCACAAAAGTGGCGCATAGAATTTAAGGTCAATTCACCCTTAAGATGTTATGCACATTATATAGGAATACTTGGTAACTCCATTAAGATGCACAAAGGAGCGGAGAATTAGGTCAGCGCGAAGCATATTATATACCATCTTCTTTAAGGTCCCAATTTAATGCGTATCAAACTTAGACCCCTCACACAGTTTGTCATTAATGGGTGCGCCGTTCTAGCTATTTGTGCATAAACATCAATCAATTAAACGTTTATGACTATTATGCTTAAAAAATAATGTCATAAAACTCTATTTGTGCAGATCTCGTCGCGAGGATGCATTTAATGCATTACGGCATGTAAGGCCAACCCCTTAGTGACACATGAGATCTCGCATTAATAAAGTTTATAACAAAAACATGTTTCACCATTGTTTAGTCCAATTTATTTTTCTTATAAAAAATACCCTTGTTTACAACTTGTCATACAAAAACAAACAAGCAAGTATTGAAAGATAAACACATAAACAATGAATACATAATTGAACAATTAATCATGCATATCATATAGCCACATGCAAACCTTTTTGATAAATCCTATTAATAATCAATTCTAGATTTGAATTAACGTATATGTTTAATTAAGACTTTCACCCGTACAAGGTGAGCCACATGCATCAATTCATCGATTGTGTAAGTCAAAATTAAACAAATACCACATAGCATGTAATTGAATTATTAATAATAATTGATGTCTTCTCTAATTTTAGATCTATCAAAATTAATTAATTATATGTATACACTTAATTCAAGTAAAGCATACAATAATTAGATTCATGACAAAACATGCATGTTTTTATCATGGATGTTAACACATAACAATTATTGCAATAAATCAAAGTTACGCAATAAAACACATAATATTACATACAACCTAGGGATTTTCTAATCCAATTAAAAAAAATTACAAAACCCTAAGAAATTAGCGCACAAAAATTCCCCCCCCCCCCCCCCAATAAATTAGTGTTTAAGGTTTTGCAAACCCTAGATCTACTACATACAAATAATAACACAATACAATTATTCGTTTTTTTATGTGTTTTCAGTAATTAGTTACAGATTATAACGGGCTCTGATACCACTATTGAGGTTATTATACTTGACATACAAAATAATAAACACGGACATCACAGAGTACACACAGCGGAAGACTTCATATAATTGCAATTAATTAACTGAAAAATAAAGCTTAACATACATCTTGCAAATAGGCTAGATCTCTTCAATTTAACAAAGGTGGTTTAATGAGTTATCCCTTACCATTTTATAACTCAAACCAATTGATGTAACAATAATGTGTTACACCACGTTCTTGTACACACGAATAACCACGAGTTAAAGCAATTGCTAGATCTAAAACAGAAAACCAATTTTAGTTTGAAAACCAAAACCGAAACTCCCTAGGAGGGGGGTATTCAGCCGAATATGCAAGAGAGAAAGAAAGAAAAGTGTTTAGGTTAATGTGTGCTCAAAAGTTAACCTAAAACCCTAAACATAGCTTTGCTTATATAGGTTTTAGGACACTTAGGGAACAAGTTAGGTTTTAGGTTTAGGTTGAGCCCTCCCCTAGGTTCGACCGAATGAAAGCCCACAAGGGGTTGCCCTAACTTTCCTTGTTAACGAATTACACTTTAGTCCTTATCTTTTACATTTAACGGTCGTTAGTCATTTCCCGTTAAATACTTAACGATCGTTAATCGCGTTTTGTGTAATAATTAATCGTAATCATTTTACATTAATTATTTAACTTTAATTCTCATTCGTAATGTGTGCAATCCCGTGGTCACGAGTTCGAATTGGGACATAAACGTTTTATAAATATATACATATTCCAACAGTTGCAACATTTGGATGCTTGTAATGTGCATACATCTAGACTGATATGAAACATTTACCAATGTATACTACTATATGTTGTATCTACCGATTTAACACCTATTCTTGCATTGGTACTACACGCAACACTTAGATTAATATCCTCGTGCTGCTTTTCTCCATCCGGTGTAGATATTCGCCGGTGAGTAATCATTATGTAACGAAAGGGACAGGTGCTTATTCCCCACCCTTCTGATGTAGAGCTAACTTGCCAGGTTGGCTCATCTTCCCCACCGATGGCATTATTTCCATCACGAGGAACACATTGGTAGGAATTACCTTTTTCGTACAGAGGTAGCGAGCCATCCGTAGTTTATGGTCACATAAAAATACATTTCAACCAAAGAGATTTAGAACAAGTGTTGGGAAAATTTTATTTCATTAGAATTATACCGATCGAAATCAATACATAGAGTAGTCACCTCACACCTGGAAAAGATTAGTACTTGAAAATTGCTCCCCCGATGTAGGTGCATAATAATAATAATAATAATGCTCCGGTGCTTTACATGTATCACTTTTAGAGGGCACAAGAATGTCATGTCCTAGGTATCTTTTGCCCATTCATGTCACTTAACTTATAAGCTCCGCTCTGAAATGCTTGGATGACCTAATAAGGTCCTTCCTATTTTGGCCCGAGCTTACCAGTATTCTCTGCCCTTTGAGGCTTCGTATTTCCAGAGGACAAACCCTCCTACCTTGAACTGCACTGGTCTAACCCTCTTGTTGTAATATCCTTCCACTTTTTGTTTGTATCAGGCTTTTCTGATTGTTGCAATTTCCTTTCTTTCCTCTAGCAAGTTCAGATTTGGATGGAATTCCTGCTAATTTCTTGCCTCATCCACCTGGGCACTCTGTTTTGGCTAGGGGTGAGCAGAAACCGCACCGCAAACCGCAAGCCCGCACAAAACCGCAAAACCGACACCGCAAAAACCGAAACCGCAACAAAAACCGCGGTGCGGTTCCTGAAAATTAAAAAACCACATTTTGTGATGCAGTTTCGGTTTCCACCGAACCAAGAAAGTCGTATTCAAAAATATTTATATTTATATTTTTAAATAACCCTACCAAACTTCATAATTTTTGTATGATTAAATACTTTTGTTTACATTTTCATAATTAGTTATTTCAAACGTATTTTACAGATTAAATATTGTCTGAGTTTTTATATCATAAAATCTTATTTTCTATCAATTTATCATCGAAATTTAAAAAAAAAATCATCTCATTTGACTTTTATTATTGTAGAGATTTATAATTTCAAACTAGTACCCAACATTTTGTATATATATGTTTCTACTCATTATGTAACCTTATGATATTATTATTCTATAATAAATATATACCAAAAAATAGGATTTGAAAAAAAAAAAACTTTAAAAACCGCAAAACCCGCAAAACCAAACCGTAAAACAGCGCGGTTGTGGTTTCTTATTTTTTAAAAACCGCAATTGCGGATGTGGTTCGGTTTTTACCAAAACCCGCACCATACTCACCCCTAGTTTTGGCATGCCTATCTCCGCTAGGATGACTGCTTCGGTGCCATAGGTCAAGCTAAAGGGTGTTTCCCCGTGTCTAGTCTTCTTCATCGTCCAGTATGCCCATATCACATTTGGGAGTTCCTCGACCCAACATGTTCCTTCTTTTCCTAGCCTTGTTTTTAATCCACGCATGAGACTTCTATTATCTTTTTCCAAAGCTTCATTCTCTTAGGGGTGTGCTACCGAAGTAGAGACTAGCTTTAGGTTAAGATCTTCTGCCCACTTCTTAAAAGGATCATTCACAAACAAGGTCCCATTGTATGTTACTATAGTGGATTTCCCGTGATTGTTGCTAGCGGCTTAGCTTGTATCCACTTGGTAAAGTAATCTATACCAAAGATCAAAAACTTGACTCTTCCTGGACCCTCCAGTACTGGTCCCATCATATCCATCCCCTTTTTCATGAACGGCCAAGGTGACGTTACTAAAATCACATCCACCTTGGGGAGTTTCGGAACCGAGGCGTGGGCTTGACAATTTCACCTCCCTAGCATCCCTATGCATGGTGGGCTAGTAATATCCCAGATTCATGGCCTAGATTCCAAGAACACCCATTTCAATAATGAAAACATAATCGCCATGGTACATGCCACACCCATCTTTCTTGGCCAAACTTCATGAGTTAGAAGACTGATTTTAACACTCGAAAACAATGAAGCGGAAGAAGTGGTTTTGCCTAGATCTATTTGTAATGAGGTCGGTGAAGTTTATAAACTAGTAGAACATAAATGTTGTTGGAATTTTATTGCACTAGTAATGAGAAACTGTACTTTGAGTAGGTGTGTATGACAACCTTTGAATGAAGTGTTATGAATGAAGATGAAAGTGTACTTTGATAGGTGTGTATGACAACCTTTGAATGAGGTGTTATAATGAGAAAGTGTACTTTGGTTAGGGGTGAGCAAATGGATCGAGAACTGAACCGGAACCGAGAACCAAACCGGAACTCACCCAATGCGAACCGCATTTTGGAACCGCGGTCCGGTTCTCGGTTCGGTTCGGTCCGAAATCGCGGGTATCGATTTCGGAACCGAAGAACCGCACGACTTTCAAATGTATAAGATGTTTATGGGACGTTTAGGCTTTTAAGTTCACGACTACATATTCAGACGCATCTTAGTGCAAACACAGTAATGAAGAGTAGACTCAGTTCAATGTTTTGGATACTAATCGAACATTATATAAATTTGACAAGGTTTATTAGGGTGACACGTAAATTTGACATGTATTGAAAATGAAATTAAAGTAATCAAATTTGACATGTTTTTTATGCAACTGTTTTTCTTTTTGATAATATCTCAACTTGATTACATATTTGAAAATGTCATAGTTGTTTATAAGGGTTTAAGGTTCAAGTAAGTTGTAACATAACAGCATGATACATACTTTCTCTTGTATTTTGGGCACTTTTAAAAAATTTGCAGTTCTAATCGGGGTAGAACCGAAATACCCGAACCGGAACCGAACAATGAAATTCAGTTCGGTTCTCGGTTCCTAAAATATGCATTTTCCGGTTCTTGATTTTTTCGGTTCCGGATCAGTTCCATGTGATTCCGAAAGCGCGCTCACCCCTTCGAGTTTGGGTTAGTAAATGAGTTTTGGTTAAAATGATAGTAGTAAACTAGTAAAGTGTTTTAGTACCTAATAAGTAAATCAGGACACACCCATGATCCAACTACAAAGACAACCCTTTTGTTTGGACTTGGAGTTGGACCATACTCTTAATGAATAAAAAATAAAGTCCACGTAGACATAAAATTCTAATAAGCTCATGAACTTTTGAACGAGTGGACTATAATAACCAGGCCATTAACCAATAAAATTGTTATGATTTACTGGTTAAACACAGCCGGAGCCAGGATTTTTTTTCTTATTAAAAGGGTGCCTAAATTGTTTCATCGATAACAACATCTAATTTAATAAGAACGAACAACGATATCTCTTATAATAAAAGAAACCGGTAATCATTTTCCCCGCACGAGTTGACCTAAAATCGAAAAAACATAGAACTCTAATTATAAGCAATTTATGACTTCGCAAATTTCAAATAAATTCTCCCAACCTAACCCGTGTTTGAAAAATTATGAGCTTATCACAAATAAAAAGTAAGGTGTACATTGTTTGTCGATGTTGATACTTCTAATCACATAAGTTGATCCCAAATCACTTAGTAAAATTTGAAAACATGATACATTTCATAAGGCTATGGGTATTTTTTGCACGGAGCGGTGTGAAGCTTTTTGGAGCGATGAGCGGTGAGCAATGAGCATTTTGATTTTTACGAGTCGTTTGGCAAAGGAGCGGTGAGCTTTTCTATTTTTTAGGAATGCTCAATTTTCCAATGCTTCTTTAAGAATTTCTGTGAAAGCGGTGGAAGAGTGAGTCTGCATTGTACTACTCACATTCTTCGCTTCACTACTACAATTTACCACATCTACTTTTGACAAACACACCCTATGCACAGTGGTGACCTAGGTCACCACCGCCACATCAGCTTTCTCTCTCCGACAACCCGATGACGACCTAGTTGCCACAGTGGTGATCACGTTTTTTTTTTTTTAATGCCAAATAGTACAATTTTTTGGAAGTATGTGTGTTTCAAACTAGGTCGTCTACACGAACTAGTTCGTCAAAAATGCTTCAACCGACCGACCATCACCCAACACCCACAATGGGGCAACCGACCCTCAAACGATCATCACCCACTGGGTCGACCGACCCACTGTGAGAAGCTTAATTGTCAAAACTATGAATTGAAGAAGCCAAAAAGTAAGATACAAAACAAAAACAAAAAACGTAACACCCAATAACTAATAATGGTTGACCACGTAATGTATAAACCTTAATATTTGGAGATTTGTTTGATCTTCATTTGTTACAGAAAATGATATTTACCGTTACATCAATTAGAAGGGAGGCCAATGACATGAAGTCATAAATCATATTAATTATGGGCTTACAAGACACAGGGTAAATGGATTGGATGAAAAGGGCTTTTCAGCATCTTGCTAGTTGTTAGCATTTATCAAGGTTATAAATAGCGTTAAACATAGCGTGACGGCATGATCAAGTCTCACATCTTAGCGGCCAAGGCAAAACTTTTGCATTTATAAAGCGTGCCGTAATGCGGCACAAAATATGAAGATACTTATATATTTATATAATATTTCATATATATCGAGTTTACAAAAAGACATGACATAAGGCGCCATAAGACGTGGCATGGTGGCATAACTCACGCCTTTGCAAGCCTTTTACAGCTGTGGCATTTATTAATATAATTGCCCTAAAATAAACCATGCAGAAATACAAGCAAAGGAAAATGCCTCCGTCTGTGAGCAAGGAAGCAGCAACTTTCCCAAGACTTGTATCCAACAAATTGGCAAATTAACAACTAATACCCGATTGAATTTGACACAAAGTATACATGAATGCATTCTAAAGAGTTCTTTAAGCATGAAAGAAACTGTCTCTGCAGATATAATTTAATTTGTGATCTAATATTTATATTCTAAGCACCTTAAAAATCATCATAAACAAACGCAAACGCAAATCTTACTGCATTTTAGTGACCAGGATTCAATCTTTATGCATAATTTGCATAACCACTCAAAACCACCCCAACAAAACACATCACTTACCCGCTCAATCACGACAAGAAAACCTGTACACTTTCAGTTCTCGTAACCTGACAAATAGGACATTTTTCTGTCAACATTTCACACTCTTTACATAGACACAAGTGCCTACAAGGCAGTAACAAAACACAAACTTCTTTACCATTGCATGCTTTGCAGAGTAACGGCTTCACAGAAAATGTTTGAAATGGGTTCTCCAAAGCATTTACATTTGTATAAGAAGCGGCGTCATCAACCTCACTATCACCATAGCCTTCTTGCACAGGCTTCTGTGCGATGAATTTTTGAAGATTGCTTTTGAGGGCGTTTACTACTGACTCGTTGTATTTCACTCTGTAATGCCAAGACTGAGCTTCCGTCGCAACTTGTTTTATTTTCAACCCTAGTTCCATGTTTCTTTGGTTCATATTGACAATTTCCATATCTTTCTCGTTTAATTTCTTTGTTACTTCTTTTTCCAATGTGTTTATAAGGACGCGGTATGCTTCTGGTTCAAGTCTCTAATACCCTTGATGATATTTTCTTCCTGAAAACAATGAAATCTTAATACAATTAGTAACGATAAAAAGGCTATGACTTTCAACCAAGCTCATGAACTAGTGGTGGCAAGATCGGTAATGGGTCAAAACGAGTTAGGGTCAAGTGATTTAATTTTGTATAGGTCAATGTTTAAATATAATTCCATTAATAATCTAATAATCCTTGAAAACAATGTAGGTACTTAAAAGAGACTTGAGCAGATTTTCAACCCGTTTTAATTGACTTTTTTGACCCATTTAACACGTTCCCCTCCTAACTACGAAACAATTTACCTGAAACAACGAAAGTGGTCCAATTTTACATGAAGCACTCACGGTTCACTCACTCCGTGTTGTCTTCTTTGAGACGTTCCGGTTTGAAACAGCTAGAGCAGCTGCGAAACCCTGTCAAGGAGATTCTTCATAATTATACCTGATCACAGGCATTACTTGTACTGATCAACGGGGAACCGTGGGCCGTGTACCTCAATTCAACGAAAGTGATCAAAGACACTTTCGTGCGCTTTATTGCTAACTGTCGTATGCAGGTACACATTGACGATTGCAGCAGATCAGAATTGAGGAGTCAATCCATAGCCGCATGCTCACACAACACATTCATCTCTAAAGAAATCATGATAAATGCATCAATGACTCTGATTTTCACACTCCATGCTTCGCTCTGCACGCAAATATCATGAATCAACTAAAGCTTCCGCTACTCTGATGAAAAGAAATCATGATCCAGAATGTGAGCATGTCGGTCCAAAAGTCACAACATCACATAATGCCAACACTACAAAGGAAGAGTCAGAGATTTATGGAAGCTGATGATCTCAAAGTTGGCTTAAAACTCATTATCACGTGGATCACTTAAAGACCTCCACTTGGAATAACCAAACATGCAAAACATGAAGAATCAAAGACTACGGGCTACAGAGCAAAGAACTTTAACAAGAATCCAAGAACAATCGTAATGTAATATATGTTTGTTTTCAATGTAATTTGAGGTGACCTCCCTTAGGGGGAGATTGTTAGGATTTATAAAATCTAGTAGTTAAAGTGTCGGTCACCTCAAGTATATGTAATCGTTAGAAAGCTCGTAGTCATAGTTATTTAATGATAGTTAGTATTTAGTTAAGTAACACCGTGGAGGACGGACGGGTCTTTACCCACTGTATGCCTGATCCACAACCCGTAGGTGGCGTTTTATGTAAGGCACTATAAATACCCTCTATCTCCCAAGGTAGAGGGTTGGAGCTCATAATAAGATTTTACTTTCTCTCACTAAGTTCCCAAACCTCTTAACTTTCTCTCTCTAAAACCTATTGTGTACGCCACTTTGTATCATGGTTTGATGTGTTTGTGAAATCCAATATGTTACAAAAAAAAAAATACGGGCTACCATCCTACATCTATCTTTATATTTATGTTTGTTTGTTTCAAAGTTATCTAGAGTTTAGAGAGTCGAGTCTTGGCTTAGCAACGCCATTCTTCTCATGCTTGTAATGTAAAGATTTTTGACTTGCCACCACTAAATCGCCTATCCAACCAAACCCTTTGTTTCCCTAACGTCACAACCCTTTAAAAGACCTCTTAGATAGTTTTTCCTAGGTGCTTACGCCAAAGCGATGTAGGTTTGATCTAGTCTCAAGCCTATGGTAATCCATGTACTAGGACCGGTTAATGAGTGTTTATCTTCCATTTCCATTTGATATATTTCATATATACCCGAGAGATGAGAGTATCCAAACACCACTTGTGAGGTGCTAGTATATAATTTCCCTGCTTGTTATGACTTTTGTGGGGCTTATACTTGTTATGAATTATGTTAAACCATGGCTTTATGCCCCCTAACTTATAAATTGATTGGCCAAAAGCACATTTGCTTGAGGACAAGCAAATACCAAGTGTAGGGATATTTGATAAGGATTTAAAACGTACACTTTTAAGGGGTCATTTAAGCCTTTAATCGCCCACTTTTATATCCGTTACTGCTTAATTTCGTTCTTTTCACTTTTTAGGTCTCTTGAAGGCAAAATGCTGGAATGATGCTTATTTGGACGAAAAGGAGTGAGAATATGTGAAGAAATTGGCTAAAGTCAAGATTAAGACACTCAAGCTGCTGGAAGTGCACCCGACGGCGTCAGAAAAAAATGGCGACGCCATCACTATTTTTGTGATCGCCAGAGTGAAATTGCTATTTTACACTGACGGTCGGGCTTTGAAGATTAGGGCCACGTAATATTTTTCCCTCGGATCGACCTAGATCCGATTCGACGACGCGTCGGTTGAAGCCGACGCCACAACCACAACGTGACGCCGTCCTAAAATTGACTTGGCCAAGACGAAACCCTAATGGCGGCGATCTGACGGCGTCACAATTAAAAGGTGACGCCGTCGCAGTTGTAACTCTATAAATAGAATTCGATTTTCAGACTTTTAGAGAGGTAGACTTGTGGAGTAAAAACCTAAAACGATTGTAGTCCGTCTAGGACAATATTTTAGGGTTCTAATACCCTATTTTACATCGAGATAAGTTTTTTATTCACTTGATTTCATTATTTCTTCAATTGAATGTGTGTATGCTTGCATGTTTAACATGTCCGGCTAATTTACTTGTGTGTTTGCTTAGATCTATGAAACCTAGTTATTAAATATTGATTGGTTGTCTCTTATCTTAATTGTAATTGGCTTAGGAGTGCTTAAAGTCATCGTTGTGTTTTTAATGCTTGATTAATCTTTGTTGAACCTTAGCTTATAATTGCTAGTGGAATTGTAGGCTAAATATCCAAAGATAACCTTAGTGTTAAGTTTATGAATCCTAGAGATTTCGTAGTCATTAACTTTAGGTAGCTTCAAAGAGTTAGGGATAAAATCACACCCTACGACCTTAGAAAACACAACGCGTTAAGAATAAGGACGTGACAATTCAACTATCAATAAAAGATAACTAGGGAGTAATAGTATCTAGGTAGATACATCTTTAATCATCATACGAGCACACTTCAATAGACATAGACTTCCCTTAGATTAGATAATTAGATAAGTAGAGTAATCGGTAGAAGTACCACCCCCCAAATCCAATACCCCGAGATCGTACCTTTTATTTTCTATAAAACATAAAAAGATAAAAAAGAATCTTCCTCAACCCCAACCTTAGCGTAGTAATTTCTCACTAGCATTCCTATTCCCCTAGAGAACGATATCAATCCCGAGGCTTGCCCTAATACTACACTACAACGATTAGGTTCACTGCCTAGGTGGTTGAAAAACTTGCTTGAAGAAAAGGAAGTTTCCTTTGACCCCGAACGAGCGTTGTACGCGTATCACTTATCGAGGCTATTTCCCTTCTTTCTTTAAGTAAGTCCAGATTGCTACGGAGTCTTTCTTCATTGTCTGTTGCTTCGAAGTTCATGACACGTTCCGTTTCGACACTTACATCCAAGGGAATGACAGCTTCGGTGCCATATGTCAAGCTAAAAGGTGTCTCCCTATTACTAGATTTTGTGTGCGTTCTGTGAGCCCAGAGTACTTGGGGCAGCTCATCCACCCAACCATGGTGGCTGTAACCGAGCCTTCGTTCTATGCCTTGGATGATGTCCCTGTTTGTGACTTCCACCTGCCCGTTACCCTGAGGATGGTAAACGGAGGTGGAGGACTGCTTTATGTTCAGACCTCTGCAAAACACGGGAAACACTCCTTCGGCAAACTACTTCCCATTATCTGATATGATGATGTGAGGTACTCCGAACTGGCATATGATGTGTTCCCACACAAACTTTTCCATATGCTTCCCTATGATTGATGCTAAGGGCTTGGCTTCGACCCATTTCGTGAAGTAATCGATGGCTACGACCAAAAATTTTACCCCTCCTGGAGCTATCGGTAGAGGGCCCACGATATCTATCCCCCATTGGCTGAAAGGCCACGCGGATGTCACGGAGGTCATATCTTGTTTCGGTAGCCTTGGTACTCTTGAATGGATTTGACAGGCTTCGCACTTCTGGATAATTTCCACTGCGTCCCTGTGCATCGAAGGCCAATAGTACCCTATCCTCATTATCTTAGAGACAACGGAGCGAGGTCCTGCATGTAGCCCGCAAGACCCTTCGTGCACCTCGTGAATTATGTTCGAAGCTTGCCCAGGTCTACACAACGGAGCCATGGAGATAAGAAGGACATTCGGTATAGATAATTTCCCATGATTCTGTACTGTGGTGCTTTGATGCGGACCTTTCGTGCTAGCTTTTGATCCTCCGGCAGGATGCCACTTATTAAGTATTCTCTGATCGGAGTCATCCAATTTGACTCTTCTTCCAGTATTACATCAGATACCTCCTTTCGGACGATGGACCTTTCCGCCAATACTTCGACCAGAACCTCCTTAGTTAAATGAGCGAATGCCATTGATGCCAGTTTGCTAAGTGCATCTGCCTTTTTGTTTTAGTTTCTTCGAACATGCTCAATGTCGTAGGAAGTGAATCCTTCGAGCATCTCCTTGGCTTTGTCTAGGTACTGCTTAATGACAGGTTGTCTTTCTTCGTAGGAGTCTTTAATCTGGTTGGCCACCTGTTGTGAGTCAACGAAAATAGCCAAGTCTTCCACCTCTATGTCTTTAGCCATTCGGAGGCCTGCTAGCAATGCTTCATACTCCGCTTCATTATTAGTAGCATCAAATTCGAAGCGGAGTGCATAAGTATACTCCTTTCCTTCAGGGCTAACTAACATCAACCCAGCACCTGATCCGTCAGAGCTAGAGACTCCATCGGTGTAAAGCTTCCACCCTTTGATTGTTTTCGCAGGCTTCTTGTCAGCAACTTTGTTGTCCTGCTTCGGCTCGGAGGGTGTCTCTGCTAAGAAATCTGCCAGTATTTGCCCTTTGACCGAGTTCCTACCCTTGTACTCAATTTCATGCTCTCCTAGTTCGATGGCCCATTTAGCTATCCTTCCAGATTTTTCTGGTTTCGATAGTATCTACTTTATTGGCTTGTCAGTGAGCACGGTTATGGGGTGAGCCTGGAAGTACCTTCGAAGACGCCTCACAGCATGGACCAAGGCCAGGATCAACTTTTCCAGCTCCGGATAATTTAGCTCAGCTCCCTGGAGAACTCGACTAACAAAGTAGATGGGGATTTGCTTCTTTTCCATTTCTGCCAATAAAACAGCATTGATGCTTTCGAAGGAGGCTGCGATGTACATAAATAACACTTCGCCTTTGATTGGGGCAGTAAGTGTAGGTAGAATTGCCATGAACTCCTTGAGATTTTCAAAGGCAGCTTCTGCATCCACGCTCCATTGGAACGTCTTTTTATCTGTACAGCCTTTAAGTGTTTTAAAGAATGGGCAAGGACCTGTCTGCACCCTTCGATAAGAATCTGCTGAGGGCTGCTAGCTTTCCATTCAGACTTTGTACATCCTTGAGAGACTTAGGAGCCTGTAAGTTTGTGATGGCTTTGACCTTCGAAGGGTTGGCTTTGATACCTTGCTTTGTGATTAGGTGCCCTAAGAATTGCCCTTCCTCTACGCCGAAAGAACATTTTTTAGGTTTTAACTTCATGTTGATGGCGCGAAGCTGATCGAAGGTTTCCTTTATGTCGGAGAGTAGGTTCTCCTCTGTTCTGCTTTTGATGACCATATCATCTACGTATTCTTCAAGATTCCTGCCTATTTGCTTGCTAAAGGCTTTGTCCACTAGCCTTTGATAAATGACACCTGCATTCTTCAGACCGAAGGGCATCTTCTTGTAGCAACATACGCATTTTCCTGTAAAAAAGGCCGTTTTTTCTTCGTCCTCTTCTGCCATCTGTATCTGATAGTAACCTTTGTAAGCGTCCAGAAAACACTTCAGTCGGAACCCTGATAAGGACTCCACCTTCCAATCAATTTCTGGTAGAGGATAACAGTCCTTCGGACATGCCTTGTTGATATCGGTGAAATCTACACACATTCGCCATCCTCCATCATGCTTCTTAACCATCTCTGGATTGGCTACCCATATTTGATATTTTACTTCCCTGAGTATGCATGCTGCTACGAGTTCATCCACCTCCTTGCATGCTGCTGCACTCCTTTTAGGTGCAAGGCTTCGGCGCTTCTGCTTAATAGGCTCTATGTGCTTGAACTCGTTAAGCTTGTGTTCAGTGCCAAAGGGCTTTCCATCTATGATGAGGGTTCTTGGGACCCCCGTCATATCAGAGTATGTCCATGCAAAGACATCTGCGTTAGCCCTTAGTAACTTCTCCAATTCTGCCTTAAAGGTGGCAGGGAGTTGCTTTCCAATGACCACCGTCTGTTCCGGATGTAGATCGTTTACTACGACACGTTCTTCGGCATCAGTGCAGCTGAGAATATCCTTCGGAACTTCTTCGGGATTTTGTCTGACCCTTTTTCCTACATCTGTAGACTTCTTTACTCTGTAGCTAGAGAATACCGTTCCAATACCATTGGGTGTTTCGAATTTGATCTCAAAGATGTATGGTGGAGAAAACGATTCCCATTTTCTGCATTGCGGTTCTCCCTATCAATAGGTTATAGGGAGATTCAGACCTTACGATCGCGAAAACCAGGGTTTCTGTTCTTTTTAGCCTTCCTTCTCCAATCGTTACCTCCAGAGGGACTTCTCCCAGAAGCAATGAATGTTCCCCTGAGAATCCCACCAAAGGTATCTTTGAGTCTACCCTTTTCAACCTTATCGAAGGCTTGAGCTTAAGGAAACAATGCTCATATATAACTTCGCAGGAGCTTCCGCAGTCCAAGTAGGCTCTGATTACTTCCCTGTTAGAAATGAAGACCTTGATGACCACGGGGTCGTTTGAAAGAACCCTGCCAGTAATTGAAGGGAACGTCACATCCCCTACCCCGCATAAACCTTTCTCTGCTGCTTTTCTCTTTAAACCAGAATCATCCCTGTGAACCATGAGGATTGGAGCTTCGACAGGCGTAGTATCTTTCCCCAACTATGTGTCGGAGATCTTCTCTTTACTTTTCTTTATACCCTTCACCAAATGTCCCAATTGGCCAGACTTCACGGCCTCTTCTATCTGTGTTTTAAGCTCTCTGCAACTGTTGGTGCCGTGATCGTAATCTTCGTGGAAATAGCAGTACTTGGACGTATCCCTGCTTCTACCTCTACTTGCCAAACGAGGGGGAGGTTCGAAGGCCTTCGCAGCCCTTTCCGTAGCAAGTATTTCCCTTGGAGATTTAGACAGATTTACCAAGAGTCCGTGGTTGGTGTTTTTGTTGTAGGGTGTGAACTTGTCGCTGCCTTTGTGTCTGTTTTTGGACCCTTCCCATGAAGAATGCTTTGGGAACTTGCTGTGATTTTCTTTGCTTTCGATCGGAGCCCCATTAGTAGCCACTTCTTTGGCTTCGATCCAGGTGTATGTCTTCTCCATTAAACTCTTGTAGGTTGTGGGAAGGTCAGTGGATAAGAATTCCACCAGACTTCCGTTTCGCAGGCCATGCACAAAGCCAGAGATGCGCTGGTCTTCGTGCAGACCTAGAATTTGCAATGTGTCATCAGTGTATCTAGTAACGAAAGCCCTAGTGCTCTCGTTTTCCCTTTGTTTGATGTTGTGCACTGTCAAATGAGTCCTTGTGAACTTCTTCTGCTGGCTGAAGTGTGATCTAAATTTGGCCTTGAGATCATCCAAATTCACTATGCTACCTGCTTTTTGCCCATTCCACCATATTCGAGCGGAGTCTCGCAAAGTATATGTGAACATGTGGCATGCAACCGGCATAACCCATTTATGCATTCTAATAGCCCCTTCGAACAGATGTAAGAAATTATCTGGGTCCCCCTTTCTTATCATCGTACCAATGTGTGCGGGCATTTTCAACCCGTCGGGCAGAGGGTAGTCTTCTATCCATCTTACAAAAGGTGTCGTGGAACCCATGGGCTCCGAATAAAGGCAGTTGTAAGGTGGCATGTAAGTGGGGACAGTGTTGTATGGGTTATGGTTCGGAGGTATTCCGACAGGATTTTGGTTAACATAAGGAGGGTAAGCAGTAGGTATAAAAGATGGGTGGCTTCCTACAGGATACGGAGGGTATACCATGGGTTCCCGTAGGGCATGTTCCCGTATGGTTGAGGAAAGCTAGGGTTGCTAGTCTGCCCATTAGGTGGGGGATAGACCCCATGGGGATAAGATTGAGTCTGAAAAGGAGGGTACATACCATGAGGAGGAAGATTTCCTCCCCCATTCATTTGAGGTGGATTGCCTTCTACGCCGGATGCGTGAGAAGGCTGCAACGGAACCCCTGCTTCAGTTCTCCCCAAGTGGGCTGCCAAGAGTGGTGGCAAGTTAACCTCCGTAGTCTCCCTTCGGTGACTCCTTCCATTGGAGCCTTCCATCGTTCCTTCCCTTCTCGTCGGAGCCCTCTCCGGAACATCTTCGAAACCCACCGATCTTCCACTCGGCCTTCGACTTCCCGGAGATCCTATCCTTAGCACTGAGCGTGTAGCCCCAGGAGCCGAGGGCCTAGTCTCCATCTCTATCTCTTCGTCATACTCATCACTAGAGTATTCCAACTCCCTTCGCATCTCTACGTTCCGAGTCTTCCTCCTTCGAGCCCTTAATAAGGACTCCAAGGCTTCGATGTTAGCTTCGAAGAACGCAGGACTGATAACTGGTTCGGGGTTGACCGATGTCGAAGCATGGTTGTTGGGAGTTATTTCAGGGTGAGATCGTGTGGTGAAAGTGGGCGCGGTTATGTTGGGAAGGTTTTTAGGATCGTTGACTGGGATTGGTGTCAAGGTCGAGAAACCCGAAGGGGAAGTATCTTCTCTTCCTTGATTCATGCCGTAAAAATAGTGAGCGCGATTGACTGGTTATAAGTTTGGAATAACGAGACCAATTGTAGCGGGTCCCACGGATGGCGCCACTGATTGTACAATAATTCGTACGACCAGGCCTTCGATGGTGATCGAAGGATATGAGGGGTGTTATGTTTGCGCCAAACTTATAGCCAATCTGCAATAAGAAATAGTAGACACTTAGTTAAGTGATTGCGCAGGGGTTGGACCCTGCAAACCACCTCCGGCGTGAGAGTAAGTATGTGATATGTGTTGTAAGTAATGTAGAGTATGTGAAATACTGTGTTGAGTGAATATACCATTGAAATGACTCGTCCAACCTATTTATAGATAGAGAAATAAGCTTGGAGAGTGTTTGCGCACGTTTCGGAGATCATGGGGGCGTCCCATGATTTGTGGTAACCGCTAGGGCTTCATCCCCACTCTCTCTGTCTTGGCGGGGAAGCCAAGGAGATAGTGGGAACGTGGGGGAAGACCAAGTCAATGTTCTCCTTTGTCTTAGTGTCTTCAAGGTAAGACCCCGAAGGGCATAGGCCTTCGGTTGGCGAATTCCCAACTGGTAACCATATCAATGATTAATGGTTTTACGCCACTGATGACTTAGGAAGATAGACTTGATCCTTCGTAATGCAAATTCAACTGAGGTCGAGGGGGAGTCCTTCGACCTGATCGAAGGGTACGTCATCAGTAATGGTAATGGTAATAGTAATAGTAATAGTAATGCTCCGGTGCTTTACATGTAGCACTTTCGGAGGGTACAATAATGTCATATCCTTGGTATCTCTTGCCCATTCATGTCACTTAAGTTATAGGCTCCACTCTAAATGCTTGGATGACCTTATAAGGTCCGTCCTATTTTGGCCCGAGCTTACCAGTATTCTCTGCCCTTGAGGCTTTGTATTTTCGGAGGACAAACTCTCCGACCTTGAATTTCACCGGTCTAACCCTCTTGTTGTAATATCCTTCCACCTATTGTTTGTATCGGGATTCTTTGATTGTTGCAATCTCCCTTCTTTCCTCTAGCAAGTTCAGATTTAGACGAAGTTCATGCTAATTTCTTGCATCATCCACCTGGGCAGTCCGTGTGTTGGCATGCCTATCTCCGTCGGGATGACTGCTTCGCACCATAGGAAGCTAAAGGGTGTTTCCCCGTGACTAGTCTTCTTCATCGTCCAGTGTGCCCATAGCACATTTGAGAGTTCCTCGACCCAGCATGTTCCTTCTCTTCCCAACCTGATGAGACTTTTTCCATTCACTTAGGGGTGTACTACCGAGGTAGAGACTAGCTTGATGTTAAGATCTCATGCCCACTTCTTGAAAGGATCATTCACAAACTAGGTCTCGTTGTCGGTTACTAAAGTGGTTGGGATTCCGAACGTGCACACTATATTATCCCAAGTGAAAGTTTTCACTTGCTTTCTCGTGATTGTTGCCTGAGGCTTAGCTTCTATCCACTTGGTAAAGTAATCTATAACAAAGATCAAGAACTTGACTCTTCCTGGACCTCCAGTAGTGGTCCTACCATATCCATTCCCCATTTCATGAACGGTTACGTTACTAAAATCATATCCACCTTGGGGAGTTTCGGAACCGAGGTGTGGGCTTGACAATTTCACCTCCCTAGATATGCGTGGTGGGCTAGTAATATCCCACATTCATGGCCTAAATTCCAAGAACACCCATTTCAATAATGAAAACACGGCAACATAATCGCCATGGTACATGCCACACCCATCTTTCTTCGCCAAAATTCATGAGTTAGAAGACTAATTTAAACACTCAAAAACAATGAAGAAGAAGAAGTGGTTTTGCCTAGATCTATTTGTAATGAGGCCGGTGAAGTTTATAAACTAGTAGAATATAAAGGTTGTTGTGATTTTATTGCACTAGTAATGAGAAAGTGTACTTTGAGTAGGTGTGCATGACAAATGATGTGTTATGAATGAAGATGAAAGTGTTTTTGGTAGGTGTGAATGACAGCCTTTAGATGAGGTGTTAGAGCACAAGGTATCGTGGTTATCAAAAACACGTTATTGGTATGCCACCTCAGCCCCACATCATTCACCTCTTAATAACTCACCAATAACAAAAACACCCTTCCTCATAACACACCACTAACATGTTATTGGGTCTCACAAAATACCCCACACACTCACAATACAAAAAAAATAAAATAATAAACAAACAAAAGATGCAAATGGCGTAAGCCATTCCAATGGCTCAAACACCCAATGGCTCACCAATGGCATGAGAAAGTGTACTTTGAGTTAGTAGATGAGTTTTGGTTAAAATGCCGGTAGTAAACTAGTAAAGTGTTCTAGTACCTAAATAAGTAAATCGGACACACCCATGATCCAACTACAAAAACAGCCCTTTTGTTTGGAATTGGAGTTGGACCATACTCTTAATGAATAAAAAAAAGCCCACGTAGACATAAAATTCTAATAAGCTCATTGGAGTATAATAACCAGGTAACCAATAAAATTGTTATGATTTACTGGTTAAAAACGCCAGGATTTTTTTGTTATTAAGGGGGGACTAAATCGTTTCATCGATAACGGCATCTAATTTAATAAGAACGAACAACGATATCTCTTGTAAGAAAAGAAACCGGTAATCATTTTCCTCGCACGAGTTGACCTAAAATCGAAAAAACATAGAACTCTAATTATAAGCAATTTATGACTTCGAAAATTTCAAATAAATTCTCCTAACCTAATCCGTGTTTGAAAAATTACGAGCTATCACACATAAAAAGTAAAGTGTACATTGTTTAATTTGTCGATGCTGATACTTCTAATCACATAAGTTGATCCCAAATCACTATAGAATTTGAAAACATGATACACTTCATAATTGTCGAAACTAAGAATTGAAGAAGCCAAAAAGTAAGATACAAAACAAAAACGAAAAATCCCTCCGCCCCTTAGTTAAACAGGTTTAAAAATATATGCTAAGCAGACTTTAAATGACAGCCATTAATCATGTTGACGCTCCTTAGATGGTTGGATTAACAGAATTGTAATTCCAAAATCGTACAAGCTTGAGGGTCGCTTTTTGTCAGGATTAGTGTCGTCGTTCCAAGGGTCGTAGTACATTGAAGGCAGTTTTGGTCGGAGTGTTGTTTAGTGTCGTTGTAAGTCTGAGCATCTTGCTAGTTGTTAGCATTTATTAATATAATCGCTCTAAAATAAACCATGCAGAAATACAGGCAAAGGAAAATGCCCCCATTGTGAGCAAGGAAGCAGCAACTTTCCCAAGACTTATATCCAACAAATTGGCAAATTGCCAACTAATACCTGATTGAATTTGACATACATGAATGCATTCTAAAGAGTTCTTTAAGCATGGAAGAAACTGATTGTGCAGATATAATTTCATTTGTGATCTAATATTTATATTCTAAGCACCTTAAAAATCATCATAAACAAACGCAAACGCAAATCTTACTGCATTTTTAATGACCAGGATTCAATCTTTATGCATAATTTGCAAAATCACTCAAAACCACCCAGACAAAACACCAGTTACCCGCTCAGTCACGACAAGAAAACCTGTACACTTTCAGTTCTCGTAGCCTGACAAATAGGACATTTTTCTGTCAACACTTCACACTCTTTACATAGACACAAGTGCCTACAAGGCAGTAACAAAACACAAACTTCTTTACCATTGCATGCTTTGCAGAGTAACGGCTTCACAGAAAATGTTTGAAATGGGTTCTCCAAAGCATTTACATCTGTATAAGAAGCGGCGTCATCTACCTCACTATCACCATAGCCTTCTTGTGCAGGCTTATGTGCGATGACTTCTTGAAGATTGCTTTTGAGGGCGTTTACTACTGACTCGTTGTATTTCGCTCTGTAATGCCAAGACTGAGCTTCCATCGCAACTTGTTTTATTTTCAAGCCCAATTCCATGTTTCTTTGGTTCATATTGACGATTTCCATATCTTTCTCGTTTAACTTCTTTGTTACTTCTTTTTCCAATGTGTTTAGTAAGGACGCGGTATGCTTCTGGTTCAAGTCTCTAATACCCTTGATAATATTTTCTTCCTGAAAACAATGAAATCTTAATACGATTAGTAACGCTAAAAAGGCTATGACTTTCAACCAAGCTCATGAACTAGTGGTGGCAAGATCGGTAATGGATCAAAACGAGTAAAGGGTCAAAGTGATCTAATTTTGTAAGGTCACTGTTTAAATATAATTTCATTAATAATCTTCCAAAAAAATGTAGGTACTTAAAAGAGACATGACCTAATTTTCAACCCGTTTTAATTGACTTTTTTTGACCCATTTAACACGTTCCCCTCCTAGCTAAATACAATTTAACTGAAACCACGAAAGTGGTCTAATTTTGTACGGTTTATTGTTTAAATATTATTCCTTTAATAATACTACTCTTTGATAACAATGTAGGTATTAAAAAGAGACTTAAGCTACTTTTCAACCCGTTTTATTTGACTTTTTTGACCCATTTAACAAGTTCCCCTTTACAAAAGTTTTACCTGAACTTTAACATAGTGCTCAATGATTTGCTTTTGACGACCCAGTTCAAATTTAATGCTATTAGCAAGAGAATGATTAACGGGCTGGAGAGCTTTCATGTTTTCACTAATGGAAGTGACAGAAGAGTTGCCTTGATCTTCTTCATACGATAGTTTCAGGCCAGTCGATACAGGATTTGGATTCATTGTGTCGTGACAGAAGTTGTTTAACGATATGTAACTCTTTTGTTGTGTGGACAATGGTCCTTGCTCGCGTGCCCTCTTGATAGGGCGACTTGAAGCCATGGTTTGCTCGTTTCCCACGAAGTTTATGTTATCAAGCGTATAACCAACCGGACCTGCACCATATAAAGTTAAGGACAGAACTTGCAAAGATGAAGTGTATATTCTTAGGGGTATTCAACAATGCCGTTTGATAATGATAATAATGTGATAGTATTAAATAATCCGAAACAGATCATCATTTGTTACAAAATGTGTTGTAGGGGGTTTGACATTGCATTATAAAAATGACAATGTGATATAAGATAATCACAATTAGATCATCAGTTGTTAGTTAACATGATAATGCAATGCATCACATAATTAACAAATAAGTTCACACAATTGTCCCAGAACCACTTGGTTAGGAATGTCTCATGGGCAGGGGCGGAGCTAGAAAGTTATGGTCGAGGGTACAAACTTTGATAATTTTTAAAAACTACACTTCCAATCAGTTCGTTAGAGGGAAAATTATAAAGAAACCAAATATTTTTACAAATTTACTCTACAATTTTACTCACAATAAAAAAATGATGGGTTTGTAGAAAAAATAGTGCTTGTTCTTTCAAATTTTTGATGATGTGTCTCTTTCTGATCATTTAGAGATTTCATGTAAAATGACTAGTAAATAACCAAAACACTAAAGATTCATTATTAAACATCTTGAAACTGCCCCGAAATCTTAGGATAACCAAAGAAAAGTCCTAAACATGGATCCTCTTAAAACAAATACTGATAATTAAGAAACTTACATTTTCCAAAGAGTTGAAGATGAGGCAAAGAACTCATATCATAGTGTTGTTCCTCATGATGATATCCAGAATGACCACCAAACATGTTACTATACATATTTCCAAAAACAATATTAGTAAAATCCAATACAAGAAAACTGAAACTAAATAAACAAAAAAAAACCAAAGGTTGGATGATCATAAGAAATACCTTAAAAGTTAGAATATGAAAGATGGGTCAAAAAGTAGTGGGTGAGAAATGGGTTGATGATAGTTGTGGTTGAGTTGTTGTTGTTATTGTGGTTGATAATAAAAAGAGAGAGCTTGATGAGGAATTTTTCTTCTCCTTCATTGCAGGCAGCAGAGACAAGGCTTTGTTTACTTTGTTGTTAATAATTATTCTTGGTTGCCGTTACCGACGTGCCCATTATAAATTTATTTGACTGTTTGTATTTCCCTGCCATCACTCTTTTCCTTGGCTTTTTTCGGTTCGCCTGTTCTCTTTATTATTTATTCATCACACGTCCCCAACTAACTTTTCTTTGATCCTTTCGTATTCATATCTTGTATTTCTCTCCCTCTTATTTTTTGGATGCGGATGTCTTGTTATCTATACTACTTATAATGAAGTGATGGTCATCTCTTTTATTTATTAGTTTAAAATTTCTTAAATTAAAATTTAAACAAATACTACTTATAAAACATAATGTATAACTATGTGAAGCACAATTGATTTTAAGCATTTCTTACATAAATACAATTAATACACCTTATCACAAATATATACAACTACCTAAGCACAATGTACAATATACAAATAAAATTAGAAATACACTATTCAATATATACAATTAATACACAATTTAGTTCACTCCTTCACCAAAATATACAACTCTTTAACCACAATTTATAATCTAATTAAGCTTCCAAAACATAAATCTGAAATCAAGCAGCTCAAAATAAAATAACATTTGTTCGCTAAAAAATTTAGTCACAGGGTACTCGCCGCCGCATCGCGCAGGTACCCTGCTAGTTTATATAACGGTTTTTCTAACTTGTGCCTTAAGGGCACAAGTTAAGCACACCAAAAGTACACTAAGACTCACGAAAAAATACATATAAATCCACATAAAAGCACAGACAAGTGTACTTTTACGTGTGTTCTTATGTACTTTTTGTGTTTTTAACTTGTGTCCTTAGGGCACAAGTTAGAAAAACCTTTTATATAAGAATAGATTGACAACATTTCATTTGTTACTTGCATGCTTAAATGTACAACTTATGCAGCTGCTTATTGTATAGATTGATGTGTGCGAATAAAAAATAAAAGTATGAAAATCACCTCCCGTTATAAGTTTATTTTTGGGTTAAGCATTGCCCTTTCCTTCTTGGAACAAAAATTATGGTTTTAATGCAAACTACTAATAAGTTTAGACTTTACGCGTTACAAAAATATTAATTATCCCTTACAGCTTTGTTGAAAGTTGAACACATATAATCTGGTTAAAAAGTAACAATAATCTTATGCAAAGAATATATTTGGTGAAACTAGTTTGAGCTAAAGTTGTACTCTCTCCGTCTCATATTAAATGTCCACTTTTGATTTTTAGAGCTTTTTTTTTCAATTTTGACTCTAAATATTTTTGTTTGTGTTATATAATACTTGATGAAAATTATATCAACGAAAATATATTTAAAACTCAATTCATTCATATATTTTGCATCAAGTGTTATATAACACAAAGATAAATATTTAAGGTCAAAGTTAATGATAAAAGATTTTGAAAGTTTAAAGTGGACATTTAATATGGGACGAATGTAGTAGTTTTTAAGAGTTAAAGCTTGTAAGAGCTTAAATTGGTAGATTTTTTCTTTCTAGTGAAATGAAGTTGTAGTTTTTAAGAGTTAAAGTAGCTAAAGTTGTAACTTAAAGTGAAATGAAAAAAAAAGAAAAAAAAAAAAAGACAAAGATAGTAATGTTATTTCACGGACATTAATGTGATTAAGCATCGAGAAATGCATTTATACGAAGAAGAAAATTTAAAAGAAAGAGGCTGAATTGATTAAGATGATTTTTATTCGTGACATATCATTTTGTGAACATTTTATGGATGTACCATTTTTCAAAGCTTACACACACTTTAAGACCCACTTTAAGTAGATTCTAAACGAAGCTTATATTTGAAGCTAACTTGTTTTATTACCTCAAACTCTCGTAAAACTTTTGCCAATCATACCTTATAAGCTACAAGCATTTTGGTAACAACTATGATTTTATAAGTGAGATGTCAAAACAACAATATAAAAATTAAGATGATATTTGTTTAAAACGGAAATAACTCTTAGTTTATTTTTTTTTAAAAGGCAGCAAATATGTACATATGATACGTGAATTTCAATTTTCCGAGCAATAACAATTACAACTTTAGCAACTAACAGTATAACCATGAATCAGAATATTTTATCAACATATAACCATGTATCAGAGTTTTTTATTAATGACTCGTGAAAATTTGTAAACGTACTGAAACTTCATTTAAATCAACCTCTCGTTGCATGCCACATTTTGTTCCACAAACAATAAAAATTTGGCAAAATCATTATCTCCCATATAATTACTCTATCAATTTCACCCACGTCTTTTACATCACTCTCCCGTCTACTTACTCCATCATTTTCACTTTTGTCTTTTACTTCACTGTCGTTAAACTTTGTTAGCCACCACAAAACCATAGAAACACAAACGCGCAGTAAACTTGTTAGCATTGTGTTACACCAATGCTATGTTAAATATCATGTTACTTACTAATTGATATTTGGCTTAGCGATATATGATTGTTGGTTTAAGTTTATTGTTGGTTTAAGTTCTAAAAGAGGATTATGAGATTAATGTGACTAGTAGGAACATATAATGTTGTTTAAGCATATGAGTTTGCCTCTAAAGAAAATGTTATGTAACAACTCATTATCAACTGAACTAGGGCTGAGCATCGACCCGTCCCGACCCGATCCCGACCCATCCCGAAACCGACAAGGTTGAAAATTCTAACCGAATCCCGACCCGATTCTAGTTCGGGTAATCCCGAATCCCGACCCGAGTCCCGAAACAAACCGCTTTGTATGGTTTTCTTAGTGTTATCCCGAAACAATCCCGACCCGACCCGAGTCCCGACAAGGCTGAAAACTCATCCCGAGTCTCGACCCGAGTTAAGGTCGGTTTGTGTCGGTCGTTGTCGGTCGGACGTCGGTCAGTCGTCGGTTGTCAGTCGAGATTGCTCAGCACTAAAATTAACACTCTAATTATCACACCTTCTCTCAGTAAGACATGTTGAAACACCAATATCATTCAACTTGTTCATAAACAACTCATTTTTCTCTTACAATTATGCAATACTATCAAATAGTTATAATAGTTATATTCAAAACCCAAGGTTAAGCACCCATACTTTCATACTTTCACAAGTAAAGTGGTTGATTCTCAACAAAACTAAACAAAAGGTACAGAAATAAAAAGATGAGAATTTCTTTTGTTATTCACAAGAAAGATTTGTTATCAAGTAAAAGACATTGATAACAACAGTTGGTGTGAAGCAATGCAATAGAAGAAGAGGTGAGTGTGTCATTGTGTCAGGCTTTAATTACAACAGTTGGTTGGGTGAAAGTGTTTGACCACCACTACACTCTATGCATCTTTCAAGTGGGTCCAAAACCCATCAACCTATCAAATGGCCCTGAATCTGACCATGACCCTGACCCACTGGCCCTGACCCAGGCCCTGCCTTCGCCTTGTCTCCCGCGATCTTGGGTGTCACGTTTACGTTTTACTCTTTTTCCACACGTCATTTTCGACTCGGCCCATTCTTCACGCTAATGTACTGTGCTCTTTGAACCTTCCTTCGTCATTTACGTCTTCACATGTTCATAAAATTTGGACACTTTCACATGTTGTGTATTGTGATCCCAAGAATCTTTTAATATGAATAAAATATGTGTGTATCTTTGGTACTTTTTAAATGAGTGTTGCCACCTATCGAGAGGGGTGGACACATGATTTAACATTACTAACTGCTTACTTGTTTTTACGGGTTAATATGAGCTAACTTTGTTGGTGGTAGTTTCTAGAACAGGGTTAAGACAATCAGTAGTAACTGTAATACCACTAGGTAGTTACCGAATATTAATTGTAATCGTGTGATCATTTTTCAAAGTAAACTATTCGACCCTATGCCTGGGTTACACGAATATATACTTAGGATAATACCAAATGTTAGTAATTGAATTAGGCACAATCAATAACCCTTTCGCTTATAAGTGTTTAAGCTTTCAGTTTCTTTCTCGTGGTTATGTATATTTCTCAGTATATTCATGCTGATGAAGTCCATCTTTATTTATATTAGAGAATACTCACTCTTAGTCAATGGACTTTATGAATGATTAACGGCCAATTAATCACCCAAAAAGCCTCCATTATCATAGGAATAGTGGTTACATGACCAATTAAACATGGTCATAAAGCAGTAATAATAGCCACTTGAATGATTCAAAGTTGTTACAAATTAATCACTGCAACACTACCATTAGGAACCATTACACTAGCAGCAGGAACCAATACACTAGCAGCAGAAACCATCAGTTACTACACTAACAGTAGTAACCAATACACTAGTAGCAGGAACCAAATACACTACCATCAGGAACCATCAATTACTACACTAACAGCAGGAACCAATATACTAGCAGCACAAACCACTATTGAGTCCGGGTGTTCAGGGACCTCATGAGTGTACACTCCGTACCTCCTTACCCAAAACCAGGTGTGAACTTATCCCACAAGTGCACTAAATTTTCCAACAAACTTATCAAGTTTCATAGCACAACTTTTTGAATTGGGTGTGCATTAAGAAAATTAAAGAACTTTTATGGAATTTTCACAATAGTTTACTATATCAGGCAATATTACATTTGCCCCAAGCCCGCTTGTGCTTAGGTTATTACGGTTTTTATGTATTATAAATCTCGATCAATAAAATATGACACTCGGAGAATTCATCAAATCCAACATGGTATCACAAGTGGGTCAGATCCTAGACCTAGTCGGCAACCTAGAGCTGCCACCTCTAAGACACCCTATCAAACCCCTAGCCTCGTCGTTTATCCATTTTCTGAAAATAAAAATCTAGTCCGTTGTTTTGGCCATAACTTATAAACTGTTAAGAGTTACCTGACGTCGTCATCGCCATTGGCATCGTAATTAAATTCCTAAGAAAAGAGTACCAAAATCAATGTCATAGCCCTGAAGACGCGCCATCACGCGCTGAAACAAGCTCTGTCGGGTTTTAAAAACTACATTGAATCATTGTTTTGCTTATAAATCTCAAATCGTTGAGAGTTATCTGACGTCATTAGGGATCGCCGCTTCGTAATTAAATTCCGAAGAAAATGCTACCTGAATTGTCGCCTCAACCGGTCGGACGCTCTGTCACCCGTGTTATGAGTCTTGACATTTCCCAACGAAAAAAAAATCATTATTTTCTAGATTATATTTATCCGCTACGACTGGGTGCTATCAATTTTTTTTTTTTTTTTTTTTTTTTTTTTATCAAGATAACTATTTTTAAATTTGTTTTTATGTTTAGTTTTATTTTTAAATAATTTTAGTTGTATTCTTCGATTCGAGCTTTCTCGATTTCGCCGCTCGAATGCCGATTGGTATTAGGCAATATTATGTTTGACCCATGCCCACTTGTAGTTTAGGTCACTAAGCTTTCTATGTAGGCGAATTACATACATCACTACATACACACCAATATTTACATATTTCCCCAAATACAAGTTTTAATGCATGATGTACAAGTCTATTAAAGCAAGGTTTGGGGAAATATGTAAATAGTGGTGTGTATGTGGGGATGTATGTAAATGGCCCTTCTATGTATTATAAATATCGATCAATAAAACATGACACCCTACGGGGTTTCAACATTCAACACGTTATACTCCGAGAACCAATGTTTTGAAAGGCTCAAGGCATAAAAGGCCATATGGAGCCTTGAGGCGAGGTGCAGATCAAGGCGCGGGCTTCATGAATATGAGTCGCAATGAATTGAATAAAAAGGTTTTGCGCGATAATTTATGATTATTGATGACGTAAATAACACTAAAATACTTAATTTCTCGAAACAAATCTCAAATTCAAACCCAAAATACCAAACAATTTATCAAGATGATAGCACAATGACATTTTATTATCTCATGCTCGAAATTGAAGGAGATGTCTCTATGTATAGACACTTGAATTGAAGGATAAAACTCTCAAATTGTCTGATTTTGTTAGTTTCTAGGTTATATTTCACTAATATATATGGTCGATGAATGTTAAATATGATGAAAAAAAAATTAAAAACTCGTCACCTCTCCTAGGCGCAAGGCTCAAAAGCCCAAGGCGCCGCGCCTTTTGTGAGCCTTATGTGTAGAGCCTCGATCCGAAAAAATCCCTAGATCTTGAGCCTTGAGCCGAGGCGCACCTAGGCGCCTCTTAGGCGTGCTTTTTAAAACTATGCCAAGAACCCTCTAGGTCCGCCACCGCCTACCGGTAAAGTGCATCAAATGTGCCATAGGTGGTGTCGGGTCTAGATCAGGTTATTTGATGTGTCTTAGTTGTTTCCTTAACTCCAAAATATTTTTTTCAGAATCGAGCCAAGTCCTCAAATAAGCTCCAATTTTTTAGTACTTCAAGCTAATCCAAACACTCCTGCACAGTTCATGGAGAAAACAAAATAAAATAGAACACTTTTAAGCATTTTTATTGCCATTCTGTA
Source organism: Chrysanthemum makinoi (assembly GCA_910596185.1). NCBI lineage: Eukaryota > Viridiplantae > Streptophyta > Magnoliopsida > Asterales > Asteraceae > Chrysanthemum > Chrysanthemum makinoi. The sequence goes on along the minus strand of OU343220.1, from coordinate 283,814,633 downwards.
ACTCTAAAATCCTCAACGGATTACGTTTTAGATCATTATAAAATATTTCTTAGATGTGTGTGATTGTTGTAATTTACTAATTTTAATTAAGAAAGTTGTACTATATAAATAACCTTTTGGAACATATGCACATGCATGCTGTTCCTTTAACTATATGATCATGCAATACCAAGCCCCATGCTGCAGAGGAAGCACTCATGTGTGCATGTATCTATTTGGATCCAAAATGTTTCTTGTATACATATTCAAACTCACAACTTATGCCTTTATAGAAATGTGGTTATAAGTCATGTATGTCAATTAAATGTCAATGGGGAATTAGCAGGAATTTCTTAGTAATGTAGGTGCACATGGCTCTGTTTGGATGGATTACGGCACAGAACCGAGCAGACGACGAAAAGTTTAGAGTGGATTTGGTTAAAGAAAAACACTCTTTTTTCACAAAAGAAAAATGTGAAAAACAAGTTCAGCGCATTCAAATTGGAGTTTTTCCAAAAGAAAAACTCTGCAAAACCGAAAATTTTCTATGGGTACATGCTAACATATGTTCAAATGGAAAGTTTTTGTGTATTTAATGAGAAAATGTATCTAAACATGATAATTTATATCTATAATTAATGTTCATTAAATTCATTTTTTGTTATAAAAGGAAAACAAGTATTCAATTGAATATTTGAATACACTTTAACACGGGCATATTTAACATGTTCATATTAGCAAAACCCTATTACAAAATACATTTTTGATGTTTTGTTTGTGACCGAAAACCTTCCCTTTTCATCTTCAAAATACTAAATACAAAATCAAGTAACTGTAAACTTGGTTTTATAAATTTTAAATGTTATTGGTCTTTTTGGTTATTTTGGTTTGGTTTTTGATTTACGGTTTTGTAATTGGGCTTGGGCTGAATTGGCCCAATACAGTATAAACATGATAAATTAGGCCGCAGAAAGTTTTAAATCTCAAACTCAAAGTTTTTATAAATGCATCTTAATTTTATGCTTAGTTAGTCAAATTGATTCATAGATATCTTCAATTATTTGCATTAAATTTTAGGTTAACAATCTAATACGCATCATGTGTTTTAATAGCTGAAATTAAAAGGGTGATTTGCTTCAACCAATATTTCTACACTACAAAAAAATATATCATTTTACACAGTTTATTTGATAAATCTTCACACATTAAAGTGTGTACAATTATATTCTCCGCACTTCCCTCTCGTGTGGGGATTTTCGGTGTTACAAAATTGTTGTGAATTGCCACACTTATTTTTGTGAATATATAAATAGACTTTCACACTAACTTGAGTGGAGAAATACCTTTTTTTGTCACATAGTTGGTTGTGAACATGAGTAAAGAAGCTTAACATTTTAAACCGTGGACAAGAATTGAAAAGGCCACATTTGAAAGTGTGAACAAATAAGAAAGACAAGAAATAAAAAGTTCAAACCTGAAAGTGTGAACAAACAAAAAAGAGACAATTATATAAACTTCACACTTGAAAGTGTGAACAAACCAACCAAAGCCAACTAAAAAAGTTCACACTTGAAAATGTGCTCAAATTATATATCCATATTTTATATGAAGATTTCAACTTATATATCCGGATTTCATATGCAGATTTCAAATGCAAATTCATATGCAGATTTCAAATTATATATCCAGATTTCATATGCAGATTTCAAATGCAGATTTCAAATGCAATTTCATATGCATATTTCAAATTATATATCCAGATTTCATATGCATATTATATATGTAGATTTCATATGCAGATTTCAGATTATATATGCAGATTTCATATGCAGATAAAACAAATTATTTATCCAAAACAAATTTCATATTTAGATACAAACTCAATTCTTCAATTACAAATTCCAAACTCGGGGCTCGATTACAATTATGTATAAACCGGATTGAACTTGAGACTAAAAATCATAACAATTCTGTAATTCTGCAATATTATACTCGAGCACTTCAGACCTGTTCAAATCTTGATGCAAACTACATAAAAAAGCATATTTTCCAACATACTCGAGCACTTGGATGCCCTTAGCAGTAAAAGCTCTTCCAGTCTGTTAAAATCAAATCATAAAATAAACTAAGAAACAAAACCAGTTTTAAAAGATGAAAACAAGAATGAGTTTGCACTAACCTCTAGAATGTCAGAACCTGCTGCAGGTATACCACCTTGCTGTATAGAGTTCTCTAGCCTGAATTACCATAAACGTTAAAATAAAGTTAAAGACCGCAAGATGAGTTGGTCAGGCAGGGCGGATTAAATCACAGATCTAATTGGTTCAGATTGAAACGGGTCATTTTTAAATCGAAAATACATCAAGGTTCGGATTATCCTGATCCTCAACTTTTCTGGCCATTTTTAATGTCTTTCTACATATAACTAGAAACACTAACTTATTAGAACAACCACCTAAATCTTTAAATAAAAGCTATTCAGATAGTTATACGCATTGAAAGTAGATTTGAGGAACTTTCAACCTAAGTTGACACATTTGAGATAAAACACAACCCAACTTATACGTAATTCGAAATTTCAGCCTCTAGAGCAGACACAATCGTTTTATCAATTACTAAGACTTTAATAACTAGAGATTAAATTTATTAAAAAAAACAGATACGTATGTTGGCTTACTTCTGAACAAATGTGGAACCGCCTTTCCAAGCATTACCAAATGCTTGCCAAGCTCCTGTAGCAAAGTTCTCCACGGAAGTGTCAATAGCCTTTAAACCCTGCAGCAAAAATCAAAGTAACTTTAGGATTATCAGAATAAATTTCATATAGAAACAAAACTTATGTTTTACTAAACTAGCATTAACAACTTGCCTGGCCAAGGAACGTGTCATCACTAGCATTCTCGAGTTTTTCCAGAGCAGCTTTCCTCTTCTTCTCATCCTCTTCTTCACTCCCTTGATCTTTATCAGATTGATTCACAGATATCTTCAATTATTTGCATTAAATTTTAGGTTAACAATCTAATATGCATCATGTGTTTTAATAGCTGAAATTAAAAGGGTGATTTGCTTCAACCAATATTTCTATATGAGTTAAAATTCTTCTATGTGATTGGTACAGGTGAATGCAGCTATGCAAAATGAGTTGCCAATACTTTTCAAACCTATATCAAGTATTATGTTTATTTACATTATGTTAAATTCTTGTTTGGATATTCGATTCGGGTTCTGCTATATGTCAAACAGTTCAAAATTTCAAACGTGCAAAATTAAAAAAAGAATTGTTTTTAAACAGAAATGGGTTGAAGGTCGTCTGAAGTTTACTTTTTTTTGAAAGGCTAATATTGCATTAAAAGGCTCCAAGCAGGAGGCAAAAGAGATAAACAAAAGAATGTACAAAGCCAAAAACAAACAAAGGTTGGCTAAGGCAAACCAACAGCAGAAAAAACAACAATTACAAAAAAAGATAGAAGGGTCTAGCAACCCAAAAATTCCAATTAGCCGAATTCGAGGAGAGCCGAGCAGAAATCCATGTCTTAGTAAGGCGTTGAATGGACGGGAATATATCTTCATCCTTGATTATCAAACCATCGTCCAAATGATAATTAACCAGCTTGTTCCTCCATTTCCAAATAGCCCACAACAAACATTGAAACTGTTGGGATTTTAGAACAAGTTAACCAATTAACCTCTACGAGTACGCAGCGGATAAGGATCTAGTAATCGCAATTAGGTTAACCACGTAATTAATAAACAATAATTAATATAACAATTAATTGATAAAAGGAATAAAAGAAAACCTAATCTTTCGTGGCTATTTGAATGCAAGTGTAACGAACAAGAAACCAATACGAAACTAAGCATCTAAAATAGATGCCTCTATGAGTATCACACACAAACACTTAAACCAAGTACGCCAGATATGCTAGTTGTGTACGTTAACCCAATCAACACTTGAATACTAGAACATGTCTTTCTCTCTTTTTGTCCGAGATCGCAGCAACACCCAAAACCAAAACACCACTTTCCTTAGCTTCTTGTTCGACCAGGAACGAAAATAACGCAATACTAATATACAAGGAAAACACTTTACTTGTTGTTGACTAAAAGCAGTATATGTTCGAATATAGTTACAATATAAAAGAGTAGGTCAATAAACAAAGATATATATTCTTTGTTATGTATATACAGTTGTACAAAAAGCAAATAGCAAAACCAATAAAGTTTGTATTTGTTGCCGCAACTTTGACCAATGGAAAAGAAATCTCTTTTATATTTTCGGTATATTGATTGTTCTTTTGTAGCATAGATTAGGAGTATGTCCTCTAGGATTTATGATCACATATGGGTGTATATATAGCTTTATAAACCTAACATACTTGGGCTTCAAGCTTGGTGACCTAGTTACCCACTTTCCTAATTCTCATACAATTCCTACTAGCCCATAAGCATGATCCAAACGCCCCTACATGTGACCGGTCATGGGCTTGGATAGGGTCTAGTACAACGGGTAAATAGTTCAAGTAGTAAACGTATAAAACGTACTCTCATGTTTAACGTGTGTGCCCCCATAGGCTCACACACTTCTAGTCGTTTCGAGTGGTTTTAACTCCCACAAACCAACAGCTCCCACTTGGGAGTTGGAGTGTCGAATGGCACACAAAACTAACGACGGAAATGCCTAGCAACGCTCTCACTCGCTTTTTAACTAAAAGTGTCTGAGATATAGTTTCATAAAATCTTCTCAGTAGCATGGTTATTAATGTCTTGCTTTTAATCATCCTTTGTTATAGATACCGTTAAACCATGGATTATGGATCTCAAATCATTCCATATAGTTTAACCATTTAGAATCTCGTTATAGATTTTAATTCAGATATACCAAATGTAATCAAGAATCATCTTGTATTACCCTTTGGGTTTGGCCAAACAATTATCTGATTAAATATGGAGAGGCGCCATGGTATCTTTCTGCACATATCAAGTGGAGTAACAAATCCTTTATTGACTACAAGTGTTGTGGATGCTGCTTCACATCACTCCGAAATATAGCTTTTATAACTACCTTATTCAGATAGCGTTTTGCGTATACTTACAAAAAATGATATCCACACATAACAGAACTTGCTTGTATCTCAAGTCTAAGGATGAATATAACAAACCATTTTCAATATTTTACTTATGACAAGGATCCAAAAGTAAATGTTTGAAATTTGGGGAATCCAATATGCATCTCAAGTGAATACATATGAGTTTGGTGGGAACAATGCGAATTCTCGTTAGAATATAACCAACACTCACATTTGCCTTACATAACAATATTCCCATATTGTTAACCGAAAATGGACATATTTAGAATAATAAAATTATTCAAGGATTAAACATGCAAATATAGGATAATAATTATTATATGAATGAATAAAAAATACCAAGTATCTTTATTCATCATAAAGTAAAAATTGTCTATCAATCCCAATTATCCAAACACTAAAACAGATATGGATGAAACTCATTTAGTAAGTTGAACCCTAATGTTTCCAACATTCTCAACCTTTCTTTAAAAGAAAAACTAAATAGTCATCTGAGTAAACTTTCCGAATACTTGTTTCAAATTTCACATGTAGTGAGTGATTTGAAATATAAGATGAGTGTCTTATCTCATATGCTCATACTATTGCAAGAGTTATAGTATGGAGATGTCGCCCTACCTTGCATGAGGTATTAGAAGTCAACGACATACTGACAGTCATCTCTACAGTTTCTAAAAGTGTAAAGTATTCTCATTCCTTAATGTGTAATATAACAATGCTTTATGTTGAGCATAGCTAGTTAACAGATTTATCATAAATGATAAAATCCTACTACAACTAGTATAAATAATCCTCTAGCATCATTTGTACTTATACAACACTATGCTTTATAATTCGTAAACATTTATAAAGACAATAATCTAAACACTCTCAATTAGATATTGTTGTTGTCAGCTCATTTTGTTCTTGTACAAAAGCAACAACTAGTCTTATACACAATATAATATATACATGATGAATCCTTAGTTAAAACAACATAAGGTTTCCATCCATGTAATAAATTACTCCAAGTGAAATATATCATTTAAGACTTGCTTGAATAATATATTGCATTTGTGTTAGACTTAATTTTCCGCATTTGTTTATTCCAGATAAACATTTATTCCAAGGTTGTTTGTTTTATTCCCTAAATTCCAAGTGAAGTTTCATTTCAAGCTTAAGGATCAATATCTAGCTTAAATAAAATGATATCTTCAACATCTAAATTTTAAGGAAAAACAAATTGCTACCACTCAATGTCAGATGTACTCAAGAATTATCTTAATTCAATCAGAATCATATTGTAATTAAATCCAAGATCTCAGCTCTTAGATGCATGATCCAATCCAAAACGTGGATTGCTCAAATTTTGTATACTACATAAAGATAATATAGATTCATAACCCTTTTGATTACACACCGTCCTCGCAAAAGGTAATCATAAAGAAAAAGTTATAAAATCTAATTGTTATATTCAACATACAAATCATATGTATGACAATTAAATATCTTTATATAATTAATGCATGTATTATATAATAAAATTTAATCACAGTCAATTGCTTAAGTATGATAAAAGAAACTTCTTATTAAATGCCAAACATTAATATGTATACAATTTTGTCCTTGTGAGTCTTTCTTCAAAAGAAACTCATTCCAACCTCATAGGTTTAACAGTTAGGCGAAATAACAATCAAGCTCAAAACTCTATGATAAAAAAACTTCTTATTAAATGCCAAACATTAATATGTATACAATTTTGTCCTTGTGAGTCTTTCTTCAAAAGAAACTCATTCCAACCTCATAGGTTTAACAGTTAGGCGAAATAACAATCAAGCTCAAAACTCGATTTGCCTTTTAAGGACTGCATCTTATCATTCATAATTCTAAAATATTTATCAGATTCAAGATGTGATAATATATTTTAGTAGTTGGCTGATTTACATAATCTTCTAACTTATATCCCTCAGCGTTGATATAAAATATCACTCAAGTGATGAGGCATCCTTTCGAATTTATGAATGAGAGTAATCATTATACTTCGGTCGACATTTTCATGTTTAACCTTAGTATGACATTAATAAGTGGATTTTAGAAGGTTAATTATTTTGTTCTCAAAAAATTTGAGATTTGAATATACTCCCACTTACTTTTGTAAGTAGAGACAATTCTCTATATACTAAGTATTTAAGAAACAATAAATTGTTCTTTATGGAGAATCACACAATACATTTTAAGTTCTCATCTCAAGATTTGTTAATAAAATGCTTCATGAGATTTTAACAAATTCAGAACTTCAATCAAGACATAAAGGAATTCCTTCCAACAACTCAAATTAGGGTTTATAGAAAAACTCTAATTTAGTATCACTCTTTAACCAAAAGTTCTAGCCATAGCTTTGTGTTTCGTCAAGCTAGGAAGAACACCAAAACTACAATCTTCAATCTAGGAAGTGTAGAAAAATCAAAAATCCAAAAGGGTTTATGATTCAGTTGGTTTGAGTGGTAAAACCTCAAATCCCTAATGAATTAGGGTTTTCAGTTATGGGTTGTCTTGAATACCTTCTAGGTTTGAACTATATTGAGTGTATCCATGACACACGTAAGTTTTAACCTTGATATGTTTTGGAGGTAGAGCAATTAAAGCTATCATGAACCAAACAATAAGAATAAGGTTTGATCCAACACATTAGACATACCATAATCAAGTGGTATCCTATGTGTTATTAGAATTGTGAAACTATATCAGAATTCTATAGATAACTTAATTCTCTTTAGACCAAATACTTGTCAATTGGGTCAAGCCAAATTGCATATAAAGTATTTACGAACCAAGTGAATGCAATAATGTATATTCATTAAACAATACAAGAACCTTATGTTCACGTGTTTACAAGAAAACAGAACTGTTCAAGGATTATATGTTCATGTGTTAACAAGAAAACAGAACATTTCACTAATACATTATTAAGTCTTCGAATAATTCAAAGGCTTTATGTTTATGTATTAACTAGAAGACATAACACTTTAACTATATATACTTTATGTTATAAGTCATTGATTAATTCAAGGACTTTATAATTATGTCTTAACATATAAGCATAATTATACTAACAAAATTAATCATGAACGCAAACTCTTGAGCTCTATAGTAAATGCAAGTTAATTTAATACTTCAGAATTATGATCATTATCATATAACCATAATTATGTTGACTAAAACATGTAGTCAAATGTTGAAGTATCTTTACACTATATCATGACATTTGAATGTAGTAGGACACAAAACATCTTGCGTGTTCAAGTCCTAGTAGAATCATTCTTAGAATGTAATAGGGCAATAAACATCTCACGTGTTTAAGTCAAAGTAGAATTCTTATTTACATGTAGTAGGGCAATAAACATCTATCGTGTTTAAGTCCTAGTAGATTTATTAGTTTTCTTACCTTGCGGTCAAGAGATACCAATAATATTGTTGTTCCTTGCACACATTTTGAGATTTCTCCTACTTGTGTAAGGTACAACATCATATTATGAAAACAAACAACACGTGATTGATTGTTCAAACAATATGATAATGTCATAGAGATCATAAGTAGTTGTAGAACCATAACCTGTAATAAGGAATTGTGGATTATTATTCCATAGATAACGTTTCAGGAAGCGACAGCAGGAAGGCAACGTGTTGTCTTATAAAATAAAATGCAATTTTCCTTTAAGCAATGGTTGTTCATATTCGAAAAGTAATGGATTATTTCAAAGCAAGTTTGAAATGATATGGGTGACTAACAGGAAATAAATCCGTAGCTCCCACTGAAATTGACAACATCACATGAATGATATTTCAGTAATAAAATGCAACTGCTCCCACTGGATTTGTCAACATTGTAAGTGTTACATTTCCAATAGAAAGCATATAGCAGTTTTATATACTTTCCTATTCTCTTCAAATGCCTACGAGTAGCATGTACTTAGGTATTGGACAGAGTATATGAAGTTCTACTTATGTAGACAATGGACTAGCGATTCTTTCATTCAATTAACTTGAATCTTTAGCATGCAATTCCTCCTTTATTGTCTACATAGCCCCAAGGGTAATTAGCACTTTAGGAATAATAAGAGTCCTAGAAGATTACCTAGCAAATATGCTAGTAATTCCTTTACTCTTTGCAGTTTAAACTCATACATCGTGACAATTGCAGGATGTTGTTTATTTTGGTAGCTCTAAACACAATGTTTCCAGTTACACAAAATATTCTGCGTTTCAATTAACTCTAGACCACAAAAGGGTAATGAAAGATCATTAATGAGTTTATAAATTTGTAATCCTATCTTAGTTTGTCAACCAAGAAGAAAAGATAGGTATAAGTCTCACTCTTCTTACTAGGAAAAGAGACTAAGTTTGTCTTTCAAAGAAAAACAACTTTGTTTACGAATTATGTTGCAATAACACAATTAATCAGAACATAAAAAGTTCAATTCTAGTATTTTCGATAATTACATTCTTAAAAGAATTAACTACCCAATTAATTACTAATTAAGACTAAGATCCATCTTGAAACCCTACTTAATTACCATAGGTCTGACCAGTGTGTAATAAAAATAGGACAAGAGGTAAGCGACGAGCGTTAATTGCATAATGCAACTCTTATATTTATGAGACTGATCAAGGCATTAGTAAACAAGTAATAATGTCATGAGCATGTTTAGTTCTCATCTTATGCCTCGGGTTCAAAGTCTGACCAAGCTAACTCGAGATAAGTCGACCAAGTATGAACATGTAAAAATAACCATAGGTCTGACCAGTGAGAAATAATTACCATAGGTTGGAAAGGCCCTTAGGTCTGACCAGAGAAGTCAATCCAAATGCACGTGTTCATAGTTGGATGGCATAGACTTAAAATTAACAAACAGGTATGCACATATAAATGTGATAAAAGTCGTGTACAAAGAAGCATGCAAAACAACTTTGTAACACTAATTTTAAAAACTTTTTGGTATGACACTGTAGTGATCATCATGGTTCACGGTAGCTCCAACCGAACGCACAGGGAGGCAGAGGACCAGGTAAGCCCTGAAGCATAACCTTAGACATCCTTTCGGTGTGACTGTGCGCACCTCTTTGAACCCCCTTTTGAGTTTGTTCTAGTGGGTGAGCCGTACATCCCAAGTGTCCATAACGTCTAGTTTTTAAATTCTTGAAAACGTGTTTCATATATTAGGTCACTTTATTTTACAAAAACAATTTTCCACGAATCAAATAGCAGGTCACAATGAGCATGTTATTTAGGCGTGTAAATAAAGACCAATATTGATGTTATGGTTTCGATATGTATTATTCCATATTGCATACAATTAGGTGTCAAAGCAAGTAATAATGCACATATATGAATCACAAACATATAAGCATAAACATCAATATATAACCACATATTGTTCCGAGTCCTCTTGCCATTCTTCCCCAAACAGAGAACCATAAGACCGTCACTAGGATACAATACCTAGATCGCCCCATACATCGCAAAAGTAATTGAGTGGGTCTTGTAAAACACATAAAACATGGCAATCTCAATTAACAAGTAATTATGCAATTTTATGTATTTAATAAACAATATGTAATTCGAATTATCATTATAATTCTAATTAACAATTAATTAATTCTAATTAACATTTAATATTAATTAGCAAGTAATTCTAATTAACATGTAATTCTAATTAACAAGTTAATTTCAATTAGCAAAGTAATTCTAATTAACATGTAATTTAAATTAACAAATTAATTCTAATTATTAATATAATTTAATTTGTGTGTGACTAGTTATTTTTTATTAAAAATTGACAAGTATTGCATATAGTTGTCAAAACAAAATAAAACGAATAACTAAATTAGGTTTCATTCCGCCTTTTAAACATGTTTATTAATAAGAAACGTGTAACCCATAATCGCAAAAACGAGATGGCTCGTGATGTCACTGTTGGGATTTTAGAACAAGTTAACCAATTAACCTCTACAAGTATACAACGGATAAGGATCTAGTAATCGCAATTAGGTTAACCACGTAATTAATAAACAATAATTAATATAACAATTAATTGATAAAAGGAATAAAAGAAAACCTAACCTCTCGTGGCTATTTGAATGCAAGTGTAACGAACAAGAAACCAATACGAAACTAAGCATCTAAAATAGATGCCTCTATGAGTATCACACACAAACACTTAAACCAAGTACGCCCGATATGCTAGTCGTGTACGTTAACCCAATCAACACTTGAATACTTGAACAAACCACGAACAAAAAAACCCTAGAACATGTATTTCTTTTTTTTGTCCGAGATCGCAGCAACACCCAAAACCAAAACACCACTTTCCTTAGCTTCTTGTTCGACCAGGAACGAAAGTAACACAATACTAACAAACAAGGAAAACACTTTACTTGTTGTTGACTAAAAGCAGTATATGTTCGAATATAGTTACAATATAAAAGAGTAGGTCAATAAACAAAGATATATATTCTTTGTTATGTATATACAGTTGTACGAAAAGCAAATAGCAAAACCAATAAAGTTTGTATTTGTTGCCGCAACTTTGACCAATGGAAAAGAAATCTCTTTTATATTTTCGGTATATTGATTGTTCTTTTGTAGCATAGATTACGGGTATGTCCTCTAGGATTTATGATCACATATGGGTGTATATATAGCTTTATAAACCTAACATACTTGGGCTTCAAACTTGGTGACCTAGTTTCCCACTTTCCTAATTCTCATACAATTCCTACTAGCCCATAAGCATGATCCAAACGCCCCTACATGTGACCGGTCATGGGCTTGGATCGGGTCTAGTACAACGGGTAAATAGTTCAAGTAGTAAACATATAAAACATACTCTCGTGTTTAACGTGTGTGCCCCCATAGGCTCACACACTTCTAGTCGTTTCGAGTGGTTTTAACTCCCACAAACCAACAGCTCCCACTTGGGAGTTGGAGTGTCGAATGGCACACAAAACTAACGACGGAAATGCCTAGCAACGCTCTCACTCGCTTTTTAACTAAAAGTGTCGGAGATATAGTTTCATAAAATCTTCTCAGTAGCATGGTTATTAATGTCTTGCTTTTAATCATCCTTTGTTATAGATACCGTTAAACCATGGATTATGGATCTCAAATCATTCCATATAGTTTAACCATTTAGAATCTCGTTATAGATTTTAATTCAGATATACCAAATGTAATCAAGAATCATCTTGTATTACCCTTTGGGTTTGGCCAAACAATTATCTGATTAAATATGGAGAGGCGCCATGGTATCTTTCTGCACATATCAAGTGGAGTAACAAATCCTTTATTGACTACAAGTGTTGTGGATGCTGCTTCACATCACTCCGAAATATAGCTTTTATAACTACCTTATTCAGATAGCGTTTTGCGTATACTTACAAAAAATGATATCCACACATAACAGATATTTCTGATGTGGTTCTTACTCTAAATGGACATGTTATATTTTAGTTTACTTGAAGTCATTCTTTTGAGTGTCCATGTTTACTCAAGTTTGTATTTCAGTTGCTCCATATAATCTTAGTACACTGCAACTATTTTTACTATAATTTTTATTTATCATATTTCAAAAACAAGAGATGAAACAATAACATGGACCATATATATTGTTTGAGATGCAGTCTTTGGGGAAGGGTAGCATCAGGTTCAAAATGGACCACAGGTTAGGGATGCCCGTCTAACAACTTTTTTTTGTAAAATAGCACGGTTCATATACATGTAAAGACATGGATACATTGCGTGAGATACGAATTTTGGGGAAGAGTTGCATCGGGTCCAAAATGGACACCGGATTAGAGGTGTCCATCCAATCAACTCTTTTTGTAAAATAACACGAATCAAATACTTGTAGAAGATATGGTCGTAGAACAAATGGGTGATCCATGTGATAACCGATATAAATTTTAATTGTTAAGCCCTAAAAATCTATCATAACTCTCAATCAAGATGAACATTATGAAATCTATGTTTTGCATTCGGCTAGAGACATTATTTGACTATTGAGTGGTTTCAACGATTCCTCTGAATGACCAACTTTTTATGATCACCGATCCAAGTTTGCCCCATCGACCGTAACTTTCTGGCTCCGCCCCTGCTTTTAGCCACAACTTTTTTGGTTTTAGAGATGACATGTTGTCGTCACTAAAAAGCCCAATTATTGTAGTGATGTTAATTTACTTCATGTTTATCGATAACAACCACTCAGCTCAGGCCGTCAAAGACATTAAGTTCAAAGGTATACTTGTGTATTTTCTCTTCAGTTTGATATTTGCATTTCTTTTTGCTGTATCAAAAGGGATAAAGTTGGAAAAAAAAGTCGTGCATCCCTTAATGATGCAGGTCTTCTGTAAAAACCTGTTAGAAATGTAGAATTACTCATTCAACAAACTAGTGAATAAGTAAACAAATACTACCTTAAGCATGACACATGAAACCTTTTACATCAAACCATAAACTTCACTCATTATAACTAAATAAGTTAAAAGGTACAGTACAAAAATATAAAGTAACTAGAAATTTGAAACAGTAGATAACCAAATAGAATAAAATTGAAGATAAACAAATATGATGGTGTGTTCTATGGTGAACACCAGCTAAGTTTGAACTCATAGAAGCCACGAGGAGTCGTTGTATCAAGCAAACTTAAAGAAGAACTTGTTAGTGCTACCCATCTTCCATCGAGAGGATTTCTTATTTCACAATTTTCCATCACCCCCTTCAAGATTAGCTTCAAGAAGTAGTTGGCGACTTTGAGCCGTAATTCGTCATTTGCCTTTGTGTACATGGGATGGCAAATAGAAAAAACTGCATCAAAGGGTAGTGAGTTTCCCCAAAAGACATTATTAACTAAATGTTCTTGTAAAATCAGTTCTTCAACATTTGTAGCAGGATACGGGACGATTGCTTTCAAATCATCAATGTTGAAAGGCACGAAATCTCCCAAATCAAAACTGTTCAATTCAATGTTAAACTTGCATGATAACTTGAGTGCTTCCCTCATCTTAAGAGAGAACGATTCATCAATGGAAAAAACCAATGTGAGAGATAGCACAATTTGCTTGGGAGGAGAGGCTGTAAACAAGAGACTGGGGACTGCAGAGCTTACGTGTCTGTAAGTAAGTAAATTTGGAGCATAAACTTGTACCTTGATTTCCTCGCTGAGTGCAAGATCTAACATCAACTTCCGCAATGTAAGACATGTGATATCCAAGATCTCCCCACTACATCGCTTGATTTCAAGGGTCAACTCCTCTAGACAGGGGAAGTTGGACTTGATCATATTGGAAAATGCATCATCCATATACACATTATCTAAATGTAACTCTCTCAAGCTCCCTATTGTGAACATTTTAAATAATGAAGGCCTTTCGGCCAATATTAAGATTGTTGATTTATATACAAGCGAGCGGAGAGATGGGACATCATCAAATTCCAAAATATCAATCCAGTGATCACCATTACTTAGATATACTATAAACTCACGAAGATAACGGAGGTTATGTACCTTGATTTCTTTCAAGCCATGGGTTAACTGGAGGATGATCTTTTCAAGTAACTTATTCTTAGATATTAATTGGTTAAGCACATATTGACTTATGTGCACATGAGACAACTCTAGTACTCGTAGGTTGGTGCATTGGATGGCAGGATTGCTACTAATGTGAAGTGAATGATTCTTCTCAAGGGGGCTTATAAGTTCCAAACTTAACATGTAGAGATTTTCACTTGAGAATATCTCATCAGGCAAAGTAAATGATACAGCCAAGATTGTGAGGTGAAGCTCTTTGAGAGAAGTTTTAGAAGTTTCTTGCATAATCAATGTTTTAACAGCACGATGAGTGGTGTGGATTCCCAACTGAAGATCAAGACCTGTGATAGGTAAGTTGTCTCGGTGATACCTTAGTAAAGTCAGGTGGATCCACCTCATGTACTCTAGATCTCTGTGATGTTCTTTTTTTAAGGAGGGGGGACAGAACCTGATGTAAGGGTTGGTATGCCAAGCGTGTAGCCATGACTTGGACAAGATGCAGGTGCGTGCCGCATCTTTTGGTGAAGATTCTAATTGCATACGTTGAATCAACTCCGGAACATCTTCTAGTTGTTGTCTATGGATCAGTCTCATTCTATTCACTTGCTCCATCAAGAAGAAAACTGAAACCCTAATTAGAACCTTAAAACAGTCGACAAAAACTTGCAAAAGAATGAAGTACGCACTTCCTTTTATAAAGAATAAAACTGAGGGGTTTTAGAATACCGACTCTACTTCATAACTGCATATGTAGTCGTCCAAACTTGCTTCTTTTGCTAAACGGTCCCTACACTATATATGCCCGTGTCTTTGAGTAAAATACATGCAAAAATCAGTCTCATTCTCTTCCCTTCCTCCATCTAAATCAACAAATTAATACAATTTGAAATCACATAACAATTGACAGTTCTGATTACTTTATGTTTTCTTACAAAAAGGGCTTTAGCTCAGTTGGTACCCACCTCCAGAAATCTCATGGGCCCACCGGAGAGATTTTGTGGATAAAAGGTCAAGGGTTCGAGTCTCGGCTCCTACCTACTTTAGTTGGTGCCCCACTGGACCAGGAGAGTTGGCAGAGCTATTCCTTGTGGGGTGTACAATGGTTGGTGCCAAAAGACCCCCGGGGTCAAGGTGTTCCCGCCAATTCACACATTTTGTGGACTTTATGTTTTCTTAATATACAAAACCAGTTTTACAAACTTTGGTTTATGAAAAAGGAGAGGCGGAACAACGAGGAGCACATGGGTGGGTGGTGGATGATGTTTTTAATTTTGGAAGAGGGAGGCCGAGAGAGTAACTGGATTGGGTCAAATCCACAATGTTAACTGACTACACTTGTTATGTGAGCATGCAGTCCCAATATGAGTCGAATAATGAATTGCAAATAATACCGAATAACTATTTCGTCTAGCCATTCAATGTTACATGTACATACATATATATAGGGAACGAAAGGGTGTGTCCCTTCGTTTTGTGTCAATTCGGTTTATAACCGAATCATAACTACCAACTAATAACTAACTTAACCGCTTGGCGGTTATGAACTAACTAACTAACAAGTATGGTCCTTCTTGTTTTGATATATGGAGCAATGTCGAGATTATCAGCTCACATTCTCCTCCTTAATCTTGATCGTTGCTTCATCCTAAGTCTTGAACTCCGAGCATTTTTCGCATAGTCACTAAACTTAGTCTTGGTAAAGCTTTCGTTAGAATATCTGCTCTTTGTAATTCTCCACTGACGTGTTCCACATTGATGTGTCCATTCTCTACGCATTCCCGAATGAAATGATAGCGAATGTCGATGTGCTTGCTTCTTTCATGAAAAACTGGGTTCCTGACGAGTGCTATTGCTGAAATGTTGTCGACCTTCAGCGTTATCCTTTTCTCTACCCAACCAGTTAATTCACTAAGTAGCCTTTTTAACCATAAGGCTTGACATGCTGCTCCAGTAACCGCCATGAATTCTGATTCACATGATGAGAGCGCTACCGTTGGTTGCTTCTGAGTACACCAGGTAATAGGTGATTCTCCAAAATAAAATACTATCCCGGTAGTTTCTTTTCCTTGATCGGTATTGATTCCATAACTACTGTCGCTGTAACCTGTAATCTTGCAGCCGCCTTCTTTCTTGTATACAATGCCATGCTCTTTTGTTCCTTTGATATATCGGATTACTTGCTTCACTGCCTTCAGGTGATGATCCTTCGGGTCTTGCATAAATCTGCTGAGTAGTCCGACTGAGTAACTAAGGTCCGTTCTTGTATGTAGTAAGTACCCGAGACTTCCAATTAAACTTCGGTAATAAGTTACGTCAACTGAGTTTCCATCTTCTGCTTTGACCAACTTAGTATCGGGATCCATTGGTATCTTTGTATCATTACTGTCCGTCATACTTGTTTCTTTCAAGATCTTGTTAGTATATCATGTTTGCTTGATTGTAATCTCTCCTCCTGTCTGAGTAACTTCTATCCCAAGGTAATAAGCTAACAATCCTAAGTCGCTCATTTCAAATTTGTCTTTCATCTGGGATTTGAACAAGTCGATTTCTTTCTTTGGAGAGCCCGTGATTATCAAATCATCTACGTATACGCCAACTATAAGTGTAGAAGTCTTGCTTCTCTTTGTGTAAACTGCTTGTTCGAGATTACATTTCTTAAAATCTAATGACTTTAAGGTTTGATCAAGCTTCACATTCCAAGCTCTTGGTGCTTGTCTTAAGCCATATAAAGCTTTAGTAAGCTTATAGACTTTCCCTGAATTTTCTTGTTGAATAAATCCTTCAGGTTGTGTGACATAGTCTTCTTCTTTCAAATCTCCATGTAAAAATGCTGATTTGATGTCTAGGTGATGTACTTGCCATCCATGATATGCTTTTAGTGCTAAAATCAAACGAATTTTGTCGATACGTGCCAATGGCGCATATACTTCATCGAAATCTATTCCTTGTTCTTGTACATAACCTTTTGCTACTAAGTGGGCCTTGTATTTGATGATTTCTCCTTTTGCATCTCTCTTGGTCTTGAAGACCCATTTAAGTCCTATTGCCTTTTGATTTGTAGGCAAAGTAGTAAGAGTCCATGTGTTGTTCTTGTTTATTGAATCTAGCTCAATTTCCATGGCCTCGATCCATTTATTATCTGTTGAAGCCTCCTTTTAGTTACGTGGTTCTTCTTCTGTAAATAGTAGGCTTTGAGGTTCAACTCTACATGCATACTTATATATTTCCGTTAAGTCCTTGAGACCTTGTACTGGTGTGTCATCAAATATATCTTCTGAGTTCTTGATTAAACTAATAGAAGCTTCTTCTTCCTCTTCTGAGTGTAGGTTGTAAATGTGTGTTGGTGGGGTGATTGGAGAGTTTGGAGAAATAATCGGTTCCTGTTCCTGGTAGGTGTTTTCATTGTTTTCTGAGTTGACTAATGTAGTGTTTCCATTGTCGAATCCTTCTACCACAAAACTTGCCCAAAATGAGCCTTGTGTACTTATTTCCTCTCTGTTGTTATCCCAATCCCACGGTTTTGTTTTCATAAACTTTACACACCTACTAATATGTTTTCTTTTTCCTTTTGGATCATATAGCCTACATGCTTTCGATCCATCCTCTACTCCTAAGTAAATCTTGGGTATGCTTCTATCATCCAGCTTTTGAAAATGAGGTATCGTAACTTTGGCATAAGCTGTGCATCCGAATATCCTTAGGTTTTCCAGATTTGGCTTTCTGTAGTAGAGTGCCTCATATGGCGTTTTATCTACTAGGGCTCTTGTAGGTACCCTGTTTAGTATATAAATGGCGTGTCTGACTGCTTCCGCCCAAAAGTTTAATGGTAACTTCATAGCTTTCATCATACTTCTCGTAGTAGATAGCATTGTTCTATTTCTCCTCTCCACAAATCCATTTTGTTAAGGTGAGTATGGTGCTGTCAATTGCCGTGCTATTCTATTTTCTTTACAATATTTGGTTAATTCGTTAGATGTGAACTCACCTCCCCTATATGTTCTTAGCATCCTCAATTTTGTTCTCATTTCCATTTCGACTTGATGTTTAAACTCCTTGAACGTGTTAAATGCCTGATCTTTTGATGTCAGAAAGTAGGCCCACGTGAAACGTGTACAGTCGTCCACTAACAGGAAAATGAGCTTCTTTCCAGAGTGTGTGGCTGGAATTATAGATCCAAAGAGGTCTCCATATACTAAATCCAAAGGTTTCTTTGATATGAACTTAGCTTGATTTGGAAATGGTGTCCTATTGTGTTTCCTAATAAACATGCATCACAAATCTGTCCTGCATGGTTTATCCTTGGTATTCCTTCTACTAAACCTTTCCATGTCATCTTGTTGATGTCGTCAAAGTTTAGATGACCTAATCTAGCATGCCATAACCATGCTTGGTTATCTACATTTGCTAAGAGGCATATGGGTGCTTCAATTTCCAATTTAATACTGTAAAGTCTATTCTTCGATCTTTCTATCTTCATCAACAGCTTCTTATTCTTATCATACAAAGTCAGTATATTTCCATCCATGATGATCTTACTACCTATCTCCGTGAGTTGTCCTAGAGTTAGTATGTTGCTCTTAAGGTTTGGAATGTAGTATACATCCGATATTATCTTTTGTTCATGGTTCTTACAACCTAACAGTATAGAGCCTCTTCCCTTTATCTCTACATACGATCCATCTCCAAAACGTACACATCCTGCTATGTGTTCGTCAATGTCTCTAAAATGACTCCTAATTCCCGTCATATGGTTACTTGCACAGTTGTCTAAATACCATATGCTTATGTCTTCTGTAGCATATTTCCGGAGGTGAATCTGTCCTTCATTCAACAGTACTTCTTTGTGTTCAGCTTCGTGTGTAGTCATTAATAGTGGTGGTTCTTTGTCTTCTAATATAAGGTTTGTATGTTCCTGAGTTGTTGATGGTTCTTTGCAGTCCTTCTTAAAAGGTCCAAGTTTTCCACATTTGTGACATTTTACTTTGCTCATATCCCACTCACGCTTATTCCACTTTGTGTTCGATCTTCCTTTGTGAGCTGAGCCTTCCTCCTTTGAATCATACTTATTCTTATTACGTTGCGAGTTTACTCGTGAAAAGTTTGATCTACCTCCGTGATTATTAAAACGCCTTCCCTTTTCGAGTGTTCGCCATGTGCGAATAGTAAGTTTTCCTGGCTTTCTACTTGTCCTCCTTTCCGGAGTTTTATCCTATCCTCAAATGCCTTGAGTTTCCAATGATCTCGTCTAAGGTAACGTCGTTAAGGTCATTTGTTTTTTCTATGGATGCAACTATATGAATGAATATATCTGGTGTGGAATCTAATAGTTTTCGTACTAAAAGTGATTCATCAAGTTTTTTCCTAATTCTTTAGCCTTAGTGGTATAGCCGTTTAGTTTAGTTGTAAATGCATCCACCGTGTCATCTTCCTTCATCTGAAGTGTTTGAAATCCAATCATCAATGATTGTAACCATGCTTGCTGCACTTTCTCTTCTCCAACGTGTCTTTTCTTTAATGAGTCCTATAATTCTTTCACTGTTTTACAACCCGCCACTTGTAATATCACATCTTAGGTCAACGCTTGATAAAGGAAGGCGGTCGTTGCCTTATCCCTTTTATCATCTTCTTGCGTATCTTCCTTAGGTTCTATCATTTCCCGTAAACCTTGTGCCTCAAGTATAACCTTAATTTGAATTGACCAAACTGTGTAGTTTGTCGATTTCAACTTAGGGCATTGATAGTGTGTCATAGGTGTTACGGGTTTTTGTGTGATTAAAGCGGTGTTAAGATCGTCGGTAGACATCCTAAGTGTGCGTACGATCTTCACTTTCTAATGTTTGGGATTTCTAACTTAGTATGGGTATTTCCTACTACTACGGGAATAGAAAATAATTTTTCGGGATTCCTAATAGTACGGGATCAATAAATAGTTCTCGGGATTTTCTAATAGTACAAAATAAACTTCTATACTATCTTAATATAATAGAAATCCAAAATTTGAATTGTGACCTCGTTGTTTGTGTTAAACACAAACGTATTCCTTCTTGTGTGTCGGTACTTGAATGCTATACCAACGACATTTTTCTTTTCCCTTGTTCACCAACGTGTTGTTGTTGTTGCCTCGTTGTTTATTTCTTGTGTCCAAATCAATTCAAAAAGCAAACCCTCGGTCTCCTTTTGTTGTTATCGAATTGTTTTTTTTCAATAAACCAAACGAGTTCTCCTTGTTCGCTATACCACACTGCTCCCACGTTGCCTTTTCTTCTTCTTTTTTTGTGTTCGAATTGAATATTTTTCAACAAAAAACGTGCCCTAGACCCTCTTGTTCACGGTATCCTTCTAACAAAGTTCATTAGTTCTTGGTATCCCTCCAAGCGAGTCCTATTTTGTTGTTGTTGTTTTCGAATTCCAAAGTCTCCTTTTCACAAAACTTCCTAAATACCTTTCGGTATTGTTTTCCAAAAACAAAACGAGTCGTTTGTTTTTTTTATTTGTCGTCGTTGTTGTTGCTTGTTCCTTTCCAAAACGTTTTCACAATACTCCTTCTTGTTCTCCTTGGTTTTGTTCCACACCGTGTCCACAACGCCTTGAATACCCGTCGGTATTCTTTCTCCAAATAAACGATTTGTTTGTTTTGTCTGCTGCGTTGTTGTTGTTCTTGTATTGCTAAACGTTTTACTTCACAAACAATCCTTGATTGTCTTTCTCGGCATCTTTTCAATCGTGTCCACAACAACTTTAATCCTTGTGTTTGTCACGTGTTTCCTTTCCCTTTGTGTTTCTTTGTCAACCGGTTCTTCTACACAAAGTTTTTTTTCACTTGACGTCGTGTTCTTCTTCCTTGTTGCGTTAATCAACAGCTACTCTTGTTCCTCGCTATACTTTCAAGCGTCAAGAGTTTTCCTTTCCTTGTAGTCACGTTATTTCAGTCACCAACAAAGGTTGTAACAATATTGTTCTTCCTTCCTGTTTTGTTGTCGCATTCCAAAGATCACAACGAAACGTCCACCAATTTCGTTTGATGCTTACATTTGCAACTCCACACATGTTCGATCTTGCACTATCTCCCTTGCGTTCCTAGTTATCCAGGCGTCGTTCTTTTTCTTTAAAACGCCGCGTCGCGTATTTGATAACATCAAATAGTCCTGAATATTAAGTGTCATTTTCCCCCGATAATGCTCGTATTTTATATCATTTATATGGATTTACGCTTGTTTTCCTTTATGTTTAAATTTTAGGTAAATTACGAGCATTGGAGTTAATGAGACGCGGATTTGAATATTTTTTTAAGGATTTATGATAGTATGCCTACTGTGAAGAAGCTACGGCGTAACTCTATCTCTCACATTACGCCGTAGCCAGAGCGTTGACTCAGAAGACCATCTTATCATCAGTTACGGCGTAACTCCCTAACTAAGGTTACGCCGTAACCAACTAGGTCAAGAGATGTTTCACGCCGTCATCAGATACGCCGTAACTCCTTTCAAGGATTAGGGCGTAATCATACCAAATGTAACCTGTATTGAAGATACGGCGTAACCTTTCCAAAGTGTTACATCGTAATTAGCTGACCGAGATCATATTTGAGGAAATATTGAAGTTACGGCGTAACTCTCAACTCAAGTTACGCCGTAGCTAGATCGTGATTATAAATACCAGCCCTAATTTCTGCATTTGACATCATTCACTTCACACTAAAAAGCAGAGAACGTCAAGAGGGATCCAAAGGCAGATCTTGAAGAGCATACGGAGCAATCTCCAAGGGAGAAATCACTCCCTAACGATAAGCATTAGAGATTATTTTATCTTTTACTTTCGATTCATGTATTTCATTATGTCAAACATCGAATCTTTGGTTTTTCTTAATATGATCGGTTAAGAACCTCTAGTGCTAGCCTAGTTGTGATTCTTTAATTGTTTTGTTTACATTTTCATGCTTTCATATAATTGTTTCTAGTGTATGCATGCATAGTTCGATGGTAGCTACCCTAGCCTCGGTAGTTTTGAATGACGATCGTATCTAGTTGCTTAGGATAATTGACCAACTGACCTTAAGTAGTTAGGTTCAGTAGGGGAGGGTAAGAATTGACCAACTGACGACCCTTCCTCACTTGTGCTAACAGACCAAATGATCACCGGTCGTTTGGATGAACTTAAGAAGTTAGGGATGAGTGTCTAAGATGCTAGCGCCCGGGCACTCATTGTTTCGAATCTTGCATGTAGAGGTACTTAATGACTTGGCTTAGGGGACTAAAAACAACAAGACTTTTAAGGGTAGTAGCTTGATCTCTGGTGGAAGTCTTTGCCGATAGGTTAGGATGAATTGACCAAATGCTATCTTAGCGACTTAAACCCCCCACTTGAATCAATTGGAGGTAGTAAAACGTGAGCATTACATGATAGGATGAGTAACTAGGTTAGCACACTTTACCTCTATTGATCACAACTCTATTTTATTTAGTTGCTTTTATTTCTTGTTTTATAGTTAATTAATCAATTCAATACTTAAACCAATTAAAACCAGTGACACCTAGACTTAATTAGAATCCGTTCACATAGCTCTTGGGACGACCTCGGTTTTACCAATTACTACACGACACACAACCGGGTACACTGCCCGTGAGTGCATAAGGTGGACCATATGTAAAAGAGATTTTATAAATATTAAAACCTGGTCAGAAAACCTGCATCAAGTTTTTGGCCAGGGAGTTATAATAGGATTTTTATTAAGTCTTTTAATTTTGTTTTATTTTGACTTTTCTTGTGTTCTCATGATTTCTTTTTAAGTTTCAGGTACCATAGAAGTTGTTAACATTGATGACCTCACTCTGGAGGAATATTTGGCCATGACTAGAGATGAACAAGGACTGAGGTTCTTTAGGCTGGCTATTGGAGCTAATGTCCGTTTCGAGATTAAAGAACAATTTATGAGGGAGCTACGTGCTAACCCTTTTTTGGGAAACAGAGACGAAGATGCTTATGAACACGTTGAAAACGTCTTGTACATCTCAAGTCTTTTCAACATACCTGGCGTTTCTCATGATGCGGTTATGCTTCGAGTTTTCCCTATAAATCTTACTGGGGCAGCAAGAAGATGGGTTGATAGATTGCCCGCCGGGGTAGTAGATACATGGGCTCTCCTAAAAAAAGCATTTCATTTAAAGATATTGTCCTCCTTCAAAGATATCTAATCAGCTCATGGAAATTCATAATTTCAAACAAGAAGGCGATGAAACGTTGTATCAAGCTTGGGATAGGTACAACGATCTTATTTACAAATGTCCTACTCATGACCTGAACAACCAGAAAAAAGTCAATATCTTCTACAAAGGTATCAACGTGGCTACAAGACAAATGTTGGACTACCAGGGACCAATTCCAAGCATGACCCTTGCTATCGCCATTGAAGTCATTCAAAAAATGGCCGATCATTCTCAAAAATGGCATGATGGAGGAAGCCAAAGAACCTAGGCAGAAATCTTGAAGGTATTGCCACCATTACTAGCAAGCTTGAAAATCTTGGTCGGGACATGCTCAAGCTCAACGAATGTGTTCATGCTATCCAAGTAGGATGTGAAAGCTGCGGTGGAGGACATCTCACCAAAAATTGTCCTCTCATTGATGATGACAGTAAATTCGAAGAAGTAAAATACAGTGAAAAATAGACCGTTTTAAGGGGCTAATGGAAACGGGAATGGCTATCGTGGAGGATCTCCCACATATTACAACCGTGGGACTTTCGAAGAAAGAAGATCTAATTTGGAGGATACGATCAGCAAATACCTCGAAGACTCGACTAAGAGACAAAAAGAACAAGATGAGTGGCTCAAAAGTTTCCAGGAAAATACAAATAAAAGGCTCTCCAACCATGACACAACTTTAAAAAACCTAGAAACAATGGTGAAGAAACTCGGTGAAGAGGTTAAGAAAAGTAACGTTAAACCTAAAGGAATCAAACCTATGGTGGTGTGCAAGGCCGTTTTTTCTGAAGAGGATACAAATTCACCTATTGATGATTTCCATTCTTCCATAATTGATTCAGAATCTGCGACTGCTACCAACGGCAGTCTGGAGTTACGTCGTAACCCTTGTAATGAGTTACGGCGTAATCATGAGCCAGAGAGCAAACCAATAGCATGCAAAGCCGTGTTTTTTGAAAAAGACAAAACCGACGATAGCTCTAGCATGTTGAAGGAAAATGATGCTGAAAGTACTGACAGAAGCCAGTTACGCCGTAACCCCACATCCGAATTACGGCGTAACTGGGATACTTGGTCTGACAGGTTTCTCGAATTGGATGAATCAGGAACACATGTCATTAATGGATGGTCCAGTGATACAAACCTGTGTCCACAATCCCCATCCAAGAACCAGTGGATAATGATAAGTGGTACGATCCTTGGCCTCGTGCAACCCTCATAACGAAATTTATGACAGATGAGATGATAAGGAGAGGGTTAAAAATAACAAATACATGTGGTCTACTACTAACGATGATGAAAGGTTAGCAAAATTCTCAATCGAGGACATAGAAGAACCCCCTATTAAGCACTGCTGCAATCCAATAATGATCGTGGAAGACGAATGTACACGAGCGTGGCCTACATGCAACCCCTTTCACGAGTATTGTAATGGGGGTAATGATATGATGGGTAAAGAATGGACATGCCCCTATGAACTAGAAAGACACGACGTCAAGTTCGGAGATCTATCCTTTCATGATTGGTATTTGGTAAGATTCGGGGATGCTATCATTAATGCAGGTCTACTTAGGAAGCTAAAGCTCGACTACGAAGAACATTATCGCCAACGAAAAGAGTAAATGAATGAGAAGATCAAAGATGATACCCCCTGCAAGGATGTTCCCTCAGGCAAAACCAACGACAAGATAGCTCGGAAGCATTGGTGTGAGAAGATAAAGACCTTTGATGAAGTCTCTTGGGATTTTTGTAGCCCGTTTGACGATGAGTGTAACGGGGAGAGCAGCATGGCGAGAGTTAGGGATGATGAGTTTTTATGGACCTCAACCAATGACGATGAGAGAATAGAGTTACCATGGTTAGATAAGTTGGGATTTGAAGATTAGGTTAAAATCAAATATGGAAGAGTAGATGCTTCCACTAAAGAAAAAATTAGGAAGGGATGTATGAGCGAAGAAGACCCAAGTGAAGAAATTCCCAACAATATTAGTGAAGTGATGGATGTGGATATCAAAGATACGTTGGGTAATGAGAAAGAAGGATGCAAGCGTGCGCTTATTGAAGAATTACTAGACGACAAGTGGTTTTAGGGAACTGAGTCCGATGATGGTGACATTGAGGGGATTATGGACTACCTTGAACTACAAAGCGAAGATGGGTTCACTGACCCAGATGATGAGGCATACGAACAACGGAGGTGCAAACTGCTTGGTATTCCGTACAAAAGGCCGCCATCGATTATAGCTGAAAAATATGAGATTACGAGATACCACTTGGGGCCGGATGAGAAGTTTTCTAAGATTCGGAAGATTGAGACAAAGGAGTATCTCCGCACCGCTACAAATGTTGCTTGGGTCAGACACAACTTGATGAAAGATATGGAAGAGTTGTCCAAGTTCGAAGGCCACCGTAAAGTCCCATGGCTTTGAGTCTAACTTAAAGACTCGATAATAAAGAAAAGTGCTCTTTCGGAAGACAACTCGAATTATCCTTTTTATTTCTTTTATTTCATTTTTTGTTGGGTTTTGTGTTTTTAACATTTTTGCAGGAATTGGAGATGAATTCACAAGTGACCAAAACGGGGACCAGGTCTGTCCATCACTTACGACGTAACTCATCTCCATGGTTACGTCGTAACACATCATCAATAGCAATTCTCTCCAAGGCACTACCCATTACGGCGTAATCTCATCCCATGGTTACGCCGTAGCTATTCTCCAGTAGCGACTACCAGGTTTTGCCACAATTACGGCGTAACTCCTTTAGTGGGTTACGACGTAATTATAATACAGTTCTAATTCTTTTTATATTAACACAATAACCTTGTATTAGTTTTTAAATGAACTTTGTGGGTATCTTCCCTGTAAGCCCTCACGAGACTACACTCGTCCACTTGGGACACCAAGTGGTTTAAAAGGCTTGTTGTATATGCTAAATGGAAACGTGATTCCTACGAAAGTGAGTTAGATTTTTTTGTTTTTCTTTTTTTTAGAATTATGCTTGTGAGTTAGTGTGATTTCAGGGAATGAAGTTTGCTCGTGGATTCTTAAGCGAAGGCACGATTCTCTTTGTAGGCCTTCTTTCTTTATAGAGGAAATTTCAGGGAAGTTCTCGCTCTAATTCTACTTTATCTTCACATTTATTTAACGTTTAGTATAAAAGGGACTTTGTACATTTCAAGTGGGGGGACGGGAGTAGAATTATTTCTTGAACTTTATTTCCCTCGTTTTTCTAGTTTATTTTGAAAAATTATAACATTTTTAAAATTTTGACATGTTTTTCTTAACTTAACTAGATTAGACCTTAGCCGAGCACATTATAACCCTTGATATATCATGGTGAGACTAGCCTTATCCGTTTCCAATTATTTACCTAAATCCACCAAATTATGTGCAACAACACGCATTTTTCGGGTTACTTTTCATATTTTTGAAAAGTTACTATTCATTTTTACTATTCACTTTTACTATTCATCCCGTAAATTTTTTATTTCACATTATCGTAAGATAAATTATTTTAGTAATTACATGAGAGTTTGAAAATCGTTAGATCATTT
Source organism: Chrysanthemum makinoi (assembly GCA_910596185.1). Classification (NCBI taxonomy): domain Eukaryota; kingdom Viridiplantae; phylum Streptophyta; class Magnoliopsida; order Asterales; family Asteraceae; genus Chrysanthemum; species Chrysanthemum makinoi. The sequence goes on along the minus strand of OU343220.1, from coordinate 283,787,245 downwards.
TCGCAAAAGTTATTAAGAAAACATCGTCTTAAAGTTTCATTTTGGTCGGAACACCATTTCAACATCCCGCGCATAACGAAAATCAACCCTGACAATTTTTCTCACATCAGATAAATTTTTAGATCACTCATAATCAATTAGAGAATTTTTTTAAGATTTCATTTTAAAATGTTACCAAATAAACCCTGAGCCGTACGAGACTAAACTTACGTTTTAAACAATTCTACGTAGACCCAGACTTAACCATTCCTGCACTGTATTTTCTAAGATGTTTAGACACTTTTACATTTTTTGGAAAATTCAAACATATTTCTCTCCTCCATTGACCGTAAAGAAATTAACCTTGTACGTTCTACATTTTTGCTTAAATCGCGTAACTTTTAGACTTCACGTATAACTGTTAAGTTATCCCACGTATGACGAAAACTACATTTTGACATCTCATATCACTTTTAGACTAATTTTAGTCTACTTTGGAGAAATTCACGGTCATTTCCCTGAAATTTCGTTCTTTTCTAATAAATTGCGAATTACGCATTTTTTACCCGTATTTCCAGCTTTAAGCAGCGTTTTTGCACCCAATGAGACTTATCACCAATATTGCAAAAATCGTGAATCGGTAGTCGGGCGGTCGACCACCCTGCAGCGAGTAATCGGTCAAGTCGGGATTAATCGGTGATTAATCGGATTGGCATTTCCTGCAATTTTTTGGTATTTCTGGAGACCAAACTAAAAATCTTAACCGATTCAAAGCCTGCTATGTTTCCAAACCTCAATAAAAGGCTCAAATTCTAATTATGATGCCCATTGTGCGTTATAAGTGAAATATACGATCCCCAAATTAAGTAGAATGCCTAAATTATTATTATTTTTAAAAAGACCGATTCGGCCGATTTATGACCGATTCGGCCGATTTTTGACCGATTCAGCCGATTAATCGGCCGATTTTTGACTGCTTAGTGTCAAATTTTTTCCTAGACCGATTTTTTGACCGATTTTCAAAAATCGACAAGGTACTCGGCCGATTAACGATTAATCGGCGATTAATCGGCCGAGTTGACCGATTTTTGCAACATTGCTTATCACCCATTTTATATTTTTAGATGGAATATAATGATGAGTTTCATCATTCCTACAAGTTTCGTATTTTTACGATACCCGGTTTTACGTTTTATGGCTTAACAACTTACGGTTGGCATTTAACGGAACCAAATCATGCTCTAAACTCAAGATAATACCAAAACTATCCACCTAAGTCATCTTATCTTGTTATGGCCGACTTAAGGGGGGGAGGGAGTCATCATTTTGGTGGCTTGATCCTAACCATGGTTCATTTAGATCATTACATGTGTCCTAACTAAACCATGGTTAATATTTAACCCAATATATGGTTAACCAAACTTACCCTCCTATAAATAGCAAGTGAAATACATCCTAAGAACCCTAAAACACTGATTTGGGTCATTCATATCACAAAACCATCATATCTTCCATAATTTGATCTATAAACTCCAAGTTTATGCAAAAAGTTTCAAGTAGTAAGTTACTACATCAAATCTCTAGCAAGTTTAAGTGATCTTCTTGAGTTTAGATCCACTCAAGTCACTTAGTACTTCATCACCAACTCTTCAAGATCACAAGGGTGCCAAGGTGTAGAAAGCTAGCTCAATTCAAGGTCCTAGGTGTTCAATCAAAGTCCGATCCTTACTAGTTACTCATTTCTTAATTGAAAGCCAAAAGTTGTAAGAAACTAAACACCACCATCATCTCATCTTTATTACTCATAATCTTAACAATTTCATGCTATATATATAGTTACTATGTTGATTCATGATGTACATATACTCAATCACATGTTTTAATTCATATATTGTCATAAAAGTAACAAACTAGTAAACTAGTCATATTCTACACGTTTGAAACCATTAAAACCTGTCACATATGTACTTTTTAACTTACATATTATGGTAGAAAAGATAAAAAGGTAAATATAGCAATTTGAATCACCCGAAACGGACAAACGAGTCAAAAGTTATGGCCAAAAGAAGTTAGCGAAACCAAAACGCTGAAACTGCCTAACACAAGTGTTAATTGTTCGTTTAAAAGTGGTACTTCTGGTCCGAATCATATAAAAGTTAAAACATGAAAGTTGTCCGGAACGACGTTTTCCTTCAATATTAAAGAAGCTCGGACCTTGAAAATGCCAAAATAGGCCATTATCTTTCAAAAACTGAAACTGCCTTATATGTAGTTTCAAGACTATACTTTTGTCACAACTAAAAGCAAAACCAAGTTATTTTCATAGCTAGTTACATATTAACTTAACAAAACTTCATTTAATCTTTGAAATAGTGTTTTCACAAGTAACAGAAAAATGACCATTTTACCTTTTTCGACGATTTTTTACCAAAACTTCATTCTTGAACATGTTAATAAGTTATAATCACTAGTAAACAAAGAGAACTTGTAAAAACTAGATATTTACTAAAAACATGATAAACTTTATGATATAAAAATCTTCACTCAAAACATATGTTGTATCTACTAAGTGCTACAATACTAGGGAGCTTCATGTGAGGGGTTTCATTTGAGTAAGACGTATCGACGAGTTGCTGGATTTACGATTTAAAGTGTCCTAGCTCCTCGAACGTTTACTACATGACCTCTGAATTGTGATGGCCCGAACGGTAGTACGACATATATTAACTATACACGTTTTCACAACTAGACCATTTCTAAAAACGACATACACAAATACCATGTACTACATCATGATCAACATAGAGTCGTATATAGGCTTGTTATTTCTTTCGCATCATTATTTCAAACCTAAGTCACAACATCCTTCTAGGTTGCTCGTAGAAGTTCTCAAGGCATATCCATCATTCTCATTATACATTTGATATCATTTACTCTGAGGTGAGTTCATAGCCTCACTTTCTATTACTTAATTGTTTTACAAACCCTTGGGGGAGATACATGCTCGATTTTAAACTGAACACATTGCTTTCAAATTATACTTGAATATATTAGTTGCACTAAGTACACTATTGCCAAATTCCCTATTATTATGAACCATTAATCACTTGCGAGTGAACGCGAATAATGTGGATAGATCTATCGGGAATGACAAATCCCGTTTGTATTGACCGGCTAGGCAAACTAGCGCACTCTATTTGAAGATCCATAGGTTTAATGGCAAATTACCTATTAGGGCATCGGTTACTATTATATGACAGCTGTTAACGTTTCGGTATCTTGAGCTTAGTGCAATAATATCTGTTTTGCTTTCAAACTATTGGTGTGAGTCTATAGCTCACACTACCAACATAATGTGTTCAACCATCAAACAAACTCTATGAATTTCACTCAACCTTCGTGTTGACAGTTTTAAGCATGTATTTCAGGTCCATAATGTACGAGGCTGGCACGGAGAAGCACGGATACTCAAGAAGGCTATAAATTTTATTATCATTCGAAAACCTATTTAATGTATTTTGTAAACAATGGAACCAACTGGGACCTCATCTTTGTAAACTCTTATATTTATATAAATCGAATGATAAATTCTTTCAAAACGACTCCATTAGAGTTCGTTTTCTATTGTTATGACTGTTGTGCCATGAAGTAATACCCAGTTTGAATTCCGCTGCGTATCACGAAATTTGGGGTGTTACAGATTGGTATCAGAGCATTAATTATAGAGAAACGGGTCTAATTGTGACCTAAACTATAACTACTTTTTCAAACAAAAACCTTTTATAGCCTTCCGTTCTCCGTGCCTTCCATCCTCCAGACGATTATGTGACTTTTAGGCATTTTAAGCTATACAAACATACTAGTACATTGATATATACACTTGACATAATTCCAATCATAAACAAAGTACTCAACATTTCTGCGTATGCCTATTCTAAGGCATTATGGCACAACCATATTTTCCCAATCTCCCAATCATGCATTTACTCATGCATTCTAGGATTACGAAACTTCCTCCAAGACATTGTAACTGACTACAATGGTCTTTCATACTTCCCAGACATTGTGAGATACAATGGTCTCATTCATTTTTCAAGACACTGTAAATCCTACAGTGGTCTCTATTACATCCTCAGACACTGTAAATCCTACAGTGGTCTTTATTACATCCTCAGACACTGTAAATCCTACAGTGGTCTCTATTACATTCTCAAACACTGTAAATCCTACAGTGGTCTCTATTACATTCGTCTCTATTACATTCTCAGACACTGTAAATCCTACAATGGTCTCTATTACATTCTCAGACACTGTAAATCCTACAGTGGCCTCATTTATTTCTCAAGACATTGTGAGTTACACAATGATCTCTCCATTATTTCTCAAGACATTGTGAGTTACACAATGATCTCTCCATCATTTCTCAAGACATTTTGAGTTACACAATGACCTCTCCATCATTTCTCAAGACATTGTGAGTTACACAATGATTTCTCCATCATTTTTTAGACATTGTGAGTTGCATAATGGTCTTTATTATTTCCTAGACATTGTGAGTTTCACAAATAGCCTCAACTACTTCTTAGATATTGTAAGTTATACAATAGACTCTAGAAATTATCTTATAAAACCTTATATGATATTCTTTTACATGAAACCCGTCACGATCTATCGATATTCCTAATGGAAATAGAAGAAATGAGATTTCTAAAAGATAAACTAATTCCTCATCTACAAAAGCTGAAGTTCAAAGAACTTTCTCTACATTCATCAAAATTCTCTTCTGAAACTTCATTGTTAAATGTTCGTGATTCTAGCCAAGTATGGACTATTTTAGAATTACTTAAAACTTCCTTTCCACACGTATCTACCCATACTATCTTCTATGCAATGGAATGTGAAAACATAGGTTACAAGTCTTTTATGGCCAGGACTTGCAACTGGATGGTTTGATATCGCCTTTGCTTAGTGGACAATTTCTCAAAAGCTATGGACATATCACGAGTATACCTAATTTAGGTATTTGAAAATTTTATCGAACCTCGGCTAAATATAGTCTAGTCACCTATATTTAACCTAGGGATAGTGGAACATAGTCTGACTAACTATGTTCGACTTAAATTTTTCAAACACTGAGAATAGTTATACAAGGGTTATATTCAGGTTAATTTCCTACTTAAACTCGATAAACCACCATAATTCATTAAAAAGATCTAGAGACACGATAGTGTCTTACCACTCAGCAAAATCTTAACATCTTATTTATACTACCTAATTTCATTCTTGAAATTTTCATACATGAGATAATCCAAACTACTATCTTGGGATAGTCATCAAATCTTCTCGTCATTTCTTAGAAGTACTAGCCTGATTAGGTTTCAAGGATATCATTCCGCCATAATCCTTTAAAATTCACTTATGATTTTAAAGCAAACTTGACATCTCTACCTAAGAATAATGGTAAGCGTACGCTACACTCTTCTAATAATCAATATATAACTTCATTATCCGAACCTCATTATAAGTCAGTATGTAAAACTTCACAATATCATGTTTCTTTCAAACACTAGTAGACATAAAAAACTATACGATATAGCCTTCATCCCGAAACCACCTAAGACATGATCAACTTTGGAAATGGTTTGGATAACCACTTGCCACTAAATTGTCACATTATTATAAAACCATTTCACATCAACAACATCTTATACCTTTAGATTATCAACCTAAGCCACGACCAAAAACTTAGAATGGTACATAACACACTCTATGACCAGAAATTTGAGAACGCAAAGATTAGAATTCGGCGCATATAACCATTTTTTCCAAGACACTTCGACATCAGTAACACACATTGAATTCCAGGACGGAATTCCCTTTAAGGTGGTGAGACTGTAACAACACGCATTTTTCGGGTCACTTTTCATATTTTTGAAAAGTTACTATTCACTTTTACTATTCATTTTCACTATTCATCCCGTAAAATTTTTATTTCACATTCTCGTAAGATAAATTATTTTAGTAATGACATGAGAGTTTGAAAATCGTTAGATCATTTTCGCAAAAGTTATTAAGAAAACATCGTCTTAAAGTTTTATTTTGGTCGGAACACCATTTCAACATCCCGCGCATAACGAAAATCAACTCTGACAATTTTTCTCACATCAGATTAATTTTTAGATCACTCAATCAATTAGAGAATTTTTTTAAGATTTCATTTTAAAATGTTACCAAATAAACCCTGAGCCGTACGAGACTAAACTTACGTTTTAAACAATTCTACGTAGACCCAGACTTAACCATGCCTGCACTGTATTTTCTAAGATGTTTAGACACTTTTACATTTTTTGGAAAATTCAAACATATTTCCCTCCTCCATTGACCGTAAAGAAATTAACCTTGTACGTTCTACATTTTTGCTTAAATCGCGTAACTTTTAGACTTCACGTATAACTGTTAAGTTATCCCACGTATGACGAAAACTACATTTTGACATCTCATATCACTTTTAGACTAATTTTAGTCTACTTTAAATAAATTCACGGTCATTTCCCTGAAATTTCGTTCTTTTCTGATAAATTGCGAATTACGCATTTTTTACCCGTATTTCCAGCTTTAAGCAGCGTTTTTGTACCCAATGAGACTTATCACCCATTTTATATTTTTAGATGGAATATAATGATGAGTTTCATCATTGCTACAAGTTTCGTATTTTTACGATACCCGGTTTTACGTTTTATGGCTTAACAACTTACGGTTGGCATTTAACGAAACCAAATCATGCTCTAAACTCAAGATAATACCAAAACTATCCACCTAAGTCATCTTATCTTGTTATGGCCGAATTAAGGGGGGGAGGGAGTCATCATTTTGGTGGCTTGATCCTAACCATGGTTCATTTAGATCATTACATGTGTCTTAACTAAACCATGGTTAATATTTAACCCAATATATGGTTAACCAAACTTACCCTCCTATAAATAGCAAGTGAAATACATCCTAAGAACCCTAAAACACTGATTTGGGTCGTTCATATCACAAAACCATCATATCTTCCATAATTTGATCTATAAACTCCAAGTTTATGCAAAGAAGTTTCAAGTAGTAAGTTACTACATCAAATCTCTAGCAAGTTTAAGTGATCTTCTTGAGTTTAGATCCACTCAAGTCACTTAGTACTTCATCACCAACTCTTCAAGACCACAAGGGTGCCAAGGTGTAGAAAGCTAGCTCAATTCAAGGTCCTAAGTGTTAAATCAAAGTTCGATCCGTACTAGTTACTCCTTTCTTAATTGAAAGCCAAAAGTTGTAAGCAACTAAACACCACCATCATCTCATCTTTATTATTCATAATCTTAACAATTTCATGCTATATATATAGTTACTATGTTGATTCATGATGTACATATACTCAATCACATGTTTTAATTCATATATTGTCATAAAAGTAACAAACTAGTAAACTAGTCATATTCTACACGTTTGAAACTATTAAAACCTGTCACATATGTACTTTTTAACTTATTTATTATGGTTGACAAGATAAAAAGGTAAATATATCAATTTGAATCACCCGAAATGGACAAACGAGTCAAAAGTTATGGCCAAAAGAAGTTAGCGAAACCAAAACGCCGAAACTGCCTAACACAAGCTGTTAAGCAGCTGTTCGTTTTAAAAGTGGTACTTCTGGTCCGAATCATCAAAAAGTTAAAACACGAAAGTTGTCCGAAACGACGTTTTCCTTCATTGTCAAAGAAGCTCGGACCTTGAAAATGCCAAAATAGGCCATTATCTTTCAAAAACTGAAACTGCCTTATATGTAGTTTCAAGACTATACTTTTGTCACAACTAAAAGCAAAACCAAGTTATTTTCATAGCTAGTTACATATTAACTTAACAAAACTTCATTTAATCTTTGAAATAGTGTTTTCACAATTAACGGAAAAATGACCATTTTATCTTTTCCGACGATTTTTTACCAAAACTTCATTCTTGAACATGTTAATAAGTTATAATCACTGGTAAACAAAGAGAACTTGTAAAAACTTGATATTTACTAAAAACATGATAAACTTTATGATATAACAATCTTCACTCAAAACATATGTTGTATCTACTAAGTGCTACAATACTAGGGAGCTTCATGTGAGGGGTTTCATTTGAGTAAAACGTATCGACGAGTTGCTGGATTTACGATTTATAGTATCCTAGCTCCTCGAACGTTTACTACATGACCTCTGAATTGTGATGGCCCGAATGGTAGTACGATATATATAAACTATACACGTTTTCACAACTAGACCATTTCTAAAAACGACATACACAAATACCATGTACTACATCATGATCAACATAGAGTCGTATATAGGCTTGTTATTTCTTTCGCATCATTATTTCAAACCTAGGTCGCAACATCCTATTCTAGGTTGCTCGTAGAAGTTCTCACGTCGTATCCATCATTCTCATTATACATTTGATATCATTTACTCTGAGGTGAGTTCATAGCCCCACTTTCTATTACTTAATTGTTTTACAAACCCTTGGGGGAGATACATGCTTTATTTTAAATCGGACACATTGCTTTCAAATTATACTTGAATATATTAGTTGCACTAAGTACACTATTGCCAAAGTCCCTATTATCATGAACCATTAATCACTTGCGAGTGAACGCGAATAATGTGGATAGATCTATCGGGAATGACAAATCCCGTTTGTGTTGACCGGCTAGGAAAACAAGCGCACTCTATTTGAAGATCCATAGGTTTAATGGCAAATTACATATTAGGGCATCGGTTACTATTATATGACAGCTGTTAACGTTTTGGTATCATGAGCTTAGTGCAATAATATCTGTTTTGCTTTCAAACTATTGGTGTGAGTCTATAGCTCACACTACCAACATAATGTGTTCAACCATCAAACAAACTCTATGAATTTCACTCAACCTTTGTGTTGACAATTTTAAGCATGTATTTCAGGTCCATAATGTTCGAGGCTGGCACGGAGAAGCACGGATACTCAAGAAGGCTATAAATTTTATTATCATTCGAAAACCTATTTAATGTATTTTGTAAACAATGGAACCAACTGGGATCTCATCTTTGTAAACTGATATTTATATAAATCGAATGATAAATTCTTTTAAAACGACTCAATTAGAGTTCGTTTTCTATTGTTATGACTGTTGTGCCATGAAGTAATACCTAGTTTGAATTCCGCTGCATATCACGAAATTGGGGGTGTTACATTATGAGTGTGCCAGTAGCTTGTAAACTTTAGAACTTAGCCTTTACATCATTTCGAGACCATAGACAAGGTATGTTGAGTTCGCTTAATGTATATGGAAAAATCAGTTTAAGAAGGCAATATTATAGGATTATCACCTAAATATCCTATCCTTGTGTGTCTATCTATTAGTCACCTCGACTTTTCGACCTCCATGTTAAACCCTTTTGTTGCACTCGCCTTTAGTGCAAGATACCGCTAGATACACCCGTTTGAGTCATTCCTTTCATTTTGATCACTCAATATATATTGTTTCGTTACACTTATTCACCTTATCCTACCGTGTAGTCTTAATTTGTGATCGGGAAGTCATTGTTTGCCTAAGTTCAAGGTTCAAGTAGATAGGTTTGGAAATCACGCTTTCGTCAAAGACCTATATTTGAAGATCATTGAAGACCCCCCAGATTCTCATATTATGTTCATCTCATGTGGGGGGATGTTATGTTATGTTATGATGTAAGAAAAAATGATTCGAAGAAAAAAAATAGTATTTTTTTATTGTTTATTGTAAAGTGCAATGTTATAAGCACTATGTTTGGAGCTCATCAAAGATTTAGCATCGAGGAGGCCACCTCGGTCACATTTGAAGAATTTAGTTGGTAATTATCACGCCAACAATTGAAGAACAAGTAATGTGCCCATCATGACGTCCACTAATGGCACGTCTACTTGGTTTATAATGAACCGGTTTCTTCGCCTTAAAACTTGAACTTTGGGTAAATGGTGAGCGATGATGACTTGGTTATAGGTTACGACTATTTGCTTTATTATTTTTATTTTACACCAAATATATCCCATGTTTTATCCTACCCTTTAGTCATGAAGCGTGTCTAGGTGATAAAGCGATCAATCTTTGGTGTCTTGGCCATGGATTTGGTCATGTATCATTGATTTTATCCACTTTTCCGTGACATGTTAGTAATGACAATTCAATCTTAACCCATGTTGTGTCTACCCATATTACCTTCAAGAATTGTTTAGTCTTTAACTTTAGTGGTGGAGATTTGTGTAACCGTCAAGCTTATGATAAAATACATGCTATGACTGTGCTTTGAGTGATCACCCCGAAATTGACACTTAGACTAGTTGAGAGAAATTGAGTGTTTCGTTCCTATTTCATGTGGTGTTCTGCTTTGATTTATTCTAGCATAAGGGATTTTTAAACTCATATTTTCCAGGTAATGGGAGATATCTTTTTAGAAAATTTTCTAATAAGGTCTACTTGAGGGAAAGTAGAGTTCAAGTGGGGGGATATTTGATAACATCAAATGTCCTGAATATTAAGTGTCAATTTCCCCCGATAATGCTCGTATTTTATATCATTTATATGAATTTACGCTTGTTTTCCTTTATATTTCACTTTCAGGTAAATTACGAGCATTGGAGCTAACAAAACGCGGATTTGGAGACTTTCTTAAGGATTTATGATAGTGTTGGTGTGTATCTCCCAGAACAGGGTAAGATAATCAACTTCAGCAGAAATGTGCAACTGTTCAGCAGAAACAAATAAACGGTCAGCAGTAACTAATACCACTTGGTGGTTGCCGGATATCACTTGGAATCGTGTGATCACTTTCCAAAGTAAACTATTCGACCCTAATGCCTGGGTATCACGAATATCTACTTGGGATAAGACCAAATGTAGTTATAGAATTAGGCACAATTCAATAACCCTTGCACTTATAAGTGTTTAGTGTTTTATGTGTGTTCTTCATGCATAATCAGATATCCTATTTATAGGATAATACTCTTGGCTAATTCAATGGAATTATGAGTATTAATCGGCCCATTAATAGCCTCATAATTATCCCCATTATAGCCGTTAGTGGTTACATGACCAATTAAACGTGGTCATTAAGCAGTTGAAACTGCCACTTGAATAGGTCAAAACCGTTACAAGCAGTACTTTCATCACTACTTTCATAGTGCTATCGGTGGTTACACGCTTCAGTGGAAACACCACTGCTTCAGGTAAACACTACTTCAGAACACCACTTTAGTGGAAACACCACTTCTGGAAACATCGATCCAGTGGAAGTACTGCTTCATGGAAACACGATAATCGTGGTAACCACAACAGTACTTTCACCAAGCACTACCAATACAAACCACTACAAGAGTCAGGGTGTTCATGGACCTTATGGGTGTACACTGCGTACCTCCTAACCCATTACAAGGTGTGAACTATTCCCACAAGTGCACTAAATTTTCCAACAATCCTCCCCAAATTTAGTTCACTTCCTTTGCATGAAAAATAAACATCAAGCAAAACATGTGCATAAATGAAAATGTCATGAGGATTGAATTTCCATCTTAGTAAATTACACATTTCAAATATTCGAGAATCAGGGTGTTCTAAGAATTGAACCCTTCAACCCATTTGAATACCCGAAGATAAAATACACACAAGTTTTCAAACACTTAAAAGCTCCTGACACTATACAAGCCATGTGTCCATATCCAAATTCATAAATGTTGTAAAAGCTAAAAGTCCAAAGCTTCCTGAAGCAGCAAAACTTCAACATTTACATAGGTGGTTCCTCTTTATTCATGCTCCTGCCAAGCACTTTTTTCAAAGAAAATTAACCATTGAGAAGTAAAGACTTCATCCTCCTTTCAGCAGGTTCTGAGCACAACCTTGGGATGTAAAATAAAACATGTGCTCCAGTCCACTGAATGTTCAGCTTTCCACATTGAACTCAACTCCCAAGTTTCCTTAGGAGGGAGTTGGGTGTCCTAGCATTCAGTGATTAAGTTGGACTTAAACACATCCCTTTAGCAGACTTTATAACCAAGTCTCTAGCCAGACCTTCGTCAAGTGATCAGCTAAGTTCTGTTGAGATCTCACAAACTCTATAGATACCACCCCATTCATGATAAGCTCACGAATCATGCTATGTCTGACACCTAAGTGTCTAGACTTACCATTGTACATTTGGCTATAAGCCTTAGCCAATGTAGCTGCACTATCACACCGGATAGAAATAGGTGCTATAGGTTTAGGCCACAATGGAATCTCAAGGAGCAAGTTTTTCAACCATTCAGCTTCTTTACCAGCTGCTAAAGCCACAAATTCAGATTCCATTGTTGAACTGGTGATGCAAGTTTGTTTCTTGGATGCCCAAGAAATTGCACCTCCACAAAGTAGGAATACCCACCACTCGGTAGACGAATTGTCTTCAGTGTTACTGATCCAACTTGCATCAGTGTATCCTTCCAACACGATGGGTAACCAAGATATGAGAGACTATAATCCATAGTTCTCTTCAAATACTTCAGTACCCTTTGAACTGCTTGCCAGTGATGAGCACTAGGATTACTAGTATACTTGCTCAATTTTCCCACTGCAAAACCAATATCAGGTCTTGTACAAGTCATGGCATACATCAGGCAGCCAATTACCCTAGAATACTCAAGTTGAGATACAGCCTTGCCATGATTAGGCATCAGCTTCTCACAAGTATCCATAGGTGTACTCATTGGAGTACAATCAAAGTAATTGAATTTCCTCAGCACCTTCTCAATATAATGAGACTGAGAGATAGAAATTCTTTTACTTTCATGTTTAATCCTTATACCAAGGATAACATCAGCCTCCCCATGTCCTTCATGGAGAACCTTGATGACAAAAATTCCTTTGTCCGGTCAACCTGATTTTGGTCAGTGCCAAAGATCAACATGTCATCAACATATAGACAAATGATGACTCCTTTACCAGATTCATCAAATTTGCTATACACACATTTGTCAGCTTGGTTAAGAACATAACCACTAGACAAAACCACTTCATCAAATTTTTGATGCCATTGCTTAGGTGCCTGCTTTAGTCCATAAAGAGACTTAATCAGTTTACACACCTTGTTTTCATTGCCAGGCATGATGAAGCCCTGAGGTTGGTTCATATAAACCTCCTCATCCAATTCACCATTCAAGAAAGCTGTTTTCACATCCATCTGATGAATAATCAGATTGTGAATAGATGCCATAGCAATCGCAGTCTCATGGTATCTGATACGAGCCACAGGGCATAAGTATCAAAATAGTCTATCCCTGACTTTTGTTTAAAGCCCTGAATAACTAATCTAGCCTTGAACTTTTCAATAGTTCCATCTACCTTCATTTTCTTTTTGAAAATCCATTTGCAACCTAGAGGTTTGCAACCAGGAGGTAGATCAACCAACACCCAAGTGTTGTTCCCCATGATGGAATCCATCTCATCATTGATTGCTTCTTTCCAGAAAGCAATATCCTGGGACTTCATTGCTTCTTCAAATGTCTTGGGATCATCCTCAACAATGAAGCAATAGGAGTATTGGTCTGAGACCTCATCCCTTGTTCCTTCAACCAAGTATAGTTGAAACTCAGGTCTAAATGACTTTGGAGTCCTGACCCTTTTGCTTTTTCTAAGCACAGGTTCAGGTTGTTGAACCACAACCTCATCAGGGACTACTGATGGTTCACCATCGGGACCTCTGATACACCAGTGTCATGAGTTCCATTAGGAATCCTCTGACTTGGTCTAGGGACTGATGAGAATCTATTCTCATCAAAATCTGCATCCCTTGATTCAATTATTGAGTTAACTGAAACATGTTCATTAGGTTCAATAACATAAAACCTAAAAGCCTTGGAATGCTCAGCATATCCAACAAAGATGCAGTCAATGCCTCTTTCACCCAAAGTTTTCAACTTTGGATCAGGAGTCTTACAACATCCCTACAACCCCAAACCTTGAGATAGTTCAGGTTGGGTTTCCTTTTAGTCCAGAGTTCATAAGGGGTAACCTTGTTCCTTTTGTTGGGAACTCTATTTAGCAAATAGCAAGCTGTTAACATAGCTTCACCCCAGAACCCTTGACTCAGTCCTGAATAGGACAACATGGAATTAACCATCTCCTTCAGCACCCTGTTTTTCCTTTCAGAAATACCATTTTGCTGAGGAGTATAAGGGGCAATCGTTTCATGGATTATTCCAACAGACTGAAAGTACTGAGTATCCATGTACTCACCTCCCCTATCAGTCCTTAATCTTTTGATCAAATGCTTCATCCTTTGTAATTCAACTTTAGTTTTAAACACTTTGAATTTATCTAATGCTTCATCCTTTGTATGTAACAAATAAACATAACAAAACCTAGAAGCATCATCAATAAACGTCACAAAGTACTTCTTATTTCCCAAAGAAGGAGTGGCATGCAAATCACACAGGTCACTGTGAATAAGCTCCAAGACCTTAGTCTCACGACTAACACCCTGAAAGGGTTTCTTGGTTATCTTGGTCAACATGCAAGTTTTACACTTTTCAGTGTCTATGTCAAAAGCTGGGATCAACCCATCCTTAGACATATCTTGCATTCTTTTATAGTGTACATGGCCAAGTCTTGCATGCCATAGGATAGAGTCATTCTGGTTATATGTGGTCACAAAAGCTGAAATAACACTGTCAGTGGTAATATTAAGCCTGAACATTTGATTACATAAATAACCAAAACCAATAAAAACACCATTCTTAGAAAGCACAAATTTATCAGACTCAATAACTTGTTTATATCCATGATTATTCAATACACTACTTGAAACCAAGTTCTTCCTTATATCAGGAACATGAATAACATTAAACAAAGTTACAATCTTTCTAGAACTAAAATTAAGATCTACACAACCACGACCATGCACCAAGGCTGTTGACTCATTTCCCATGTGAAGAATAGAACCATCATTCAGTGACTCATAAGTCTTGAACCAGCTTCTATCTTTGCACACATGAACTGTTGCACCAGAGTCAACCCACTACGCAATATCATCATCCTGCACATAATGAGATTCAGATACATATGTTACATAATAAATCTGAAAAGACTTATTAACCATATTCTGACCTTTCAGTGAGTTGGAAAAACCACCACTCCCTGAACCATTAGTGCCTGATCCATTGGCTTTACCACCAACCTTAACACCTTTGCAGTCCCTTTTGATGTGACCAGTTTTGCCACATTTCCAACAAGTAGGTGTTGCCTTCTTTTTAGGATCTGCCCTTGTGTTGTCATGATATTTGCGTTTGCCTTTGTTGTCATTGTACCTGGTGGAGTTATTATGCTCCACCATATTGACAACGGATGCACCAGTAGCATTGCTACTCTTTGGCTTGTCATTATCCTGCATCTTGAGAGATTCCTCAATGCGCAGATGACTGCCCAACTCAACCCGAGTTAACTCCTCTTTCTTATGTTTCAAGGTATGCTTGAAATCTTTCCAAGAAGGAGGGAGTTTGTCAATGACACATGAGACTTTAATGGCCTCATCCATGTTCATATTGTGTTGTGTAAACCTTCCAAGTATTCCAAGAAGTTCATTGTATTGTTCCATAACTGGTCTTGAATCAGTCATTTTGTAATTTGTGAAATTACTAACAAGAAACTTCTTACTTGATGCATCCTCAACCATATATTTGGCATCCAAGGAATCCCACAGTTCTTTGGAAGATTCAAAGTTCTGATAAATATCAAACAGAGAATCATACATACCATTGAGAATTAAGCCTCTGCATATGTAGTCATCATTCTCCCATTTGCTCCTCCTCCTGATCCGCTCAACCGTAGCATCATCCCCATCATCCGGAATTGGAGTGGTCAGCACATACACCACACTCATACTTGACAGCAAGAAGTGCATCTTCTTCTGCCACCTCCTAAAGTCCACCCCTTCAAACTTGTCCAGCTTAGCAAAGTTTGAAGCCATGTGTTTCATTGCAGCAGTTGCCACTGATTATCACAAAATAGTTTACTTTGATTGTTGGTGTGTATCTCCCAGAACAGGGTAAGATAATCAACTTCAGCAGAAATGTGCAATTGTTCAGCAGAAACAAATAAACGGTCAGCAGTAACTAATACCACTTGGTGGTTGCCGGATATCACTTGGAATCGTGTGATCACTTTCCAAAGTAAACTATTCGACCCTAATGCCTGGGTATCACGAATATCTACTTGGGATAAGACCAAATGTAGTTATAGAATTAGGCACAATTCAATAACCCTTGCACTTATAAGTGTTTAGTGTTTTCTGTGTGTTCTTCATGCATAATCAGATATCCTATTTATAGGATAATACTCTTGGCTAATTCAATGGAATTATGAGTATTAATCGCCCATTAATAGCCTCATAATTATCCCCATTATAGCCGTTAGTGGTTACATGACCAATTAAAACGTGGTCATTAAGCGCTTGAAACCGCCACTTGAATAGGTCAAAACCGTTACAAGCATTACTTTCATTAGTACTTTCATAGTGCTATCAGTGGTTACACCGCTGGAAACACCACCGCTTCATGTAAACACTACTTCAAAACACCACTTCAGTGAAAACACCACTTCGTGGAAACATCGATCCAGTGGAAGTACGCAGTGGAAACACTGATAATCAGTGGTAACCACAACAATACTTTCACCAAGCACTACCAATACAAACCACTACAAGAGTCAGGGTGTTCATGGACCTTATGGGTGTGCACTCCGTACCTCCTAACCCATTACAAGGTGTGAACTATTCCCACAAGTGCACTAAATTTTCCAACAGATAGTATGCCTATTGTGAAGAAGCTACGACGTAACTCTATCTCTCACATTACGTCGTAGCCAGAGCGTTGATTCAGAAGACCATCTTATCATCAGTTACGGCATAACTCCCTAACTAAGGTTACGCCGTAACCAACTAGGTCAAGAGATGTTTCACGCCGTCATCAGATACGTCGTAACTCCTTTCAAGGATTACGGCGTAATCATACCAAATGTAACCTGTATTGAAGATACGGCTTAACCTTTCCCAAGTGTTACGCCATAACCAGCTGACCGAGAGCATATTTGAGGAAATATTGAAGTTACGGTGTAACTCTCAACTCAAGTTACGCCGTAGCTAGATCGTGGCTATAAATACCAACCCTAATTTCTGCATTTGACATCATTCACTTCACACCAAAAAGCAGAGAACGTCAAGAGGGGTCCAAAGGCAGATCTTGAAGAGCATACGGAGCTATATCCAAGGGAGAAATCACTCCCTAATGATAAGCATTAGAGATTATTTTATCTTTTACTTTCGATTCATGTATTTCATTATGTCAAACATCGAATCTTTGGTTTCTCTTAATATGATCGGCTAAGCACCTTTGGTGCTAGCCTAGTTATGATTCTTTAATTGTTTTGTTTACGTTTTCATGCTTCCGTATAATTGTTTCTAGTGTATGCATGCATAGTTCAATGGTAGCTACCCTCGATAGTTTTGAATGGCGATCGTATCTAGTTGCTTAGGAGAATTGACCAACTGACCCTAAGTAGCTAGGTTGAGTAGGGAAGGGTAAGAATTGACCAACTGATGACCCTTCCTCGCTTCTGCGAACTGACCAAATGATCACCGGTCGTTTGGATGAACTTAAGAAGTTAGGGATGAGTGTCTATGATGCTAGCGCCCGGGCATTCATTGCTTCGAATCTTGCATGTAGAGGTATTTAATGACTTGGCTTAGGGGACTAAAAAAAATGGACTTTCAAGGGTAGTAGCTTGATCTCTGGTGGAAGCCTTTGCCGATAGGTTAAGACGAACTGACCAAATGTTGTCCTAGCGACTTAAACCCCCACTTGAATCAATTGGAAGTAGTAAAACGTGAACATTACATGATAGGATGAGTAACTAGGTTAGCACACTTTACCTCTATTGATCACAACTCTATTTTATTTACTTGCTTTTATTTCTTGTTTTCTGGTTAATTAATCATTTCAATACTTAAACCAATTAAAACCAGTGACACCTAGACTTAATTAGAATCCGCTCACATAGCTCTTGGGACGACCTCGGTTTACCAATTACTACACTACACACGACCGGGTACACTGCCCGTGAGTGCATAAGGTAGACCATAGGTAAACGAGATTTTATAAATATTAAAACCTGAAAACCTGCATCAGTATCCCACTGAAACAGAAAGTTCCAGCTTATGTTCTTCCTTGGTTGTTCTCGTTAAGAGTTTTGGTACCCAACGGGCGTGTGTAACGCTTGCTCTGATGCCAATGTAGTCCCAATATGAGTCGAATAATGAATTGCAAATAATGCTGAATAATTATTTCGTCTAGCCATTCAATGTTACATGTACATACATATATATAGGGAACGAAAGGGTGTGTCCCTTCGTTTTGTGTCAATTCGGTTAACTGAATCATAACTACCAACTAATAACTAACTTAACCGCTTGGCGGTTACTAACTAACTAACTAATTAACAAGTTTGGTCCTTCATGTTTTGATATACGAAGCAATGTCGAGATTATCAGCTCACAGAGCATACATTAAATCGATTGTAATAAACGTAGGTGCAGGTTTTAGGGTCGTGTTGGCAGTGTCATATGGAGTCGTGAGAAGTGTTATTTAAATTATGTTGGTGTAGTCGATGTATATGTTTGGGGTTGTGTTTGGTTAAAATGATCTTCGAGAGTTGTCGTTGTAATTAGTAGTGCTCTTGCTAGTAATTTTTTATATATTGCACGTATATCCCTCCGAAGATGCAAAAAAGGGTCATTTATTATATAATTATATAATAACAATACAAAAGTAAATGGCGGGAAATTTAGGCTAGGGCTTGAAATTAGGAAAAAGAGTGAAGAGTAGAATTCGGTGGAATCAGCGATCAAACCGTAGAATGGTTACACGAATTCTAGCACACGGCGCCGGGACCGGATACAATGCCGGTGAAGCTGAAGGTCAAATGTTGCAGAGTATGAGTTTGTTTTATTATTCTTTCTTAAAACTTTTAATTCTGATATGTTTAGTGACACATCTAATTGAACTTGTTGTTTAGCTTATTTATTTTATTTTGGTTAAATTTATTCATACAAGTACCTAATTTTACCATCTTAGGGTTTATAATACGGATTAACGACAAGGATGTGATTATTGCTTTGAGCATCTAGATTCTGTACAACTATGATCTGTTTCAGTTAAGGAGTTGAAATGAAAGTATACTTGTTTACGTTATCGAGTTTTCGAGGTGGATTACAGCATTCGGATTTTTGAACTACTATATGTCAATAACGCATATGAAAGTGCTAGACTTTATAGATTAGAAACTAACAAGGATACAGTCATAATACTAGGAGACAATAGGTGGTATTTTACTGCACACGAAAATGATCCTAAATCCTATCATATAGTTGACCGTGTTACGATTCTGAAGGGTGACAGACAATGAGGAAAATAAATGAAATAGCTAAATGCTGATGAGCCATATCAGTCAAAGTGTCAATTGGTCATTTAGCATGGCTGTGTTACTGGGGGTGCCAATCTTCATATTTCATTCGAGTTCATTTCAACATGCGGAACTTGATTTTCATTGAAGGAACCTCTTATTTTTGTTCTGTCAGCATTTGATCTCTGAACATGCAAATTAATAATAGAATAATGCTACTTTGTTAATTCAATTGAATGTTTACAAACTTCTCTTTTGGTGGATCACATTACTTACATGTATCAAGTTTTCGCCCCTGAGGATCTGAATAACTGTATGCAACAAGGTACTGATATGATGCAAAGAAGCTGATCGAACTTCTGGCAGCTTATTCATTTTTTAAAATGTGAAACTGAGGCAACAAAATCGGTATGATAATTATCTATAGTTATTAGCATTTACAGTATATAATTTTTGTCTAAATGGATAATTTTATTTATTTCTGTAGGAAATTAGGAAGATTGACTCCGTAACTTATAAACTCTGCTGCCTAGATGTACACTAATTTCTTAGTAATTTCCTGGATAGAATAGTGTGTCATATCAATATAATGATGACAAATTAAATCTCATTTACATTTAATATACTAACTGATGACATATTAAATCCTGGTGATAGCTGAACTCAGGGTAGCTTATCAGGTAATACTAACTTGTGAGCTCTAAACTCATAACCATTTCTTTATCTCGTAGAGAGCGCAACCAGTTGATGTAGCTGGTTGGGGCCACAATGGTACGTATTCGGGCAATTTATGATGTATATTAAGTAGCCTTCCCTATCAGGATCTTCATGCTAACCTACAGAAACAGACCTGTGACGGTACTAACGTAAAACCACCTAGGTTAAACACCTAAGATAACGTACATGGTACTAGCTAGTCATGCATATTTTGTGTACATGTTTCATTATTTTGTCACTTGGAGCTTGTTTTCCTTGGCGATTTAAGAGCATCTCTTGCAGAATGCAGCTTCAACTTTTGCTTTTTTGTGTTTTTGAGGCACTTTTGGAGGAAAGTAAGCTTTATAGTTTGATGCCATATTGTTCATGTGTTGGTAGAAGTTTTCTCCCATAATTATATTCTACTTCTCAGCTTTGATATACAAATACCGAAGTGGTGGCTTTATAGTGTGAAGAAAAAAGATAAAAGGTTTTTAATACCAAAAGCTTATCAGCATGTGATACCTTCACAGAAGAAGCTGCATACTTAGCAAAGGTAAATAAGGTTTTGCATCCATTATCTCATCCATTAAAGTTAATTTAACTTTGATTTCATTGTTTCTACCGAATCTTGTTACAGCTTACATTATAATGTGGTATTTTGTGATGGTATGCCTAAGGTCTTCTACACTTAGTTTGGTTTAGTTGGCATTTAATGTACCGATTCTCTTAAGCAGGGGCATCGAATGATATATTATTGTTATTATAATTTTAGCATTTTACGTTAAGTACTTGTGTAGCTAGTCTGGTACACTGCACAAAACATATGAACTGATTACCTAACTATGTGTCCATCTTACAAAAAACAATTGATGGAGCCATTCAGTATATATCCCATGTGCACTGTTCCATTCATTTACTCCACTTTTTTGGGAATTTAGCTTGCTGTTTTCTGTTATTTGTAGCTTTACCTCTCATATATAACACAAACAAACCTATCGGTAACAAAAAGTTGGCCTTATTATGTTTCCTCAACAGGGTAAATATCGTACTCATCAAAGTGTCGGGACTCTTATAACAATGTGATTAGTATATAACATTCAGTACTTAGCCACTCCTTGTAAAGTTGTAAGGCAATCGTGCCCATTTGCAGAGCTCTCTGTGTTCATCTGCTCTTTGATTACTGGCAATCATGTCTTCCACCGTGAAATTTGAAGGTACGCCCCCATCTTACCTACAGTTTATGTTTTCAAATGTGTTTGCTTTATATGTTGCTTAGCATTGATAGTTTTTCTGTAATTTTTACATTTATGCATACGGGTTCTGTTTGTTCTTCTGAAATGTTTTCTTTTTGGGACAAAGACAGAGGAGGGGGGATTAGGTCGTTGAAGCTCATGAATATTACATGAGTTAGTTATCTCATTTTCTAAACCTTCTTTCGTTATTCACATAAACAACCAGCTAAGAATAAACAGTTACGTCTTTGATTGGTTTAACTAGGACTATATGACCCATATAGGTACCGGGTCACCTCGTGTAGAAATAACATGGCCCAAAGTGAGAAACGAGTAAAGGTCGTTAGAAAAAGGACCTGGTGTGGAAATAACATGAACAAAAAATGAGATGTGAGTGACAGTAGATAGAAAAATGTTTCATGGTTTCTGAACTTGTGTTGTCACAAGTGTTTTAGCTTCATACTTTATATACTGATCACACCATTTGCATGCAAATGAGATGATTAACTGATTTCATGTGACCATGCAGGAAAATGACGTGATTTAAAACTGCGTTTTCTTTTTATTTGGTATTACGTTTTTTATGGGCTAGTTTTAGAACCAAAATGTTAGTTAACTATAACAGGAATCCTAATGTTCCGGCCACTAGCCTTAGGTATCATGGAAAATAAGAATACATATCAGGTTTTTTATATCATACTCGATAGTGAATTCATTATTACCGGGAGTAATTAGCGTGCCTCGTAGGTGCATCTGACTAAGCTCAAGAAGTAATACGGTACCAGCCACTTTCATAGATCAAAGTTTCTTTAGTTTTAACTAGTACATTATGCCTACATGTGAAAAATACTATAGATTCGATATACTTGTTTCTGATCTCTTACTGTTTGTTTCTACTTACAGTTGATTTATAATTTTTGGCAAGTACAGCAATACATCATATACCTCTTGAATTGACGCATAGCTTATAAGACTATCTTTATCAACAACCTAACCCAACCCCGTATTTTATTAAAATATTATTTTCTCTTCCCTCCACCTACACAAAATACATACAACCAATCCATATCATTTATCAACAACCCAACCTAAAATAATATAAGTATTAAAAATTAAAAATAAAAAGTAAAGAAAAAAAGCAAATAGCCATTAAAATAAAAACATGTGGCAGATTGGGGTTGTGATCTTGGGTTGCCAAGTGATCTAGGTTGTTGATGTTGGTTGTATACAACATTATAAAAATAATATACTTGTATGTATTTCCATAAGGTTGGGTTGTCAACTCATCCAATAAACATAGTCTAATAAGTTGTGATAGCAAGTAAAAGCTTAAACCCGATACTTTCACTCTAAGACGAAAGTTAGCAAGTGGTTTTTGCTAACTGTGACGCCCCGTTAAAGTTTGTATTCGAAACTTGATTGCTGGTTTTGTTTTTAAATTAGTTTTTGTGTATAAGAACGCGTTCGCTTTAGGTCTTCAAGCTGTTTTCTATAACATAGTTCGTACTATGGTCTAACTTACCATGATTTTATTTTTAAAAGGCAATTTCTAACTTTCCATAATTATAAATCAACATCTAATGAACTTACAATTTCATACATATTATTGAACATGACTTTCCATGTTAACAATAGATATGTGTCTCGATTGTTGTTTTTTTCTGTAATTTGTTCATGTAATGGGGTGTCATTATTCTGGAATTGCTTAGAGGACTAGAGGTAGAGGTAACATGCCCAAAATATTATTTATGTGGATGATCCGTGACTACCTGTGAATAAGCTACAATTCGCTACTACTAATCACGGACAAAATCATGGCTAAGATACTGACCTTTTGAATACTAGTTCATATGTTATAATTTTGTTTGTTCATAGTTCTATGCCAATTTTTGTTCAAATTGATGATATGTGTCTCCTGAATACTACTATAGGCATGTTTAAATAAGAGACGGCGTAATGCAGACACATTCAGTTTTATTATTTTATATTTTCAGTCATATTTCTCTAGATATTAAGTCATAAACAAACAATTTTCATATGTTCTACAAGTTATCGATGATCAAGTAATGTTAATTACAATAAACTTTGAAAACTACTAGATATCAGACACTTGATGGCTACAATTAGTGTGTGTTTAGTTAAGTTTATTCTTGTGACTTATCGTCTTATATTTCATAAGGCCATCTTTTCCAAAACTTACTGGCTAATTATATGAGTTTATTATAACGTATAAGCTTATATAAGCTCGTGAGTTTTAAAATAAGCCTGAAAAGTAGGCATATTAGCTCGTAAGTTCAAAAACACTTTCTTAAGTTATATAAAAGTAATTCTGATACATTAAATCTCATTAATATAGTTTTTTTTTTTTTTTCAAATAACAATAATAGTTACTAGTATTTCAATTAGTTATATGGCCAAAGAACCCTTGCTTGACTGGTACTCAACATGTCTATTTTGCCCCTGTAAATAATACATATGTTTGGTACGATCATAAATGCAGTTATCAGTCTATCATAGGCAGCTAGCTAGTTGTGACCACATTTTCCTTATATTTTCGTGACTCTTGCTCTCGAAGTTTTGAAGATACCTTTTACTACTATACGCGTTAAGTTTATTTTCTTTTAAATCAAAAATTAAGTTTGTCTTATACCGTATAGCCAAAAAAAATTATCATAACCTTATAAAACTAAAAAACATATCCAAATTAAAACAGTTTAAGATAATGTGTTATCTTTTTGGATGTTTTGGGATTAATTATTTTTGTTCAGAAAAGAGAGTAGTGTGGGAAATACTTTGCGTGTTTATATTGGTATGAGAATATTTATTATACCACAAAACTTAAGGGACCTTCTATAATATGTGACCCCTACTTTTTTTATATGTTTTTTTTTTTTAAATGATTTATTTACATAATTCCGTAATATGAGCACAAGTTTTTTATGAAATGATTTATGTTTGATATGTTTCCACTTTCTTGACCTTAATAGTGTTGATGTTTTTACTACAGTAAAAACTTGGTAAAAAGTACATCATGTCAAGTTAGGTAGTTTGTATTTTCAAATCAATAAAAAAGTAAGTTAAAGTTATGATGGGCAAAAATATATTTTATGTTAAAGCTAGGATGAAAACAAACTTACATGCAAAACAGTAGATTATGTTATCATGTTTAATCATATCAACTAGTGTTAGCTAGATAAAAATAGTTAAAATTTACATTGGGGGTCATGCAAGTGCGCACAACAACAACCAAATAACTTTCACTTCGTTTGTGTTGTGACTATTAACAATGAGTTTTATATTTTTAACAACCAAATTAATTATAGTGTTACTTTTAAGTGTTTAACCAACTATCTGAGTGATATGAATTTCATCTTAGCTATGCAAATGCACAACAACCAAATAGTGTTATATTTACTTATTTAGGTATTCAATTCAACAACCAAATAGTGTTATATTTACTTATTTAGGTATCTTACTAGTGTAACAATGTGTATGTGCTTATGAATTTATGAAAGTAGACGAGTATCGTGCATAAAGAACGAAAATTTATAACGGCAAGCTTTTATAGTTATGTGGTTATTAATTTTCATCAACTATTAACTAACAAAATAGCAAACAAGAATTTGTAATATGGTGTCTTATATAATATAGTTTGTGCATCAATTTTTAGAAATTATTAGTGTTCAGATTAAATAAATAAATAAAAATAAAAGAAAGTTGTCATGCATTTTTTTGAAATTTTTAGTCGGAATTGTGAAAGCAACTGTTTTATTAAGGTAACACTGTTTGAATTTTTGTGAGAATTTTAGTTTGAAAATAATATTTTGGGGATTAAACATTACTCATTTTTAGGTTTATAAAATTTCTATAAAAAAAATCTTGAATACTTTATATGTAGCAGAGAGATTTCTAACGTAGCTTCTTCATTAAAGAAGCATTAATTTTTATTAATCTTAGTTCACATCTCTTTTGCTAAATATAGAAACTATTTAAGACAGACAACCAACCTCAAATATTTAATTTAAGATTAGATATAGGTTTCAACATTAAAAGCTTTACATAATTAGTAAAAAGCAGTTATTAGTTATTACAAAATCAAGATATGGGGGTACATCAGCTTTGCAAAATCCAACACAAAATCCACATTCAAAAGCATTGTTATGATGGACCCCTCATATACTCTCTTAACTTTCATGGAAAACCTCAGATGACAAACACCCCTCTATGAAAAAGATTAAAATAATTGCACGGGAGAAAAAAGCATATATTTTAATTGAGATAGTGACATAAAAACCACACACAAAACAGAATCCACTGTCCTCTAAAACACTTCTCATATAAAACACCTTGAAGAAAGCAGAAAGCTTATGCTCCAAGCACAGCTTATATATTTTTATAAAATCTTGAAGAGAGTACCTTGCACTACTCTTTTTAAATTTATATAAATACAAAAATTTTATCTAAACCAAAGAAGCAAAGCATCTATTTGTTCTTCTTGCACAACTCCTCCTCCTGTAAGTATCTCAACTTTCCTTTGCTTGCAATTAACAACTTCACATCTTTTCATCCTCTTTCAATAGTTTTCTTATATTTAATTCATAGCTTTTAGTGGTAATTCAATCCTAAAGTTTGGAATCTTGTGTTATGCTTCATTTTCAGATTTTCAGCCATTAATGAGGCTGAAAATGGATGAGTTTTTGTCTCTCATGCAATTGCAACCCCTTCTTTCATTCCTATATATCACATGATCATCATCACCCCCTTTCTTTAACTTAGTCTTTTGTTAAAGTTCTCACTTTCCCATTAGTTTAATTCTTATGAAACTCGAAAAAAATCGAAACTTTATCTCTCTTTCTTGATCAATAGTTAGTTTCTTGGATAGCCTTTAGAAGCTGAGAATATATAGTAACACATTGTAACGAAAAAAGATAATGGATTTCTTAACAGGAGGGTCTAAGAATAGTTGGCAGCCAGTGATGGGGGCCGATACAACCACTTCGAGTTACTGGTTGAATTGGAGAGTGTTTTTATGTTCTGTTTGGATCTTGATATCGATGGGGTTGGCTTCGTATCTCATAACGAAATACGAAGGACCCGTGAGGCGAAAATTTGGAAACCGAGAAGATAATGAGGCTGATGATGATTATGGAGGAGTGGTGTATGATGATGAACTTTGGAAGCCATGTTTGAAAGGAATACATCCATCTTGGTTGATGACTTTCAGAATATTTGCTTTTTTCGTGCTTTTGATTCTCATTATCTTAAATGCTGTTGTTGATGGTGGCACCATATTTTACTACTACACACAGTAAGTTTTTCACTTTATTTTCTTAACATGCATTCATCATGACATTAATCTTGATTTTTTACAATCTTGTTGGGCATAAAAGTTGCAAGTTCCCTTTAGTTTACTAATTTACCCATATCACGATTACACTTTTTAAGCTCAGTAAGAAAAGAATCTTTCTGAAGGGGTATATTACTATTTTAGACATATGATTACTAGTTTACGCGCCGATGCTCAAGGGTGATTTGATCATTCTTATCACGGTTCGCTTAACCAGCATCTTTTCAAATCCTATGGTCTTCGAATAGATAATTATAATTGTTTTTTAAGATTTGATAACTTTTCGAAAGCTAAATATCAGAATGCCTTTATTCTGATTCCTCACTTCTATGCATTTTTTAAACCTGTAGTTTTTAACATTTTGATTCTGATATTTACTTTGTGCTGTTTGGGTGGTGATTACAGGTGGACTTTTACATTGATAACTATATATTTTGGGGTATGTTCCATCACCATAATCTGTGATTCTTACACACATCTTTCCCTTTATCTTTCTTTATTAAAGCTGTTTTTTTTTTTCTCTTTTTTTAAATTTATTTTCTTGCATTTATGTATTTTGTGTCTTTGTGTTTGTATGTACAGATTGGATCTCTGTTGTCAATTAATGGATGCTACAAGTATCAAAATAACAAAGTTGGTGGCGACAGAAGTGAGGAATTAGATGAAGAGCATGCTGCACAAGGTGAAATTACCCATTTGCCCGATGGGGCGAAATATGTGGCCCCTAAGGATCGAAGCCACCCTCGCCAAGTTGCTGGTTTATGGGGTTACGTTTTTCAAATCATATTTCAGGTAAAAAAAAAGTCTAAGACACGAATATAGAAGTTACCTAAAAAGGAAAATTTTAAGACTATATATTGTTTTTCAGATGCAAGCAGGCGCGGTTGTGCTTACAGACTGCGTTTTCTGGTTTATCCTGTTTCCGTTTCTTGCCATCAAAGATTATAATATAAATTTTGTAAGTAAATCTCTTTGTTTCTTCACTTAGAAAACATTTATGCTGTTCATAATATTAAATTGTTGGGTATCACATTGTGCAGTTTATTATAAATATGCATTTGATCAATGCTGTGTTTTTGCTTGGTGACACTGCATTGAATAACTTGGTAAGTTGTTCTCATTTTCTTAACATAATAATAGACCTCATTTTGTTTTTATTACGACACTAAAAAAGTTTGTATTTCCAGAGATTTCCCTGGTTTCGATATGCATACTTTGTTCTTTGGACATGCGTTTTTGTTGTTTTTCAATGGATCGTTCACGCGTGCATATATCTCTGGTAAGCCATCACTTTTTGTATATATACAGAATCACAGACATTACACAGGACCACACAATGAAGATCTTATTTATGTATTTTTATCACTAACACGTATATTTACAGGTGGCCTTATCCTTTCCTTGATCTCAAATCGTCATTCTCTCCATTATGGTATGGTCCCTTACAAGAACACAAAGTGAAGGTGTCGTGTGTGTTTTCAATTAAGAAACCGCTTTCTAAACCTTTGATAAATGTGTATGCAGGTACTTACTAGTGGCATTGTTGCACATACCATGTTATGGAATTTTTGTTCTAGTGATAAAACTGAAGCATTTTCTCTTATCGAAATGGTTCCCTGATTCTAACCGATATGTTCTATGATACGTTTGAATCTTGAGCGGATTTGCCAAAAATTTACTTTCCATAATAGGAAAGTCTTCCATCTAAAGATGAATGGCGACGTACCATAGAGATTAACTAAACACTGAGATTTTCTTGTGAGACTTATAAAACTGTTAGAATGTTAATAGCATTCGTAGAAAATTTGGCATGTAACTGTTTGATGTAATTATACGTTTTATACAAGTTTGAAGCTTTATAAAAAGGCATATTTCTGAGATCCTTTTCCTTGTTGTACCAAGTAATATTATGTGCTTTATCATACGGAGTATTTAAATTGTGTGATTAATTGGTACAGATGAAAGTGACATATATATACATAAACACATACAAAAAGTTTACTAATAAAATCACAAGTTACAAGACTCACTTTTTGATTAAATTCATTGTGAATTTATGGGTTGTTGAGGGTCAAAAAGATATTGAAGCAGAATTGTTAGCTTTACACTTTATATTCTGTGATCCATCTATTTTTGAGCCAAGATCATATTCAAATAGTTAAAGAACCCCACCATTTCAGAGCTTTTGAATTCAACCTGATCATCATTGTTTCATAAGTTGAATTGGAAAAAAAGTTAATGGCAAAAAACTATTTAAGCTAAATGGGACGCCAATTGCGGAAAATGAATAAGCAATAATGCAACGAAAATGAGGTAGGTTCTAAAGTGGGCATGTTTTAGGGTTTTACCAATTTGTTTTGGGTTCATATTTATGGATTGGCCTCACAATTGTACTATGTCCACATGAAAGCGATTGCTTTTTTATGTGCCCAGGCGCTAGACTTTTGGTTCGGGGCTTGGGGCCTCTTTGTTGAGCGCGTTGTGACAATTGAAGGATGCAAACTTCGTGGGTTGGGCACTACTTAGCCAGGTAAAAGGTAAGAACTTAACGGAAAATGAGTTTGGGTTAAATAGAAACACTTAAGGAAAATCACATCAGGTTAGATTGACTTAACAACAATTATTGTCCGTGTCATAAAGATGTACTACGATGAAGTGACAAGGATATAGCAAACTTTCTCTATCACTTCCTCACACATAAGCCAAGGATTTTGTTGTCGGCACGTTGCGCCAGAAATATATATTAATATTAGACAAAATTAGTTATATAATTTCATTGCAAAATCAAAAATTAAACAAAAATAAGGTGCTAAAAGTTGAAATATAAAGTAACTAAAGCCAGCTTTTATGTATATTTGAGATTTAAAGTAAAATGCACATAAAGATGAAAAGGATTAATATAAATGAATAGTAATGTTTGGTACATTGATAATAAGGGTAGATACTATTTAAAAATTGATAAATGATTAGGAGTTTTGAATGTAGGATTAACTAAATGGCTAAACCATAGTCAAGTTTGATTGGTTTTCTAAAAAGTTTTATACGGAGTAATATGTTGCAAGAACATAAAATTAGTCACATATATTAGAACTCCCAGTATCTCTCTAATTTATTACCATCTAAACAAAAATTACCACTAGAAACTATTTTAACCAATGTTTTTAGAATTGTGTAAACATTTTACTAAGTTTTATACGACTTTTATGTTTGACTAGTACGTTTCTATTTCAGCATGGACACACTATGACTAAAACACACTAAAAAACAATTTAATTTTGCATATATGGATGAATGGACAAAAATTCGTAACTATGATATGCTTTCTCCGCAAAAGTAGTTCAAAGTGGTTATCTACCACGTATGTCAACGTTGATGTCTCAATTGGTTGGAGCCCCTAGATGTGCACTAGCACAAATGATTATAGACAGGACGGGAACTTGGTTTAAACATGACACTATGCTCAACTAACACGCGCATCAATTAATCATGTATAAGTCGCATATTATAACAAGTTTTTAGTCCTAGAACTCGTATATGAAACATGCGAGTCTTTGTTGTGCCTTCCATGTATGAATTAGGGGTAATTTGTGGTAAATTCATGCTACTTATGTGATAAAGTAGATGTTAGTCTATGTGGTTTGCCCAAATTGCAAATTTTATCCCTGGCCTTTCATAAGTGCAGACGGCCTCTTTGTGAGAAAAACTTTAGTCCGTTTTAGGTCCTTCGTTTTAACCGGCATTAAGTGAATTCTGTTAATAATTACATATTAGCCCTTTTACCCAACGGTGGTTGTAGCATCCATCATTTAAACTAACGACCGTTTATAAAAAGTTTTTCGATTTATTATATATTTTTTTATAAAAACATATGTGTTGTTATATACGTTTTTATACACTTTTATATACGCTTTTATACACGTTTCTATATATGTTTTTGTATAAATTCTTATATATTTTTTATACGTTATTATATACGTATTTATAAAAACACATACGTTATTATATACCTTTTTGTATGTATTTATACGTTCTTATATAATTTTTATATGTTTTTATATACGTTTTTGTATACGTTTTTATATACGTTTTTGTATATGTTTTTACTTTTTATATATGTTTAATAGAGTTAGGATCAAATGAAAAATAAAAATAATAAGAATGATGAGAAGAAACCACAACCACTCATTTCAGATGCATCAACAAGAATGGATGCATCATCCCTTTAAAATTCTTCTTTCTATTTGAAATGTGTGGCTAGAAATCCTTCTTATTCTTCTTATTTTAGTTTTTTTCTTCTTACCGGATTCCCTCCCTGTTTTCATATACGTTTTTATATACATATATCGGTTTTTCTAACATGTGCACTTAAGCACATGTTTAGAAGCATTAATTGCATTCAAGATTCTTGTGGAAACTATAAATAATTATTAGATGTTTTAAAATCTCTACCAAAAGTACTATTTTTAATTTCCCTCCTTAATCAAATGATAATTTCCCACCTTTTCAAATTTGTGTTTCCAATCAAAATTCAAACGTTTTATACCCATATTAAAACTGGACTTACCATCCAATACATCATTCATTCTTTTAATTTGTGTTCTCCGTGACATCTTCTTTCTTAATTTTGCAAATAACATCAAACTACTTAAATAAGTTTACACAAAAGTAGTAAAATATAAGTTTACACAAAAGTAACAAAAGATATTTAGACAAATATTAACAATTGCTAACATTTTAAACAAACGATAGGATTTAAATCTTCATTTTTCTTAGCGATTTTCTTTTTTTTTATTGGCACATTCACGTTGTGGACCAATATTGTCATCACCAAAATCTTCTCTCTCCGGGCATGTTGTGGAATAGTGACCAACGCCTTTACATATCCCACAACGCCTTACTTGTGTTATCAACTCGATTCCACCTTTTGGTCGTATTTTCTTTGGCCGCCCTTTTGCTTTCGATTTTGGAGTGCGTTCAACCAAATCAATTGTATCATTTAAACAAGTCAAATCCACAATACTTCCTTCTTGTGATGAGGGAAATGCCTCATCAGGTTGAAGTTCATCTCGTCTCCACCGTGAAGGCCAATAAGTAGAAGGTACTTTAAAATAATCTTTGTGGATAAAAACACCTAATATGTGACGACAAAGTATTCCAACAAATTCAAAAATTTTGCAGCTACACTTCGCTACCTTACCATCCCAAAACACCTTATGCATTCGAGACGCTTTATGATGCTTAACAATAATATTGATGCAATTTTCTTCTTGAACCGTATATTTAATTGCTTTTTCAAATTCCTCTTGAAATTCCCTCATCAGGTTGAAGTTCATCTCGTCTCCACCGTGAAGGCCAATAAGTAGAAGGTACTTCAAAATAATCTTTATGGATAAAAACACTTAATATGTGACGACAAAGTATTGATTCGATGTGAAGTGAGTGGTGAAAAACACAATATCAACGTATATCAAAATAATCGTAAAATTCGACAAATTAACCCTTTAGGAAAAAGGTCAACGTGCCAAACCTTACGGGTGTGATAAAAGTGATACCGGAAAAGTGATTTCCCGGGTCGTGTCCCAACGAGGTGTGAATGGAAGGATTCGTTGAGTTTCGTGATTTGAACTTGAATTGGTTTTTAATGATTTGGATTTGATTACGTATTCTACAAATTAATTAACGGGAAAGTAATTAAGGCAAGGGAACCCTAATAAACTACAAACTAACTACTACTAAGCCTAAGAAATGATAAAACGAAGCTACACTAAGTCCTAGGGTGCAAAAACGCAAAAACGTAAAAACCGAGAAACAACCCGAGCCATAAACGTAAAATTTTTGCAATTTAAGGACTACGGGTGTGAAACCAATTTTCCTACAATCTATTTGACTAAAAATGATTTTAGGAAAAAGCGGAATATTTTTTCGACTTTTAAATTAATTACTATGAATTAAAAACGATTTAACACTAATTAATTAATTAAAAATACTAAACTATTTAAGAAAAATCTGAAAAATTCTCAAAAAGTACTTCAAGTTATGCTAGTCCTAAGAAAATTGAGAAACGTGGTGGTCGTTTGAGAAAATAAGCTACAAATAAGCTGAGTTTGCTTAAAAACCTAAACTGCCAACCACCCTTAAGGATTAAATTATGAAAAACATGCTTGAGACAAGTCCCAAGGGCGCCTGGTAAGAGTGTTGGTTGTGAGCTGAGTGGCGTGGGTTCAAGTCCCACCCACGTCAGTTTTTTGCAAACATTTTTTTTTTTGGATCTTTTCTTTGCACCTAAAGTTGGGATTAATTCTAATGCCTTTTTATGAAAACCTTTTTCTGAGAAAAGCTTTAAATAAGCTATACGATCAACTTATTTAGCAACAGTTAACAAACTTTCCTTAAAACAACTACAACCAAACAACTCTCAACAGAACTTGTACACACAAAATAAGCATAACAAGCATTAAAGATTCAACTGATAATCACAAATTAGCCAAAAACCCTTTTAAAACTAGTGCATATAGATGTTATGACAGCTTATTGGGTACTGTTTTTGGACAGCAACTGAAACAAACACCCTTTTTAGCTAATGAGAACTCAAAAAGTGACACCCAAACACCCTCTAAAAGCACTATTAAGTGAGCAATAAGCACTATAATCAAGTGAAAAGCAATCTAACTAGCAATGAATCTAGATAACAGAACTAAGCTATGCTAGGGGGGGGGGAAATCAGTTGGCAAGAGCCTACTCTAAGGAAATCCTAAGCTTATGACTAAACATGAACTCTTAGAGTTTACAATTAAGCACTAAATTGATAAGAAAATTAGCACCTAATAAGCAATGTTTAAGCTACAATTATACTAATATACTAGAATATCACTCTTAAGCAGTTAATCAACACTTGAAAAGCTAAAAGGAAAATCTATTGGTGACTTGTGAAACTGAGACTGCAGCCTAGAAACCAGCCTAGGAGGGCCTGTTTGAAGCTTATTCTTGAGCTGAACAATGATCTTCCAAGCAAAGTACAAGCTGCATAACAAAGTTAGGGTGGTAGAGATTCAAGAAAAGCAAAGTGAGAGCCAAGGTTAAGCTGTTTAGAGCTTGAAAATAAGCTGAGATCAGCTTGGCTTTTTGACTATTTTGACTGCTGGTTCTGAGACAGTAAGAAAACAAAGGAAATGGCAGTTCCAAACTCCAAATTTAAACAAGTTAAATGCTTATTAGATGCACTGAGGTGGACACAACTGAGTTGGTGACTTAATTACCTAGTAAAAAGAACAAGATTTGCTTATTTTAGAAATCAAATAAGCACTTGAATGGGGCCTGAGTTAGCACCCCACTGCTGAACCAAATAGACAGGAAGACTACTTCTTTTTTCTTACTTCCCAAACTCTTGCAAACTTTCTTAAAACTCTCTTCATCTATTAAAACTAACTCATACTCTTATTATATCTCTGACCTTAAAAGTCAAAGAGGGTAAAAATTTGGTTTTGACCCGTTTACAAGCAACTACCAAACACTCCTGTACCAAACTGTTTTGACCCCATTTTCTTTCTTTGAACTCAAAACCTTAACAAATTTCAAATGATATTAAACATAACATTTAGAGAAACAGAAACTTTTCATTAACTAAAAAAATTACAACAGAATCTTAAAAACATGAAAGCTAAATTTTTTTTCTAAAAACTAGGGGTTTTAAAAGAAAGAAAACTAAATTAAAACTAAAACTAGGGTGCCTTATACATTGGCTTACATCAACTATTTATACTAAAACATCTAGGTCATCAATGTCTTCTTCACTCTTGTGCTTGTTTTGTGAGAGCAGTCAAGCTAAAGATTCCAACTTGCTTCTTTGAGACAATCTCAGCCCTTGATCAGGTAGGTACCATTTTGAGCTCAATCTTGACCATCCACTGTGTCTTTTTAACAAGGATTGCTGACTTGGAGGAGGGGGGAAATTGGTAGTGGGTTTGGGATTTGGGTGAAACCGGACAAAGAGGATTAAGGTGGGTTTTGGGTAAAGGTGCAGCTGGGTAAAAGGTTGAAGGAGGGTTGAGTGTTTGGGAAGTAGAGAAAGAGAGAGGGTATCTAGGGTTCTTGGGTGTTGGGTTTGCTTGGGCGGGAAAAACAGGGAAGAAGAAAGGGGATGGGTCGGTTTATATTATTGGGTGATGGGTCAAATTGACCGGGTATGGTTGGACCTGGGTTAGGTTATATTTGGGCCTAAGTAGCTAATATTTGGACAAGGGATTAGATATTGAATCCATGGCAAACATAGGGACCAAATCTGCCAAAACTGAAACTTCAGGGGCCAATCAAGTAACTTCTGAAAAGTGATCCAAGGGTCAAACTTGTGAATCTCAAATAAGTTGAGGACCATTTTTTGCAAATTGTGAAATTCCAAGGACTAAACTTGTCAATCTTAAAAATCCAAGGATCAAAACTGTAATTTCTCAAACTTTTGAAGTTTTTCACCAAAGGACTAATTATAACAATTTATGATTCCAAAAGGACCTTTGGTGACTTTTCTTTTTAAAATACGTGCTCAGGGACTATTTCTGTCATTTTTTTGAAAGTCGGGGGACTGAAACTGCCAATTATGCAAACTTTGTTCGTTTTTCATTTGTTTTTGATAATTTTGCATCTGAAACATATAAAACACACTTTTGAGATATTTTCAGTATTTTGATGCATTTCGGAGTGTTTTTAGATGTTTTGCAGCTCAGATTTGACCTAAAATGATGAGTGAATAAGCACTCATCAAATCCCCCACACTAAAACATTGCTAGTCCCTAGCAATCTTTTGAGAAAACTTAATGGATTTGAGTCTCTTTACCAAAAGCCATTACTTCTGGAGTAGCCAAATGTTTCAGTTTAAGTAAGAACTATGGTACACTGATAACCATATGATTTTGAGCAAACCACCAGCTTTCAACGGTTTTGATTTGTCTTTACCAGAAGCCGTTTGCTTCTGGACTAGCCAACTCTTAGATAAAATATCTTTGGTGAGTCGATTACCAATTATGGTTTTCCAACTGCCTTTACCACAAGCCATAAACTTGAGGGCTAGCCAACTCTTCACTAATTAAAGATATGGTGAAATGAACACCATACAATTTGGGCAAATTGCAAGCCGTCAACGGATTTGAGATATCTTTACCAAGAGCCGTTTGCTCCTGGATTAGCCAATCCTTTTGTTTATTAGACATGGCGGACTGATAACCATAAAAAAAAAAAAAAAATTGGCCAAAAATGGGGGAATTGGGCGGTATAATTACATGATAAAATTCGTGAGAATTCCCCCCCACACTAGAAATGAATATTGCCCTCAATATTCAAAGTAACGGCTGTTATGCCGAAACGAGAACGTAAAAGGAAATACTACGGCCATTATTTGAATTTTTTTTTTTTTTTTTTTAGAAAACTTATATACAACAGCGGGGGGCAACTCCCCCACACTAGGGTGGTGCACACGGGTGAAAACCCATGTTATGCTACTGTTTTTGTTAACCGAGCCGCTAGCTTGACTCGACCCCGAATTCATTGGTCCATGGGGGAGCAAGTGGAATAGAAGATCTCCATCGGACTTTCATTCAAATGGTTTGGATAAACAATGAATGGGATGAAAGTTCCACTCCGATGAGATAAAACCGGCTCAAAAGAATGAGAAATGCCGGGATCAAAGATGGTATCTTCACTCCCGTAAGAGTTAAGACATGGAGAAGAAATGGGAGGAGAGGGCAAAGTGACAATGAGTTGACAACGGGTGGAATGGGTGGGTAAAAGATTAGATTGAGGAACATTGACGGAATGTTCAGAAATCTTATCCACCACTGAAGCAATGAAAACATCCGTATCAGGCTTAGAAGAGGTTCCATCATCCGGCGGTTTAGCAGGCGGACGAGTGGATGATGGACCTAAGCCATAATCGTCACTCTGAAAACCCGAAGGTATCGAGTCATCCGGAGAAAGAAAGTCGACCTCTCCTATAAGAGTGTCACTTGACGAGTTATCAGAAGACCAATTGTAAAGAAGATTTTCTAATTCGGTTAGGTCGGCTTCAAAGTCGAAGTGAGCATCATCATTTCCCGGTGGAGAATGATCAATAAGAGCGAGTTCATCGGCGAACTCCTCGAGAAGGTCTAACGTCGAAGTGGGATTGCCACTATTCTTTTCTTCGGGTAAGGATGGAGATGAAACGAGGTATAAGTCACTATCCTCATTCTGAATGTCAAAGATTGGATTATCCGAAACTAAAGTGAATTCAGAATCAAAGTCAAACAGAGGATTAGTGAACGCCATAGCAAAAGGTTTCTCGGACACAACGAGAATATCTTCATCATCCGTTTCAAAATCAGTGTCCATATCAAGATCATCGGGATCAACATCTCTCACTTCTTCCAAGCTGACGAGCTCAGAAGGTATCTCCTCAACATACTCGATGTCTCCACATGATAAAGAATCATCAAATGACGTATAGTCATTTTCAGACTCGGAGATCACCTCAATAGGTTCTTTCGGGGTGGGAGAAGAATCATCATCGAGAGGCTCATCACACATATTACCAGAGATAACCTCGGATTCACTTGGGGTTGGGACAAGGCTCTCAACACAAGACGATTCCGTTTCCGGAATAGTGCTAAGATGCTCGTCCCCCATTAAAAGGTTATCCGAAGGTTCCATGGTAGATAGGCAATATGAGGGTGGAGAGTGGACATGTGCGGTACTTTGTGGGCTAGAGATATGCACCTTGTCCTTTGTCATCTCCCAATCCTCCTCATCCTCGTCATCGAGACGGCAAGCTTCGTTAAATAGAAAACTCTGTTGAGCAGCTTCGTTAAATAGGAGAAGCTTTTGAGCTGCTCGCTCATCGGCTAGAAATCTTTCGTTGCGAGCAGCTTGTTCCTCGGAAAGTTCCTCAAGAATTATACGAGGAAATTGATCAATGACGGGAAGTTGTGGGGGTTGGATGTGGTCAAATCCGGAAGTGTTATAACAAGGATCAGGTCCATAGTAATTTTGATTCCACGATTGACATTGATAATCATCATGAGGACCCCCACACTTATCACAATGAGGGTATTGGGGAGAGAAACTTTGAAACGATGAATCACTGAAATGATGATAGTACGGTTGTGGCTCGAATGAATTTTGTGGAGGGTAGTTGAAATTGTTTTGAGGATAATTGAAAGAGTTCGGGATAGAATCATAAGTGAATGAATTCTCGGCACAAATCGAACAACATCCATTGACAAGATAGTTTCCACACCACTCGCACATACATTTGTAACAACGAAAACCTTGTGGTAACAAGTCTCCACAACCGTAGCAATACTCTTGATCGAACGAAGATATCTCGGGTACGGGAGTAGGAATCAAGGGCTCAACAACATCAAAATTGTATTTCCGAAGTTGAAATTTGACGAAATTCATTTAAGCAATTTTGAACAATGTTCATGAAATCGTCCGAAAAAGGTTTTGAAGATTCCGGAGGTGGGACAAGTGGTGTGCTCTCAGAGCTAGCAATTTCCACCACTTCCGTTTTGGTCTCCGGTTCTTTTCTCTTAACCTTAACGTAGAATCGCGAAAGATTTGGATCAAATCTAGACGGTTTAGGCTCGAAACAATAGAACAAATCTCGGGTTGTGGCGGGTGGTCAGAAAAACTTGGAGAATCATCGAGAGAGTTTTTATCGGATAATTCGCACCAATAGCAATATTTGCTTGCACCAGCCCTACCACATCGCTTACATACACATTCACGATTGAGACAATAAACTTGATCCTCTTCCATACGTCCTTTGCAATGAAAACAACGACGATAATCGATCGTCGCCATGAGAATTAAACATATAGAGGGTTAAAGAAATAGAATTGAGTGATCGAGAGGATACGAAGGATAGAATTAAACGGCAAAAGAGGGTAAGAGAAATAGAATCAACGAATAAGAGGAATGAGAAGAATATTTTTGGATTTTATGAAAAACGGTAACTTCACGAGGGAGGATCTTCAAGTCACTAATCGCAAAAACTTCACGATATTGTCGCAACACACCTCCCCGGCAGCGGCGCCAAAATTTGATTCGATGTGAAGTGAGTGGTGAAAACAAACACAATATCAACGTATATCAAATTAACCGTAAAATTCGACAAATTAACCCTTTAGGAAAAAGGTCAACGTGCCAAACCTTACGGGTGTGATAAAAGTGATACCGGAAAAGTGATTTCCCGGGTCGTGTCCCAACGAGGTGTGAATGGAAGGATTCGTTGAGTTTCGTGATTTGAACTTGAATTGGTTTTTAATGATTTGGATTTGATTATGTATTCTACAAATTAATTAACGGGAAAGTAATTAAGGCAAGGGAACCCTAATAAACTACAAACTAACTACTACTAAGCCTAAGAAATGATAAAATGAAGCTACACTAAGTCCTAGGGTGCAAAATGCAAAACGAAAACCGAGAAACAACCCGAGCCATAAACGTAAAATTTTTGCAATTTAAGGACTACGGGTGTGAAACCAATTTTCCTACAATCTATTTGACTAAAAATGATTTTAGGAAAAAGCGGAATATTTTTTCGACTTTTAAATTAATTACTATGAATTAAGAACGATTTAACACTAATTAATTAATTAAAAATACTAAACTATTTAAGAAAAATCTGAAAAATTCTCAAAAAGTACTTCAAGTTATGCTAGTCCTAAGAAAATTGAGAAACGTGGTGGTCGTTTGAGAAAATAAGCTACAAATAAGCTGAGTTTGCTTAAAAACCTAAACTGCCAACCACCCTTAAGGATTAAATTATGAAAAACATGCTTGAGACAAGTCCCAAGCCTGTAAGAGTGTTGGTTGTGAGCTGAGTGGCGTGGGTTCAAGTCCCACCCACGTCAGTTTTTTGCAAACATTTTTTTTTTGGATCTTTTCTTTGCACCTAAAGTTGGGATTAATTCTAATGCCTTTTTATGAAAACCTTTTTCTGAGAAAAGCTTTAAATAAGCTATACGAACAACTTATTTAGCAACAGTTAACAAACTATCCTTTAAACAAATACAACCAAACACCTCTTAACAGAACTTGTAAACACAAAATAAGCATAACAAGCATTATAGAGTCAACTGATAATCACAAATTAGCCAAACACCCTTTTAAAACTAGTGCATATAGCTGTTATGACAGCTTATTTGGTACTGTTTTGGACAGCAACTGAAACAAACACCCTTTTTAGCTAATGAGAACTCAAAAAGTGACACCCAAACACCCTCTAAAAGCACTAATAAGTGAGCAATAAGCACTTATAATCAAGGGACAAGCAATCTAACTTAGCAATGAATCTTAATAACAGAACTAAGCTATGCTGGGGGGGGGGAAATCAGTTGGCAAAAGCCTACTCTAAGGAAATCCTAAGCTGATGACTAAACATAAACTCTTAGAGTTTACAATTAAGCACTAAATTGATAAGAAAATTAGCACCTAATAAGCAATGTTTAAGCTACAATTATACTAATATACTAGAATATCACTCTTAAGCAGTTAATCAACACTTGAAAAGCTAAAAGGAAAATCTATTGGTGACATGTGAAACTGAGACTGCAAATTGCCTAGAAACCAAACCTAGGAGGGCTGTTTGAAGCTTATTCTTGAAATGAACAATGATCTTCCAAGCAAAGTACAAGCTGCATAACAAAGTTAGGGTGGTAGAGATTCAAGAAAAGCAAAGTGAGAGCCAAGGTTAAGCTGTTTAGAGCTTGAAAATAAGCTGAGATCAGCTTGGCTTTTTGACTATTTTGACGGTTGGTTCTGAGACAGTAAGAAAACAAAGGAAATGGCAGTTCCAAACTCCAAATTTAAACAAGTTAAATGCTTATTAGATGCACTGAGGTGGACACAACTGAGTTGGTGACTTAATTACCTAGTAAAAAGAACAAGATTTGCTTAATTTAGAAACCAAATAAGCACTTGAGTGGGGCCTGAGTTAGCACCCCACTGCTGAACCAAATAGACAGGAAGACTACTTCTTTTTTCTTACTTCCCAAACTCTTGCAAACTTTCTTAAAACTCTCTTCATCTATTAAAACTAACTCATACTCTTATTATATCTCTGACCTTAAAAGTCAAAGAGGGTAAAAAATTGGTTTTGACTACGTTTACAAGCAACTACCAAACACTCCTGTACCAAACTGTTTTGACCCCATTTTCTTTCTTTGAACTCAAAACCTTAACAAATTTCAAATGATATTAAACATAACATTTAGAGAAACAGAAACTTTTCATTAACTAAAAAAATTACAACAGAATCTTAAAAACATGAAAGCTAAATTTTTTTTCTAAAAACTAGGGGTTTTAAAAGAAAGAAAACTAAATTAAAACTAAAACTAGGGTGCCTTATACATTGGCTTACATCAACTATTTATACTAAAACATCTAGGTCATCCATGTCTTCTTCACTCTTGTGCTTGTTTTGTGAGAGCAGTCAAGCTAAAGATTCCAACTTGCTTCTTTGAGACAATCTCAGCCCTGATCGTAGGTACCATTTTGAGCTCAATCTTGACCATCCACTGTGTCTTTTTAACAAGGATTGCTGACTTGGAGGAGGGGGGAAATTGGTAGTAGGTTTGGGATTTGGGTGAAACCGGACAAAGAGGATTAAGGTGGGTTTTGGGTAAAGGTGCAGCTGGGTAAAAGGTTGAAGGAGGGTTGAGTGTTTGGGAAGTAGAGAAAGAGAGAGGGTATCTAGGGTTCTTGGGTGTTGGGTTTGCTTGGGCGGGAAAAACAGGGAAGAAGAAAGGGGATGGGTCGGTTTATATTATTGGGTGATGGGTCAAATTGACCGGGTATGGTTGGACCTAGGTTAGGTTATATTTGGGCCTAAGTAGCTAATATTTGGACAAGGGATTAGATATTGAATCCATGGCAAACATAGGGACCAAATCACCAAAACTGAAACTTCAGGGGCCAATCAAGTAACTTCTGAAAAGTGATCCAAGGGTCAAACTTGTGAATCTCAAATAAGTTGAGGACCATTTTTTGCAAATTGTGAAATTCCAAGGACTAAACTTGTCAATCTTAAAAATCCAGGGATCAAAACTGTAATTTCTCAAACTTTTGAAGTTTTTTCACCAAAGGACTAATTATAACAATTTATGATTCCAAAAGGACCTTTGGTGACTTTTCTTTTAATAATACGTGCTCAGGGGACTATTTCTCATTTTTTGAAAGTCTGGGACCTGAACGCCAATTATGCAAACTTTGTTCGTTTTTCATTTGTTTTTGATAATTTTGCATCTGAAACATATAAAACACACTTTTGAGATATTTTCAGTATTTTGATGCATTTCGGAGTGTTTTTAGATGTTTTGCAGCTCAGATTTGACCTAAAATGATGAGTGAATAAGCACTCATCAGTATTCCAACAAATTCAAAAATTTTGCAGCTACACTTCACTACCTTACCATCCCAAAACACCTTATGCATTCGAGACGCTTTATGATGCTTAACAATAATATTGATGCAATTTTCTTCTTGAACCGTATATTTAATTGCTTTTTCAAATTCCTCTTGAAATTTTTTGAATGCGAATGAAGTCAAAAAGTAATTACCTTGTTCTTCTATCGGCGAGAGCGACCTCAAATATTGTCATCACCAAAATCTTCTCTCTCCGGGCATGTTGTGGAATAGTGACCAACGCCCTTACATATCCCACAATGCCTTACTTGTGTTATCAACTCGATTCCACCTTTTGGTCGTATTTTCTTCGGCCGCCCTTTTGCTTTCGATTTTGGAAGACGTTCAACCAAATCAGTTGTATCATTTAAACAAGTCAAATCCACAATAC
The DNA here is from genome assembly GCA_910596185.1 of Chrysanthemum makinoi. Taxonomy (NCBI): domain Eukaryota; kingdom Viridiplantae; phylum Streptophyta; class Magnoliopsida; order Asterales; family Asteraceae; genus Chrysanthemum; species Chrysanthemum makinoi. Next base: position 283,744,652 of record OU343220.1, on the reverse strand, counting down.
TTCCTTCTTGTGATGAGGGAGATGCATCATCAGGTTGAAGTTCATCTCGTCTCCACTGTGAAGGCCAATAAGTAGAAGGTACTTCAAAATAATCTTTATGGATAAAAACACTTAATATGTGACGACAAAGTATTCCAACAAATTCAAAAATTTTGCAGCTACACTTCACTACCTTACCATCCCAAAACACCTTATGCATTCGAGACGCTTTATGATGCTTAACAATAATATTGATGCAATTTTCTTCTTGAACCGTATATTTAATTGCTTTTTCAAATTCCTCTTGAAATTTTTTGAATGCGAATGAAGTCAAAAAGTAATGACCTTGTTCTTCTATCGGCGAGAGCGACCTCAAATACGAACCTCTATATTTTTCCAACATGGTATCATGCATTTGTTTTTGCTCAACATCTTCTATTGCAAGATCATATGTATGCAAAAAAAAAAAAATAATAATAAGAGTAAACACGTAAATTGTATTTGCGTCTTGATAAATAACAACTAATATATATTTGAATTCTTACTTGTCTAATGAGTCGGGACAAACATGTTCTCGAATAAATAAATATTTTTATATATGCGTTTATGCTTTCGGATCTTCCGGTAGTCATCATGCCACCAAAAAAGAAATTACGAAGATAAGCGGGCACCCAAAATTCTTTAATTTGATACAATCCCGTTACATGCTTATTTTCGGTCATGTTATACTTTGAAATTACTAATGGCCATTGTTGCTCAAATTCTTTGATTGTGTCTAACTTGTATAAGTTGTAAAATTCCGAACACCAACTTAAATACTCACTTCTTAAGACGGAATTAAACCAACCGCTAACTTTTGTTGTAATATGCCATATGCAAAATGCATGTTTTGTGAAAGGCATCTCTTTCGCAATTGCTTCAGTCATCCATGGATCTTGATCGGCCAATATTGTTCCAGGTGACTTTTTCATAAGTTGACTAAAATTCTACATGATAATAAAATGACATAAAGTAAGTACAATACAAGAACATTATTGCAAGGAAAAAAAGTACTACTGCATATTTATGTGAAAATACGTCGCATCATTGAAAGGAAAATATATAGGCATTAAAGGTATGGATCCAATCTGAACTAAAAGTATATGTTAATTTTTTGAAAGAACAGTAACATAATATATAGGCATGCTAATATGCTTCGCATGATAAAAACATACAAACTCATACCTTCAAAAGCCATCGAAATGTTTTTATTGTCTCGTTATGTACAAGTGCCCAACCAAGTAATATAGTCCTTCCATGATTATTAATACCAACAAAGACCCCAAAAGGCATCTCGTATGAGTTGACCTTGTATGTTGCATCAAATACTTCAACATCTCCATATAAAAAGCCTAAAAAAACGTATAAAACCGTTTAAAAAACGTATATAAACATATGTATATGTATAAAAAGAATATAAGAACATATATAAAAAGTACATATAAGAATATATAAAAACGTATATAAGAATGTGTATAAAAACGTATATAGAAACGTATATAAAAGCATACAAAAACTTATAAAAAACGTATATGTTTTTATAAAAGTGTATAAAAATTCGAAAAGCTTCAAATAAACCGAAAATTTAAAATTATAAACGGTCGTTAGTTTAAAGGATGAACGCTGCAACGGTCGTTGGCCAAAAGGGCTAACATGTAACTGCTAACGGAATCTACTTAACGCTGGTTAAAACCAGGGACCAAAATGGACCAAAGTTTTCCCCACAAGGAGGCCGCATGCACTTATGAAAGGCCAGGGACGAAATTTACAATATGGACGGATCACAAAGACGATTTTTGCAATTTACTCTTATTTTTAATTATAAAAAAGTGCATACACTAAGGCATCGCCTTTGTGCACAATGTGAAGGGCTCCAACGTAAGGAGGGATTGATGTCACCACATCGAGGGTGGTTGGCGTGGGGGCGTTAGCATCTCAATTGAGATATAGGGCATGCTCATGTGAGATATAGTTTTTGTAAGGAAAGAGATTAATTGTGATGATGTAAAATAATAGAGTAAAAATGGTTCGAGAATGGTTGAAAAAAATTGCCCAAACAATACCAGCTGCTCTTAGAGGTTATATATAAATGAGCAAATGAGAGTTTGAAAGACGAGAATCGAAATTAACAGATCAAACAACATTCCTAATATATATTGTTGCAAATGGTTTGGATAATATCTCATTCATAGGATCAATTCGCCTCGAGATTGGTTTAAAGGCATGGATGTAGGTATCTAAGGCTAGTCGCAGTAAGGTTACAACAGATGATCAACTTTTTGGTTTTCATCGATCGGCTTACTGTGGCTAGTTGGTCACATGTAGGTCGAGTCTTTTTTATTTTTTTATTTTATTTTTTAATGATTTCAATCGTATATACGATCGACACAAACACACACATAAAAAAATCTCCCACTTTCCAATTAATTTTATTAAAGGTCGTCATTACTGTGGCAAAAAGTTATATGTAAATCACTGAAGAGAAAAAACTGATGTGGCATGTAAAATAAAAGTCGATCGCCTTTCTTACCATTGGCAGCATGGGCTCTAATTGGTCATGTCACACTTTAGGCAATATGAATTGCCCGGAATGAAATATTTTTTTATTCATTAATTTTTGCATTGGACTTAAGAAACTACTCCATCGAGTCAAATTAGTTTCACGTAATGACAACCCCGGGTTTCGGTCGTAAATTGTTTTCAATGCAAATTCCAAAGGGTAATTTTTTTTTTTTTTTTTATTTTACTATATATTTATCTATACTACATAAAAAAACTCGATGGTTAATGTGGAATTGTTGAATTATTGAATATTAAAAGTTAGTCAAAATGAGAGAAATATATAGTGTAATGAGGTGAGATCCTTGCAAAACATGTATCTTTTAAAGAACAAATAAGTCAATCTCAACCATTCATCCACCTTTCATCTAATGGCTGAAATGAAGCCAAAATTAACAAAGAAAGGGCAAAATTGGCATTTTAGTTCATTTTAATATAAAAACCCACTTTCCACATTTTTTTTAAAAACAACATATCTTGCAAACGGTAAATCTTCAAGCTACGAAAAACACACCATCGCGACGAGAATTAAATCATCTTTCTATAGATATGCACTTTTATATACTTTCGACGATTTTTTTTTTCAAAATTTCCCTCCAGAAAAATCCCACGGGATTCGTAAAAAATTCTCACGGGATTCGTAAAAAGACAAACTTTTTTTTTTCTTCAAAATCAGTCCAGAAAAATCCCACGGGATTCGTAAAAAAATCTCATGAGATTCGTAAAAAAATCCTATGGGATTCTTAAAAAAATCCCACGGGATTCGTAAAAAATCCCACGGGATTCGTAAAAAGACAAACTTTTTTTTTCAAAATTTCCGTCCAGAAAAATCCCACTGGATTCGTAAAACAATCCAACGGGATTCGTAAAAAATCTCACGTGATTCGTAAAAAATTCACTTGTGATTTGTATAAATCCCATGGGATTCTGTATAATCCCATGGGATTCTGTATAAATCCCATAGGATTCTGTATAAATAACTACTCCGTATATTTTATATATAATCTACTTTAATTACTTGTACATTGAAATATCGTGTCACTCTTTTAAATTTAAAGGTTATGTTATAGAAAGCCACTTATGGGTTAAAAAATTAAAACATTTAACACCTTATGTCTTTGTGGCTTTGTGCCATATCTGCTACACCACTTGGGGTCCACCACCAATTCCCTAACATAAAGACAACCCAAAAAATCTCCGTCCTCTTAATCAAAATGCAAAATTGCATAAAGATTACTTTTTTTTTAATCTTCCAATGCCTTACATACACCTCATGTAAATGGTTTATAAGGTGAATGAATTCTTTAGACATATAAGAAATCATGCATTTAACATGAGTTCAAACAGTTATGACAGTCCAAGAAACTATCTAGTTCAGGATTACATTCATTTGGTAACCGGGTTTTATTTGTAAAAGAACTATCTGTACCGTCCACGTCATCAACATCATCACAGATCATTAGCCGACGTCATCACTGATAACCGGCACTTGATCCGTTGAAACGACGTTCTCCGCCGCTGTTGATGCGACGACGGTTGAATCAACACCAGATCACCTCCTCATCTTATTTACCTATTCGCAACTGCAACGAAATGAGCCTGGATGTGACGTAGGCGAACACATATACATCCTACATGGACTAGTACTGGTATTCTGTTGTAACTGCTTTTTCTTCTTTCAAGGAGCGTGTATTTCGCGAGGATGATGAATATGATGGTGATGAAGATTTCTGATGAAATGGGGGAAACAATTATTGAGAGAGAAATGGGGGAAAGAGTTTGGTGAAAGTGAAAGAATGAGGATGAGTGTGTTGACTGTTGAGTGGGTGAGTAAATAAGAGTAGTTAATTTACAAAACTACCCTTCTATTTAATTTAAAATGATGGGATGGTATAATCTCTACCATCAGATGATACAAAAATGAAGGGCTAGGATGATCTAATTTGATCTTTAGCTAAATGTTGTTCTGTAAAGAACTTTCCTCATAGTGTAATTAATAGTCTTGTTAAAACACTTTATTATTTAAAAGTACAATCATTTATTCATATTGTACCACTAACTAAAAACATATCAACAAAATTAAATACAAACAATTAAAACACCTCATACTAAAACATATAATAAAATTTTCACAATATACAATTTAAAAAAGCTACAACATAATCCAGAATATAAAATAATTAAACACACTAATTAATGTTATTTTTAAAACACATAAAATAAGAAGTACATGTATTATACACATTATACAAATTAATAAAACACACAAAGTTTCATACAAGCTAACAAGTTGATGGTACATATAGTTTGGAAAATCAGACCGGACCAACGGGTTTAACCGGGAACCGCTGTCGCCACCGGTTCGGATAACCAATAAAACCGATACAAACTGGTAAATCAGGCCTCATCGAGATCTACTTCTCTGGTCAATCGTCACAGGGTATACTATATATAAAGGAAAAAACAAAAAGTGAAAAGTAAAAAGTTGAAACTAAAAATTGAAATGTTGAAAACATATATTTCAAAAGAAAACTATTAATACACATCGAAAACCGGGTTGACCTGGGACACTTCAAACCCGGCTGGTTGACCCTGTTTAATTTGACTCGTGCTTGACCCAACCCGTCAAGTTGACCCAGTTTAAATCGACCCGTTTTTCAACCGGAACGGTTCAACCAGTTTAACCACCCGAGTCGAACCGGGATTCAAAACATTATGTTTATTCCCGAAATCTTCAAACTTTTATTAGTTTTCGTTTATAACCCATAAACTTTTTTTTATCATTAAACGATCTGCCGCTATAAAATTCCGTTGTTATGCAGGGCCGTGGATTTGAGAAGCCCTGTGCGAGTGCTTAAAATTTGGCCTCTTAAAGGCGAAAAAATTTATATAGCATAAAAATAATCCATCAATATTAGGAAAATTGTTGCAAGTATAAAAAAACTTTCAAACAACTGTATTAAATGTTTATAATGTCACATATAATTACATTCAACATGATTTATTCCCTATATACTACTCCTTGGTAAGGTTGTTTTTGATATACATATAATTAACTTGTAATCGTTTTTAGTTGTTTTTAATGATTGAATATGTAACACAAATTTTCAAATCCTAGGAATGTTATGTAATACCTTATTAATCAAATTATACAATCAAATCCTAACATTAGCTTTGAAAACGAGCCTAAATTTTAAGTAAGTAAAAACTGAAATCAAAATAGCTGAGCAAATAGAAGTTTAAAATACAGAAGCACAAAAAGTAATTTCAAAAATAGGTAACTGATATTGATTATTATACGAGTTAATAGTCATTTTTTTTCAAGAATGTCAATGGGTACTCTCATGTTATGTAATTTGCTTCATGTGAAAAAGGAGCTGACCAGGCTTTTAAAATGGCCCACATAGCATAGCATTATATTGGACAAAAATTTGAGGCCTCTTATAGACTATGGGCATAGCTGCTTGCCTCTTCTGCACGCTTCATATCCCATGTTATGTGGGATTCGCCTAAGTATGGTAATATTCGGTCATACAATGATCAACACATTGATCTCCTCACAAAAGTTTTCATGTGCAAACCACACCAAATATACATTTTGTTGGTATCGTAAAGAAAAAGTTGAGGAAATGATTACATAAATATGCCTGTTAGGTTGCATACATGAGTTATAAATTCATAATCTCAATATAACATGAAAAAGAAACAACTCATTTATTTATCCGCTTATTTGATTGACTCACATCAAATGGTATTCAATTCCATTTCATAATGTGTTTGGTTGAAAAATTTAAAAAATTTGGAATCTGAATTTCATTCCTTACTGTGTTTGGTTGGCAAATATAACATGAAAAAGAAACAACTCATTTATTTATCCGCTTATTTGATTGACTCACATCAAATGGTATTCAATTCCATTTCATAATGTGTTTGGTTGAAAAATTTAAAAAATTTGGAATCTGAATTTCATTCCTTACTGTGTCTGGTTGGCAAATGGAATGGAATGAAATTCCTTCAAAATCCCATATATATGAAATTCAACATTCCATGGCAATATGAGAAGGATTGTTTACAATTCCATGGAATTCATATTATTATTATTATTATTATTATTATTATTATTATTATTATTATTATTATTATTATTATTATTATTATTATTATTTATTTATTTTATTTATTTATTTTATTTTTATTTTATATTTTAATTATTATTATTATTTTATTTTTATTATTTTTATTTATTTTATTATTATTATTATTATTATTATTATTATAAACGATCATTTAATTATTATTGTTATTATTATTTTTTTTATAAACAACCATGTTATTAAGATTTAAAAATTATTATTTATTTAAAATTGAATATAAATTATTATTTATTTAAAAAAAATTATTATTATTATATTATTATTTTTTTAAATTAAATATAATTTATTTATAGCTTACTTTTTTAATTTATACTTTAAAAAATACAATTGTATTTTATATAAAAAAAATTTTATTTAATATATTAGTTTATATAATATTATTTAAAAAATTATTATTATAATTTGATAAGTAATTTATTTATTAAATAATACTTAGTTTATTAATCTTAAACTAAAATTAAATTTTAAATATTTTAATGTAATTGTTTTTTCTCATTTCATTCTTCCAACCAAACATGCGTTAGTATTTGCAGATTTCAATTCCGTCAGATTTTAAATCCTAAGGATTTCAATTTCTAACATTCCATTCCTTCACATTCCAATTCCTTAAACAAATTTCAATTCCAAAACATTTCACTTGAACCAAACGACCGCGTTTGTCTCAAGTCGCGATTCTAAGGATTCTGTGGAATTGGAATCAATTCCATTTCATAACGTGTTTGGTTGAAAATTTTAAAAATTTGGAATCTGATTCCATTCGCATACTTGTGTTTGGTTGGCTAACGGAATGTAATGAAATTCCTTCAAAATCTCATATATATGGAATTCAACATTCCATGGCAATATGAGAAGGATTGTTTACAATTCCATGGAATTCATATTAACTTTATTATTGTCATATTATTATTATTATTATTATTATTATTATTATTATTATTATTATTATTATTATTATTATTATTATTATTATTATTATTATTATTATTATTATTATTATTATTATTATTATTATTTTATTTATTTATTTATTTATTTATTTTATTTTTATTTATTTATTTATTATTATTTTTTATTATTTTTTTGTTTTATTTTATTTTTATTTTATTTATTTATTTATTTATTATTATTATTATTATTATTATTATTATTATTTTTAAACGATCATTTAATTATTATTGTTATTATTATTAATTTTTATAAACAACCATGTTATTAAGTTTTAAAAATTATTATTTATTTAAAATTGAATATAAATTATTATTTATTTAAAAATTTTTATTATTATTATATTTAAAAATTATTATTATTTTAAAATTAAATATAATTTATTTATAGCTTACTTTTTTAATTTATACTTTAAAAAATACAAGTGTATTTTCTATAAAAAAAAATTATTTATTTAATATATTAGTTTATATAATATTATTTAAAAAAATTATTATTATAATTTGATAAGTAATTTATTTATTAAATACTAAAATTAAATTTTAAATATTTTAATATAATTGTTTTTTCTCATTTCATTCTTCCAACCAAACATGCGCTAGTATTTACAGATTTCAATTCCGCCAGATTTTAAATCCTAAGGATTTCAATTTCTAACATTTCATTCCTTCACATTCCAATTCCTTAAACAGATTCCAATTCCGTCAAAAACATTCTGCGAACCAAACGAGCCCTTATAGTAAACTCAAAGGAAAAAAAATAGCCTTTTAGTTTTACACACGCTTTGAAAACCGTCTTTGAGTTGCCTAAAAATGTCCATGCCATTTGCTTACGCTTACAAAAACAATCGTTGAGTTAAGTATAGTGACGGGTTGTGTAACGGAAAATTAAACACATCTCCCTTTAGTTTACTTGCATTGCAGAAACAATATCAAAAAAGTGCCAAAAATGTCCCTGCTATTATTCTCTTTTACAAATATAGTCCATGGGTTAAACTTAAACCCCGCAATAAAGCGCGAGTAAAACATTCTCGTTTAAAATGAAGTCTTCAACATTCGTCGGAGCTTCTAAGCTAATAATACTTGAAAAATTATGTATATTTTCTTAGGAAAAGAAGAAGAAGAAAAAAAAGGTATAGAAAAGAAGAAAATCAATAGTGAAAACTATTTAAAGGTGAAGATCTTTGATTTTAGAAAAACAAAACAGTAAAAAACATAAAGACCACAAAACACTACCAAGAAACTAACCCTTGTTACAAACCCTAAAACCCTAAACTCAACCATGGCGGCTACACTGTCATCAACAACTGGAATAGAAGCACTTCGCCATCTTAAATCCACCGAACCCTCATCTTACCTAACCCCCTCACCAGACCTATCAACCACAGCTCGTATCGCCTCACAACACTTATTTGCATCCCTCAAACCCTACACTCCCAAGTCTTCCCCCTTTGATCGTCTTCTAGTCAACTCTCACTTTGACGCTGAGCAAATCTGGCAGCAGATTGACCTTCAGTCCAACCCCTTGATGTCTTCCCTCAAACGTCACGTCACCACCTTTCTCCACAACCCACCTAAGCTAGTCATAAAAAACAATGATGAAAAGATAGAAAAAGAGGAAAAAGAGTTAGGGTATGAAGATGCTGATGTGGAAAGTGATGATGATGACGTGGAGGGGGAGAGTGATGACGTGGAGGGGGGGAGTGATGACGTGGAGGGGGAGAGTGATGAGGTGGAGAGGGGTGAATGGGGAGGTGGAGTGGAGGATAAGTCTTTGAAATCTATGATTGTCTATATGACTCCTGTGGAGTTCACTCCTTGATGATGCAATCTATGATTGTCTACATGTTGGTGGAGAAGACATATTCTCTTTCACAACCTACAATTGCAAAGATGTTGCAGAAGAAGCTTCAAGTGGATCGTTTCACTTAAATGGCCTATCAACTGCTTAAGAAGATGGAGAAATAGCTTGACAAGAAGTAAAGTGTTTGGAAGCATCCTCTTGGTGATGATTAAGCTTTGAATGAAGATACTTGATGATTTTGAAGAAGAATATCAAGTTTAGGGGAGGATTGTTGGGATTAAAAGACTTCTTGATGTTGTTTATGTTACTACTACTCATATTGGTATTTCTGTTGCTTTTACAAAGTTTGTGTTGCTGAAGAACTTCAAGGAAAATATGCTAAGTGGTTACAACTGTTGGTTACAAAGTTAATACTGCTAGTACAAAGTTAATGTTGTTCAGAGTTAAGACTACCAGTGTTCAAGGTTAAAAATGATGGTGCAAAGTTACAACTGTTAGTATAAGTTAGTAATGTTAGATATTTTTGTTAATACTGCTTATCAGATATATATTAGATAAGTATAGAAAAGATTTGATATACTTAGAAAAGTATTGTAAGCCGTGTAGGACTCCTTGGTGTATAAAAGGAGGTCCTAGGGCATAAGGTTAGATACATATTGACATCTTGATACACACAACCGATTAGCTTCAAGGTTTTGTAACCCTAATACTGTGAAGAGTATTCGTATTATTATCATTAATAATATTGAAGCTTGTTTGTTGAATTGTGTTCATTACTTTACTGTTTCATTAATAATTCTTTTTAATATTAAAGATTAGATTCCGCATAATCTTTAATACATTCATACATAGTTTCTACCATTAGTTGTGTTAGATTTATCTAATTTAACTAATCCTTATACAAGCTAAGGAAGAAGATATATTCCAACTGGGATCAACATATATACAGTTCTACTACTTGTGCTAATACATATGTACAACCCAACTCTTGCGCTAAACATGATAATTCCACATAACAGAGTTAATACTAAACCGTTACTCACCTTAATTGTCTAGGCACTCCTCAGACATACACTTGACTTCCATGATCACCTTAACATATAAAAATCAATCTACTGTCATTAAAACATGCTATTACATTCTTACACACAAGTTATATCATTTTTGCTAACTTTTATAGAAAAGCAAAATCTGAGAATTTTGGATAGTCTACTGTATATTACCGACTTGTCCCACTTAAACTTTGAATCATGACTTAAAACCAATGTCAATAGAAAGTAGTCTTAGAGGACTACAAATTTGGTTTTGACCTCATCACAATCCGATGAACAATTAATTTACTGCAACTTTTCGAACTTGGGGCTATCCCGTTTTTGTACTAGACTAAAATGCCAAAACTCGACATGAACCAATGTCTATCACTTGTATAATCAAAACTCAACTTGCTACATGTGTTTAGGCCCATTTATAGCAATATTCAAGCATTACTAACACATGAATAACATCTAAACTTACTAATAAGGCCTTATGTCAAACACTCCTTTAAAAGCTATAAACTAACATCATATTCTTCTTTGACATGAAATAGCTCTTAAACTCTATACACGAACTTCATCAGTAAAATAAATCATTTTCTAATCCACAAAAACTTGTTAACATGGTCTATGATAATAAAATATGTGTAACATTGTAAACATGACTAAATTCACTACTAGCATACAATCTAATCAAAAACCACAATTTCTACCATATGAACATATGATTAAAACTTGAATTTAATACTTAACTTTATTTGGGAGATGTTAAGAAGGGTTTTGGGGCTAGCATAACATTCTAAAAATCCCAAACTTAATCATCTTAAGATGATTTCTTCATTCTTAAGAAAATTATGCATTTTCCATCCATTTTTCTTTGGTAAACACCTAGTTCTACACGTGTAGTTATGAGGTAAATTATGTACTTTTAGGTTATTAAGCCTCAAGGGTATTTTTGTAATTTCAGTCTCTGACTTAAATTTGCACCGTTAGTCATTTCTGTTAAATTTGTTGCATCGTTAGTCATTTTCCGTTAACTTCTTGCGTTACAAGTTCTTATTTCTATTAGAAACTAGCGAAAGGACTTTTTTAATATGCTAAAAGCAATAAAATATATTTCTGACTACTCTGTAAAATTTGAGGTGTTACATGAAGGAGAAATAAATACACGAGTCTTAATGCGTGCACAAGTTAACAATGATAAAAATACAAATGGGTTTTTAGTCTATTAGTATATCTGAGATACTTATGTATTTAACTTAAAAATTGTAAGTTAATGATACTTTTTGTGTATATGTAAAGTAAATTAAGGTGGATCTTATTTTTCTTGTGCGACTTGTAGGTAAAAACTCACTTTCTACGCAACTGGTAGGTGAAATTAAAGTGAATCATTTTTTATTTTATTTTTTAGAATAAGACAAAATGATATCTAACAAAATATCAAATAGGCCTTAAAAAGCTAAACCAATTCATATTTACTTTTTTCATATAAAAAAAGACATACGTTATAATCCGTCAATAATTTAATAATCTAATGAGGTCTAACAATAGGCCGATCATAATGGGATAACCCCATCCGTCACATGTCAACCCATTGTGGCAAACCATCCTCACATGTGAGCAGAAAAACGGGATGAAGGGTGAGGCTCCTCACTACTTGAGCAATTTGTGGGCTTTCATGGTGTTTTTATTAACATTTGTATGATTTATGAGTGTGTGTTGGGTATTTGTAAGATATGTTTGTATAAAACGAGTATTTTAATGATGGTTAGATGAGTGGTGACCATTGTGTGTAAAAGATAATAAGTGTGATGATGTGCTGAATAATGATGTGCCGTCAATATGAAAAGTGAGTGTAAGGCCATTATGCTTAGTTTTATAGCAAATCCATTTAAAAATAATAATAATAATAAAATGACAATTTCATTTGCATTTGGTCGAAAAATAAGGGTCCGTTTGGTTTGTGGGGTTGGATGTAGTATTTGGGACTGATGGTAAAAAACGGTTGTTTGGTGCAAATAAGTGGACTCCAATATTAGGATACAATGCTTAATATCCGGCTTGTTGAATTCCCCACTAGCTTGGCTACTTTTCTCTCTCTTATTGTTTTTTGCTTTTTTCTTTTGTCTTCTAGCTAGAAAAGTTTTCATTTTCACGTGTGCATAAAAAAAAAAAATCTTTTTCAAATAATATATATTTAAATATTCTTTATCAATTAATTATATTATTTTCTCTCTCCTACATCAAATCCAAATCCAAATCCTAATCTACAACTTTACATTCAAATCCAAATCCTAATCTAAACCCATCTACAAACCAAACGGGCCCTAAAATGAAGAAAACATAAACCCAAACAACAACAAAAAAAAACATATCACAAGCTCACAACCTTAAAACCCTAAACCCTCTTTTACTCATCCCAACCATGGCGGCTCCACCCCCGTCAACCGGAATAGAAGCACTCCACCGTCTGAAATCCACCGAACCACCATCCTACCTAACCCCCTCACCCGACTTATCAACCACAGCTCGTATCGCCTCACAACATTTATTCACCTCACTCAAACCCTACACTCCAAAATCATCCCCCTTTGACCGTCTTCTAGTCGACTCTCACTTTGACGCTGAGCAAATCTGGCAGCAGATTGACCTTCAGTCCAACCCTTTGATCTCTTCCCTCAAACGCCACGTCACCACTTTTCTCCACAACCCACCTAAGCTAGTCACAAAAAACGATGAAAAGGAGTTAAAATTTGAAGATGCTGACGTGGCAGATGAAGTGGATAGTGAGAGTGATGACGTGGAGGACGAGGGTGATGACGTGGAGGGGGAGAGTGATGAGGTGGAGAGGGGTGAAGGGGGTGGTGAGGGTGGAGTGGAGGATAAGTTTTTTAATATAAGTGAGATGAAGAGGTTTATGGAGGACGATGAGGCGAGGGAGTATGGATTAAACGATGAGGAGGATGTTAAGAAGAAGATGTCAAGAAGAAGATGAGTGTAGGTGTTGGGAATGTGTTTGGTGATGAGGATGAGGAGGATGATGGGGAGGATGAAGAAGATGAGGTGAGGATATTAGTATTTGGTTTGGTTTATTGTTTGTGTTTTACGAGCCTTTTTTTGAGTGTTTTAGGTTTAAAATGTAATGCTTGTTTTGGCAATTTGAGTGTTTAGGTTTTGTTATACGCCCAAAAGTATGTTACCAAACGCTTTTTATAGAAGTGTTGGTGTAAAACTGTGTCTATTTTATAGAAGCGATTAGCTGCATCTGTTTATTCTATAAAAGTGTTTGGTAATATAGCTATAGCAGTGTTATAAAGTGTAAATTGATGTAAAAGCTAACGCTAAACAATCCTTGCCCAACGGGTTTTTAATTCTAAACGCTCCTAAAAGCTCCTTGCCAAACATACCCATAGTCTAAGTTTATTGTTTGATCTTGTTTATATGATTGGGAATGATTTGGTTCTAGCTTTTAACTAAAGTTATGGAATTGAAGTTTGCTAGTATAGCAGTTTATGGTTATTGCGTAAATTAGCTGATTTCTTTGGTTGATGGAATTTGTTTAGTTTAATATTATCAATTTGGTTGTTGCAGCTTGGAGTGTTTGGACTTGACGGGGACGAAGATGATTCGGAGGCGGAAGAGATTAGGTGAATTTCTATAATTTGTTAATTTCTTGTGATATTTTAGATGATATGATATTAGCTTGATAATCTGATGCTGTTTGAGACGTAAAGTTTGTTCTTTTATTACACATACACTGTGTTCTCTTGAGTTACAATTGAGGAGAAAGGAAATGGAAATGTAAGGATATTTTCTTAGAGTGTGTATGGATGATATATTTTCTTAGTTTTTAGTTTTTTTATTGATGATGTTGGGTATGAAAACTTTAGTTTTTTGCTTATACATTCCCGGTAGTTTATGGTAATTTGTGGGTGCTAAAAGCGTAGTTTTTTTGGGTAGATATGAGGACTTCTTTGAATCCAAAAAGAAGGGTGACCAAAATAAGAAACCTAAAGTGAACAAGGAAGTTGAGGATATAGAGATGAGCGAAGAAGAGGAAGAAGAAGAAGAAGAAGAAGAAGAAGAGAAAGAAGAAGAAAATGAGGATTCAGAAACAGGGGATGAGGACATGGAATCTGACGATGAGGTAGTGTTTACATGTTTGGAAGACGTATTAAGTTTTATGCTTTTAAAATGCGTATACTAACTTTTGATTACTATAAATTTTTACTTAATCTTGTTAGACGAAAAAAGGCAATCTTTCTACTCATGAAAAGCAGATGATGGAACAACGGGCCAAAATAGAGCAAGTGGAGAAAGAGAACTTAGAAGCAAAATCATGGACCATGCAGGGCGAGGTGCATAATCTTATTTATAAAATATTAAAGCTTTGTGACATGTATTAGTAATTATAGGCTATAGAAACTTACTTGTTTACATGGATTTATGGTGGCAGGTCACTGCAACGAAAAGACCTAAGAATAGTGCTTTAGAAGCTGATTTGGATTGGGAGCGAAATGCAAACCCACCACCAGTAATCACAGAAGAGTTTTCACTGTCTATTGAGGAACTTATCAAGAAACGGATAACTGAGGGCCAATTTGATGATGCGGAAAGGGCTTCTAGTTTACCTTCTAAAGCACCTAGGGAAATGAAGGAAATGGTAAAATATTATATTGTGATGTCTAATTGCTCTTCATTCATTTTTTTTTTTTTTTTTTTTAATATGTTTTCCTATAATTAATGTTGTAATGTTAATTTTGCAGGATGAGAATCAGAGTAAGAAAGGTCTTGGTGAAATATATGCGGTTAGTATCTTCTGCTTCTCAATATGGTGTTACAAACTGTATTATATGTGCATCAATAGTACTTTGTTAGCAGCGGATGGTCATTTTACTTCTTGTTACTGTGCAGGATGAGTATGCACAGAAGACTGGCCTGGTTTCACAAGCAGTGACTTTCTCAGATGAGCAAAAGAAGGAGGTAGTCATTGTTTCTCGTATTTCCCTCCTTGAATTTGAGCTCTATACCACAAATTTTTTACAGATAGCTCTTTATGTTGTTAGGCAAGTCTTCTTTTCAAGAAACTGTGCCTGAAGTTGGACGCTCTCTCGCATTTCCACTTCACTCCAAAACCTGTATGCATCAATATCTTTGTTTAAATCAGATTCTTTAATCGTTTAAGCTCTCCTTGTATTAATCCATAAACGAAATGACCTGACCAGATAATTGAGGACATGTCTATTCAAACAAACGTACCTGCCCTGGCGATGGAAGAGGTATTCACTTTTTATGCATCTTATCAACTTATAATCTGTGCGTGTTGGTACTGGATTTTGATGGTTTTGTTGGCCGCATATATGATCTTTATTTCTATGGATGTAGATTGCACCTCTGGCAGTGTCGGATGCAGCTATGCTGGCTCCTGAGGAAGTATTTTCTGGCAAAGGGGACTTCAAAGAAGAAGCAGAACTAACACAGGCAGATAGAAAGAGAAGGAGAGCTAGCAAGAAAAGGAAATTTAAAGGTATCCCTCAACATGAGTAACATGAATTGTGTGCTCATTTTTGTTGCCTGTTTGATTGATGTGACTAATTACTAACCGGGCAAATCAGGAATACCATGTCTTCAGTTTTGAAGTACTCCCCTTACGTATTTTGATTTACACATATCCGGAATTGTTAAATATCTTACATACCGGTAAGCTTAGGTTAATTCTAAAATATTCACAATGATGATCGTGGGCAAATAGGTGATCCGTAATCTTAGTTTGGTTTCCTTTTGAAGAAGGAACTAGTGCATTTTTCATGGGACCGAGGGTGATAATTTAATCAAGCTTGCTTATAGCATGTTATCAAAGGCATACTGAATCTCCTACACTTGATAGATATAAGTGATTGTCCTTTATTATGTTGATACTAGAAGTAGCACAATGGGTTGGTTGGGCAACCTGTCAACAATTTATTTTCCAGTTTTTGAACTTGCTTAGTAGGTTGTAAGCAATTAAGATCACACATTGGGCAACGTTTGACCTGTTTGACCCATGTAGCATGTTTATTTTAGCTATTTCTTTTTCATTTTACCCATTTGAGTGCTTAAGTATACAACATAACGTAACTCAACTGGCCCTTTGGTTAAACAAATAGTCTGCAACAATTAGTTTCACATTCCTCTTTTTATTTCATTTTTTTCCTTACTTTAAATCGTGTTTACAGCTGAATACGCGAACAAGATAGCAAAGAAGCCACGAGAAAGTGCAAAGACAGCCGATGATGGTGAGGATCATATCTCATTATAACCTGTCTTTGGTTATCATGCATATTTCTGTGGCCTCATTTTTTTTTCTAATTCTAATTCTAGGCAAGGAAGAATCATGACTTTCTGGCCCAAACTAGATGACATGGGACTGGTATCTTCAATGGTCTTTATTGTGCGTGTAAACTGGAAAAGCAAATGATGGCTGAACGTTCGGATTTCTGATTGCCATAAATCCTGGTTTAACCTTTCATCCAGTTAGAAAAGTTTTGTTCTTAATATTATAGAGGTGAAGAGGATGAGTGTATTATGTGGGTACAAATAATTTTATTTCTATCCCCCTAGTGTTAATTTATATTCAAATATAAATTGATAATTTTTCCAATCCAATCATTTGCCTTTAAGTTTTAGATTTTGGTCTTCCAATCTGATGCCTTTCACAAAATACCCTTTTTTTTTATCGCCACTATACTCTCATTTTAGCTTACTTTGCGAGTTTTTTTTTTTTTTTTTTTACCATCCAAAAAATTATTTACCAGCAGGTTTCTTTTTCTGGTCAATAAAATAAATATTGCACCATGTGACATATTAATTACTCGCACGATATCTAGCAACCAGGAGAGAAAAGTTGTATGTTGGCGAATCCAAAAAATATTAGCATTTGTGAAATGGGGCCGAATTTTAGGCATTTGTCATTTTCCCTAAAATATGCAGTAAGATGTTTCTATCACGAGTCTCTTCGTTTAATACTTCAACAAAGAATTAGAGGTCAAGGCATTTCTTGAGCTCTTTGGTTTCAAAAAGTTGAACTTACAAGTTTACCTGAACAAGTCACAAACAAGTTGAATAGATCAATAGATATTTGAATGTATGTTTCAGGTCATTTTACTTCTTCAATGCAAATCGATTATCATTCCAATATACTTCTTCAATGATTTCCTACAACGACGGAGCCATGATTTTCCTCAAGTTCTTATGTCACTTGCATTGCGTGTTTTAGACTAATTTTTGAAGGTTTACGATTTTGGACTTTTGGTTCACATAAAAACTTGTGAGGAAAACGCGGATCCACGTGGCCGATAGAAATATGTCACGCCATCAAGAATTTTCAAAAAATATTTTTTCTCTTCACTATTTGGTCATCAAAACATTTCTGAGAATAACGTGGATTCTAAATACTGGTATTTTCTAAGCCAATTTTGTAGCGTCACATAAATTCTTGTTTTCCTGGCAAGTTACTGTGCTAATCAAAAGTCCAAATTCTTCAACCTTGGGAAAATAGATTTAAAACACTTAAAGTTAAAACACCTTTATTTTAGTCCATTTTCTTAATTTTGTGTTTTTGTTTTTCCTTTCGCATCAGTTTCTTTCTTTTGACAAACCATTTTCTTGTTATTAAAAGAACAACTGTACCTTGCACCAACCCATGTACCTTTTCATTACTCGTGCAATAAATCACACAAAAACCTCATCTACTAGCTCGAATATGCTCTGTTAAGTACCCACTCGGATCACAATCCTTAGTTTCCCTTTTCTCCAAATCGCAACCACCCAATCCAATCTCTTCAAATCCAACGGCTGGGCTCACTCCAAAGGAACACATTTTACATATTTATTAGTAGTTATTACTCATCTACCAGGCCATCTACCACTTTAACACCTCATTCAAACACAGACTATCCCCCATCTTTATAACACACTCTCACCTCATTCAAAGTCTCGCAAACAATGTTTATGTTTTAGTTTTTAAACTCCATCGGTCTCATTATAAAATACAAATACATCTAGGCAATACCTCTTCTTCTTCATAGTTTCGGAGTGTTTGAATCAGTCTTCCAACTCATGAATTTTGGCCAACAAAGATGGGTGTGGCATGTACCATGGCGATTATGTTGCCATGCCTTCATTATTGAAATAGGTGTTCTTGGAATTTACACAAATATAGGTGGGTTGGCAGACTTTACTAGACCGATATGATGTTGTTCACGGCTGATTCCCCACAGCTAGCTATATTATGGTAATAACTGGTGATGCTGATTTCTACGAGTCACCAAGAGCATTACGTGGACTTGGTCATACAGTCATACTAACTCACCCAGAGAATAACACCTTCGAAGACTTGTTTGTTATTAGTGATTTTGCTATTTCGTGGGAAAGATTGTCTGATGGAACTTTGGTAGAGAACCCTTTCGTTGATGTAATTTGGGCAGATGAACCTGTAATTGGCAACTTGTTTACAATGGTGTTTTGGGATGTTTCTTCTTGTCCTTCTCCTAAGAGAATGTACAAGAAAGCAACAGATTGTATTGATAGAATACTCGAATCTCATCATAAAACAGCTTCAACAACAACGGTAAGGTATTATGCTTACTCGAATGATAGAACCATTGCTCAGCATCTCCCCAATGCGATCGAATACATCTTCACTTCACAATAAAAAAAACTAACAAAGTTGAAAACACAATGCATCATGAAGTTCGCTAATGAATACCCTGCACGAGCAAACATTGTGGTACTAACTCGTAATGAAGACATTGCAAGAGCAGTCCAGATACTCAAAATGCGCGGGTTACCGTAAACACGCCGGCCAATTGGCACCCCGCATAATAAATGCATGAATGAGAGTGGTTTTATGTTAATGATTATGGCAGCTTATATGGGCATAGCAGTAGCTGAGCTTTAAATGAGTATTTTAGATATATGACGGTTTTGGACAAAGATTATGGAAGATTTACAAAGATGTAAATTTGGTTTTTTTAGTTAATCTTTGTGAACGTCTCTTATGGTTGCAAACTTGTGGAGATATTAATTCTACATGTTAGTAAACTGAACCCCGTTAAAGATGTACAAAGTATATTTTTTGCTCAATGTTTTGTGTTATGCGTCATAACTACATTCACTTTGATGTAATAGAAGCATTTTATTTAAGAACTTAATCAGGATTTTACATGTATATGCAACATAGTGTACACCTAAGAACCTAGTTTTACATTACATCTATGCACTCTACTTAAGCATTAACACTGCTGCATTTGTATGTATCCCTCATTTGGGTCAACAAAAAATGAGCCTAATTAGTTGTTGCTCATCATATAGACACACTATTTGGAACACCTCTACATGTTGCTCCCAGCTCGGAACTTGGTGCAAGAAGTTTGTATGGTAAAACAAAACACTAGCACCACATCTTTTCTCAATCTCCTTTTCGATCCATTGAATCTCAGCTGAAAATGCATAAAAGCTTCTACAATCTCAGCATCACCAGACCAAGTATGGGTTTCTTGTCTTTCACCAATGTACTCTTCATCGGGTGGGTGAGTGGACAAGGTGTCCACCACAATCCACAGGCATGTACTTGGTTGATTGTAGTAAGCTTGGTAAAGCTGATAATAAGTACTTTTGTTGGTCATCATGGAAACTTAATTATTGGGGTAGTTCTGGATTTGGGAATAACTGGCTCATTAGTGGAGGACGGTTAGGTATGTAGCCACCATATGGTTTTTGACCAAAGTTTAGTGTTGTGTGGTGCGCTGATGCTAGCCAGTGATGATGGTTAGGATTGAAGTAAGGTCATCTGCACCGACCAAAGTCAGCCACCAGTCCTTGTGGTGAAGATCAGCATGGCCCACGTTGATAGACTCTGCATACCATTCTTGGAGCTCCCTGTTGTTGCATACTTGGGCTAAATCTGGGTAGTAATAGCTCACGTAAGTTTTAACCCAGTTTTGGATGGCTTCACATTTCATGAGCCCGTCAGATCCGTTGAAAACTGTATTTAATTTAGTGAAAACGTCTGCATTTAATTTTGAATAATGGGATGTATTGAATTTGAAGTCTTCCTTTTATAGTAAGTGTGTAGGCTTATTTTTTTAAGACTTACTTTTTAGGAATGACCTAAATGCATTATAATGTAGTTAAGATAAGATTAATACCGACATAGAATTCATCATTTAATATTAACATGATTTGATAATTGTTTACTAGCAATACAAGAGATATAAGAGAGAGCACCAAGTGTATAGTCATTATGTAATGGCAATCTTTTATATATATAGGTGAAATTGCATATATATCCCTGCAAAAGCTCAAAATTGCGTATATATCCAACTTAAACTTATAATTGCATATATATCATTTCAAAAGCTAAAAAATTGCATATATATCCAACTTAACTTGATAATTGCATATATATCATTTCAAAACCTTCGTAATTGCATATATATCCTTCTAAACCTCTAATATATCATATATATCAAAATAATTATTTAATATAACTTTAAACTCTAAATTAGGATAATTATAATTTTAAAATGGCAACAAACACATTTGTTGTAAGGGTACGATGTCCCGGGGTTCAAATGAATAACTAAAAACAATATATCAAGAAAATGTTTAACCTCACTAAAAAATTCACCTTATCTCATATCTAATACAACAACAACAACAACAAACCCAATCCCGCCAGGGCAGGGTATGGGGGAGGTAGAATGTAGACAGATCCTACCCCTACACCAGGGTAAACCCGAGTGTAGAGAGACTGCTTCCAACGAGACCTCCTCGACAGTGCATGTGTGCTAGTGCGAAAGGATAGATAAAGCATGCGACAAAAACAAAAGGCAAAAGCAAAGAAAAGAAAGCAAACAAAAGCAAGGCAGGGGCAAACCGGAAAAAGAACCACACACCAAAGACACCGAAAACAAAAAGCCAATAGCAAAGCGCAACATATAAGCAACCAAAAGTCCAGCACACCAAAAACAGAGACCAACAAAAGGGGGCAACACATAGCAAAGCAAAGAAGCACGGGGCCTAAGACTACGGCAAAGCAAAAGAGAGTCCACAAAACAAAACACGCAAGGAGGCAAAAGGGGACACCTAAAAGCCAAGCACCTAGTACCACTACCCGCAAAAACAGTCAAGCACCTATCACCCCTACCCGCAAAACCTAATTCTATCCCTCCACCCCTTCCTATCTGAGATCATGTCCTCGGTCAAATTAAGCTCCGTCATGTCAAGCTTAAGTCTATCCTCCCACCTGATATTGGGTCTGCCTCTTCTTCTCACGCCATCTACATCAAGCGCTTCGACCCTTCTAACTGGTGCTGCCGTGGCCTCCTCCGACATGTCCGAACCACCTCAACCTTCCTTCTCTCATTTTCGAAACAATATTCCCGACCTCGAGTTTAGCTCTGAAAACTCCGTTCGGGATCATGTCAAGCAAGGTTTTACCACAAGTTCATCTTAGCATCCTCGTTCACGCCACCTCTACCACAGTAGCATGTGCCTTTAATATGGACCAACATTCGAGCCGTACAAGATAGCCGGTCTAATCGCCACCTTATAGAATTTTCCCTTTAACTTTAATGGGATGTTCCTGCATGCAAAGGACTCTGCTGCCGCCTCTCCATCTCGCCCACCCCGCTCTAATCCGGTGGGTTACGTCCTCATCTATCCTCCCGATTTATGTATTACGATCCTGTATCTAAAGGACTCCTTGGGTGTCGATCGATCACCGATATGAATATCAATTTGTTCGTGATGACTGGCTCAATCCTCCCAAAGTCACATCTCGGTATTCGGTCTTCTCCCTGCCACCGAAGGCCATTGTCTTCAAGAGCCTCCCTCCGTTGTTCAAGTCGGTGTTTAACCCTTCCGCCGATCTCGCCACCAACACAATGTCATGGCAAAGATCATGTTCCACGGGATGCCCTCTTGTACCCCTCTAGTTAACTCATCTAGAATCAAGGCGAAGAGGTAGGGGCTAATGGCGGATCCTCGGTGTAGCCCATTTCCAGGGAAAACTCGAGGTCCCCATCTGGACCGTACACGAGTCTTGGCACCCTCGTACATATCTCTAATGACTCTCACGTATCTATTTGGGGTTCCTTTGTCGATAAGAGTTTTCCAAATCAACTCGCTACGCTATCATAAGCCTTTTCAAGATCAAGGAACGCCATATGCAAGTCCTTTTGTCTTTCTCTATATACTTCTCCATGAGACTTACGAGAAGGTGAATAGCCTCAATCGAGGACCTTCCTGGCATAAAACCAAATTGGTTCTCTGACACCCTCGTCTCCCTTCTCAACATTCTCTCAATAATTCTCTCCCAAAGCTTCATGGTGTGACTGAGAAGCTTAATGCCCCTACAATTGCTACACACTTGTACATCTCCCTTATTCTTGTAGATGGGGATGACTTCACCGAGTCTCCATTCTTCTGGCATCTTATCCCCGTAGAAGATCTTGTTGAAGAGGCACGTCAACCAATGTAACCCCCTATCTCCCAGACACCTCCAAGCTTCTATGGGGATTTGGTCCGGCCCTACTTATCTCATATCTAATACGAATACATGAAATAAACTATCAAATATATTATGGTTGTTATATAATATACATCACAGATAAAATATGTTTGCAATGAAAGCGTATATACTACTGCCAACAAGTTTATAAATAAAGAAAATATATATTTAAGAAATATTTTTTATATAATTATAATTGTTATTTATTCAAGATTTGAAAATTTAAATTAAATAGTTATTTGGATATATATATAACATATTTATGGTTTACGTAGGATATATATGTAATTCTAAGTTTAAATTAGATATATATGCAATTTTTAAGCCTTTGGAAGGATATATATGTAATTAAAAGTTTAAGCTGGATATATATATATGCAAGGATATAAATTTGAGCTTTACAGTACTCATTAAAATATACGACAATCGCTATATGTAAGGATATATATGCATCTATATGTTTGAGTATTATTTGTGTTCTTTTCTATAAATAATATGGTATATATTGACTAGAGGCACTTTATTTTGCATACTCAAAAATCCTTGCATACTAAGGGATAAATCCCCACCTTCCATCTATTTTGATCTAATGGTGATGATTAACCTAAGATTTAATATGTCTAAACCTAAGTCCATGTTTTTTTCTTGTCTTTTTATCTTTATTTTATCATTATTTGTCATTGTTTTAATCATTTTTTTAATTTCCGTTTTTTCCTTTTTTTTGGTAATTTTCATACGCTTTTGTTCGTTTTTTCCGCTTTTATATCGTTTTCGTGGATTTCATACGTTTTTCTTACATTTTCGTCCCGTTTTCATACGTTTCGCCCTTTTTCTTACATTTTTTACTGTTTCTTACTTTTCGTCCGTTTTCATACGTTTTCGTCCGTTTTCATACGTTTTCGTCTGTTTTTCTTACTTTTCGTCCGTTTTCATACGCGTCCGCTTTTCTTACGTTTTTCGTCGTTTCGTCCGTCTTGTTACATTTTCGTGTTTTCTTACGTTTTCCCCGCTTTTTTATGTTTTTACTGTTTCATACTTTTTCGTCCGCTCACATACGTTTTCATCCGTTTTCTTACGTTTTCATCCGCTTTCATATCGCTGTCCTTTCTTACATTTTCGCCGTTTCATACGTTTTGTCTGTTTCTCACGCTGCTCTTTTCTTTTACGTTTTCATATGTATATTTTCTTACGCTCGCTTTTCTTACGTTTTGTCCGCTTTCATACGTTTCGCCCTTTTTCTTACGTTTTGTCCGTTTCATACGTTTTCTTACGCTACCGCTGTTTTCTTACGTTTTCTGCTCGCTTTCCTATGTTTTCGTTCGTTTACTTTACGTTTTCATATGTTTTTGTCCGTTTTCTTACGTTTTGTCCGTTTTCATACCATTTTTGTCTGCTTCTTACGCTTTCATCCGCTTTAATACGTTTTTACCGCGTTTTCTTACGTTATTGTTCTGCTTTTCTAACGTTTTCAACGGTTTTCATAGGTTTATATACACTTTCGTCCGTTTTTTACGTTTTCATCCATTTTAGACGCTTCGTCGTTTTCCG
This sequence comes from Chrysanthemum makinoi, assembly GCA_910596185.1. NCBI lineage: Eukaryota > Viridiplantae > Streptophyta > Magnoliopsida > Asterales > Asteraceae > Chrysanthemum > Chrysanthemum makinoi. The sequence continues at coordinate 283,720,038 of OU343220.1, read as the reverse complement.
CGTTTTAAATTCGGTTTTCATACGCTTCGTCCATTTTCATGCGTTTTTATATGTTTTCGTCCGTTTTCAGACCATTTTTTCCGTTTTCATGCATACACGCTTTTCATTCGTTTTTATACGTTTTGTCCGCTTTCATATGTTTTCATCCGTTTTTTGCAGTTTTGTTTTATACGTTTTTGTCTATTTTCCTACGTTTTTATGCTTATTATTAAACTTTATTATATTATATGTCTAATATCAATTGTGATATTTTATTAAAAAAGTTAATGTCTAATATCACTTGTGATATTTCATAAACAAACAAGTATGTTTTTTAACCTTTAATATCACCCGAGATATTTCATTGCTCTGTATATTTTTATATATTATCACCTATGTGTTTTCTAATATTTTTATAATTTTTAGTTACAAGATAGATTTTGTGCCTTTCATCGCAATTGACAAGCACATATTTTTTTAATGCAACCAATGTTATCTATCATTTGTAATATTACACTCTTAGTATAAATAAAAGGGTTAAAGTCTCTTTAGGTGAATTCTTATTTTATTAAAAAAAAAATGCTAATTTAATGCAACACTTGTTGATTTTGAGAATATTTCAAGTCTTTATTTTCATAGCTTGCTTCGTTTTTATTCATTTTAATATTTTTAAGTGACACTTATTTATCTCTTGTGATATAACATCAGAAGAAAGATGAAGAGTATTATACTCTTCATCATGTACAAGTTATTAGTTGTGATACTCAACTAAGAATGTGAAATATTAAATTCATAGCAAATGTGATAAGAATTTTGTATTTTACCAAGTATATATGAGAGAAATGATAATAAACATCACTTATTATATTCTTGTGATTATTCTCGTTCATTTTTCTTATTTGTGTTTTAGAAAATATTTAGGAAGATTTTTGTATTTTATGATAATATGAAATATTAGAAAAGGTGTTTAACTGAAAACAAGAGATGTTATTAAACTTTTGTTAGACTTGTGGTGAATTTTTCTATTTAATGGATACACTGTGCATGTTTCGATAGGTTTTATAGCGGGATTTAAAAATATATATGGTTGAATCAGCAAACTACAGAAGCTATGGTTGAAGAAAGCACACATCTTTATAGACAAACCGAGTAGGCTCAAACACATGTAATATCACACATGATATCACAGGTGATATCACATGATATCACATGATATCACAGGTGATATCACATGATATCACAGGTGATATCACAAGCGATATAAACTATGATATCACACATGCTATTATCGGTAATATCACACATGATATCACGGTGATATCACCGTGTTATCACGTGTGATATCACAAGTGAGGGGATATCACCTGTGATATCACAGGTTGATCTGTGCAAAACCGTCAAGTTTTCTCACGCAAGCTGACCACTTGTGAATGGCCAACTGTAAGAAACTTAAAACAGCTTAAGCACAGATGCAATGAAGATCTGGAGAATATAATGAATTCCCGGGTCGTTAAGTCCCACGGAGACTCAATGGTGTGTCAAAACTAATTCAGATGATAGAATATCACTAAGGATAGTGATCGGAAAGGATTTGGATGGATAATTACACTCATGAAAAAGTTAATAAATTACAATGACTAAAATGCAAATTAAGAAAATTAAAAGATAAAATATATTAAATAAACGCTATCACTATATTTAAAGTGATGAACATTTAAAACTTAAAACGTGACGCTTAAATAAAAATCTATGTAACGTATGAAATAAAACGTGAGAATAAAGAAAGAAAATACCTACGGATATGAAAAATACATTTTTACAATCCTAATTATACTAGAAAATTATTAGAAAAATAAAATTATTTTTAAAACTATTTATCTAATTATTATTAAATAAAAACTATTTTTACTTATTTAATAATAGACTAAAATACAAGAAAATATGAAATAAAGCTAGAAAAATGAAATTATGACTTTGAAAAATCTAAAATATTATAAAACTAATTTTAAAACTGAAAATATATTTTTTGGACTTTTTATATATTTATTACTAATTTAAAACTATTTAAAACTAATTAAAATGCTAGAAATTACTATTTAAACTAAGAAAATTATGGAAAAATATTTTTTTGGATTTTTATATTTATCTTAACTTAAGAAAAATGAAAGATTATTTTTTTGAAACTTTTCTTAATTTTTTGTATTAAATGCTATTTAAAAATTCTTAAAAACTAATTTAAATTAAGAAAAATAGCAAACAAGCTTGGAAAAATATGAAAAATTCAAGATAAGCTTAAAATAATGTACTGAATCAAGGAAAAATATAAAAACAAGTGCTTGTGTGCATGAAATTGAGGCTGCAGTGGAGTGTGCTTATTATTAAGCACTTTGAAATAAGCAAATGAGAACAAAAAGCCACCAACTGATTCCACAAGCTAAAATAAGCTACAAGTACCTAAAAGTGACTAAAAACAACAAGCCTATACCTCTGATTAGCCAACTGCAAAGATTTGATGAAATTGAGCTTAAGACTAAAAGCTTCTGGTGCTCACTTTGGATAAGAAAATAAGCACATGAATAAGCTGGAAACTAAAAAGAAAATGCTAGAACTTGAAGAGGACCTGGCTAGGAATGTCTAAACCAAAATACAGACCATGATAAGCCAAGATGAGCCCTGTCGCGGACCTTGAAGATCCTCTTGGGCACTTCGGTGTTAATCGAAGTCGGGCACATATGACCATGTTGACAAGCCTTTTTGGGGCTTAAGAAAAATTCACAAAATTATACAAAAATAGACATAAGAAAATAGACCAGCATGAGATTTTAAAACATCAAGTTTCATTGAAATTGGCTTAAAGATGAAGCCAAGAAAAATCAACTTAGATTGGCTAAAACTGAGTTTTCAGTTTTTTTGACTTTTTGAAAGATTTGAAGGGTTTGACTTCTATGAACTTTGCAATTGATTTGTGGACTGATGATGATATATTATGATGAAATAAAGTTATATTAAGCTATTCTATTAACATTTGAACAGAAAACAAGCTTTTGCTTGTTCAAATCCACAACAGCTAACAGTTTAAGACAGATAGGATGAAATTTTGACTTTGGAGCTTTGCAGGCACAAGTTAAAGACTATAATAAGCATAAAACAGATACACAAGCATGAGACAACAGATACCAAGCCTTTGATAAACCTATAGCATGTTTAAGTACCAAATCCAAACACCCTTTAAGATCTTGTTTTGCCATTTTAAAAGATACAATCACTGAACTAGATAAAGCTACTAATCACACTAAGTTTAAATTACTTAATTACAACTAATTAAACACATAAAAACCAATTGTGACCACAGATACAAGTACCAACAGAAACTGCAAAATGACTTAGCAAGCTGCATCAACCCAAATATCATCACCATTTCCAATTTTAGCCCAGTTTGACTTTTGTTGATCATGTAACCAAGTTATTTGAAACTGAATTGTGAGCTTACCCAGAGCTATAATAAGCTTGAATAAGCTTATTTGAGATGAAAATTGAACTTTTGAAAGCTTGCAAATGAGAATTTGAAACTGAATAGTGCAACAGTACACATGAAAACATGAACTTATATAAAACCTTGTTATTGATGCTTAAAAGTAAATTACAAAGATAAAGTGACTTGAGTTTCATACAATAAAGCTTAAAATTACATTTTAAAACACTTAATTAAGATAACTTAAAAAAAACGACATTCAAAGAAAAAATAAAAACTAACTAATGCCTTTTCTCTTCTCCTCTTTCTTCTCTTTATATGCCAATCATCTCCCCCACTTGTTCTGAACTTTTCCCACTTTCTTTTGAGGCCATTGGATTACTTGGAACACTCTTGGCCGTTTGATTGCATTTTGGCGCCAAAGGTGTTTTGACCTGTTGGGGTTGAGTGAAGGGTTAGAAGAAGCATTAAATGTGTTTTGGAGGGATGTTGAGGTGGAGGGAACAAGGAGGGGGAAAATGAGAGCTGGGGGAATGGGTTGTCTGCGGGTTGCGAGATGGAGTGTGAGGGAGGAGAAGAAAAAGCGCCAAGGGGGGTTTATTTGACTTGGGGTTGATCGGGTTTAATATCAAAGGGGGGGGGTCCAAAATTGTCATGGCAGGGGTCAATTGGATAGGCAGGGGGTCACTTGGGGTTTTGACAAGGCCAAAAGGGGTGAAGGGTTTTAATTATCAAGGACCTCTTTTGTAATTTCTGAAATTCAAGGGACCAAAACTGCCATTTTCACAAAGTTGTTCCAGGGGACCATAAGTGACAAGTTTCAATAATGCAAGGACCAAACTTGACATTTTCAATTTTCCAAGGGCCATTTTTGCCAAATTTTAAACTTGAAGGACCAATTTTGTAATTTCTCAAAAATTTTGATATTTTTCACCAAAGGACTAATTTTTGACAATTTATGATTTTAAAAGGACCTTTGGTGATTTTACTTTTGAAATAAGGGCACAGGGACTATTTCTGACAACTTTTGAAACTTGGGGGACCGAAACTGCCAATTATGCAAACTTAGCTCATTTTTCATCCGATTTTAAACATTTTGCATCTAAAACATATAAAATGCAATTTTGAGATATTTTCAGTATTTTGATGCATTTCTGAGTTTTTTTAAATGTTTTGCGTTCAGATTAATAAAAATGATGAGTATTTACACACTCATCAATCCCCCACACTAAACTATTGCTAGTCCCTAGCAATCTTTTGAAAAAACTTAATGGATTTGAATCTCTTTACCAAAAGCCATTACTTCTCGAGTAGCCAAATGTTTCAGTTCAAGTAAGAACCATGGTACACCGATAACCATGTGATTTTGAGCAAACCACCGGCTTCCAACGGATTTGATTTGTCTTTACCCGAAGCCGTTTGCTCTGGACTAGCCAACTCTTAGATAAATTATCAATATTATCTTTGGTGAGCTGATTACCAATTATGGTTTTCCACTGCCTTTACCTCAAGCCATAAACTTGCGGGCTAGCCAACTCTTCACTTTTTAGGATATGGTGAGTTGAATACCATACAATTTTGGGCAAATTGCAAGCCGCAACGGATTTGAGATATCTTTACCAAGAGCCGTTTGCTCCTGGATTAGCCAATCCTTTTGTTTTTAGACAAAGGCGGATTGATAACCAAATGAGTAAGTGTAAAACACTTACTCCAAAAAAAAATTTTTTTTTGGCCAAAAACGGGAATTAGGCGCATAATTATATAATAAAATTCGTGAGAATCCCCACACTTAGAAATGAATATTGCCCTCAATATTCAAAGTACCGGCGGTTATGCCGAAACATAGAACGTAAAAGGGAAATACTACGGCCATTTTTTTTTTTTTTTTTTTATTTTAGAAACTTATATATATACACAACATGTGGGGCAACTCCCCCACACTAGGGTGGTAGAAAATAGAAAGAAGTCAGAAATATGGGTGAAAACCCATATGGCATGCTACTGTTTTTGATTACCGAGTCGCTAGCTTGACTCGACCCCGAATTAATTTGTTCATGGGGAAGTAAGTGGAGGAAACAATCTCCATCGGACTTTCATTCAAGATGTTTGGACAAACATTTGAAGCACGCGAAAGTTCCACACCGACGAGATATACATAGAACCGGCTCAAAAATAATAAATGAAAATGCCGGGGTCAAAGATAGTGTCTTCATTCCCGAAGGAATTAAGACATGGAGAAGTCACACCGTATGTGACGAAAGGAAGAAAGGTTCGGATGATGTACGTTTCAAGCTCAAACAACTCATTAAAATTTTCATCCATGTGCATTTTTCTTCCAACGAGCATCCTTGAATTAAAATTTTTGTCTTCGCCAGATGGCTCAACGGGATACTCGAAAGACATCTCATCGGTGAGGATAGAATCGTCATCACATGATGGAAGAGATAAGTTAGAATACAGAGGTGGGACAAGTGGTGTGCTCTGAGAGCTAGCAATTTCCACCACTTCCGTGATGGTCTCTGTATCGGAATGAGACATTTCATCGAAAAGAGGATTTACTTTCCCAAAAGTGTAGTCATTATTAAATTCAAAAAGAGGATTTGAGAAAATCCCGGAAGTAACCTCAGAAATGTCAAGAGAATCACAAAAAGGCAAATCACAATCACTATCGGATATATCCTCAGACTCACTTGGGATTGGGACAAGATCCTCAGCACTTGATGATTCCGCTTTCGAAATAGTGTTGAGATGATCATCCTCCATTATGAGAGAGTCTTTGGAAGCAATAATAGGTAAGATAGGTGTGATAGCAATAGACTGAGGGAGTTGAGAAATGATATTTTTCAAAAGAATAACACACTCCTCGTCTTCCTCATAATATTCCCTCATTTGAATAGTATCCTCATCATCATCGTCATCATATCGGATTCTTATATTCATCTGCTGAAGCTTACATACCATTCTTTTCATTTGTAGTTGCTTTCTAATGCGTATTTCTTCAGAACTTTGTGGAAGATTACACTCCTCGTAATCATTGAAATGTTGTGAAGGCTCGGAAGTCTGATTACTAGGATTAGCCGTTCGTTCTTCAACTAGTAATTCTCCAATAGTTTTATCATGATGATATTGATGAATGATGGAATATCGTGGGATTGGAAATTGTCAAAACCGGGAGAATTGGAATTGTGAAAATTTTGATTCATCGGTTGACATTCAAAAGTCGCATGAGGACCCCCGCAATTCTCACAACTGAGATAATTGGGAAAATAACTTTCACCAAAGTTCTGATTGTAACATGGTTCGGCTCATAGACAAGCGGGACCCGTGGTGGACAATCAAAACCGTAATGAGAATCATTCCCACAAAACTCGCATGAGTAGGATTCGTATTGGGGCTGTGGAGGTAGGTAGGAAAAATCGGGTGTTTCATTATTTGAAATGGGATCGGGATTACCGACAAACTTGTCTCCGAAACTCACATTGGTACATCGCCGACAATTTCCACCGTTAAATGGACCTCCACACCGGGAACATGTCGAAAACCATGACATAAAGAATTAAACGGTTAAGAGGGATAAGAGATGAAGAATTAAACGGTTATAGAGGATAAGGAATGGAGAATTAAATAGATTAGAGGATAAAGGATGGATATTTTTGGATTTTTGAAAAACATGCTATAAAAACAAAGAATGAAAATATTTTTGATGTTGTTAACACTTTAGGAAAAGTGTTAATGAACTTTTGATTTTCTGATAACTTTACAAAAAACTTTTTACAAAAGATGGTATATGTGCAAGAATGGGTCGAAAAGGTTTAACACGCTAAAGCCTCCCCGCAAGCGGCGCAAAATTTGATCTCAGGTAAAACCGTCAAGTTTTCTCACGCAAGCTGACCACTTGTGAATGGCCAACTGTAAGAAACTTAAAACAGCTTAAGCACAGATGCAATGAAGATCTGGAGAATATAATGAATTCCCGGGTCGTTAAGTCCCACGGAGACTCAATGGTGTGTCAAAACTAATTCAGATGATAGAATATCACTAAGGATAGTGATCGGAAAGGATTTGGATGGATAATTACACTACTGAAAAAGTTAATAAATTACAGCGACTAAAATGCAAATTAAGAAAATTAAAAAGTTAAAATATATTAAATAAACGCTAGCACTATATTTAAAATGATGAACGTTTAAAACTTAAAACGTACGTTTAAATAAAAATCTATGTAACGCATCTAAATAAAACGCGTGAGAATAAAGAAAGAAAATACCTACGGATATGAAAAATACATTTTTACAATCCTAATTATACTAGAAAATTATTAGAAAAATAAAATTATTTTTAAAACTATTTATCTAATTATTATTAAATAAAAACTATTTTTACTTATTTAATAATAGACTAAAATACAAGAAAATATGAAATAAAGCTAGAAAAATGAAATTATGACTTGGAAAAATCTAAAATATTATAAAACTAATTTTAAAACTGAAAATATATTTTTTTGGACTTTTTATATATTTATTACTAATTTAAAACTATTTAAAACTAATTAAAATGCTAGAAATTACTATTTAAACTAAGAAAATTATGGAAAAATATTTTTTTGGCTTTTTATATTTATATTAACTTAAGAAAAATGAAAGCTTATTTTTTTGAAACTTTTCTTAATTTTTTGTATTAAATGCTATTTAAAAATTCTTAAAAACTAATTTAAATTAAGAAAAATAGCAAACAAGCTTGGAAAAATATGAAAAATTCAAGATAAGCTTAAAATAATGTACTGAATCAAGGAAAAATATAAAAACAAGTGCTTGTGTGCATGAAATTGAGGCTGCAGTGGAATGTGCTTATTATTAAGCACTTTGAAATAAGCAAATGAGAACAAAAAGCCACCAACTGATTCCACAAGCTAAAATAAGCTACAAGTACCTAAAAGTGACTAAAAACAACAAGCCTATACCTCTGATTAGCCAACTGCAAAGATTTGATGAAATTGAGCTTAAGACTAAAAGCAGTTTCAGGTGCTCACTTTGGATAAGAAAATAAGCACATGAATAAGCTGGAAACTAAAAAGAAAATGCTAGAACTTGAAGAGGACCTGGCTAGGAATGTCTAAACCAAAATACAGACCATTATAAGCCAAGATGAGCCACTGCTGGACCTTGCAAGATCCTCGCTGTGCGGGTGCTAGAAATCGAGTCAGCTGTTACACAGGTACATATGACCATGTTGACAAGCCTTTTTGGGGCTTAAGAAAAATTCACAAAATTATACAAAAATAGACATAAGAAAATAGACCAGCATGAGATTTTAAAACATCAAGTTTCATTGAAATTGGCTTAAAGATGAAGCCAAGAAAAATCAACTTAGATTGGCTAAAACGAGTTTTCGCTTTTTGACTTTTTGAAAGATTTGAAGGGTTTGACTTCTATGAACTTTGCAATTGATTTGTGGACTGATGATGATATATTATGATGAAATAAAGTTATATTAAGCTATTCTATTAACATTTGAACAGAAAACAAGCTTTTGCTTGTTCAAATCCTACAAAGTTTACTAGTTTAAGACAGATAGGATGAAATTTTGACTTTGGAGCTTTGCAGGCACAAGTTAAAGACTATAATAAGCATAAAACAGATACACAAGCATGAGACAACAGATACCAAGCACTGCATAAACCTATAGCACAGTTTAAGTACCAAATCCAAACACCCTTTAAGATACTGTTTTGCCATTTTAAAAGATACAATCACTGAACTAGATAAAGCTACTAATCACACTAAGTTTAAATTACTTAATTACAACTAATTAAACACATAAAAACCAATTGTGACCACAGATACAAGTACCAACAGAAACTGCAAAATGACTTGAAATTTGGAAATGAGAAAATTACTCACATGTGTTCAGCTGGTGTTGCAGGCTAAACCAAACCAAATATACTCTAACCTAGTCTAATCCAATCCCAAAGCAAGCTGCATCAACCCAAATATCATCACCATTTCCAATTTTAGCCCAGTTTGACTTTTGTTGATCATGTAACCAAGTTATTTGAAACTGAATTGTGAGCTTACCCAGAGCTATAATAAGCTTGAATAAGCTTATTTGAGATGAAAATTGAACTTTTGAAAGCTTGCAAATGAGAATTTGAAACTGAATAGTGCAACAGTACACATGAAAACATGAACTTATATAAAACCTTGTTATTGATGCTTAAAAGTAAATTACAAAGATAAAGTGACTTGAGTTTCATACAATAAAGCTTAAAATTACATTTTAAAACACTTAATTAAGATAACTTAAAAAAACGACATTCAAAGAAAAAATAAAAACTAACTAATAATCTTTCTCTTCTCCTCTTTCTTCTCTTTATATGCCAATCATCTCCCCAATTGTTCGAACTTTTCCCACTTTCTTTTGAGGCCATTGGATTACTTGGAACACTCTTGGCCGTTTGATTGCATTTTGGCGCCAAAGGTGTTTTGACCTGTTGGGGTTGAGTGAAGGGTTAGAAGAAGCATTAAATGTGTTTTGGAGGGATGTTGAGGTGGAGGGAACAAGGAGGGGGAAAATGAGAGCTGGGGGAATGGGTTGTGTCTGGGTTGCAGAGATGGAGTGTGAGGGAGGGAGAAGAAAACGCGCCAGGGGTGTTTATTTGACTTGGGGTTGATCGGTTTAATATCAAAGGGGGTCCAAAATTGTCATGGCAGGGTCAATTGGATAGGCAGGTCACTGGGGTTTTGACAAGGCCAAAAGGGGTGAAGGGTTTTAATTATCAAGGACCTCTTTTGTAATTTCTGAAATTCAAGGGACCAAACGCCATTTTCACAAAGTTGTTCCAGGGACCATAAGTGACAAGTTTCAATAATGCAAGGACCAAACTTGACATTTTCAATTTTCCAAGGACCATTTTTGCCAAATTTTAAACTTGAAGGACCAATTTTGTAATTTCTCAAAAATTTTGATATTTTTCACCAAAGGACTAATTTTTGACAATTTATGATTTTAAAAGGACCTTTGGTGATTTTACTTTTGAAATAAGGGCACAGGGACTATTTCTGACAACTTTTGAAACTTGGGGGACCGAAACTGCCAATTATGCAAACTTAGCTCATTTTTCATTTGATTTTAAACATTTTGCATCTAAAACATATAAAATGCAATTTTGAGATATTTTCAGTATTTTGATGCATTTCTGAGCATTTTTAAATGTTTTGCAGTTCAGATTTAACCAAAAATGATGAGTATTTACACACTCATCACAGGTGTTTGAGCTTCCTCAGTTTTTTTATAAAGATGTGTGCTATCTTCAACCATAGCTTATTTAGTTTGTTGATTCAACCATAGATATTTTCAAATCCGCTATAAAACCAATTGAAACATGCACAATGTATCTATTAAATAGAAAAATCCAACACAAGTCTAACAAAAGTATCATAACATCTCTTGTTTTCAGTTGAACAACTTTTCTAATATTTCATAATATCATAAAACACAAAAATCTTCCTAAATATTTTCAAAAACACAACAATCACATTCTTAGTTGAGTATCACAACTGATAAGACATACATGATGACGAATGTAATACTTTTCATCTTCTTTACAATGTTATATCACAAGAGATAAATAAGTGTCACTTACAAATACCAAAATGAAAACGTCAGAAACGGACAAAAACATATAAAATCGAATGAAAAGCGTATAAAACGTATGAAAACGGACAAAACGTCGAAAGCGGACAAAAATGTATAAAAGCGGATGAAAACGGACGAAACGTATAAAACGCTTAACGTCTAAAAACATACGAAAACGTCTAACAATGGACGAAACGAAAATGTAAAAAAAACGGATGTCAACGTATGAAAACGTCTGAAATACAGACGAAAACGTCTAAAAACGGACGAAAATACATGAAAAGCTAATAAAACAGACAAAAACGTATGAAAATTGATGAAAATGGCAGAAAACCTAAGAAAACGGACGAAAACGTAAGAGAACAGCCGAAAACATGTGAAAGCGTAAAAACACGTATGAAAACGTATGAAAAATGGACGAAAATGAAAGAAGACGGATGAAAACGTATGAAAACGAATAAAAACGTAAGAAAACGGACGAAACCGTAAGAAAACAGACGAAAATGTATGAAAACGGATGTAAACAAAGCAAAAACGTAAGAAAACAGAAAACGTATGAAAACGGACGAAAACGTGATAAAAACGGACGAAAACGAAACGAAGAAAATGTCTAAAATGGGACGAAAAACGAAAACGGAGCGTAAAACGTATGAAAACGGACAAAAACGTATGAAAACAGAGGATCAAAAGCGTATATCGCGTCGCGAAAACGCATCGAGCACGCAGCGTCGAAAACGGATGTAAACGTGCAAGCGATGAAAGCAGGGCGAAAACGTCGAAATTAGACGTAAAAAAAAAATGAAATTTTAAAAACGTATAAAACGGACGCAAAACGTATTATGAATACAGATGAAAAGCGTATGAAAGCGAAAAAAAAACTTAAAATAAAAAAATTGAATTTAAAATTAAAAAGAATAATAAAAAAACGTGAACAAAAAAAATAATAAAAAATAATGAATTTCAAATAAAAAGTGAATTAAAAAAAGACTTGTATTTAAAAAACGGAATTAAAAAAAAGTAAAAAAAAAAAAAGTTAATAATTAAGAAAGACAAAAAGACAAAGAAAAAGGAGAAAAAAAAACATGGACTTAGGTTTCCATATTAAATCTTAGGTTTATCCTCACCATTAGATCAAACTAGATGGATGGTATGAATGTCATGGTACAAAATAAGAGTAAGCATTTGAAAATTCCTCATATTGACTATAGCGATTGTCGTATATTCGAAGTTAAGGAGAGTAAGTAGCACCAGGGGTAGATGATAAGATATTGTTTTAGGAGCTATTGTTTGTAAATGCGTAATTTTGAGTAACATAATTGCCCCTTATAGTTAAGGTTAGCAAAATAATGAGTGTAGAGAAACTACCATACAACCACTATAGAAAGTCATGTGGCAGATTAATTATAGTATTGAAATACATATGCTACATTTGGTCCTTCGGAGGTGTTTCTATATATTTGTATCATTTGACTGACTGAGGTAACTTCTAAAACTACTCAAGTATTCGGTTGTAAACCAAGCACAAAGTTTCAAAAGGTAACATTTTGTTTTATTATGTACAAAACTAGGTGTTATAATTGTTTGTTGTGTTTAAAAAGTGTGCATATATGTTTCAATGTTTATATAAAATTATTGGATGAGTGCATATATGTTTTATGGTTAGTATAAAATCAATGAAAATGATGTGCATATGTATTTTAGGGTTGATATAAAATCAAGGAAAGAGGTGCGCATATATGTTTTAGGTTGTGCATACGTTTTATTTTACTTTTTATGTTTGATATAAATTAAGGAAAGAAATATGCATATATGTTTGCTAGTTGTTTATGATAAGAAATTAACAATGTTTGTAATTCCAGGTATTAAAAATGTAAAGATGATGACCATGACGAATATAAAGAGCGCAAATGTGTCTTCAACTAGTACATACTTTGTAAAGAGAAGTTGATTATAATAAAGATGTAAAGACACAAGTGCAAAAAGAGATACAAGTGCACACTTGACGAACGCAAGTACACGTACATTCAAAGATCATGAGAGTGTGATGAATAGAAATACATGTAGATATAGAAAACCACCAAATCCAGTTGTGTTAAATATAATTTGTGCACACGTGTAATCAATAAGTTTTATATTTATTCTTTACTTTTAGACATTAGTATTTGAATTTTATTTCATATGATATTAAATTTATGTATAATGTTTATGTTCTTTGTTATAAATTTTTAATTTTAAAGAATTGTATATTGGAAACATATATGCAATTATCTTTTTGAGCAAAATATATTAGATGTTTACGTAATTATACATATAGACACATGTAAATTTACATTTCATAAAAAAAACACATATGCACATGATTGTTTTTGAAAAAGGTATGCTGAAAAAAGATAATTCCGAAAATTTAGGGATTTTAAAAACGTTTTTAATCAAGAATATTAATAAAGGAAATTAAAAATATGTTTTTACTATTATACCCTTTTGAATTTAAGAAAACTATTTAATATTAAAAAAATCTTATTGGTTTAAATGAGTCTTTAGAAAATCTTGCATCTAATATGGGTACTACATTGAACATGCACATATATATATATCTATACATTATATATAAGAGGAGGAGGCATGCCACATAAAATGCCACTTGGCATCCCATAATGCCAAGTCATATTTCCATATCATCATTATATTTATGTGGCATTTTTTTTAAATAACATGTGGCATTTTAATTAATATATGTACATTTTTTTAATAAATTGTAAAATTCGTTTTTTTTTATATTTATGTTCAATTTTAATTTTTTTATTTTAAAATTCGGTTTGTATTTTTATTTGTGGATTTTAAATTTTAATTATGTTTAATTAAAAAGAAGACATATATTGGATTTGAACTTGGGTCATTCATAAGTTATCTAAACAATTTACCACTAGACTAAATTGTTTTTTGATTTATATGTTGCAAATCAATAAAAATAAGGACATGCTAAAAAATTCTGCAGTTTGTATTTTAAGAATCTATATTTTGAAGATAAGAATTTATAAAAAAGTTGATATATATTACCTAACAAGATAATTATACCTTATATATTTTTAACCTATTTTAACTTCGGTATATCACGTTTCTTAGGAATCAAAATTCAATTTAGTTTTTACGTGTTTCAGTTATATAAGTTTTGCTTCGTGTTTCTTTACTATTCAAACATATGAACCTTTTGTTAAGCATGTGCTGGTATTAATAATAACATCCTCATTTGATTTATACAATTTGAGTTTGTGCGAAAACCCTCGGCTTCAACAATGGAGGTCATGGTTTAATGAGACAAAATTAGAGTCTGATGAAAGAGCTGCAAGGCAAGCAAAAGCGGAAGCAGCCATTAGTGGCTTGGATATTCGTTTGAAGGTTGAAGAACTTTTACACGCGCAGCAGCGTGCAAAAGAAACAAATGAGATGGTTGTACTTTTTTTCTTATTTTTATTTGACATAAGTATATATAATGCCTATGACTTTTGTAGATTACCGAGCTTGCAGTAAGTATGCCTGATTCCATTCTGTTCAAGGAAGCACTTGGTAGTTTGGCCACAAACTCTGAACTCCATCCTTTAGTTCCTTACTTTACATTGTTTATTGAAGATGAGGTAATCCCATCCTTTGGCTCATTTGATTCGTTCCTTTTAAATTTGTAGCTGTTGTTAACTATTTTTTACCCATTATAGATAAAATAAATAGAGTAAACTATATATGGCGCATAAGTTTGTTATTTCTTTACTTATGGATGTAAAGAAACTATATAGGTGATTATTGCCTCCTCATTTGTTACTATTTATTTTGTTATTTATTTACAGATAGATGTAAAGAAACTCGAAGACAAAAAGGGAGGTTCTCAAAGATTTTCAATAGCTAACTACGAAAGCTAATAAACTGATGGATGCAAATAAAGTTGAAGACAACAAACAATGTCTAGATTGAGTTCTATAATTTCAAATTAGTAACTTGCAGCTACTAGCCTACTACAATCACTTAACCAAATATCCAAAATAAGGTACAACCTTGAAGTCCATGTAAATATCTCTATTTACCTACGTTTTTAGTATATTGAAATGTTTAATTTCTATTCATGCTTGATTCTGTTTTTACTTTTCAGATCGGATAATAAATCACATAGTGGCTTGAAGAAAACTATTATGCGAAATAAGGAAGCTTAAGTTGCACATGAAACCCACAATCTGTATAAAACCGTTGAGTATCAAAGCTACTGCGATACTTAAGTAGCATTTATAACACATCCCAAAAATCATGGCACAAGAGGATTTCAGGTTCATTTATAGGCTTTTGTAAAGGGTTTGGATTTTTTTTAAATGTAAAATTAGTTTAAAGGTTACATGTACCGGTGTCTAATATATTAATTTTAGTGTAATCCATTTGGTGTGAAGGACAGAATATATATTCCCTAAGAGTATCAGTAGCCTTTTATTCAGGCTTGTCGCCTTGACCCGTATGGAAAAGTATGCCCGTTTACCTCGCGTCTGGGCTTACCGTCCAGGTGTCTTGACTATTTTTTATGTGGCATATGGGCCTGCAGAAGATCTCTATGGCATGTTAATCATTTAATAGTTTAATCATTTTTTACTGAAGCAAGATGGACATCTAACTGATAACAAACTATTGGATCACACATGTTCGAGGCTTTGGCGATAATAATGTTAATATTATGACTATTGTGTTCCTCAACTCTATTTCTTTTTTCACTTCCGATTATGATTATTGGGTTCCCAATGGTCGCCTATGTATGGATAGAATGGTTGCATAAAATCGACGGTTACATGCAAGTGGTTACATATAACTTTTTCTTAAGCTAACGCATCGTTAATTGTAACTTTTTTCTCTATTTGAATAGTTCGATTTGCTTTCAATTTCGTTCTTATGATCCAGTTAGAATTTATTGTTATAGGTGCTAAACGACAAAGAATGATAGCCCGTGCATGGCCGTTACGAGATAAGACAACTGTTCATTTGTGACCTTCTATGGCTAACAGGTTGCAGAGGCTTCAACTTACTGCTATGCCCTTTTAAATTTAACATTCGATTTGGAAGATCTTATACAAAATCGATGATATTATTTGTTGTTACATGCCCGAATGACATGCAGCAACTCGCTCCAAAGACGAGCAAAATGCCAATTTGTTAACATGTTATGGCAGATATATATTTATTCACCACTATATTTCCATGCAAGTTCCAATGCCAAGGGTATAAATAAACTGAAATATGCAGTGGAGAATGTGCCCTACCCATTTCGTGTTTCAAATAATTTGAGAATACATGAACCAAATTCTAACAATACGGGGACCAATCGCCATGGTAATCAATCTATATGAAATACTTTACCAGTTGATTAGCAGAAAAGAAAGGTGGTTGATATTGATAAAGTTGTTGTCGATGATCTGCCTTCTTCTATTGCCGTTGGCGCTTTGGTTATGTTGCTTGCAATGCATGATTAACGGGGAAGCTAAGCTGGGAATAAAGCTGGAATGGATATGGAATGCTACAAAAGTTATAATGGGTCCACTGCCAGCCATCATCTTTCACAAGGAGAGTCAGCGAAAAACACGATTCATGATCAGTGGTTGTCTATCACGGCCCAAGAGTGAGACAAATAACTTGACCAAACAAGGCTCTCCTGTGAGGTAAACAATTATATTTTAAGATCATGGTGTTTGTTTTCTTTTTTTCAATATGCTATCTATACCACAAACTTAAGTTGCGGTGTGTTTTGGCTTTCTGTTTTGATTTCACTTAACTCACAGTAACCAATTTTTTTATTTTTTTTTTAATTTTTTTTTCATATAATGAATCTGATTTGGACATGTTGAGTTTTCGATATGCGAAAGAGAAAATGATTTTAATTCTGTGATTACTTTAGGAATTTTTTTACCTGAACTCTGTATCTATTTATAGCTTACGATGCACATATAAGAAGTTGTTGGTACTTGAGTAGGGTACGTGTTTAAGACTGCATATCGTGGTAAGATGAAATTGTCTATCGGATTAACGGATAACCAGTTTGAGATTGTTGTGGCCAGTTTTAGACTGGGTAGAAATGGCCAATTTTTAAATGCTTTGAACTGTTTTTAGTTTGTAATATATTCTGGCTATTTTTTCACTAAATGCTTTTCTTGTCTACTATTATTGTCAAACATTAATATTGTTTGGTCACACTTCTCTTTGACAGGATATTGAAGCTACAATTCATTGTGCAGAGTGGCTTTCGATGGTGGGTGGATCTAGCACGGGTGAGCTGCGTAAAAGGCTATGGTGGGTGGATCTTATAATGGTTTTAGCTCAGACCGAAACTGTTTTCTGAGCAGGTATATTCACTCATTTCTTGCATTTGAGAATTCATGGCCTCTATTCTTTTTAATTTATAATGAATTGACGTGATATCGTTTTATCTGTCTTATACCATCCCCTCTTAAGCTTAATGACGAAACTTGGTGTTATGTTATTTTCAATAGGAGTGGAACACAAACTCCGGCCATATCTACCTTATATGGCTTACCATTAATATTTTGTAAAGATCCAAATGAAACAGCAATATCGATCACATTTGGTCAAGGAGGCTCCTTGGTAGCTCTACTATGAGAGATTGGAACATATAAAGAAGTTCTTCCATCGCAGGTAAGTTTTATCAGTAGAATATTTGTTCTCATCGCAGGTAAGTTTTATCAGTAGAATATTATTTGCTTGTACGCATTCACATACTACTCATTTTGACCTGAACCTTTTTGACCCATTACCTGACCCGTCGATTTTAACAACTGTGAATATATTAAACTAGGAGAAGTAGTCTTTTGGAACTTAGATATAATGTCAGATAAAATCCTGGAGGTCTATTAGTTCGACAACTTCGACTGCTGTTAGAAAAATGAAATCATGCTTTGTTTCTATAATTTGTTATAGGCACGTCCATTGTTGGAAGAAGGTGCCATTGATGAAATTGTAAATTGTTATAATCATTGTAAGTTGTTATAATCTGTTATAGGCATTAATTGAGAAGCTCTCAAATACTGATAAGAACATCTGCTTTTAAAAATAAGATGATAAGAACATTTCTGGTGTATTTATAAAACATGGCATGCATGTTACACACGTTTTATTTATGGTTGCTCAAGTATGAGATTCCACTAATGGTCCCCTATGAATATTTTATAAGCGTTAAGAAATTACGGCTTCTTTTCACTACATAGATAACATTTTTGGAAACTAAAACATACTAGAGATCATCGTAGCATTGTAAAAGTGAAGACTACGTCGAATGATTAAAATTGTTTCTATAATCTGTTATAGGCACGTCCGTTGTTATAATCTGTTATAGGCACGTCCATTGTAAATTGTCGGCTTCTTTATTTAAGATGCACTCAATTTATTTGACTTTTTCATCTTTACCCACTATCCGACCTGCTTAATTTCACAACAATTTTTATGTTAGCTGGTAGATACTTATGAAAAATCAGATTTTCTGGATATTTTCTATTGAGATTAGTACTCAATTATAAAGTCTATTAACCTCTTTAAAGCTGCGACTTTAATAATCTTGCTTGTATTGGTTACCAGGTTCAAGTTGTGGTTGTCCACGCAACAAATAACTACTTTGTTACTGTTCTCTCGACAGCTCATGGTGCTTTTATGACCTATCATCTAGCACATGCCTTGCACAGGTTTCTTCTTTACCTATCATGTATGTTGATCTTTAAATTTGTTTTTTCCGTTAATGGAGAATCACAACCAGATAACTATGGGATTACTTAATTGCATGCAGAATGGTGTTTGGATATGCGCGTATCCAGCTTATGAGTGTTTCAAATCAGTGGAAAAGAATAAACCTCATATCGAGGAACTTTGCTTTTGGTGCCAATACTGGTACTATACCTGTTATCCATGTAAAGATAAGCGATATCACAGGGTTAGATCTAAATCTGTATCATGATGTTTTCAGGATCTTAGTTGCTGGACTAGCTGTTTGTGAGCGTATTGGTGACACATTTGTTTCATGGTAAGACCACAACCTTTACGTTGGAAATCTATGGCAGCTTCTTAAATGCCGTTGTATATTTTGCTCTTTTTCTGAGTTATTGGCTGTTTTACTTTTGAAGGCTCCCGATGTACAGTGAAGCAAAGTTGGCATTTTATATATACTTGTGGTTCCCTAAAACAAAGGTAATATTTCTCTGCGGTCAAATGAATTTTGTAGTTCCAAAAGAAAGTTTCATTCTTCATAGAAGTGGTAAATTGGAGGGTGGAGTAACGGGTCAAAACATGTAATTTTTGGTATGGGTCGAAACAGGTTGGGTCAACTCTTTTCAAGTATTTATAAATCTCTTATAAACAATTGGCGTGAATAAGAAATTTAAAAATATACTATTTTAAAAATAATCTAACTACAAAAATACTTTGGGCGACTTTATGCGTTTTTCTTTTATAAGCTATTTTTTTACCTTTTTGAACTTTGACGCGTTAGTGCTAAACGTTACCCGAATTGACCCATTCGTAAATAAGTGGGTTGTAATTGTGACCCTACTTCATGATCTTCTGAAAACAATATATATCTTATTTGTTTTGCTCAATCTTTTCAGGGAACAACTTATGTTTACGATTCCTTCTTGAGACCTTACATTTCAAAGCATGAACCAAACATTGATCGTAACATAATGGAACTAAGGACTAGGGCTGGTGATATGTTTATTTTATACTGGCAAAGAGCTGTGAGTTATGGTCAAAGAAGAATATTAGATATTCTGCAGTATGTTGCTTCACAGTCAACACCCAAACCTCGACCACCTCAGGTATGACTCGTTGGGTTTTCCTGCTTCTTTTATTCAGTCTTGATTATTAAAGTTATCATGGAGTTGATGATTGTTGTACGGGAATGCTGCCTTAAGTTCTCTATGACTAGATAGTAATGCTATATAATATTAATTCATTTTGTTACTTGGTCTTTCAAGGGTTGGACTGGGTACATCTGTTGAGCGTTAGAGGTTTATGAAATGATTGTTGTTGAGTTTCATGCAAATTTTACCTTCTTTTTTGCACTCTGTGTTGACTAACGGCATGTGCTTTGTAGCAGTCAATGTTAGATTTTTTTAGTGTTGTGTTTGTTCTTTTCGAAAAGCAAACTTTATTAACAAACAAAAATTAAATTACGATAGGAGCATACACCATAACCATCTTTGCAAGGTTTAGAAGCAGAAGGGTTTGGGCACACACCCAAATGAACCATAGATAACCCCACTAAAAACACTATAAAGTGACTTTTACAATTTATGCAGATTTATCTAATATTTTCTCCAGAAATTAGGTACTGGCGGAGCGAGAACTATGTGTCTTGAGTAACAGAACTGATTTGATCGAAAAGAGATAGAAGGGCAAACCAAAAGCATCAGGTATTGTTGTTACCAAACACAATGGTTTATCTCTTGGTTTCAGGTATATATAAATGGGCAAATCACCTAGAAATGCAGTTAACTTGCCACTTTTTCCCATTGTATGTAGCATTTTTTTTTCCTCATTCTGTCAATAAACTTCTATCGTTAGTCCTTTGTGTGTATTGCGTTACCAAAAACACGCATCGTTAGTCCTTTATGCTAACTACTGTTAATAAATAGCTTAAAATTTGGTTATCTTACGCTAAACTTGCGTCGTTGGTCCTTTATACTAACAATCGTTAAAAATAACTTAAAATTTGGTTTTCTTACGTTTCCGTCCGTTTTTCACGCTTTTCTGCGTTTTTACGCTTTTGCTTCGTTTTAACACGCTTTTGTCCGCTTTTTCACGTTTTCATACGTTTTACACGCTTTCATCCGCGTTTTACAAGTTTTCGTTCGTTTTTTCACGTTTTCATCGTTTTACGCGTTTTGCGTCCGTTTTGCGCATTTTCGTCCGTTTTGCGCATTTTCATTCGCTTTTACACGTATTGCCCGTTTTACACGTTTTCTTCGCTTTTTCACATTTTCATGCGTTTTTACACGTTTTCATCCGTTTTAACACATTTTCATCCGTTTAGGCACGCTTTCATCCCTTCTTACGTTGCGTCCGTTCTAACACGCTGGCCCGTTTTTTTTTTCACGCTTTCATCCGCATACCGGTTTTCATCGTTTTTACATCGTTTTCATCCATTTTACACATTTTGCCCATTTTGCGCTCGCGTTTTACATGTTCTCATCCGTTTTAACACGGTTTCGTCCGTTTTAACACGTTTTCGTCAGTTATTGACGTTTTCATCCATTTTTTCACGTTTTCATCCGTTTCTACATGCTTTAATATGTTTTGCATGTTTGTCCGCATTTTTGCACGCCGTTGTTTCCGCGTTTTCATCCGTTGTTTCCGCGTTATTATCCGTTTTTACACATTTTCATCCGTTGTTTCACGCGTTTTTCGCTTCGTGTTTGCACATTTTGTGTAAAACGACGAAAACGCGTGTAGAAACGGATGAAAACGCGTAAACGGAGGAAAACGGCTGGAAACGTGTTAAAACAAAAGAAACTGTGTAAAACATTCAAATCGCTGAATCGCGGCAAAACGGATGTAAACGGGTAAAACGGATGAAAGCGCGGAAAAACCCAGCCAGCGTGTTAAAATGGACCACAACGTCAGTAATACGGATCAGCGATGTCGCGCAGAGATGAAAACATGTAAAACATGCAAACGTGAAAAAAGGACGAAAACGTGTTAGAACGGACGACAACGTGTAAGAAGGGATGAAAGCGTGCATAAACGGACGAAAATGTGTTACAACGGATGAAAACGTGTAACGCATGAAATGTGAAAAACTAAGAAAACGCGGTAAAAACGGACTAATATGCTGGGCGGTGCGTAAAAACGATAATGAAAATGCGCAAAAACGGACGAAAATGTGTAAAACGGATGAAAACTTGAAAACGCCGGCGAAAGTGTAAAAAGGTATGAAAACGTGAAAAACGGACAAAACGTGTTAAAATGAATCCAGCGTGTAAAAACGATCTGAAACGCGGAAAAACGTGCATTTATGCGGGCGTAAGAAAACCAAATTTTAAGTTATTTTCTAACGATCGTTAGTATAATGGACCAACGATGCAAGTTTAGCCTAAGATAACCAAATTTTAAGTTATTTATTAACGGTCGTTAACATAAAGGACTAACGATGCAGGTTTTTTTGGTAACGGGTACACACAAAGGACTAACGTTAGAAGTTTATTGACAGAATGAGAAAAAAAAATGCTACATACAATGGTAAAAAGTGGCAAATTAACTACATTTCTAGGTGATTTGCCCTATATAAATTGCTATAATCCTATTTGTTTTGACTATGATATTGGTGTAGACTGTAGAGGTGGCAGAATGAGCTGGCCGACTAAGATGTCAAAAACATGTTTTTTTTGTATGGGTCAAACGGACGGGTTGACCCAAAGCCCTTGTCCAAAGAAATAATTTCATCTTTGTCTCATTATGTTCGTAGAAGAGTCAATAATTATATTGGCTCATCATGATGTTTTTCACAATTGTTGACATGGAGGTCTTTTTAACAACCATGGACCGTTATATTTTAGCACCACGAAAGCTTATTTCTCAAAAATGGGATTGACATGTCATAATGCAAAGATTCATAGTGAGGTAATATCTCTATTATGATTATGATTATTATTATCGAAAGTTTGTTGAAAGTTAGTGGTTTTGAAGTTGTATGATTAACATGAAACATTTTAGTCCGGTTTGAAAAGAATGCTAGAGAAATAAAGGAGTACATTGAAGAGTTCCATTGGGGTTCCAAGAAGCGTGTTTTTCTTCTTGGCCATAGTAAAAGGGGAATAGATGCATTCTTTGCGTTATCAATGTATTGGCGGATTTAAAAGATAAAGTTGCGGTTTGGCTTTTGGCGCAGAGCCCATATGGTGGTAGCCCCATAGCTTCGGATATCATGAGAGAAGGACAGATTGGAATCAATGTTGGCAAACTTATGGAAATTTTGATCAGTAAAGTTATAAAGGTACCATTTTATATGTTTTGCTACTTGCTTATGCATTGTCAGTGTTGTCTCCATTGTCAGTCAGTTACTACTTTACGTCTTTACCTACAGATATCGTTATATGATGATTGATAATATTGATTTCGGTCAACCAGATTCGCTTACTTTACTTTAGTATTATATCTTCATAAATTCTCAAATCAGTAATACACACACCAAAAAAAAAAAGCTTAGAAGCTTATGCTGCATTTTTTTGTTCGATTTGATATTAGTATATTTGCTGCAGTGAAATGGAATGTATGACCGTCCAAGGAAGCTTAAAGAAAGTATGTGATCAATTCACAAAGCAACTTAGAAGGCATGATCGTCCAAATATAGTCTTGTGGGTGAACTTATGAAAGGTATCACGCACTTCCATGTTAACTTATATATATTGAGTATGAGCTAACAATATTTTAGCCAGATGCTTGAGCTACTACATACGCACCATATCTCCCTTTCTACTCAAGCATGTCAGTACAGTTTGGGTTAATTAGTGTATTCATTTAGAAAGTCGAAAAATATTGACTAAATATGTTTGATAAAGTCATAGTTTTCATTATGGTGTCAAGGTCTAATCAGCCCTTCTAAAACTACAGGGAAAACAAAATCGGTAGCCTATATTTGTTTTTCTTTCTATGAACATTGTATGCCTTCTTCGTACAATACAATCTTTTTTCTCCTATAAATGTGAAGTATATAACGTCGAAATCATACCATATTTTCTTAATTCTTTACTTTGTGTTAAGAGCGGTTGGTTATATATGCTATGGCAATTTCAACCCATTTACTTTCTCAAAGGACTGATTCGGGTTGTGCTCTTCATTCGTTGGGTTAGATATGAAAAAATATTCTTTTCCAATCACATCTACGTTCTTAATCATTTACAAAGGTATTTTATATATTATAATGAAAATGATAAGTAGATGTATCATAATTGTTTGGGGTATGCAGTTCACAAGATAGCCTTAAAAGCTGATTCAGATCCTTTATGTGTGTTTTTTCATGTATGCAGGTACAAAGCTCAAATGAAAGAGTAAGTTGATCTTAGAGAACTTTGTGTATGAAACTGTGAAAAGTTAAGATTATCTCCATTCTTCAGGCTAGAGCTGTATCCGGAATACAACAGGCATCTATAGAAGTTCATATCAACAGTTGAGAAATCACCGTCACATAGGCACAACAGTTCAAGAACGAGCACATACCACCATTTTGAACATCCAACAAGGAGCACCGATGTATTTTATGCAACAAGAAATAGCACAGATAGAACATAGAAACAACGGAAATGCAGCTGCCGATGCATTTGCAGCCTGTTGCTGCTCTTAGCTTTAAAGTTTTCTATTATTATTTTTTTCATCTGTTTGTATCTAAAAGTCATTAAATATAACAAATTTAGTCATTTTATCAAAAGATTTTGATTATTATTTTGCCCTCAAAATGCGATTTATGCTAAATAGCTTCACTGGTACTATTAGATTATATTTGAGATTGCTTATTGAAACCATTCTTAGTGGCTGTAAGGGATTGCTTATTGAAAATCCTTATAAGCTAATTCTACATGTCCCTCAATATTATAATATAGTGGTTATCACTTGCTAATTTGATTTAGAATTTAGGACCACAAATATCTGAACTAAGTTTTGTGTAGTGTGATTTTTTGTCGGATATACAAGTCAATAAAAGTGTGCATTTTTTGTTGCATTGCATTGAGTATAATTATGTTATTGTTTTGGGTGTTGCTATACTACTACTACATAGGGTTAAGATGCATGAATTTTGACTATTTTTGTTTGTGTCAACTCAAGATCTAGAAAACTTAATGAAAAACCATTGCTCTATTTGTTACGAGGTACATATTATAATTGTATATGATTTCATATACATGTAATTGTGACACGCTCTAAAACTTATGCTTCCACGGTAGCTATTTTGTGTCGTGTCTCAATGAATGCCCATGGTAATTCCTCAGAATGCATAGCTGATGTGAACAGTTTTTTACCCATTGGGTCATTTTCTGGGATTAGTTTTTTGCTTCTTCTGCACTTATATTGATGTTTGTTATGTTGCACGATCATTGATATGTCATGGGAAGGAAAGGAAGGTAGGTAATCCAAAAGGCAAACATAAGGTGATAATTTTGTTATAGCCAACTGAATGACTATTGATTATCATTTTTTATAGTATATAGTTTGATATTTTGTGATAATTTTAATGTTGCAATATTCTGTTCTCATTTTGTATGAAGAACCCGTATAGCAAAAGCTTACATTACTTAAAAAAGGTCATCATTATATAAAGAATATAAACAAATGGCTAGCCCGTCCGTTGGATACAAACTTTGTATATCAAAAGGCTTTATTTCATATTTGAGTTTATTTGGTTGTATACTTTGTTCTTACGTACCACTTTGTAATTTGTTTTTCTTATATTTGATAAACGTTTGCCTTTTTCGTTCTTAACGTAATCAATAAATAATTTGGTATGTTTATAACTTATTTATATTAACTTGAGTTTTTAACGATACTCATAAAGCTTGCTCATCCATCAGGTAGGCTATGCTTTGATACTTTATTCTTAGCGCACTACCACTTTGAAATTTTTTTCCTACTCATATTCGATAACCGTTGATTTATTTTCATTCTTAATGCATTCAATTAAAATTTTGGTATATTTATAGCTTATTTTTCGTTAACTTAATTTTTTTTAACGATACTCATAAGGCTTGCTCCGCCATCGGGCGGACTATGCTTTAACACTTTGTTCTTGCGTACCACTTTGAAACTTTTATTTTCTCTCATATTCGATAACCGCTATTTCTTTTCGTTCTTAATGCATTCAATAAAAAAATTGATATGTTTATAACTTATTTTTCCTTAACTTATTTTTTCAACGATATCCATAAGTCTATCCCTCTTATAAATAATTTTTATTTCGAATTATAATTTAAATAATATTCTATCTTCTAAACAATAAATTAAAACCTTTTAACAGTTCAGTAATTGTTGATCCTCAACTATTTCCTTATATATTTTTTCCCAATAACTAATACATTCCAACAATAACTATAAGTCATGCCCGCCATCCTTAAATATTATTTTCTGTTAACTAATATATATATGATGGTAACATCAATTATAGTTGTAAATTGTTTAATTTAATTTTTAATTACTTTTTAGTATATATTTGTTCTACTAAAATCTAAAAATAAAAATCACAAGTCATACCCGTCCATCGGACGGGTTTTGACACTAGTATATATATATATATATATATATATATATATATATATATATATATATATATATATAGTAAAACTTTATTTTCGAACCCACTTTAAATGCGAGAGCTGCAGAACCATTTTTAACCATTAGATCATTTCATTAATGGATGAGATGACTTGTGCCATTAATGTAATTAGTTAAAAGATGTGGTCATTATTTGTAAAGCAAAAAGGGCATTATAGTAATCTTAATAGTCAATAATTATACCCACTAATTAGGAAATTAATACCTATAACTAGGGTGCGACGGTCGGAAAACGGACGGACCGAAAACCGAAGTTCGGCGAAAAGCCAAGACCGAGACCGGACCGAATGTGGTCGGTCCGGTCTCGTCCGTCGTCGGTCCGGTCGGTCCTTCGGTCGGTCGGTCCAACAAGGCCAAATTCGTCGGTTTTGTCCGGACCGACCGGACCGAGGACCAATTTGCCAAAAGCCGAGACCGCGGACGGACCGGAATGGTCGGTCCGGTCTCGGTCCGGTCGGTCCTTCGGTCGGTCCGTTTGCTCACCCTTACCTATAACTAAGGTAAAAAAATACACGGTTCATTTTCAACCCTAACTCTTCTCCCTCACCAAAAAACTACCGCCCCAAAATCTTTTATGCCGCCTCTCTCCCAAGTTTCATTGATCGGCCATAAAAATTCGATCCGCAATCTATCATCAGATGTTACAACCCTTGTAAAGCGTTACAACCTATCATCAGATGTTTGATAAAAAAAAATATTTTTGTTAAAAATTCGATCAATTGAAATCTATCACCTCTCTTTGATAAAAAAAATTCGATCTGCAATCTATCATCAGATGTTTGTTTCGTTTATGTGAAGGCAAAGGTAAAATTATTTTTGTTTTTGTTATCCAATTTCATGAGAATTGTAATTGCTAAAAAATAGTTTTAAGTTACAAACATATTTTTTTCTTTAGAGAATTGATATCCACAGAATCGGGATATGATTGTAATTGATAGAATAAATTAAGTTAAAAAAATATTTTCTGTATTATTTTGTACGGTCGAATCAGTTTCGGTATATATTGATTGGCCATGTTCGAATGAGTTTTTGTGAATTCATTAATGAAAGGGCAAATGGCACAAAAAGACATTAAAGTTAGGGTCCATTTCCAATTAAGGTATTCTACTTTTTTTCTTGCATAAAAAGGTACTCAACAAAAAATTTTGGCGGATTTGAGTTTTTTACTAACGTTCGTTAACTCACTTCGTTAGTATATTACATGTTTAGTCCTCGAATTTGTATAATCATTTCATGCAACATCCAAACAAAAATTTGAATTGTTTTTTTACTTGTTTGGTCCTCGAATTCTTATAATATTTCATTCAACATCCAAAAAAAAAAAAAAAAAAAAATGAAAATTCTTTTCGAAAAATTTTGAAAATTTTTGAAAATTTTTAAAATTTTTGAAAAATCTTGAAAATTTTTACCGAAAATTTTGAAATTTTTTTAACAAAGTTTAAAAAAAAAAATTGAAAATTCTATTCGAAAATTTTAAAAAAATTTTAATTTTTTTTTGAAAATTTAGAAAAATCTTGAAATTTATTTTCGAAAATTTTGAAAGTTTTTTGACAAAGTTTGAAAGTTTTTTTTTTTGAAAATTCTATTCGAAAGTTTTGAAATTTTTTTAACAAAGTTTGAAAAAAAATATTTGAAAATTCTTTTCGAAAATTTTGAAAAATTTTGAAATTTTTTTCGAAAAGAATTTCGAAAAAAATTATAAATAAAAAACAAAATCCGAATTTTAAGATTTATAAAAAACGGAAATTATAAAAAAAATAAAAATAATATGAAAATGTCTTTTACTATTATACCCTTTTGAATTAAATAAAAAAAACAAAATGCTATGGAGCATTAAATCATGTACATTGTGTATTATTAGTTGTAAAAAGGTGGTTCTCGCACTTAAAGTGGGTTCTGAAAATAAAGTGCCTCCCTCTATATATATATATAGAATCCGGATCAATTGAAAAAGTTTTTATTTTGAGAAGATTGAGAAGGTTTTCAAAAACGATAGATTTTTAACTTTGATTCATGTTTTTCAAGCGTAAAACTCATTTTAATGTGAAAAAAAATTCAAAATGTGTAATTTTTTTTTGAATCAATGTTAAAAATCTTTCAATTTTGCGATATATGTAGAATACTGAATCATCTGTACAAATGTAATGAATCATCATCGTAACTCGATTTTAACAATGATTTGTGAATCAAATTTGTGATTTATAGATTTTATTCACCATAAAATGATGTTTACTTGTGAATCAAATCACAAGCATGAATCAATATGCTCAAACGAAGATTTCTCAATATTCTCAAAATAAAAACCTTCTCAATGGAACAGATATATATATATATATATATATATATATATATATATATATATATACACATATATATATATAGAATCGGATCAATTGAGAAAGTTTTTATTTTGAGAAGATTGAAAAGGTTTTCAAAAACAATAGATTTTTAACTTTGATTCATGTTTTTCAAGCGTAAAACTCATTTTAATGTGATTAAAATTCAAAATGTGTAAAAAAAATTTGAATCAATGTTAAAAATCTCTCGATTTTGCGATATATGTAGATTACTGAATCATCTGTACAAATTTAATGAATCATCATCATAACTCGATTTTAACAATGATTTGTGAATCAAATAAAAAACATGAATCAATTTGCTCAAACGAAGATTTCTCAATCTTCTCAAAATAAAAATCTTCTCAATGGAACCGGAGCCTATATATATATATATATATATATATATATATATATATACACACACATGGTGTTTGTATTTTTCAAGCCATGTTTTTAACACATGATTACATGAGCATGTATATGTATCGCTTATATCATTAAGAGGAAGAAAGTGTCGAACGAAGGTAGGGACGGAGCTACATCCAACCAAGGCCCACCCCCAAATTTTAGGAGTTACTACATATTCTATGCTAGTAATTAATAAATTGGCCCACCCAAAATTTCAAATATGGTTAAAGCTCGTACACAAATTGAGATGATTTTGATTGCACCACACATTTAGTATAACCTTACATTAATTCAAACTTGAAACTCATAATTTACGTATTTCTTAAATCTTTACTTTTATTTTTCACATCTATGTTTGTGAGATGCTTCAAATTGATTTGAGCATATATTTCGTTACGTTTTAGTCTAATTTTTAGATCAAAATTTATTACACAAAAGAATCTAGTTTTATTCTGCAAGTCATGTTATGTAGTATCCATGCATTTGAATTAGAAAACTATTATATTAGTTAATTGCTACATTGATATTTGGCCGACCCGTACATAGAACCCTGGCTTCGTTTACGAAGGTGAATGTGACAAAAGACGAAAACCTCAAAAATTTCCACACTAATGTTGTATACAAAGAAGTGCTACGAATCTTGGATAAATTGTAATCAAGCATAGCAAGTTCTGTTATATATCAACTATCATTTACTGTTCAAAATTATTTACTTATAGGTTTCCGAAATTAAATACACATTTGTCCAATTTCTTGCAGGATATTCATGTTAAGGTGCTTAACAAAATTCAGGTCATCACATAGACAAGTTCAATAACATGCCTATGCATCTTTCCACAATTTCATTTCCAACTTTGTTTATTGATTTGTTTCTTTTTCCAACTTATTGCTTGAGTATAAAAACTATAAATTATAGGTTTTTGTTACTATTTCTTTAATATACCCGTTAATTTTATGGGCATTTTAGCTAGTAGATATATAATTACTATTATATGAAACAAAACATAGAACTTCAAAGTATGGTACGCAAGTCATTATACAATTTTTCTTGGAGATGCACATTTCAACTTTGACGCATAATGTGTATTTAATAGTAATTATTGTTATAGAGATACAATTACTTAGCAATCGACTAAAAGTCTACTACGCACCTCTCTTATTTTAGGGAAACACCATATTTTAATTGTTGAAGCTTGTGGTTATACATTTGCATTCCCGCTTAATAGTGGATCGCTGGACATCAAATCTCTGCAAAATTCAAAAGGTATCAATAAAAAACTGAAATAAAACAATAATACAAACAATATAAAACTTTAGTTCTTGTGCTTGTGAAATGTGAACACGACTTTTATACGACTACATAAATGCACATGGTTCGTTTTAAACAACTACAAGTAGATAGAGGAAATTCATAAAACATAATTGTAAAAAAATATCTCAACAGATTTTAATTGTACATTTATATAAACAATGTATTTGTTACTAGTGTATATCTACTTTTAGGTTTATTACTGAGTCCCCTCAATAAACTCTACAGATTTTTATCGTACATTTATATAAATATTACACGATTACCCGCGCATAGAGACAACGGAATATAGTAGTTGTGTGCACGTATATATTTATTTTTGTGTACATGTTTGTTAAGTAAATAAGAGTGGACAAAGCTTGTGGACTAAATTGTAATTATGAGCTTAACTAATAAAATTTTAATATGATAGTAATAGTGATGAATAATATACTTCATATCTACCGACTATCGGCTGTTATTTAGAATTCAACAAATGTTTCGTATGGAATGTCCCATATAACCCAAAATGTTCTAAAAAATGGGGTTTCACTAAATATAAATTTCAGAAGTATTTTTAATTTAAGAAATGGAACTAGGCAAAATTGAGGGTATATTTGGGTGGTTATGTGTAGCTATTTGTAGGTTGTGGAGAGTTTATTCTAAAAATACCAACGGTTCTTGTATGTTCGGACATTTTAAGCATTGCTTTTAGGCCTGTAGATATCAAATTACAAAATAAAAAATAAAAAGAAAAAGATGCCGTCCATGTCTAATATTACCTTGCATGTTTAAAAAAAAATCAAGCTAAAAGTACTATCCGTAGTCACACATTTGTATCAAAATATAACTGTTTCTAGATATAACAATATTATAAATGTGATCAGACTATGTAAACATGTAGATATTTCAAATTAATATAAGCATCAAATGAAGACATTTATTTGTTAGACTTGCCTCTTTCTTCGATTGAAAAGTACAAGGGAAACAGGTTGCTCGGGGGAGAGGTAAGACAACTCGCGCAACATGTACACACATGTGACAATGCTGTGAAAAAGCAATAGCTAGATATGAGAAAGAAACAACATAACTTGTGATAGATAATAAGCAAATAACAAACGAAGTAAGTAGATGATAAGCAAATGACAAACGAGGTAAGAAGTATGATAGAAAACAGTAGAGGATCACTGAAAATGTATAAATCATTACGTAAATAATATAGAATGTAATTATCTCAAGTGACTATGTTTTTAACAACCAAAAGTTAATATAAGTAAGAAAAACCCGTTAATAAACGGGTCTTTTCACTGCATGCTCTAAAAAACATGTTATATTATTAAAAATAAATAAATAAATAATTAAACTCGGTTTTTTATTCAATTTTTTTTTTTTCAAAAGTGATTTAGAATTTTGTGTTTTAACCCAACTAACCCGTTAGACTTTTAAATGAATTACGGAGTAGTACATAATATATTACCTCCCGAAACATGTAATTGATAGTATCCACAAGAAACTACTTATCCAACTTGATTCTTTGTATCTTAACCAGGCCTAAATTAAAGCAACATCCGGATATTCTAGTTATTAAACATATCATATCAAAGTATATTACGACTTTAATTTCTTGTTGAAATACCAAATAATCAAAAGAAATACATCGTTAATGGAGAATTACTTACATATGTAATAAAAAGGGTATTAATACGGTCGAGCACTTCTGATTCCATGCACCTGTGAGCAGTTATTAATATAGCAATGTTATGGTATCTCTATACGGTTTAAGTAAATTAATTAACGTCTTACTTCTCCAAAACACTTAATTATGGCAACATATAGTAGCTAGTGTATAAGTGGCCACCATTTTATAAGTAGTTACCCACTTACTTGTATTGGAACAAACATTTAAAAAGTGTTAGGTCATGTATTCAATCGTATAAAGGTCGCTTTTAACAAGTTTTTGAGAAAGTTAAATGACATTATATAACTTAAATTCAACTATAACATATATTTATTATAACTAAATGATTACTCGCGCATAGTGGTGACGATCTATATTAGTGTTAATTTGTGTGTGCGACTTTTTTTATTTATATATATAGGTTTGGAGTAAGTGATAATGAAGAAAATTTGTGATTTAAATTGTAGTTAAGTATTTAAATACTTATATTAATAGATTGATTTTAATTTTATTTTTAAATAAGGGTATTTTAATCTAACATTACTCAATTTTTAACTTTTAATTAAAATTTTAAATGTATTTTTACTTTATACATAGTACGAAGTATAGATAAAGTAAACTGTTATTACAATAACATTTTGGAAAAAGAATATTCAAATTGCACCAACAACATATCCGTTTAAGGCATTTTAAAACAAAATAAATCTTAGAATCAAGTTTTTTATACTTCAAAACATTTCAAACATTTTATAACACGCTTATAATCCCGCGTATATGTGGTATAATTTAAAATTAAGTATTAATAATGATAAGTGTTTTTATTTATTATTATTATTATTATTTTATTTCATTTTTTTATCTTCTAAAATTTAAAGATCCTATAGATTCTAATATTAAAATACAAACAAGATACATAATCTAAAAATCTCGAGTTTTGGTTAACATAGTTTTAATAAATATATAATTTTATATGCACATATATGCATATGTCGGGATCAAAATATTAAAGTAGTAAACAGTATTTTACATGAAATTATTTGGTTGTAAATTGTGTTAAATATATAATCTTGTGTATCTATTTTAATATTACAATAACTCATGTTTTTAATTTGATAGTTATAATTCCGAACTTAAACGTAGTTTTTGGTGTTACGATGATAATAATAATAATAATAATAATAATAATAATAATAAAAGTTTTTCTTTATAAAAACTTGAAGTCTAATAATAATAATAAAAGTTTTTCTTTATAAAAACTTGAAGTCTAGTGATATATGTTAAATATATAAACTAACAAAAATTTGATATTGAAGATTTTAAAAATAAATTAACAAATTCAATTAAGATCTAAACTTGATTGGAAATTTTATTGTTCTATCAAATTATAACGTTTATTTTATACTTGTGTCCAAAGGAAAAAAGAATGAGCTCACAATATATGCATATTTTTTTTATACTTATGCTTTGTGCAGAATTAATTTTGAACAAACAGAAGGGGAGGCTTATTTTTAATTTTAATGACAAATAGAAACCAAAATCAAGCCTTTCTATTACCTCAATAATATGATTTTCCTTAAATAATTCTTTTTTCTTATATATTCTGAAATGATAATTTCACTTAAAAGATTAAGAAGACATACGGCCCGGTGTACAACTCGATATGGAATGGGGATCCATAAACAATAATCGTGTAAATCAAAACGCCGATCATAATGCCGATAGCTGCAGATAAGATTACTCTTGCACTCATAACTGAAGGTCCTCCAACATCCCTATAGTTCAAATATTTAACAAATACATGAGGTAAACATCTTGCAAAGTTGTATGATATATAATGTAATCTGCTCATAAGGGCCAGTAAATACATTATATGTTCTCTATTCATACCTTTTATGACGTTTCGCCAATAAATGATAAAATAGATCTTTTGAAATTTCTTCTGATGACAACTTTGAGATTTGCACAAGGATGAATATAGATATACCAGCGCTGTACAAGGAAGTTATCGAAGGTGTTTAGTATGTCATATGTACTATGGTTCACATTGACACAAGAGTGCTATCTAATAAACGAAAAGATAAGACATACTTTCCAATACAAAATGTTATAACCATAAAAATAGCTCTTAAGATCCAGTTTGGTTCCTTGTAGAAAATCCACGCCTAAACATCATCGGTACACAGTCACATATGAGTTTACGCGTGTAATAAACGCATATTATCAAATATAATTTTATTCTTCTCAATACCTGTATCATAACAAGTGTTATGATAAAATCTGCTAGTATTGCTGCTGCCCAACTGCAACGAAATTATATACTTCAATTAAATTTAATTTTCTAAACACAAAACTAATATTTGTATTAACATTTATATTTACATGTACTTTAAAACCATTCCGTATCTTTTTAAGAATTCTATAAATTCGTGTTTTATAACACCATAAAACAAGCGTAAATTAACTTATTTGAACAACGTACAGCCGTGGTTAAGTTTCATCGTATCAGAAGAAATCACTTTCTTATCAACTTCAAAATGATTATATATGGCATGCAATACATATTTTGATATCTATATACAAAATACTACACAAAGCAATTCTACCTGACCATTTCCAACGTACGCATCCCGCTAAAGGAAAATAAACGTCCATTATATACCCACCATCAAAGAATTTTGATACAAAAGTTGTGTATAGTTAAAGCTTGTAATTTACCTTTCTCCCAAATCAAAACAAGCTGTGGCATCATTATGGTAGATAACATTAGCCACCCCAACAAATGTCGTACAAATCATTAGAATTAACCATATCTTCACTGCGACTACCGTAGATACTGCCATGCTTTATTTATGGAACTAATACCTGATATGAAAGGGATGAATGTGAACCTTAAGTTTAGAAAGGATATTTATAGTGTTCTTTGGTTCACATATTTAGACTCTACCAACCGTCCTTACTTGACCAGCTCACTCTCCATGACAAAACATGCATGCTTTACCGTAAACACGCGGGCAAATTGGCACCCCACATAAGAAATGCATGAAGGATCGTGGTTTCTTTTAGGCAGCTTATATGGGCATAGCAGTAGCTGAGCTTTAAATGAGTATTTTGGATATATGACGGTTTTGGACAAAGATTATGAAAGATTTACAAAGATGTAAATTTCGTTTTTTTAGCTAATTATTGTGAACGTCTCTTATGGTTGCAAACTTGTGGAGATATTAATTCTAGATGTTAGTAAACTGAACCCCGTTGGGGATCAACAAAGTATATTTTTTTCTCAATGTTTTGTGATATGCGTCATAATCATATTCACTTTGATGTAATAGAACCAATTTATTTAAGAACTTAATCAGGATTTTACATGTATATGCAACATAGTGTACACCTAAGAACCTAGTATTACATTGCATCTATGCACTCTACTTAAGCATTAACACTGCTGCATTTTGTATGTATCCCTCATTTGGGTCAACAAAAAATATTCATCATATAGACACACTATTTGGAACACCTCTACATGTTGCTCCCAGCTCGGAACTTGGTGCAAGAAGTTTTTATGGTAAAACAAAACACCAGCACCGACATCTTTTCTCAATCTCCTTTTCGATCCGTTGAATCTCAGCTGAAAAACATAAAAAGCTTCTACAATCTCATCATCACCAGACCAAGCCGGGTTTGTTGTCTTTCACCAATGTACTCTTCTTCTGGTGAGTGAGTGGACAAGGTGTCCACCACAGCCATGTACTTGGTTGATTGTAGCAAGCTTGGTAAAGCTGATAAAAAAATACTTTTGTTGGTCATCCTGGAAACTTAATTATTCAGGGTCGTTTTGGTCTGGGAGTAACCGGCTTATTAGTGGAGTTAGGTATGTAGACACCATATGGATTTTGACCAAATTTTAGTGTTGCGTGTTGTGCTGATGCTAGCCAGTGATGGTGGTTGGGACTGAAGTAAGGTCATCTGCACTGGCTAAAATCGGCCACCAGTCCTCGTGGCAAAGATCAGCATGGCCCACGTTGATGGACTCTACATACTATGCTTGGAGCTCCCTATCGTTGCATACTTGGGCTGAATCTGGGTAGTAATAGTTCATGTAAGTTTTAACCCAGTTTTGGATGGCCTTTCATATCATGAGCATGAGCCCGTCAGATGCGTATGGGCAGTCTTCATCTCTTCGATTACTAGCTTTAGACCAGGTAGCTTGCTTGGGTCCGGAACAGCCATACCTCTGTATAAATCATCAGAGGATGAAATTTAATCAGATACAAACTATGCTATTTTACTAGTATTACACTATTCCTAAAGAACATGAAATGGAAAGTGAAGAACGAGTTTAAAACAATGAGTGTTTGGATGTGCTTTTGTTCCTATTAAGTTGTTATAATAGTATCACTTGTTTGAGTGTCTGGATGCACTTGGTTAAAAAATGAAAAAAAAAAAAAACATTTTTGTTTTTTTTAACGGTGAGTTAGTACAATAGTCATTCGATTCCTAAGTAATTACCCAGAGGTAGTCCCGTCGCCTCGAATCGACGATATCTATGGGGCAGAACCCACACAGGAGGAAAACCCACCATGGAGAGACTCGAGCCTGAGAACCTCTCACATGTGATAACACCTCCTGCCAAAGCTCCTAGGGAGACCTTGGTGGCCAACCGAGCTAAGCCCAGTTGGTTAAAAAAACAGCATTCTTGTGATGAATATATAATTTTCTATCTCCTTTTGAATTTTATCTTGATATAATCCCACTATAAGGTTCACATTCCTGGCAAGAACTTAGCTTCCTTAAGCTTTTTAGCAACAAACTCACAATAACTATACCCAATCCTGCCAAGTAGATTGGAGGATACAAAGTTACCGAGTACAACAAACTCTTTTCATTTCATATCTTTGGTGCACCAATCCCTTCTGTTGCTTTATTTGGTAAAAAAAAAAAGCAACATGTCACATCTTTGTCACAAGCTTATTTGTGATCCAAAACTTTCATTAGTTCAGCTTATTGGTCCGGTTTAAGTAGTATGTGCAAGGGAAATCAAATTCCAAAATTCATAAGGATTATATTGGAATGATTTATCAATTTGCATTTGGACATAGAAGGAGCTAAAATGACCAGAAACATACATTCGGATATGTGT
The DNA here is from genome assembly GCA_910596185.1 of Chrysanthemum makinoi. Taxonomy (NCBI): domain Eukaryota; kingdom Viridiplantae; phylum Streptophyta; class Magnoliopsida; order Asterales; family Asteraceae; genus Chrysanthemum; species Chrysanthemum makinoi. The sequence continues at coordinate 283,682,763 of OU343220.1, read as the reverse complement.
AAATCGAAATATGTAAGGGGAGTACTTTATAACTGCATACATGGTATTCCTGGTTTGCCCGATTATCAATCAGCCACATCAACCAAACCGGCAACCAAAATGAACACAGAATTTTTGTTACTGATGACAAGGGCTACCTTTAAATTTCCTTTTCTTGCTAGCACTCCTCTTTCTAATGCATGGTATTCCTGATTTGCCCAGTTATCAAAACCTACAGTGACCGAGCCAGGATTTTCCTCACAAGTTTTGAATGTACTTTTTGGTACATCACAGTGAAAACATAGGTCCTTCTAATCACAAATCTTTTGGCAACATAATTTAACAAATTATATACTGTAGATATTTAGTAACAAGGATAAAGAGACTCATGGCAGTATCAAATGTCAATACAAGAAAGTAAGAATATACATACGGAGTAATAACTACCATCGAAAGAGTAAAAGACAAAGATCCAAGATCCATAGTATTATAAAGATGTCATTTGTTCAGAATCAGTTAAGTGAATATACATCAACAACCATAATGGAACTCTATCCATCTTATTATTCGAGACCAATCTTGTAAATTCATATGCTGGAGAGCTGAGCAGAGTTATTACCAATGGCACCTGCTTCTGTGAGCATCGGCACCAGCTTACCAGCTCGATGCTTTTCCATAACAGCTGCAAGCAAAACCCACACAGTAACTTAATTCCAGACCATTAACAAAACTCAAAACCGACAAAAAGCGGCTTAAGAAAGACACTCACCATCACAACCACCAATGTGCTTCCCAGCTATGAACACATTAGGAACGGTACTCTGACCAGTCCACTCCTTTAGAGCAGATTGAATTTCATCGCCATTGCCTTCCAAATTTATTTTAGTGGTTAGTTTTTGTTGTTGATGAAGAAATGCAGACATGTAAAATGATGGAATGAGTGAAATTACTTACTTTCTTCATCTAACTCGAGAAGCTTGTAAGCTACATTAAGCTCTGAGAAGAGCTGTTTCACCCTCTTACAATATCCACAGTAAGTTTTGCTGCCAAAAACAAGTAAATTTCTTATTTCTGCCTAGTGGTATCCTGATATGCTTAATCACAATAAACTCGTTATGCTTAATCACAATAAACTTATTCAAAACGTTTCTCAAATAATGACAAAATAATCTCTAACACCTAAATACTAGTACTTACTTTTTCAAACATGCAATACTTGGTTGTTTTACATAAGTCATAACACATAACTGTTGACATAAAATATAAGTTTTCATCTATACTTTCAGGATTGGTGTAAAATAGTAAGTTTGGTAAACTGTTTATGATTACTGTGATCAAGCTATAATTTTCAGAGTAAAATGTAAAACCAAATAATTGCAACTTATTGTATTACTAAAACACAAGGATTTTATCCAAACACTCTGCTAAAAATTCTTGAAAGCTTATTGAAGGCTGAGATGGTGTTTGGGATTACTTATAAGAAATTTT
>OU343220.1:283535340-283681196 GCA_910596185.1 Chrysanthemum makinoi | reverse complement strand
AAAAAAAAAATTAAAAAAAAAGACTTTGTAATTTAAAAACTAATTAAAAAGAAAAAAAAAGTTAATGAATTAAAAAAGACAAAAAAAATTAAAAGTTAAAAAAAGCGAGAAAAAAAAACACGACTCAGGCCTATACAAATCTTGGTTTATCCTCACCATTAGATCAAAACTGACTGGACAGATGAATTGTATCCTTAGAAGACCAAAAATAGTTAGTGAAGATTAAAAATTCCTCATATTGACTATGATTGTCGATATCGAAGTTAAGGAGAGTAAGTAGCACCAGGGGTAGATGATAAGATATTGTTTTAGGAGCTATTGTTTGTAAATGCGTAATTTTGAGTAACATAATTGCCCCTTATAGTTAAGGTTAGCAAAATAATGAGTGTAGAGAAACTACCATACAACCACTATAGAAAGTCATGTGGCAGATTAATTATAGTATTGAAATACATTATTACATTTGGTCCTTCGAGGTGTTTCATATATTTGTATCATTTGACTGACTGAGGTAACTTCTAAAACTACTCAAGTATTCGGTTGTAAACCAAGCACAAAGTTTCAAAAGGTAACATTTTGTTTTATTATGTACAAAACTAGGTGTTATAATTGTTTGTTGTGTTTAAAAAGTGTGCATATATGTTTCAATGTTTATATAAAATTATTGGATGAGTGCATATATGTTTTATGGTTAGTATAAAATCAATGAAAATGATGTGCATATGTATTTTAGGGTTGATATAAAATCAAGGAAAGAGGTGCGCATATATGTTTTAGGTTGTGCATACGTTTTATTTTACTTTTTATGTTTGATATAAATTAAGGAAAGAAATATGCATATATGTTTGCTAGTTGTTTATGATAAGAAATTAACAATGTTTGTAATTCCAGGTATTAAAAATGTAAAGATGATGACCATGACGAATATAAAGAGCGCAAATGTGTCTTCAACTAGTACATACTTTGTAAAGAGAAGTTGATTATAATAAAGATGTAAAGACACAAGTGCAAAAAGAGATACAAGTGCACACTTGTGACGAAAGAAAGTACACGTGATACATTCAAAGATCATGAGAGTGTGATGAATAGAAATACATGTAGATATAGAAAACCACCAAATCCAGTTGTGTTAAATATAATTTGTGCACACGTGTAATCAATAAGTTTTATATTTATTCTTTACTTTTAGACATTAGTATTTGAATTTTATTTCATATGATATTAAATTTATGTATAATGTTTATGTTCTTTGTTATAAATTTTTAATTTTAAAGAATTGTATATTGGAAACATATATGCAATTATCTTTTTGAGCAAAATATATTAGATGTTTACGTAATTATACATATAGACACATGTAAATTTACATTTCATAAAAAAAACACATATGCACATGATTGTTTTTTGAAAACAGGTATGCTGGAAAAAAGATAATTCCGAAAATTTAGGGATTTTAAAAAACGTTTTTTAATCAAGAATATTAATAAAGGAAATTAAAAATATGTTTTTACTATTATACCCTTTTGAATTTAAGAAAACTATTTAATATTAAAAAAATCTTATTGGTTTAAATGAGTACTGTAAAGTACTGCATCTAATATGGGTACTACATTGAACATGCACATATATATATATCTATACATTATATATAAGAGGAGGAGGCATGCCACATAAAATGCCACTTGGCATCCCATAATGCCAAGTCATATTTCCATATCATCATTATATTTATGTGGCATTTTTTTTAAATAACATGTGGCATTTTAATTAATATATGTACATTTTTTTAATAAATTGTAAAATTCGTTTTTTTTTATATTTATGTTCAATTTTAATTTTTTTATTTTAAAATTCGGTTTGTATTTTTATTTGTGGATTTTAAATTTTAATTATGTTTAATTAAAAAGAAGACATATATTGGATTTGAACTTGGGTCATTCATAAGTTATCTAAACAATTTACCACTAGACTAAATTGTTTTTTGATTTATATGTTGCAAATCAATAAAAATAAGGACATGCTAAAAAATTCTGCAGTTTGTATTTTAAGAATCTATATTTTGAAGATAAGAATTTATAAAAAAGTTGATATATATTACCTAACAAGATAATTATACCTTATATATTTTTAACCTATTTTAACTTCGGTATATCACGTTTCTTAGGAATCAAAAATTCGAATTTAGTTTTTCTGTGTTTCAGTTATATAAGTTTTGCTTCGTGTTTCTTTACTATTCAAACATATGAACCTTTTGTTAAGCATGTGCTGGTATTAATAATAACATCCTCATTTGATTTATACAATTTGAGTTTGTGCAGAAAACCCTGGCTTCAACAATGGAGGTCATCAGTTTAATGAGACAAAATTAGAGTCTGATGAAAGAGCTGCAAGGCAAGCAAAAGCGGAAGCAGCCATTAGTGGCTTGGATATTCGTTTGAAGGTTGAAGAACTTTTACACGCGCAGCAGCGTGCAAAAGAAACAAATGAGATGGTTGTACTTTTTTTCTTATTTTTATTTGACATAAGTATATATAATGCCTATGACTATTGTAGATTACCGAGCTTGCAGTAAGTATGCCTGATTCCATTCTGTTCAAGGAAGCACTTGGTAGTTTGGCCACAAATTCTTAACTCCATCCTTTAGTTCCTTACTTTACATTGTTTATTGAAGATGAGGTAATCCCATCCTTTGGCTCATTTGATTCGTTCCTTTTAAATTTGTAGCTGTTGTTAACTATTTTTTACCCATTATAGATAAAATAAATAGAGTAAACTATATATGGCTCATAAGTTTGTTATTTCTTTACTTATGGATGTAAAGAAACTATATAGGTGATTATTGCCTCCTCATTTGTTACTATTTATTTTGTTATTTGTTTACAGATAGATGTAAAGAAACTCGAAGACAAAAGGGGAGGTTCTCAAAGATTTTCAATAGCTAACTACGAAAGCTAATAAACTGATGGATGCAAATAAAGTTGAAGACAACAAACAATGTCTAGATTGAGTTCTATAATTTCAAATTAGTAACTTTGGCTACTAGCCTACTACAATCACTTAACCAAATATCCAAAATAAGGTACAACCTTGAAGTCCATGTAAATATCTCTATTTACCTACGTTTTTAGTATATTGAAATGTTTAATTTCTATTCATGCTTGATTCTGTTTTTACTTTTCAGATCGGATAATAAATCACATAGTGGCTTGAAGAAAACTATTATGCGAAATAAGGAAGCTTAAGTTGCACATGAAACCCACAATCTGTATAAAACCGTTGAGTATCAAAGCTACTGCGATACTTAAGTAGCATTTATAACACATCCCAAAAATCATGGCACAAGAGGATTTCGGTGTTCATTTATAGGCTTTTGTAAAGGGTTTGGATTTTTTTTAAATGTAAAATTAGTTTAAAGGTTACATGTACCGGTGTATAATATATTAATTTTAGTGTAATCCATTTGGTGTGAAGGACAGAATATATATTCCCTAAGAGTATCAGTAGCCTTTTATTCAGGCTTGTCGCCTTGACCCGTATGGAAAAGTATGCCCGTTTACCTCCGCACTGGGCTTACCGTCCAGGTGTCTTGACTATTTTTTATGTGGCATATGGGCCTGCAGAAGATCTCTATGGCATGTTAATCATTTAATAGTTTAATCATTTTTTACTGAAGCAAGATGGACATCTAACTGATAACAAACTATTGGATCACACATGTTCGAGGCTTTGGCGATAATAATGTTAATATTATGACTATTGTGTTCCTCAACTCTATTTCTTTTTTCACTTCCGATTATGATTATTGGGTTCCTGGTCAGGCCTATGTATGGATAGAATGGTTGCATAAAATCGACGGTTACATGCAAGTGGTTACATATAACTTTTTCTTAAGCTAACGCATCGTTAATTGTAACTTTTTTTTCTCTATTTGAATAGTTCGACTGCTTTCAATTTCGTTCTTATGATCCAGTTAGAACTGTTATTGTTATAGGTGCTAAACGACAAAGAATGATAGCCCGTGCATGGCCAGTTACACGAGATAAGACAACTGTTCATTTGTGACCTTCTATGGCTAACAGGTTGCAGAGGCTTCAACTTACTGCTATGCCCTTTTAAATTTAACATTCGATTTGGAAGATCTTATACTAACTCGATGATATTATTTGTTGTTACATGCCCGAATGACATGCAGCAACCTGCTCCAGCACAGAGCAAAATGCCAATTTGTTAACATGTTATGGCAGATATATATTTATTCACCACTATATTTCCATGCAAGTTCCAATGCCAAGGGTATAAATAAACTGAAATATGCAGTGGAGAATGCGCCCTACCCATTTCGTGTTTCAAATAATTTGAGAATACATGAACCAAATTCTAACAATACGGGGACCAATCGCCATGGTAATCAATCTATATGAAATACTTTACCAGTTGATTAGCAAAAAAGAAAGGTGGTTGATATTGATAAAGTTGTTGTCGATGATCTGCCCTCTTCTATTGCCGTTGGCAGTTTGGTTATGTTGCTTGCAATGCATGATTAACGGGGAAGCTAAGCTGGGAATAAAGCTGGAATGGATATGGAATGCTACAAAAGTTATAATGGGTCCACTGCCAGCCATCATCTTTCACAAGGAGAGTCAGCGAAAAACACGATTCATGATCAGTGGTTGTCTATCACGGCCCAAGAGTGAGACAAATAACTTGACCAAACAAGGCTCTCCTGTGAGGTAAACAATTATATTTTAAGATCATGGTGTTTGTTTTCTTTTTTTCAATATGCTATCTATACCACAAACTTAAGTTGCGGTGTGTTTTGGCTTTGCTTTGATTTCACTTAACTCACAGTAACCAATTTTTTTATTTTTTTTTTAATTTTTTTTTCATATAATGAATCTGATTTGGACATGTTGAGTTTTCGATATGCGAAAGAGAAAATGATTTTAATTCTGTGATTACTTTAGGAATTTTTTTACCTGAACTCTGTATCTATTTATAGCTTACGATGCACATATAAGAAGTTGTTGGTACTTGAGTAGGGTACGTGTTTAAGACTGCATATCGTGGTAAGATGAAATTGTCTATCGGATTAACGGATAACCAGTTTGAGATTGTTGTGGCCAGCTTTTAGACCTGGGTAGAAATGGCCAATTTTAAATGCTTTGAACTGCTTTTAGTTTGTAATATATTCCGCTATTTTTCACTAAATGCTTTTCTTGTCTACTATTATTGTCAAACATTAATATTGTTTGGTCACACTTCTCTTTGACAGGATATTGAAGCTACAATTCATTGTGCAGAGTGGCTTTCGATGGTGGGTGGATCTAGCACGGTGAGCTGCGAAAAGGCTATGGTGGGTGGATCTTATAATGGTTTTAGCTCGAATCAAACCTGCTTTTCGAAAGGTGTATATTCACTCATTTCTTGCATTTGAGAATTCATGGCCTCTATTCTTTTTAATTTATAATGAATTGACGTGATATCGTTTTATCTGTCTTATACCGTCCCCTCTTAAGCTTAATGACGAAACTTGGTGTTCTGTTATTTTCAATAGGAGTGGAACACAAACTCCGGCCATATCTACCTTATATGGCTTACCATTAATATTTTGTAAAGATCCAAATGAAACAAAGAATATCGATCACATTTGGTCAAGGAGGCTCCTTGGTAGCTCTACTATGAGAGATTGGAACATATAAAGAAGTTCTTCCATCGCAGGTAAGTTTTATCAGTAGAATATTTGTTCTCATCGCGGTAAGTTTTATCAAAGAGAATATTATTTGCTTGTACGCATTCACATACTACTCATTTTGACTAACCTTTTGACCCATTACCGACCGTCGATTTTACCAACTGTGAATATATTAAACTAGGAGAAGTAGTCTTTTGGAACTTAGATATAATGTCAGATAAAATCCTGGAGGTCTATTAGTTCGACAACTTCGACTGCTGTTAGAAAAAGGAAATCATGCTTTGTTTCTATAATTTGTTATAGGCACGTCCATTGTTGGAAGAAGGCGCCATTGATGAAATTGTAAATTGTTATAATCATTGTAAGTTGTTATAATCTGTTATAGGCATTAATTGAGAAGCTCTCAAATAATGATAAGAAGATCTGCTTTTAAAAATAAGATGATAAGAACATTTCTGGTGTATTTATAAAACATGGCATGCATGTTACACACGTTTTATTTATGGTTGCTCAAGTATGAGATTCCACTAATGGTCCCCTATGAATATTTTATAAGCGTTAAGAAATTACGGCTTCTTTTCACTACATAGATAACATTTTTGGAAACTAAAACATACTAGAGATCATCGTAGCATTGTAAAAGTGAAGACTACGTCGAATGATTAAAATTGTTTCTATAATCTGCTATAGGCACGTCCGCTGTTATAATCTGTTATAGGCACGTCCATTGTAAATTGTCGGCTTCTTTATTTAAGATGCACTCAATTTATTTGACTTTTTCATCTTTACCCACTATCCACCTCGCTAATTTCACAACAATTTTTATGTTAGGCTGGGTAGATACTTATGAAAAATCGATTTTCGGGATATTTTCTATTGAGATTAGTACTCAATTATAAAGTCTATTAACCTCTTTAAAGCTGCGACTTTAATAATCTTGCTTGTATTGGTTACCAGGTTCAAGTTGTGGTTGTCCACGCAACAAATAACTACTTTGTTACTGTTCTCTCGACAGCTCATGGTGCTTTTATGACCTATCATCTAGCACATGCCTTGCACAGGTTTCTTCTTTACCTATCATGTATGTTGATCTTTAAATTTGTTTTTTCCGTTAATGGAGAATCACAACCAGATAACTATGGGATTACTTAATTGCATGCAGAATGGTGTTTGGTATGCCAGATCCAAATTTTATGAGTGTTTCAAATCGTGGAAAAGAATAAACCTCATATCGAGGAACTTTGCTTTTGGTGCCATATCGGTACTATACCAATTATCCATGTAAAGATAAGCGATATCACAGGTTAGATCTAAATCAGATCATGATGTTTTCGGGATCTTAGTTGCTGGACTGACTGTTTGTGAGCGTATTGGTGACACATTTGTTTCATGGTAAGACCACAACCTTTACGTTGGAAATCTATGGCAGCTTCTTAAATGCCGTTGTATATTTTGCTCTTTTTCTGAGTTATTGGCTGTTTTACTTTTGAAGGCTCCCGATGTACAGTGAAGCAAAGTTGGCATTTTATATATACTTGTGGTTCCCTAAAACAAAGGTAATATTTCTCTGCGATCAAATGAATTTTGTAGTTCCAAAAGAAAGTTTCATTCTTCATAGAAGTGGTAAATTGGAGGGTGGAGTAACGGGTCAAAACATGTAATTTTTGGTATGGGTCGAAACAGGTTGGGTCAACTCTTTTCAAGTATTTATAAATCTCTTATAAACAATTGGCGTGAATAAGAAATTTAAAAATATACTATTTTAAAAATAATCTAACTACAAAAATACTTTGGGCTAATTTTATGCGTTTTCTTTTATAAGCTATTTTTTACCTTTTTGAACTTTGACGCGTTAGTGCTAAACGCTAACCGAATTGACCCATTCGTAAATAAGTGGGTTGTAATTGTGACCCTACTTCATGATCTTCTGAAAACAATATATATCTTATTTGTTTTGCTCAATCTTTTCATGGAACAACTTATGTTTACGATTCCTTCTTCAGACCCTACATTTCAAAGCATGAACCAAACATTGATCAGAACATAATGGAACTGGAGGACTAGGGCTGGTGATATGTTTATTTTATACGCAAAGAGTCGTGAGTTATGGTCAAAGAAGAATATTAGATATTCTGCGAGTATGTTGCTTCAGTCCAACACCCAAACCTCGACCACCTCAAGTATGACTCGTTGGGTTTTCCTGCTTCTCTTATTCAGTCTTGATTATTAAAGTTATCATGGAGTTGATGATTGTTGTACGGGAATTCTGCCTTAAGTTCTCTATGACTAGATAGTAATGCTATATAATATTAATTCATTTTGTTACTTGGTCTTTCAAGGGTTGGACTGGGTACATCTGTTGAGCGTTAGAGGTTTATGAAATGATTGTTGTTGAGTTTCATGCCAATTTTACCTTCTTTTTTGCACTCTGTGTTGACTAACGGCATGTGCTTTGTAGCAGTCAATGTTAGATTTTTTTAGTGTTGTGTTTGTTCTTTTCGAAAAGCAAACTTTATTAACAAACAAAAATTAAATTACGATAGGAACGCACACCATAACCATCTTTGCAAGGTTTAGAAGCAGAAGGGTTTGGGCACACACCCAAATGAACCATAGATAACCCCACTAAAAACACTATAAAGTGACTTTTACAATTTATGCAGATTTATCTAATATTTTCCAGAAATTAGGTATCAGCTGAGCGAACTATGTGTCTTGAGTAACAGAACCTGATTTGATCGCGTAAAGAGATAGAAGGGCAAACCAAAAGCATCAGGTATTGTTGTTACCAAACACAATGGTTTATCTCTTGGTTTCAGGTATATATAAATGGGCAAATCACCTAGAAATGCAGTTAACTTGCCACTTTTTCCCATTGTATGTAGCATTTTTTCCTCATTCGTCAATAAACTTCTATCGTTAGTCCTTTGTGTGTACCCGTTACCAAAAAAACCCGCATCGTTAGTCCTTTATGCTAACGACCGTTAATAAATAGCTTAAAATTTGGTTATCTTACGCTAAACTTGCGTCGTTGGTCCTTTATACTAACAATCGTTAAAAATAACTTAAAATTTGGTTTTCTTACGTTTCCGTCCGTTTTTTCACGCTGCGCTTTTACACGCTGCTTCGTTTAACACGCTTTTGTCCGCTTTTTCACGTTTTCATACGCTTTTACACGCCATCCGCTTTCAAGTTTTCGCTCGCTTTTTTCACGTTTTCATCTGTTTTACCGTTTTACGTCCGTTTTTGCGCATTTTCGCCCCGTTTTTTTGCGCATTTTCATTCGCTTTTACACGATATCGCCCGTTTTACACGTTTTCTTTCGTTTTTCACATTTTCATGCGTTTTACGCGTTTTCATCCGTTTTAACACATTTTCATCCGTTTAGGCACGCTTTCATCCCTTCTTACACGTTGCCGTCCGTTCTAACGTTTTCGTCCGCTTTTTCGCACGGTTTCATCCGTTTTACATGTTTTCATCGTTTTTACCGCCATCCATTTTACACATTTTCGCCCATTTTTGCGTTTTGTTCGCTTTTACATGTTCTCATCCGCTTTAACACGGTTCGTCCGTTTTAACACGTTGCTGCATTATTGACGCTTTTCATCCATTTTTCACGCTTTCATCCGCTTCTACATGCTTTAATATGTTTTGCATGTTTTTGTCCGTTTTTGCACGTTTTGTCCGTTGTTTCACGCCATCCGTTGTTTCGTTATCCGTTTTTACACATTTTCATCCGTTGTTTCACGTTTTTCGCTTCGTGTTTGCACATTTTGTGTAAAACGACGTAAAACTGACGAACGCAGTAAACGGATGAAACGCAAAACGGAGGAAAACGAAAAACGTATCTTTGAAAACGTGTTAAAACAAAAGAAACTGTGTAAAACATTCAAATCGTGCAAAAACAAATAAAACGGCAAAACGGATGTAAAGAAGTAAAACGGATGAAAGCGTGACTTTGGCAACGTGTTAAAATGGACCACAACGTGTAAATACGGACGAAAACGTGTAAAAACAGATGAAAACATGTAAAAACGGATGCAAACGTGAAAAAAAGGACGAAAACGTGTTAGAACGGACGACAACGTGTAAGAAGGGATGAAAGCGTGCATAAACGGACGAAAATGTTAAAACGATGAAAACGCGTAAAACGCATGAAAATGTGAAAAGAAGAAAACGTGTAAAACGGGGACTAATACGCAATAAACGAATGAAAATCGCAAAAACTGGCGTAAAATGTGTAAAAACGGATGAAAACTTGAAAACGCTGATGAAAGCGTGTAAAAAGGTATGAAAACGTGAAAAACGTGGAAACGTATTAAAACGTGTTAAAATGAACAAAAACGTGTAAAACGGACTAATTTAAAACGCTGAAAAAAGCGTATCGAGGCGTATTAAGTAAAGAAAACCAAATTTTAAGTTATTTTCTAACGATCGTTAGTATAATGGACCAACGATGCAAGTTTAGCCTAAGATAACCAAATTTTAAGTTATTTATTAACGGTCGTTAACATAAAGGACTAACGATGCAGGTTTTTTTGGTAACGGGTACACACAAAGGACTAACGTTAGAAGTTTATTGACAGAATGAGAAAAAAAAATGCTACATACAATGGTAAAAAGTGGCAAATTAACTACATTTCTAGGTGATTTGCCCTATATAAATTGCTATAATCCTATTTGTTTTGACTATGATATTGGTGTAGACTGTAGAGGTGGCAGAATGAGCTGGCCGACTAAGATGTCAAAAACATGTTTTTTTTTTTTTTTTTTTTTGTATGGGTCAAAACGGACCGGGTTGACCCAAAGCCCTTGTCCAAAGAAATAATTTCATGCTGTCTCATTATGTTATGTAGAGCTGAATAATTATATTGGCTCATCATGATGTTTTTCACAATTGTTGACATGGAGGTCTTTTTAACAACCATGGACCGTTATATTTTAGCACCACGAAAGCTTATTTCTCAAAAATGGGATTGACATGTCATAATGCAAAGATTCATAGTGAGGTAATATCTCTATTATGATTATGATTATTATTATCGAAAGTTTGTTGAAAGTTAGTGGTTTTGAAGTTGTATGATTAACATGAAACATTTTAGGCGTCAGTTGAAAAGAATGCTAGAGAAATAAAGGAGTACATTGAAGAGTTCCATTGGGGTTCCAAGAAGCGTGTTTTTCTTCTTGGCCATAGTAAAGGGGGAATAGATGCAGTTGCTGCGTTATCAATGTATTGGCCGGATTTAAAAGATAAAGTTGCCGGTTTGGCTTTGGCGCAGAGCCCATATGGTGGTAGCCCCATAGCTTCGGATATCATGAGAGAAGGACAGATTGGAATCAATGTTGGCAAACTTATGGAAATTTTGATTAAGAAGTTATAAAGGTACCATTTTATATGTTTTGCTACTTGCTTATGCATTGTCGGTGTTGTTCCATTGTCATCGGTCGGTTACTACTTTACGCCTTTACCTACGATATCGTTATATGATGATTGATAATATTGATTTCGGTCAACCAGATTCGCTTACTTTACTTTAGTATTATATCTTCATAAATTGTCAAATCTAAATGGTAATACACACACAAAAAAAAAAAAAAGCTTAGAAGCTTATGCTGCATTTTTTTGTCCGATTTGATATTAGTATATCTGCTGCAGTGAAATGGAATGTATGACCGTCCAAGGAAGCTTAAAGAAAGTATGTGATCAATTCACAAAGCAACTTAGAAGGCATGATCGTCCAAATATAGTCTTGTGGGTGAACTTATGAAAGGTATCTGCCACTTCCATGTTAACTTATATATATTGAGTATGAGCTAACAATATTTTAGCCAGATGCTTGAGCTACTACATACGCACCATATCTCCCTTTCTACTCAAGCATGTCAGTACAGTTTGGGTTAATTAGTGTATTCATTTAGAAAGTCGAAAAATATTGACTAAATATGTTTGATAAAGTCATAGTTTTCATTATGGTGTCAAGGTCTAATCAGCCCTTCTAAAACTACAGGGAAAACAAAATCGGTAGCCTATATTTGTTTTTCTTTCTATGAACATTGTATGCCTTCTTCGTACAATACAATCTTTTTTCTCCTATATATGTGAAGTATATAACGTCGAAATCATACCATATTTTCTTAATTCTTTACTTTGTGATAAGAGCGGTTGGTTATATATGCTATGGCAATTTCAACCCATTTACTTTCTCAAAGGACTGATTCGGGTTGTGCTCTTCATTCGTTTGGTTAGATATGAAAAATATTCTTTTCCAATCACAACCTACGCTCTTAATCATTTACAAAGGTATTTTATATATTATAATGAAAATGATAAGTAGATGTATCATAATTGTTTGGGGTATGCGGTTCACAAGATAGCCTTAAAAGTCGATTCGTGATCCTTTATGTGTGTTTTTTCATGTATGCAGGTACAAAGCTCAAATGAAAGAGTAAGTTGATCTTAGAGAACTTTGTGTATGAAATTGTGAAAAGTTAAGATTATCTCCATTCTTCAGGCTAGAGCTGTATCCGGAATACAACAAGCATCTATAGAAGTTCATATCAACAGTTGAGAAATCACCGTCACATAGGCACAACAGTTCAAGAACGAGCACATACCACCATTTTGAACATCCAACAAAGAGCACCAATGTATTTTATGCAACAAGAAATAGCACAGATAGAACATAGAAACAACGGAAATGCAGCTGCCGATGCATTTGCAGCCTGTTGCTGCTCTTAGCTTTAAAGTTTTCTATTGTTTTTTTTTCATCTGTTTGTATCTAAAAGTCATTAAATATAACAAATTTAGTCATTTTATCAAAAGATTTTGATTATTATTTTTCCCTCAAAATACGATTTATGCTAAATAGCTTCACTGGTACTATTAGATTATATTTGAGATTGCTTATTGAAACCATTCTTAGTGGCTGTAAGGGATTGCTTATTGAAAATCCTTATAAGCTAATTCTACATGTCCCTCAATATTATAATATAGTGGTTATCACTTGCTAATTTGATTTAGAATTTAGGACCTGTCAAATATCTGAACTAAGTTTTGTGTAGTGTGATTTTTTTGTCGGATATACAAGTCAATAAAAGTGTGCATTTTTTGTTGCATTGCATTGAGTATAATTATGTTATTGTTTTGGGTGTTGCTATACTACTACTACATAGGGTTAAGATGCATGAATTTTGACTATTTTTGTTTGTGTCAACTCAAGATCTAGAAAACTTAATGAAAAACCATTGCTCAATTTGTTACGAGGTACATATTATAATTGTATATGATTTCATATACATGTAATTGTGACACGCTCTAAAACTTATGCTTCCACGGTAGCTATTTTGTGTCGTGTCTCAATGAATGCCCATGGTAATTCCTCAGAATGCATAGCTGATGTGAATGCTTTTACCCATTGGGTCATTTTCTGGGATTAGTTTTTTGCTTCTTCTGCACTTATATTGATGTTTGTTATGTTGCACGATCATTGATATGTCATGGGAAGGAAAGGAAGGTAGGTAATCCAAAAGGCAAACATAAGGTGATAATTTTGTTATAGCCCTGACATTATTGATTATCATTTTTTATAGTATATAGTTTGATATTTTGTGATAATTTTAATGTTGCAATATTCTGTTCTCATTTTGTATGAAGAACCCGTATAGCAAAAGCTTATATTACTTAAAAAAAGGTCATCATTATATAAAGAAAATAAACAAATGGCTAGCCCGTCCGTTGGATACAAACTTTGTATATCAAAAGGCTTTATTTCATATTTGAGTTTATTTGGTTGTATACTTTGTTCTTGCGTACCACTTTGTAATTTTTTTTTCTCATATTTGATAAACGTTTGCTTTTTTCGTTCTTAACGTAATCAATAAATAATTTGGTATGTTTATAACTTATTTATGTTAACTTGAGTTTTTTTAACGATATTCATAAAGCTTGCTCGCATCCAAGCTATGGGCTATGCTTTGATACTTTATTCTTGCGTACCACTTTGAAATTTTTTTCCTACTCATATTCGATAACCGTTGATTTATTTTCATTCTTAATGCATTCAATTAAAATTTTGGTATATTTATAGCTTATTTTTCGTTAACTTAATTTTTTTTAACGATACTTATAAGGCTTGCTCCGCCATCGGGCGGACTATGCTTTAACACTTTGTTCTTGCGTACCACTTTGAAACTTTTATTTTCTCTCATATTCGATAACCGTTTATTTCTTTTCGTTCTTAATGCATTCAATAAAAAATGATATGTTTATAGCTTATTTATCGTTAACTTATTTTTTCAACGATATCCATAAGTCTATCCCTCTTATAAATAATTTTTATTTCGAATTATAATTTAAATAATATTCTATCTTCTAAACAATAAATTAAAACCTTTTATCAGTTTCAAGAATTGTTGATCCTCAACTATTTCCTTATATATTTTTTCCCAATAACTAATACATTCCAACAATAACTATAAGTCATGCCCGCCATCCTTAAATATTATTTTCTGTTAACTAATATATATATGATGGTAACATCAATTATAGTTGTAAATTGTTTAATTTAAATTTTAATTACTTTTTAGTATATATTTGTTCTACTAATTCCTAAAAATAAAAATCACAAGTCATACCGTCCATCTGGACGGGTTTTGACACTAGTATATATATATATATATATATATATATATATATATATATATATATATATATATATATATATATATATATATATATATAGTGAAACTTTATTTTCAGAACCCACTTTAAATGCGAGAACTGCGAGAACCATTTTTTAACCATTAGATCATTTCATTAATGGATGAGATGACTTGTGCCATTAATGTAATTAGTTAAAAAATGTGGTCATTATTTGTAAAGCAAAAAGGGCATTATAGTAATCTTAATAGTCAATAATTATACCCACTAATTAGGAAATTAATACCTATAACTAGGGGTGCGCACGGTCGGAAAACCGGACCGGACCGAAAACCGAGTTCGGCGAAAAGCCAAGACCGAGACCGGACCGAATGTGGTCGGTCCGGTCTCGGTCCGTGTCGGTCCGGTCGGTCCTTCGGTCGGTCCGGTCCAACAAGGCCAAATTCGTCGGTTTTGGTCCTGACCGGACCGACCGAGGACCAATTTGCAAAGCCGAGACCGCGGACCGGACTGGTCGAATGTGGTCGGTCCGGTCTCGGTCCGATTGGGCCCGGTCGGTCCGTTTGCTCACCCTTACCTATAACTAAGGTAAAAAAATACACGGTTCATTTTCAACCCTAACTCTTCTCCCTCACCAAAAAACTACCGCCCCAAAATCTTTTATGCCGCCTCTCTCCCAAGTTTCATTGATCGGCCATAAAAATTCGATCCGCAATCTATCATCAGATGTTACAACCCTTGTAAAGCGTTACAACCTATCATCAGATGTTTGATAAAAAAAAATATTTTTGTTAAAAATTCGATCAATTGAAATCTATCACCTCTCTTTGATAAAAAAAATTCGATCTGCAATCTATCATCAGATGTTTGTTTCGTTTATGTGAAGGCAAAGGTAAAATTACTTTTGTTTTTGTTTATCCAATTTCATGAGAATTTTAATTGCTATAAAGTAGTTTTAAGTTACAAACATATTTTTTTCTTTAGAGAATTGATATCCACAGAATCGGGATATGATTGTAATTGATAGAATAAATTAAGTTAAAAAAATATTTTCTGTATTATTTTGTACGGTCGAATCAGCCGTATATATTGATTGGCCATGTTCGAATGAGTTTTTGTGAATTCATTAATGAAAGGGCAAATGGCACAAAAAGCATTAAAGTTGGTCCATTTCCAATTAAGGATTCTACTTTTTTCTTTGCATAAAAAGGTACTCAACAAAAAATTTATGATTTGAGTTTTTACTAACGTTCGTTAACTCACTTCGTTAGTATATTACATGTTTAGTCCTCGAATTTGTATAATCATTTCATGCAACATCCAAACAAAAATTTGAATTGTTTTTTTACTTGTTTGGTCCTCGAATTCTTATAATATTTCATTCAACATCCAAAAAAAAAAAAAAAAAAATGAAAATTCTTTTCGAAAAATTTTGAAAATTTTTGAAAATTTTAAAAATTTTAAAAAATCTTAAAAATTTTTACCGAAAATTTTGAATTTTTTTTAACAAAGTTTATAAAAAAAAAAAAAAAAAAAAATTGAAAATTCTATTCAAAAATTTTGAAAAATTTTGAAAATTTTGAAAAATCTTGAAACTTATTTTCGAAAATTTTGAAAGTTTTTTGACAAAGTTTGAAAGTTTTTTTTTTTGAAAATTCTATTCGAAAGTTTTGAAATTTTTATAACAAAGTTTGAAAAAAAATATTTGAAAATTCTTTTCGAAAATTTTGAAAAATTTTGAAATTTTTTTCGAAAAGAATTTCGAAAAAAATTATAAATAAAAAACAAAATCCGAATTTTAAGATTTATAAAAAACGGAAATTATAAAAAAAATAAAAATAATATGAAAATGTCTTTTACTATTATACCCTTTTGAATTAAATAAAAAAAACAAAATGCTATGGAGCATTAAATCATGTACATTGTGTATTATTAGTTGTAAAAAGGTGGTTCTCGCACTTAAAGTGGGTTCTGAAAATAAAGTGCCTCCCTCTATATATATATATAGAATCCGGATCAATTGAAAAAGTTTTTATTTTGAGAAGATTGAGAAGGTTTTCAAAAACGATAGATTTTTAACTTTGATTCATGTTTTTCAAGCGTAAAACTCATTTTAATGTGAAAAAAAATTCAAAATGTGTAATTTTTTTTTGAATCAATGTTAAAAATCTTTCAATTTTGCGATATATGTAGAATACTGAATCATCTGTACAAATGTAATGAATCATCATCGTAACTCGATTTTAACAATGATTTGTGAATCAAATTTGTGATTTATAGATTTTATTCACCATAAAATGATGTTTACTTGTGAATCAAATCACAAGCATGAATCAATATGCTCAAACGAAGATTTCTCAATATTTCAAATAAAAACCTTCTCAATGGAACAGAACATATATATATATATATATATATATATATATATATATATATATATATATATATATATATATATATATAGAATCCGGATCGATTGAGAATGTTTTTATTTTGAGAAGAGAAAAGGTTTTCAAAAACGATAGATTTTAACTTTGATTCATGTTTTCAAGTTAAAACTCATTTTAATGTGATTAAAATTCAAAATGTGTAAAAAAATTTGAATCAATGTTAAAATTCTCTCGATTTTGCGATATATGTAGACATCAATCATCTGCATAAATTTAATGAATCATCATCATAACTCGATTTTAACAATGATTTGTGAATCAAATAAAAAAACATGAATCATTTCCAAACGAAGATTTCTCAATCTTCTCAAAATAAAAATCTTCTCAATGGAACCGGAGCCTATATATATATATATATATATATATATATATATATACACACACATGGTGTTTGTATTTTTCAAGCCATGTTTTTAACACATGATTACATGAGCATGTATATGTATCGCTTATATCATTAAGAGGAAGAAAGTGTCGAACGAAGGTAGGGACGGAGCTACATCCAACCAAGGCCCACCCCCAAATTTTAGGAGTTGCTACATATTCTATGCTAGTAATTAATAAATTGGCCCACCCAAAATTTCAAATATGGTTAAAGCTCGTACACAAATTGAGATGATTTTGATTGCACCACACATTTAGTATAACCTTACATTAATTCAAACTTGAAACTCATAATTTACGTATTTCTTAAATCTTTACTTTTATTTTTCACATCTATGTTTGTGAGATGCTTCAAATTGATTTGAGCATATATTTCGTTACGTTTTAGTCTAATTTTTAGATCAAAATTTATTACACAAAAGAATCTAGTTTTATTCTGCAAGTCATGTTATGTAGTATCCATGCATTTGAATTAGAAAACTATTATATTAGTTAATTGCTACATTGATATTTGGCCGACCCGTACATAGAACCCTGGCTTCGTTTATAAAGGTGAATGTGACAAAAGACGAAAACCTCAAAAATTTCCACACTAATGTTGTATACAAAGAAGTGCTACGAATCTTGGATAAATTGTAATCAAGCATAGCAAGTTCTGTTATATATCAACTATCATTTACTGTTCAAAATTATTTACTTATAGGTTTCCGAAATTAAATACACATTTGTCCAATTTCTTGCAGGATATTCATGTTAAGGTGCTTAACAAAATTCAGGTCATCACATAGACAAGTTCAATAACATGCCTATGCATCTTTCCACAATTTCATTTCCAACTTTGTTTATTGATTTGTTTCTTTTTCCAACTTATTGCTTGAGTATAAAAACTATAAATTATAGGTTTTTGTTACTATTTCTTTAATATACCCGTTAATTTTATGGGCATTTTAGCTAGTAGATATATAATTACTATTATATGAAACAAAACATAGAACTTCAAAGTATGGTACGCAAGTCATTATACAATTTTTCTTGGAGATGCACATTTCAACTTTGACGCATAATGTGTATTTAATAGTAATTATTGTTATAGAGATACAATTACTTAGCAATCGACTAAAAGTCTACTACGCACCTCTCTTATTTTAGGGAAACACCATATTTTAATTGTTGAAGCTTGTGGTTATACATTTGCATTCCCGCTTAATAGTGGATCGCTGGACATCAAATCTCTGCAAAATTCAAAAGGTATCAATAAAAAACTGAAATAAAACAATAATACAAACAATATAAAACTTTAGTTCTTGTGCTTGTGAAATGTGAACACGACTTTTATACGACTACATAAATGCACATGGTTCGTTTTAAACAACTACAAGTAGATAGAGGAAATTCATAAAACATAATTGTAAAAAAATATCTCAACAGATTTTAATTGTACATTTATATAAACAATGTATTTGTTACTAGTGTATATCTACTTTTAGGTTTATTACTGAGTCCCCTCAATAAACTCTACAGATTTTTATCGTACATTTATATAAATATTACACGATTACCCGCGCATAGAGACAACGGAATATAGTAGTTGTGTGCACGTATATATTTATTTTTGTGTACATGTTTGTTAAGTAAATAAGAGTGGACAAAGCTTGTGGACTAAATTGTAATTATGAGCTTAACTAATAAAATTTTAATATGATAGTAATAGTGATGAATAATAAACTTCATATCTACCGACTATCGGCTGTTATTTAGAATTCAACAAATGTTTCGTATGGAATGTCCCATATAACCCAAAATGTTCTAAAAAATGGGGTTGCACTAAATATAAATTTCAGAAGTATTTTTAATTTAAGAAATGGAACTAGGCAAAATTGAGGGTATATTTGGGTGGTTATGTGTAGCTATTTGTAGGTTGTGGAGAGTTTATTCTAAAAATACCAACGATTCTTGTATGTTCGGACATTTTAAGCATTGCTTTTAGGCCTGTAGATATCAAATTACAAAATAAAAAATAAAAAAGAAAAAAAGATGCCGTCCATGTCTAATATTACCTTGCATGTTTAAAAAAAAATCAAGCTAAAAGTACTATCCGTAGTCACACATTTGTATCAAAATATAACTGTTTCTAGATATAACAATATTATAAATGTGATCAGACTATGTAAACATGTAGATATTTCAAATTAATATAAGCATCAAATGAAGACATTTATTTGTTAGACTTGCCTCTTTCTTCGATTGAAAAGTACAAGGGAAACAGGTTGCTCGGGGGAGAGGTAAGACAACTCGCGCAACATGTACACACATGTGACAATGCTGTGAAAAAGCAATAGCTAGATATGAGAAAGAAACAACATAACTTGTGATAGATAATAAGCAAATAACAAACGAAGTAAGTAGATGATAAGCAAATGACAAACGAGGTAAGAAGTATGATAGAAAACAGTAGAGGATCACTGAAAATGTATAAATCATTACGTAAATAATATAGAATGTAATTATCTCAAGTGACTATGTTTTTAACAACCAAAAGTTAATATAAGTAAGAAAAACCCGTTAATAAACGGGTCTTTTCACTGCATGCTCTAAAAAACATGTTATATTATTAAAAATAAATAAATAAATAATTAAACTCGGTTTTTTATTCAATTTTTTTTTTTTTTTTTTTTTCAAAAGTGATTTAGAATTTTGTGTTTTAACCCAACGAACACCGTTAGACTTTAAATGAATTACGGAGTAGTACATAATATATTACCTCCCGAAACATGTAATTGATAGTATCCACAAGAAACTACTTATCCAACTTGATTCTTTGTATCTTAACCAGGCCTAAATTAAAGCAACATCCGGATATTCTAGTTATTAAACATATCATATCAAAGTATATTACGACTTTAATTTCTTGTTGAAATACCAAATAATCAAAAGAAATACATCGTTAATGGAGAATTACTTACATATGTAATACAAAGGGTATTAATACGGTCCAGCACTTCTGATTCCATGCACCTGTGAGCAGTTATTAATATAGCAATGTTATGGTATCTCTATACGGTTTAAGTAAATTAATTAACGTCTTACTTCTCCAAAACACTTAATTATGGCAACATATAGTAGCTAGTGTATAAGTGGCCACCATTTTATAAGTAGTTACCCACTTACTTGTATTGGAACAAACATTTAAAAAGTGTTAGGTCATGTATTCAATCGTATAAAGGTCGCTTTTAACAAGTTTTTGAGAAAGTTAAATGACATTATATAACTAAAATTCAACTATAACATATATTTATTATAACTAAATGATTACTCACGATAGTGGTGACGATCTATATTAGTGTTAATTTGTGTGTGCTTAACTTTTTTTATTTATATATATAGGTTTGGAGTAAGTGATAATGAAGAAAATTTGTGATTTAAATTGTAGTTAAGTATTTAAATACTTATATTAATAGATTGATTTTAATTTTATTTTTAAATAAGGGTATTTTAATCTAACATTACTCAATTTTTAACTTTTAATTAAAATTTTAAATGTATTTTTACTTTATACATAGTACGAAGTATAGATAAAGTAAACTGTTATTACAATAACATTTTGGAAAAAGAATATTCAAATTGCACCAACAACATATCCGTTTAAGGCATTTTAAAACAAAATAAATCTTAGAATCAAGTTTTTTATACTTCAAAACATTTCAAACATTTTATAACACGCTTATAATCCCGCGTATATGTGGTATAATTTAAAATTAAGTATTAATAATGATAAGTGTTTTTATTTATTATTATTATTATTATTTTATTTCATTTTTTTATCTTCTAAAATTTAAAGATCCTATAGATTCTAATATTAAAATACAAACAAGATACATAATCTAAAAATCTCGAGTTTTGGTTAACATAGTTTTAATAAATATATAATTTTATATGCACATATATGCATATGTCGGGATCAAAATATTAAAGTAGTAAACAGTATTTTACATGAAATTATTTGGTTGTAAATTGTGTTAAATATATAATCTTGTGTATCTATTTTAATATTACAATAACTCATGTTTTTAATTTGATAGTTATAATTCCGAACTTAAACGTAGTTTTTGGTGTATACGATAATAATAATAATAATAATAATAATAATAATAATAAAAGTTTTTCTTTATAAAAACTTGAAGTCTAATAATAATAATAAAAGTTTTTCTTTATAAAAACTTGAAGTCTAGTGATATATGTTAAATATATAAACTAACAAAAATTTGATATTGAAGATTTTAAAAATAAATTAACAAATTCAATTAAGATCTAAACTTGATTGGAAAGTTTATTGTTCTATCAAATTATAACGTTTATTTTATACTTGTGTCCAAAGGAAAAAAGAATGAGCTCACAATATATGCATATTTTTTTTATACTTATGCTTTGTGCAGAATTAATTTTGAACAAACAGAAGGGGAGGCTTATTTTTAATTTTAATGACAAATAGAAACCAAAATCAAGCCTTTCTATTACCTCAATAATATGATTTTCCTTAAATAATTCTTTTTTCTTATATATTCTGAAATGATAATTTCACTTAAAAGATTAAGAAGACATACGGCCCGGTGTACAACTCGATATGGAATGGGGATCCATAAACAATAATCGTGTAAATCAAAACGCCGATCATAATGCCGATAGCTGCAGATAAGATTACTCTTGCACTCATAACTGAAGGTCCTCCAACATCCCTATAGTTCAAATATTTAACAAATACATGAGGTAAACATCTTGCAAAGTTGTATGATATATAATGTAATCTGCTCATAAGGGCCAGTAAATACATTATATGTTCTCTATTCATACCTTTTATGACGTTTCGCCAATAAATGATAAAATAGATCTTTTGAAATTTCTTCTGATGACAACTTTGAGATTTGCACAAGGATGAATATAGATATACCAGCGCTGTACAAGGAAGTTATCGAAGGTGTTTAGTATGTCATATGTACTATGGTTCACATTGACACAAGAGTGCTATCTAATAAACGAAAAGATAAGACATACTTTCCAATACAAAATGTTATAACCATAAAAATAGCTCTTAAGATCCAGTTTGGTTCCTTGTAGAAAATCCACGCCTAAACATCATCGGTACACAGTCACATATGAGTTTACGCGTGTAATAAACGCATATTATCAAATATAATTTTATTCTTCTCAATACCTGTATCATAACAAGTGTTATGATAAAATCTGCTAGTATTGCTGCTGCCCAACTGCAACGAAATTATATACTTCAATTAAATTTAATTTTCTAAACACAAAACTAATATTTGTATTAACATTTATATTTACATGTACTTTAAAACCATTCCGTATCTTTTTAAGAATTCTATAAATTCGTGTTTTATAACACCATAAAACAAGCGTAAATTAACTTATTTGAACAACGTACAGCCGTGGTTAAGTTTCATCGTATCAGAAGAAATCACTTTCTTATCAACTTCAAAATGATTATATATGGCATGCAATACATATTTTGATATCTATATACAAAATACTACACAAAGCAATTCTACCTGACCATTTCCAACGTACGCATCCCCGCTAAAGGGAAAATAAACGTCCATTATATACCCACCATCAAAGAATTTTGATACAAAAGTTGTGTATAGTTAAAGCTTGTAATTTACCTTTCTCCCAAATCAAAACAAGCTGTGGCATCATTATGGTAGATAACATTAGCCACCCCAACAAATGTCGTACAAATCATTAGAATTAACCATATCTTCACTGCGACTACCGTAGATACTGCCATGCTTTATTTATGGAACTAATACCTGATATGAAAGGGATGAATGTGAACCTTAAGTTTAGAAAGGATATTTATAGTGTTCTTTGGTTCACATATTTAGACTCTACCAACCGTCCTTACTTGACCAGCTCACTCTCCATGACAAAACATGCATGCTTTACCGTAAACACGCGGGCAAATTGGCACCCCACATAAGAAATGCATGAAGGATCGTGGTTTCTTTTAGGCAGCTTATATGGGCATAGCAGTAGCTGAGCTTTAAATGAGTATTTTGGATATATGACGGTTTTGGACAAAGATTATGAAAGATTTACAAAGATGTAAATTTCGTTTTTTTAGCTAATTATTGTGAACGTCTCTTATGGTTGCAAACTTGTGGAGATATTAATTCTAGATGTTAGTAAACTGAACCCCGTTGGGGATCAACAAAGTATATTTTTTTCTCAATGTTTTGTGATATGCGTCATAATCATATTCACTTTGATGTAATAGAACCAATTTATTTAAGAACTTAATCAGGATTTTACATGTATATGCAACATAGTGTACACCTAAGAACCTAGTATTACATTGCATCTATGCACTCTACTTAAGCATTAACACTGCTGCATTTTGTATGTATCCCTCATTTGGGTCAACAAAAAATATTCATCATATAGACACACTATTTGGAACACCTCTACATGTTGCTCCCAGCTCGGAACTTGGTGCAAGAAGTTTTTATGGTAAAACAAAACACCAGCACCGACATCTTTTCTCAATCTCCTTTTCGATCCGTTGAATCTCAGCTGAAAAACATAAAAAGCTTCTACAATCTCATCATCACCAGACCAAGCGTCGGTTTGTTGTCTTTCACCAATGTACTCTTCTTCTGGTGAGTGAGTGGACAAGGTGTCCACCACAGCCATGTACTTGGTTGATTGTAGCAAGCTTGGTAAAGCTGATAAAAAAATACTTTTGTTGGTCATCCTGGAAACTTAATTATTCAGGGTCGTTTTGGTCTGGGAGTAACCGGCTTATTAGTGGAGTTAGGTATGTAGACACCATATGGATTTTGACCAAATTTTAGTGTTGCGTGTTGTGCTGATGCTAGCCAGTGATGGTGGTTGGGACTGAAGTAAGGTCATCTGCACTGGCTAAAATCGGCCACCAGTCCTCGTGGCAAAGATCAGCATGGCCCACGTTGATGGACTCTACATACTATGCTTGGAGCTCCCTATCGTTGCATACTTGGGCTGAATCTGGGTAGTAATAGTTCATGTAAGTTTTAACCCAGTTTTGGATGGCCTTTCATATCATGAGCATGAGCCCGTCAGATGCGTATGGGCAGTCTTCATCTCTTCGATTACTAGCTTTAGACCAGGTAGCTTGCTTGGGTCCGGAACAGCCATACCTCTGTATAAATCATCAGAGGATGAAATTTAATCAGATACAAACTATGCTATTTTACTAGTATTACACTATTCCTAAAGAACATGAAATGGAAAGTGAAGAACGAGTTTAAAACAATGAGTGTTTGGATGTGCTTTTGTTCCTATTAAGTTGTTATAATAGTATCACTTGTTTGAGTGTCTGGATGCACTTGGTTAAAAAATGAAAAAAAAAAAAAACATTTTTGTTTTTTTTAACGGTGAGTTAGTACAATAGTCATTCGATTCCTAAGTAATTACCCAGAAGGTAGTCCCTGTCAGCCTCGAATCGACGTATCTATGGGGCAGAACCCACACAGGAGGAAAACCCACCATGGAGAGACTCGAGCCTGAGAACCTCTCACATGTGATAACACCTCCTGCCAAAGCTCCTAGGGAGACCTTGGTGGCCAACCGAGCTAAGCCCAGTTGGTTAAAAAAACAGCATTCTTGTGATGAATATATAATTTTCTATCTCCTTTTGAATTTTATCTTGATATAATCCCACTATAAGGTTCACATTCCTGGCAAGAACTTAGCTTCCTTAAGCTTTTTAGCAACAAACTCACAATAACTATACCCAATCCTGCCAAGTAGATTGGAGGATACAAAGTTACCGAGTACAACAAACTCTTTTCATTTCATATCTTTGGTGCACCAATCCCTTTTGTTGCTTTATTTGGTTAAAAAAAAGCAACATGTCACATCTTTGTCACAAGCTTATTTGTGATCCAAAACTTTCATTAGTTCAGCTTATTGGTCCGGTTTAAGTAGTATGTGCAAGGGAAATCAAATTCCAAAATTCATAAGGATTATATTGGAATGATTTATCAATTTGCATTTGGACATAGAAGGAGCTAAAATGACCAGAAACATACATTCGGATATGTGTAAATCGAAATATGTAAGGGGAGTACTTTATAACTGCATACATGGTATTCCTGGTTTGCCCGATTATCAATCAGCCACATCAACCAAACCGGCAACCAAAATGAACACAGAATTTTTGTTACTGATGACAAGGGCTACCTTTAAATTTCCTTTTCTTGCTAGCACTCCTCTTTCTAATGCATGGTATTCCTGATTTGCCCAGTTATCAAAACCTACAGTGACCGAGCCAGGATTTTCCTCACAAGTTTTGAATGTACTTTTTGGTACATCACAGTGAAAACATAGGTCCTTCTAATCACAAATCTTTTGGCAACAGAATTTAACAAATTATATACTGTAGATATTTGGCAACAAGGATAAAGAGACTCGTGGCAATATCAAATGTCAATACAAGAAAGCGAGAATATACATACGGAGTAATAACTACCATCGAAATACTAAAAGACAAAGATCCAAGATCCATTGTATTATAAAGATGTCATTTGTTCAGATTCAGTAAAAGTGAATATACATCAACCACCATAATGGAACTCTATCCATCTTATTATTCGAGACCAATCTTGTAAATTCATATGCTGGAGAGCTGAGCTGAGTTATTACCAATGGCACCTGCTTCTGTGAGCATCGGCACCAGCTTACCAGCTCGATGCTTTTCCATAACAGCTGCAAGCAAAACCCACACAGTAACTTAATTCCAGACCATTAACAAAACTCAAAAACCAACAAAAAAAGCGCTTAAGAAAGACACTCACCATCACAACCACCAATGTGCTTCCCAGCTATGAACACATTAGGAACGGTACTCTGACCAGTCCACTCCTTTAGAGCAGATTGAATTTCATCGCCATTGCCTTCCAAATTTATTTTAGTGGTTAGTTTTTGTTGTTGATGAAGAAATGCAGACATGTAAAATGATGGAATGAGTGAAATTACTTACTTTCTTCATCTAACTCGAGAAGCTTGTAAGCTACATTAAGCTCTGAGAAGAGCTGTTTCACCCTCTTACAATATCCACAGTAAGTTTTGCTGCCAAAAACAAGTAAATTTCTTATTTCTGCCTAGTGGTATCCTGATATGCTTAATCACAATAAACTCGTTATGCTTAATCACAATAAACTTATTCAAAACGTTTCTCAAATAATGACAAAATAATCTCTAACACCTAAATACTAGTACTTACTTTTTCAAACATGCAATACTTGGTTGTTTTACATAAGTCATAACACATAACTGTTGACATAAAATATAAGTTTTCATCTATACTTTCAGGATTGGTGTAAAATAGTAAGTTTGGTAAACTGTTTATGATTACTGTGATCAAGCTATAATTTTCAGAGTAAAATGTAAAACCAAATAATTGCAACTTATTGTATTACTAAAACACAAGGATTTTATCCAAACACTCTGCTAAAAATTCTTGAAAGCTTATTGAAGGCTGAGATGGTGTTTGGGATTACTTATAAGAAATTTAAATTTCCGTACGTTATTGAAGTAATTTGACTAAATACAAGTTTTAATCGTGTCTAAAAGCTCGTTTCCATTAGCTTGGGAATATGGAAAATTATACTAGCTTATAAAAGCTTCCCTAAACTTGTTTGATAAACAGAACTTATTTTTTCAATATTTTAACCTCTAATAAGCTTGTATCCAAATACGGCCGAATTAACCAGCTTAAACTTATTAGTTTATTTCAATTGTTTCCAATCTTCCATGAACAATCCAAACACTATTGACACAATCCATACACTTAGTTAAAAAAAAAATGCACTGGTTGTTTAAAAAAAAAAAAAACACACAATTCTTAGGGGGTGTTTTTTTAAGCTTATATGTGGGCTTATGAGCTTATTCGTGTTTCGGCTTATATTTCATAAGCCCCAATTTGAGACTTGTGGGCTCACATAAGTTTATTATAAAATGATAAACTTATACAAAGTCTCAAAATAAGCCGAAAATTTAGGGCTTATGAAATATAAGACGAAATCAAATAAACTCATAAGCCCACATATAAGCTTAAACAAACACCCCCTTACTTAATTATTGGCAATGATGAATCAATATATAGTTAAAAGTTAAAAGCAAACAAACACTTTAAAACTAATAATCAAAACATAATAAGGAAACCTGAAAACAACAACAGGATTAGCAGAAACGATTTGCTTAACGTTAGAAAGAGCCATTTGAATATCTTCTTCTGATAATTGTTTTCCACTCCACACGGTTCCCATTTTCTATAAATACTCAAAAGTATTAGCTTGTTGTTCAAGCAAAGAGATAAATGATGATTTACGTGTATCGTGCCGGCTTTTGCTTAGTGTTGCATACTTGGTTGACACACGGCCCACGCATCTAGAATTTCGACTTTTTACATTTTTAGTCCTTTTACTATGTCTTTCACCTTCATTTAACTGGTTGACTTTTTTATTTAATTATGATAAAAATGATATGAGAAAAACTAAAATGAAAACGATAAGAATGAATTTTTATCAATTTTATATTCCAACTAACCCAAAGAGATTTAATGGATGAAAAGACTAATCTATTAGTGAAAATTATGGTTAATAAGCATCCTTATGACACTGAATTATTAAATTTGGGATTTATTTTAGGATAAATGAAGTAAATATCAATGCATGTTTTTGACGGAACTGAAACCACTGCTAACAAGTTGGAAAGCATCTCGCGCTTTCATAAATACCACACTACATGTCTTTTTATAGCAATTTTTGTTCGTGACAAAAGACATTACAAATCAGAGAGATAAAAAAAAAGAAAGAGAAGAGTGTTACATTTTGTTAGATATGTAATATAAGAGGTTTTACGGTTGAGCAAAAAGAGTACCGACAGGGAAAGATCAAGAGTGTGAGAGGAGTTTGTCATGCGAGAAGTGGAGTATAAGTAAGAGGTAAGGAGCGTGGATGGACCTTAGCGGAGATCAACGAGTGTTGTGACCTCTCCAAAATTTTGAAGTTTTAAATTCTTTTTTTTTTTCTTTTTTTCTTTTGTTTTTGAAATGTAACTATAACTGTTACATGGAATTCAAAGGAGGATAAAAACATGCTAACGATCCTCAAGACAAACATATTACAGGTATGTTTGGCAAAAATAGTAGTTGTTCGTGCTGGATTGTTGTTGGTGCTATTGCTGATGCTGATGCTGAAAAAGATTAAAATTGTAGATCTTTTTTTTGCAGTGGTGCTGGTGTTGTTGTTGAAAAATATTAAAATCAATTAATTTTTGAAAAATAATCTCCATAATCTTTTAAAAGCTGGTTTAGAGAACTTATTTTTTGAGAACTTATTTTTCTAAAAAAAATCACAATCTTAGTTTGTCAAACAAAGATTATTTTTTGACCAAAGCTTATTCTTCAAAAAAATAATCTTAAGCCTCAATAATTTTCCATAATCTCTCGCGCCAAACATACCCTACAGCTGAGTAAAATACAAAACTGAATTCCTTCAACTATTCGTCACATTCTCGTACTATAGTCACTACATTTCCCACAACAACATTTGACACCTTAATGCTATTCCATGTAGAATAACATAAGCCACAAATGTTAGTAGGTGATAAGAGCTATTAGTTAATAAGCTCTTGTTAGTCAAATAAGCTGGTAAGTTGGTTAAGCCATATGGCACGTGAGGCGCAGGTGTGTCAATACACACGTGAGGTGCACGTGACAACTTTCCTTTGGCTTAACCAACTTTCCCACTCAAAATGTCTTTTAAATACTTTGAACTGTATATTCATTTTCTCAGCTTTTATGAATCAGTTTTCCTTCTTTCTTCTCTTGTAATCATTGTGTAACAACCCTGTAACAAACCCACCATTGATAATACATTGATTCTTTCGATAATCTTTTCTTCTCTTGATTGTCCAAGATCTTGTAAAACACAGTTATCGATCTTCATTGATCCTAAGTGTGTCTATCAATTGGTATCAGAGACCTTTCCTGGTGAGGTCATTATCACAAAAAAAAAACTCAATTCAATTTTTTCCCGCCAAATTCTACTATCAAGATTCAAGATTCCGGCAATTATTTCAAGATTCAGAGTATTACAATGATACTCTGTTTATACGTTTATGCTATCCGTCAGAAAAACGACCAAGTTGTCAAGTACTCATCGCAACCACGAGAACAGCGCATTAGTGCTTAAATCCTCTGTTTTCGGATTAATGGTTTGTTTTGATTGACTTGAAGTTGACCAAGAACGGTTACGGTTGTTGGTAATTGCTCAATAGAAGAAGAAGGAGTGATCACTAACAACTACTTTCATACAATTCAAGAAATAGCATAAAATGATGGCACCATCAACAAGAAATGCAAGTACAAGTAGTCATGAGGAAAGTGTGGATGAAAACACAAGAAGATACATTGATGAGACGTTGGCTAGGTTCAGACAAACTATGGAGCAAATGATGAGTCAGTTCTTGCAAAGCCAAATGACAAACAGTGTTGTAACAAGAACATCCACTCAGGGGCAAAATGGTCAAACTCAAGTCAGTAGGATGACTAAAGTGGAGTTTCCAAAGTTTTCAGGGGATGATGTGAGGGGTTGGATGTTTAGATGTGAACAATTTTTTGCCATTGACAATATTCCTGATGAACAAAAGGTAAGACTCATCTCTGTCCATCTTTTTGATAAAGCATTATTGTGGCATAGACAGTTCATTACAGTGTATGATGATCCCATGTCTGAACTAAAGTGGAGTTTCCAAAGTTTTCAGGGGATGATGTGAGGGGTTGGATGTTTAGATGTGAACAATTTTTTGCCATTGACAATATTCCTGATGAACAAAAGGTAAGACTCATCTCTGTCCATCTTTTTGATAAAGCATTATTGTGGCATAGATAGTTCATTAGATTGCATGGTGAATTGGTGTTATGGACTGTGTATAGAGATGCTATCATTCAAAGATTTGGTACAGTGTATGATGATCCCATGTCTGAACTTAAAAATGTGAAGTATGAGTCAACTGCTAGGGATTACCAAGATGTGTTTGACACTTTGTTAAGTAGAGTGGAGATAAGTGAAGAACATGCCATTAGCTTCTATTTGGGTGGGTTGCCTACTGAATTGGAAATGGCAGTTAGGATGTTTAGGCCCAAAACACTAGTTGATGCTTATTCACTCACTAACTATCAAGAAGCCACTTTGAATGCTATTAAGAAGAAGAACAAGATACAGACCAGTATTAGTAGTAACAGATTTGGTCCTGCCAACCAAGTTGCTAAACCATTGTTAGCATTGCCAAGTGCTAATAGGAATTGGAACAATAGGCAAAACAGTTCTCAGCCTAGAAGACAGTTGACACAAAAAGAGTATGAGGAAAAAAGGGCTAAAAATCTATGTTTCTACTGTGATAAAAAGTTTGTGCTAGGGCATAAATGTGAAGGACAGTTGTTCAGTTTAGTGGTATTGGCTGAGAATGAGGAGATGGAAGATTAATTTGAGGATGCTAAAGATGAGTTGGAGGAATCACAGTCCCTTGAAATTCAGCCACAAATCTCTTTAAATGCATTGAATGGAGTAAGTTCTTATCAGACATTGAGAGTAGTAGGGGTGTTTGGTAATAAGCATGAACTGCACATCCTTGTTGACTCAGGGTCTACTCATAACTTTGTAGACATTAATGTAGCCAAAAGGATGGGGTGTAAGATCAGTAAGACTTGTCCTTTGACAATTACTGTGGTTGGTGGTAGGAAGTTGCTTAGTGTAAGTGAGTGCAAGGGATTTACTTGGAAATTAAAAGGGGAAACTTTTGTATCTGATGTGATGTTGCTTCCTTTAGGAGGTTGTGATATGGTTTTGGGAATTCAATGGCTCTCTACTCTTGGAGAAATCTTGTGTAACTTCAAGGAATTGAGAATGCAATTTGTGTACAAGGGCAAACAGGTGGCTTTAAGGGGAACTCGTAAACCAACAGTTCAATGGATGAAAGGAAAGAAGCAATTACAAGGGCTAGAAGGTACACCACAAGTAGAGCTTTCAATGTTGTGTGTGTATTCAAACACTGGAATTGAGCTTATGTCTTTAGAAGGAACAGGAAAAAGTTAAGAGATGAACCCTGAATTGGTTAAGGTGATTAAGGAGCATGCTGATGTATTTGAAGAACCCAAGGAGTTGCCACCAAAGAGAGATTTTGATCACAGAATTCCCCTATTCCCAAATACTAAGCCAATTAATACTAGACCTTATAGGCATCCACCTGTGCAAAAGGATGCCATTGAGGCCATGGTCAAAGAGTTGCTTGAGGCAGGGGTGATTAAGCAAAGCCATAGCCCATTTGCCTCACCCATAGTAATGGTCAAAAAGAAAGACAATAGTTAGAGGATGTGTGTGGATTATAGACAACTAAATAAGCACACAGTCAAGGACAAATTTCCCATTCCAGTCATTGATGAGCTCATTGATGAGTTACATGGGGCAGCAGTGTTTTCAAAATTGGACCTCAGATCAGGGTACCATCAGATCAGAATGTTTGAAGATGATATAGCCAAAACTGCTTTCAAGACACATGAAGGTCATTATGAGTTTCTTGTCATGCCCTTTGGACTTACAAATGCACCATCCACTTTTCAAGCCCTCATGAATGATGTGTTTAAGAGCTATTTGAGGAAGTTCACCTTAGTGTTCTTTGATGATATTTTGGTCTATTCCAAGAATATGTCTGACCATGTGGAGCATTTAACAATGGTACTTAAGACTATGAGACAGAATAGGTTGTATGCAAAGAAATCTAAATGTGTGTTTGGTACAGCTCATGTGGAGTATTTGGGGCATGTCTTATCAGAAGAAGGAGTTGCCACTGACCCCACTAAGATAGTGGCAATGCAAGGATGGCCTACACCAACTAATATCAAACAGCTAAGAGGATTTCTTGGACTCACAGGGTACTACAGGAAGTTCATCAAAGATTTTGCTACCATCAGTAGACCATTGACACAGTTGCTGAAAAAGAATGCATTCAAATGGTCTGCATCAAAGATTTTGCTACCATCAGTAGACCATTGACACAGTTGCTGAAAAAGAATGCATTCAAATGGTCTGAGGAAGCTATGACAACATTTGAAACTTTAAAGAAAGCCATGACACAAGCACCTGTTTTAGCACTTCCAAACTTTGACATTCCTTTTGAAGTAGAAACTGATGATTCTGGAAGTGGAATTAGTGCAGTACTACAGTAAAATGGTCATGCCATTGCCTATTTGAGCAAAAGCTTGGCCCCAAAACACCAAGCACTATCCACTTATGAGAAAGAATTCTTGGCTATAATGTAGGCATTAGAAAAGTGGAGAGGCTATTTGTTGGATAGACATTTTGTCATCAAAACAGATCACTATAGTTTGAAGTATTTACTGGATCAAAGGATATCTACCCCTGCACAAATGAAGTGGCTTCCAAAATTGATGGGGTTTGACTATGAGGTGAAGTACAAAAAGGTAATTGACAATGCAGCTGCTGATACATTATCTAGAGTACAAGAGGGGGGAGCATTAATGCAGGTTACAGTAGTCACCATGACCACTGAATTAGCTGCTAGAATAGCTGCAAGTTGGGATGTAGATGTAACATTAAAGACCATAATTGAGAACTTGCAAACTGGTACTCCTACTAAGAAACACTATATTTGGTCCAGTGGACAACTTTTAAGGAAGAATAAGATGGTGGTTGGTCAAGATAAGGAGTTGAGAAAAGAATTGATTGCTCATTTCCATGGTGGATCTGTGGGAGGACATTCTGGTGTTAAAGTAACCACCCACAAGATCTGTTATGCATTGTATTGGAAAGGGTTGAGAAAGGAAGTCAAGCAGTTTATTAATGAGTGCATTACTTGTCAAAGGTGTAAACCAGATTTGGCAGCATATCCTGGCCTCTTACAACCCCTACCTATTCCTCAAAGGGTATGGGATAGCATCTCCATGGATTTCATTGAAGGTTTACCCAAGTCTAATGGTTACAATGTGATTTTGGTAGTGGTTGACAGGCTTACCAAGTATGCTCATTTCATGGCACTAGCTCATCCATTCACTGTATTTCAAGTTGCTCAAAAATTCTTAGACACTATCCACAAATTACATGGGTTGCCTTCTACCATTGTATCACATAGGGATAAAGTGTTTCTAAGCAGTTTTTGGAAAGAATTGTTCAAGTTATTGCAAGTTAAACTACTGATGTCCACCTCCTATCATCCACAGACAGATGGGCAATCAGAAGTGGTTAATAGGTGTTTGGAGTGCTACCTTAGATGTATGACAGGGGAAAGGCCAAAAGAGTGGACAAAGTGGTTATCATTAGCTGAATTGTGGTATAATTCCAATTTCCATACTTCCATTTTGACTACACTCTTTGAGGCATTATATGGCCAAGCTCCACCAATCCATGTGCCATACATAGGAGATTTGAGCAAGGTTGATGCAGTGGACAGAACATTGGTAGCTAGAGAACAGGCTATTCAGTTGCTAAAGTTTCATTTGGGAAGAGCTCAAAACAGAATGAAGCAGCAATCAGACAAGGGCAGAAGTGATAGAGTTCTTAAGGAAGGTGATATGGTGTTCTTAAAATTGCAACCTCATAGACAGGTGTCTATTAGGCGAGGGAAGCAGAATAAGTTTTCTCCAAAGTTTTTTGGGCCCTTCCAAATCACTGAGAAGATAGGACAAGTAGCATACAAATTGGCACTACCAGCTCATAGCCAAATACATAATGTTTTTCATGTGTCCCAATTGAAGCTCTGTAAGGGAATACCACCACCAGCACAAGTCAGTGACCTTCCCAGATGTGATCAAGAGGGGTTGATAGCAGTCCAGCCTATCGTGATTTTGGATAGAAAAATGGTGAAGAAGAAGAATGTTGTTGTGGTGTATGGACTAATTCAGTGGACAAATGGTACACAAGAAGATGCTACTTGGGAAATTTTGGAGGAGTTATATGCCAAGTTCCCATCTTTTGATTCCCATTCTTGAGGACAAGAATGATTTGAAGAGGGAAGGATTGATAAGAGCTGTTAGTTAATAAGCTCTTGTTAGTCAAATAAGCTGGTAAGTTGGTTAAGCCATATGGCACGTGAGGCGCAGGTGTGTCAATACACACGTGAGGTGCACGTGACAACTTTCCTTTGGCTTAACCAACTTTCCCACTCAAAATGTCTTTTAAATACTTTGAACTGTATATTCATTTTCTTAGTTTTTATGAATCAGTTTTCCTTCTTTGCTCTCTTGTAATCATTGTGTAACAACCCTGTAACAAACCCACCATTGATAATACATTGATTCTTTCGATAATCTTTTCTTCTGTTGATTGTCCAAGATCTTGTAAAACACAGTTATCGATCTTCATTGATCCTAAGTGTGTCTATCAGTAGGTTTCATGACTGTTTAAGGCCTAATACACACACTAGATTTCCCTCATGAAGGCAAACATATGTACCTCACAACATTTGACATCCATGAAAGGCATCATCCGTGTATTGACCTTGTTACCTCACACAAAGGACTATATTTCCTACATGAAGGCAACCTTTTACAATCCTTCTGCAGCAGCATCCTCACAGAAAGATCAAAAAGGTTGGCATCCATGAAATGCATCATCTCTATATCTCCCTTCCAGCAAATCAAGTCCCCACACCTGTTAATAATATCCGAGTAAAACACCATACACATTTTAACCCAACTCCAAACACCCGTTACATGGCCTGCATTGTCATCCCTGCCCATTTCAAATTCCATATATCAGCAACTTTCTACACAGCTCTTGAGTTTTTAACTTTTAAGCTCATGAGTTTGGACTGAACATTATCTTGAATAGCCCTGATTAACACTCCCAACAGTTCTTTCTTCATTCTTGAACATTCTGTGATTTCTTTCTTGCCATATATAATACACTAATGCAGCAATTATTAATCTGTCCACAATACTCCATATTCTCTGTTAAAGTTTTACTTATATCTACTTATTTTTTTCATTTTTGATACAATTTATATAAAATTACAAATTCGGCTTCGTCCATGCCAAAGAGAAGTAGTCTTCTAGTGCGAAAGGAAGCCAAGTTGGCTTCCTGCATCCCCTTGCCGACTTCTCCACATGCTCTTATCAAATCAACAAGTGTCTAACGGGTCATAGTAGTCCACCAACACAATGTAAAAATATCAAATGAGACAAAATTAATATTTACAGTGAACAATGTAATAAGTAAATTGCCACGTCATAATTATTAAACCACTCAGTTTTAACTAGTTATATGAGGTTTCATTACAATGAACAACACCGACACTCGAGCCAAAAACTACTATGAGGTTTCTTTGGGTTCAGAGCATTTTAAAATGTTAGAAGCTAAACCCAACAAAATTTCTAACTTTAAACTTGTGACTTTTTAAGTTACGGTAAAAAAATAACCAAAACTGAATGCTTGTGACAAATTCATATAGCTTCTACATGCTCACTAAGTATTCATCATTAATCATATTTACAAGCTAATTAACCTCCAAGACATCAATTCTCAGCTAGAGCTTATTAATCATGCATAAAAAATCACTTATTTGGACCCAAAAATAGCTTCAAAATCTTTATACATCCCTTTTGATTTCGACTTCGAATCCATAGATGTTGGCTGTGACGAACTGCCACTCCTTTTCCCCCAAAACCCGCTCCCTTTCGTATGATTACTACTCGACGGATCAGTGGGTGTGGTCCCATTGCCATTACTTTCTCTACTAAAACTAGACTTTGCTAGATCCCTCAGTTGCTTCATCCATGGTCGATCTGGTGTACTCGAGCTTCTAAATCTTCCAGCCGATACCGCTCCTAGAGTATCCTCACGCATACAAGCTTTTAATGGGAACTGACTCTCGATATTTTTCATCAACTTAATAGGAACAAAAAGTAGTAGTATTCCCCATGATGCTATTTTTAAACCCATGCATAAAGACTTGTTATCTGGATCAAGCTGTTTTATCTGACATATCAAAGAGTTCCATTCGTTCAAGATTTGAGCAATGAACGCAACCAAGAAGATGCAAAGCATCGCGATCCCAGCCTTGGTTTGATCATGGGTTGAAAGATTCTTTCTTAAAAGAACCAAACATGTTGCAAAGATTGCAAGTTGACTTGAAACTGATATGATCTCCACTAACTGAACCTTTTTCTTGATAAATGGTTTCTTGAGTACCATGAAGAATAACTGAAATGAAGTAACACATATTAATGTTTTTGTGGGTGTTTCAGAATATCCGCTTCTTGAAAATGTACCCACCAAGATTCCTAAAATGACCCTTTTGATTGATTCGAGGAATATGTAGTAGATTCTTAGGATCCCGAATACTTTTTGAACAAAGGGTGCTTCTGCATCTTCGTTTTCATCATCTGATTCAATTATACTGCCTCTGTTGGTGTCATATCCCAAACCTCCGACGATCTGGGAAAGCATGTACTTTGGTGGACCTCGTAGATCTTCGAAAAGGGGGCCTAAAATGGTTAACCATTTGGAATTTGAGGTGTTGATCCATGTCCATTGGCCTCGTTTTCCTGGACCTAATGTGACTTTAATAAGTGTTTGATACCAATGCATTTTTTGATCTTCGTGGTGAATTTCTTTGTATAGAAGTAGCTTCCCGGATGATATCCCAATTGAAAGGAACATAAATAATGCAAGGATTAAGAAAATTACGGTTCCTAATAGTAAAACGCCGACTGCTATCCCTGAAGCCGATCCGCCTATAAAAACAGAACAAAATATTGACTTTCAAAGTCCAAAGAGCTAATCTTCTTACTTAAACATTTCAATAAGTTCTAGAATCAGGATTAACTGTGAGCTACTAATGAAATTTATATGAATTTGGATTTGAAAACTAATAGGTTTGACGTTAAAGCTTAAAGTAAAGAAACTTACCTTTGAGTAGAGATGCTGAAGCTGCAGAAACACAAGGAACTGCAAGAATTACTAGGAATACTTCGAATCGTGGGAAAATGACAGAGACAATGGGGCTCTCTTTTTCTTTTTTCTTTCGAAGTTTAAGTATTAAAATGAACAATATATGCAGAATGATCAAGCCACCGCAAATGACTGCCAGCCAAAACATGCTCCGGTTGAAATCCCTCCACCTGAATCATGATTCCAAAATTAGTTAAAATAATTGGAAATATACTTGTCAACAATCTACTAAAACTTACCCATGAGAATCATTCAAATCTGTGATATATTCAGCCTCAGGTATCGCACTTTGATTCTGCGTAAACAAACCGCCATTAGAAAACTTGAAGAAAAGAAACACGACACGTGGGGTGTTTGGCATTGTATTTCGAAAGTATGTATGTGATATGAAATTATCATTATTAGAAAAACAGTTGTTTGATTGTGAAATGACGCCTGAATAATAAGATTGTCAGAATCATTTCATTATAACCAAACATTAAAAATTGATTGCAGACTACTGACCTCAAAAAACGACCTATACTCCATTGCAGTGAGTGGCAATCCGTATATTGGGTCACGATTATCTAGACTTGTGACTTTGACTTTCTTGTGATTATGAGGTCCAGAATCATCGATTCTAGAACCATATGAATGTGGATTCATAGGCCAAACAGGCTTCACATAACCAGTTTCCCAAGGGAGTCTAAAGTATGGGATACTCCATCTTAAACCCTTGGCAAATTCACTATACTCGATAGGCAAAGGAACCGCTAACCATCCAGATAATGCAAAGACTTGAATGTGGCATACAATACGCTGTTTTCATGAAACAAAAATGAACAGTTGGTCACTTATTGCAACCCAGGGTTTATGGTAATTAAGATCTAGGAAATTATCTTACAAACAGAATTCTAGCTGGACTTGAAGTCAACAATGGTGACGGTGTTGCAAATGCTCCGTAGTTCTGAAGGGAAGCTGTGGAAATGGTGAGCAGGGTTGCAATGACTGCAGTCAACACGAAAGCAGCTGTAGTTGAGCAAGAAAGGGCCATGGATGCGGCAGGTACAGAATCTGTAATAAGGCATTTATATGAGTCGTGAGGATTGAAGATTAAAAAATAAAGATATCAAGATAAGCGTTCATACAGTGAGATAGCCGTAGGATATTTGATTGTAGGTTCGTGTTTCCAGCTACATCTGTTGTTACATTTTCAGGAACGTGCAAGAGTATCGTATCTTTGGTTGGTTGAACAATGACTGAGTAGATACTCTTACTTATTTCATGAAATCTGCAACAAACCAAGCGGAACAATAATGATCGGATGATAGGTATTATGAGATGGAATAAAAGCCTTATATATGGTTGAGAGGCCCTTTGATAATCAGTAATATATAGTCTCTAGATTCATAATCTATTTATCCAAATATCGAAAACTGATTATGACTAACCCTTGCATCTGTCCTCCGGAAATAGATAAATGAGACATATTAAACCCAAAAACAGGTTTCATGAATTTTATCGTCACCGGGATGTGCTCCTGTTGTGTCTTCTTATGGCTAGTCGCGCTTAATCTCACATCTGGCCGTTGAGAATCTGTAAATGTTACCAAAATGAACATTAGTTAATTAAGAACAAGCTACACTTTGACCTTTTGAAGTCACAACTCCTATATATTAAAATCAAGTCTCAGATGTACCAAAAAGAAAAGTAACCGGTGCAATGGGGGAAACCGGAGTGCCTTGTCTGGTTAGGACTAATCCTGAATCTAGCCGCGCAGTAACAATAGCGACGTTTGCAATATCTACAAACTGATAACCAAATCGTCTGTTTCCAAGGGTATCATTATTGCTAGTGGCTGATATAAGTGACCCTTGACTAACTGTGATCGACTTTAACACTTCAGCCGATGTGTTGACTATTGGTTGGGTGAAATATAGATACAACTTCAGGCTTTTTGGTTTGTTAGTCGCTTGAACCAATCTAACATTGTTATCGAGTGGAAGTAGTTGTTCGGGTATACGAGTCCTCAGATCAACATATACATCTCTTCTGTCTGTAAAGAGTAAAAACCAGTTAACAAGTTATCAGTACCCTTTGACTTTTTTGAGGACCTATTTTCAAAGAAATTATTCTCACCAAAATGAACGAAGAACCAGGAAGCCTTTGTTCTTGTAAATTGATTCCCAGCAGCATCTTTACAGAAACCTTTATCTGTTACTAAGACAACTCTTCCATACTCAACGCTGGTTGACATATTTAATGAAATAGAAAATTCACGATTTGACTTGATAATCTTTAGTGTGCTTGGTATAACACTGCCAGGACCATAAGCTAGAAGCTGCAAGTGAAAATTTTTATTTGCTTATATATTTGAAAACTAATAGACAATCATATATATAATGGAAGTGCTAGGAACAACCTACTTACGCTGCAGTCATTTACAGACAAACATCTAATTCCACCACCACAGGGTTCACTAAAAGAAACATACACAGAAACACTTGAACCATTTGTAAAAGATGTCGAAGCTGTAACAGTTGCTGTTGGTGGAACAGTGTCTGCAGGAGCAATTAGTAACTAGAGTTACATTGGATATACTGCAGCATTTCAGAAAAAAATATGTATTTTGATTTTGAGTAAAGACTAAAAGGAGAAAGGATAGTTAAGTACCAATGGTCCAGTTATATGTAACACAATGGATTGGATGAGACCCGTTGATGCACGCCTCGAATGTATGTTTTCCATCTTGCAATTTAGTGTAAGAAATCTCTCCGGATGAACAGTTTGATGGCCGGAGATCATCCAGCTGCACGCAAACAAAAGAACATATTTATACGTGTTGGATATGAAACCTTGCTTGTAGAGGTGGTAATATGGATGACGTGGTTAACAGTATAATATCTAAACGGTTCGGGTTGAAATGGTTCATTTTAGTATGGGACAAGACCGATTGGTTTGCTTCACATGAAAATATTTTTTTGTCTGGTTTTTAAAATAGTTATGTATAACTAATGCCTTAAGTATGATTCACAAGCAAAACTCATCAATTTTTTATCCTGCTATTCTGAAGGCCAAAATCAAAAGTGGGAATCCAACTGTTTATTTTTTTCCAACTTCAAAACTAGAGCTAACTTTTGACTTTTTTGGTCAAACATACTCAAGTAAGAATCCAAATTGATACATATTCGTTTACATCTAAAGAAATACACAGCTACTATATATATTATATCATATAAAGTCACAACCAAAAACAAATTAATTAAGCTTTATATCAGAATAAACTCTTTCTGGATTTAATAACTGCATGTTTGACCACAAGTCTCTAAACTGGGAACTGAGCCAGTCCCAAGCCATGCAATAATGCATGGTTTGCAAGATTTGTAATTCTAGAGACTTTGAACTAAGATCTCATTTTTCATGAATTGGGTCGAAAACTTGCAAATTATAACTTTTTCTCCAAGCTAATTGCATGCAAGTTTGATAAACCAAAGTCTAATTCTTAAATCATTTGCAATCTATTATATGAACAAGTTTCAATCTTTTTTCCATTTACAGCTCAAGAAACATAACATAGAACATAGTTAAAGAGCATATAATGCACAAACCTTGCAGCTGGAAATACAATTGGTGCAAGAAGATTCAGCATCACCAACTTGAAATGAAAATGTAGGCGAGTTGATGTTAGAGATTAGTTCAGGTTTCTTGAGTAGCTTGATAGAGTCCTTTAAGCTGGCAGACTCAACTTGTATACACAATAATCCAACAATGAATAGCCAAATAGCCCATGAACATGTGATCAAACCAGCTTTGTTTGTTCGCGTTGGAGGGTGGAGTTTGAGTAGAGCAGCCATTGGAAACTAGTTTGAGGTCATGAGTAAAGAAACAAATGCATGGCTGTGTAGTGTAATGTGTGTATTATGTGCTTAGAGATGAAATAATGCAAGGTTTTGTGGAGGAGGTAGCATGTGAAACTGACACTCTATAACCAAGTGTGAGTTTTTGTGTAGATAAGTGTGTGTGAGAGTGTGTGAGAGAGAGTGATAGATTCTCAAGAGTAAATGTGTATTGTAGTAAGGTAAATGTTTAGTAAGAGAGATACAGTACTTATAATTTGGCCATAGACAGACCTCTCCTGGGAGGACCCTTGTCTTTAGAAATCTTAAAGTTTTCTGATTATGTGTCTGATATGTAAGAAGTTAACCATACATGTTGAATATGGAATAAATTTGACCCGGATCTTAAGTCTATCTACTCACTCATATCAGTTTTTTTCGCTCCACTGGTAAAGGTTTTGTGATGTGTACCGTCAGTAGATAAAATAACGAAAACTTCCATTATAAAGTGATGTTATCAATTTATGTTGCGGGTATAAGCTTATGTGAGAATATTTTTGTATTTAGTCTTCTGAGTATATTCAAAGATGTACTTAGATCTCGTTGGCACGTTATTTAGGCCTAGATTGCTGTTGCATGTATATGTTATGAAATCGTATGCAAAATGTATGATTCTGAAAGAAAAAAAGGTCATTATCTTTGAAGCGATATAATGGTAAATGTTGAGATTAAGCTATTTCTGATTCATTACAATGTTCATGGGCCTGTATTAAAATTAGATATACTTATTTAATTTAAAAGAATGGAAATCATAATAACCTAGACATTGTTGTAAGTCAAATTTAAATTGAGAAGGGCCCAAAAGATGTTGATCAGAACCTGTCTCTTTCTTTTCTTTTTTGACTTGTTCTGTAATCTGTTGTAGTTTGAAACAATTTTAAGTTAACCAAAGGGATTTAAAAAGCAGGTACATAGAAACAAAATATGTTCAATTTTGAAATAAAATTATTTTTATGAAAATAAGGTTAAAGGTGACAATTTTAGCTCAAGGATATAGTTTACCAGATTAAACAAATTTATACATGCTAAGAAATGTATTGTATTTGGAAGTAGAGATATATTTTGCTAAAGAGAAATTTGTTGAACAATTAATTTGAAACTCATGAACCAATAAAGCTAATAATTATTTGATATGAATTTTTGGACAAGAACTAACACACAGGATTCTATAAAATATTCAATGGAACACAGGTTGGTTGAGTAGACAAAATGAAAGACATAACATGCTTAGACAGCTAATAGTAGCAAGGACAGACCAACTGAGTTTTTCCCTCTATACAGTAAGCAAAAGTAAATTTTAATTTCAAATCAGTGCCATAAATATGCCGTAAAAACATAATGAAGTGAATATAGAACAATCAATAAAGATCATATAAACTGGAATTAGCGAAATACAAGGACCCAATATCAGATTTTACTGTTTTATATTGACAGCAAACTCAACATCCTTCAACCGTGTCTACTTGAGACTTAAGCCTACAACCATTTGGTCGAAGGAGCACCTTATTTACACCTTAGATACCGCTAAGCCAAAGACTTGTAAATCTATTACGATTTGAAGCCACAACCACACTTAGTTAATTGGACACCTACCATGGGTTTTGCTAAATGACTGGTCTAAATAACTAGTAGCCTTTGAGCTTCTTTCTCAATGTCTGATGAATCGTTATGCGTGGCACCAATAGACAAAAAATAAAAGTTTAATACCCTTTCTAATGTAGGTTCTTCTCATCTTTCAGATACAATTATCAGAAGTCCCAACAGCTTTACATTTATAATTTTAAATTAAAATAATAATAATAATAATAATAATAATAATAAGGACAGTGGCACCACTATGTTTGCCCACTCTTTGGGTATGGGCAACCTCTCATGGTAATTTCAACTTTTACACCCTCTATTTGGAGTATTTTCCATATGTTTCTGCTTGGCAACAATCCTTGATGGTATCTCTCTGTCTTTGTGTGTGAGTGGGGTGGGGTGACTGGGTGAGGGGTTGCAAGACAACAACTGGAGTGATAACATTTATGAGGCCAAAATAGAAAGATCAATCCATCATTTTCAAAACCATAGCAAAATTCCAACATGCAAAAGAAAAATATAGAAGTCTGAGGTCCCTACACCATTTACTGATGAGTAGTAACTGTCTTTACTTAACCTGCACCTAAGGAAAATCATCTTACGTTTCCTATTTATGTTTATGAAGTCACTAGGGACCAATATAAGGTCACCTTGGTGCACCAATATGTTTTCATAGGAATTAGAATACTAAGTCTCTAATGTCGCTATAAACTTCCATTTTGCAACAATTGTATATGTGGACTTCT
Source organism: Chrysanthemum makinoi (assembly GCA_910596185.1). Lineage (NCBI taxonomy): Eukaryota > Viridiplantae > Streptophyta > Magnoliopsida > Asterales > Asteraceae > Chrysanthemum > Chrysanthemum makinoi. Next base: position 283,637,782 of record OU343220.1, on the reverse strand, counting down.
CATTTTATGAAAGACAACTCTAGAGAATTTATGAATACTTCCGAATCAATGGCTAGTCCTAAGGATTGATGATTGTGAGTTTGATAAGCCACCTAAGAGGAAATTTTGAATGCTTCCAAATAACTATGCCCCACTATTTTTGGCGTAGTCCCCTACATGTACATATATTATCCCAAAACGGTTGGTTATAACCACAAAATATCAAAACCACTTTAGCCTCATTCATGAAAGCTCAAAATTTTCTCCACCCCATCTATCTTTTTCAGTTTAATCTGAATATGACACCAATTTCAGCAAGTTCCCATTATCATCAACACAAGAAACGTACAGAACTACAAATCAAGTGAATCTTTAAAAAAAAATTGAAGCTCAAACAATTGAAAATACGATACATATAGATCTTAATATTGTTGAATACAGAATGTAAATAAAGACTTACAAAACTTTAGTAAGATTGCCTTGGGGATATGAATCGTCTATTAAATTATATCACTTTCGGGGACCCAAACTCGAAGGAGCTTATCATAGAACGAGCATGTAGCAACGATAGTTTTCTCCTTTCCGTCTTCCTGACATATACGGCCTCTATACCAATCTGCTCCATAAGCGAGTGATTCATGTTTGTTGTATGTTTCCATCACTTTGGCTTCATTTTCATTGACCTTAACAATAGCAAAGCCATTGTGCATACAAGCAGCAAGAATCAATCCAGGCACTTCGGAATGGGTCTTGATTCTCCATACACCACCACCTAAATTTATCGATGTTTCATTAATAGGCCTTGAAATTGATCTCACGTCCCATATCCTTAAGTGTTCATCATAGCTTCCGGTATATAGACTGTAGGGATTATGCGGGGATTTTGCTATACAACAAACACCCATCTGATGGGCTTTTGAATTCTGAAACGCCATTTCAGATGGATCGCTTCGTAAGTCCCACCCCTTGAATTTGCAGTCGTCTGAACCAGTGTAGACCAGATGTGGTTGGTCTGGGTCAAAAGAAGTAGCCCAAACCTCAAAGTCATGTGCTTTCCATTCTTGTAGTATGCTTGTTTTGGTCTCTTCAAGAGATATTATCGAGACTGAACCATCTGAAAGACCCACTGAGATTGATGTAGCGGAAGCGTTCCAGTCTAAGCACAGGCACATAGAGGAGCTGACTTTCTCGCTATACACCTCTTTCAGAGCATCCCCTACATCATATCCAACATTCAATTATGTGATTTTTGTGCTTGAAGAAAAAAGCCGCAATGAAAAACTTACAAGCGATAATAATGTCATTACTAACACCTATCCTTCCATTTGGATTGTCGTTAAAAAAACATATAATCTAATAGACTTCAAGATAGAAATATGTACTCGATATCTTTTTCACAGATACATAGTTAAAATATTGATGTTTCATTTTAACTTACCATCAACGGAGTTTTGTAAGTGATGAACTTTCAAGCAACCATCCGCATCAGCTTGAGCAAGCAACGGACGCGTCACACTCCCTCCCACCGAATTCCACTTCATATCAAAGATACCAGCCGTCTTCAACCTATAAAACAAATCAACTCGACCCACATCCACATCAAAAAGAGAAATACTCCCTGATCTACTCGGCCGATCACCCTCTTGCAGCGTGTAAGTCGAAGCAGCCAAGACATGATGAAACGAATCATGAGGACAAAACTCAACAACGTCCGCATTTCCATCCAAGTAGCAATGTCCCACGTCCATAACCTAAACAAAACCCGAAAACAAAAATTATATACTTATACATAACCACTTAATAAGCACAATACACGAGTACAAAATAAGTTTTATTTTTATTTTCATTGAAGCATTTCATCGAACACGTTGTGGGCGGGACAAAAAAATACCAATAAAGTCTATCTTAAGGGCTAATGTTTATGTCAGGAACATGGAATGTATATGATTTTATAAATTAAGGCGCCAAAAATACCGTTAAAATTTTACAGGTACACCGTTGGCTTAACTGATTAAGAAGATATTAAAATGGCGCCAATTAACAACTAACCGTTTCTTATTATGATTTATGAAAAATCAATCTTGTTCGTGGGCTAAAAGTGGGCTGAATACGGGCCTGGCTTTTCTTATTATGATGGTGAAAGTGACTTAATAATTTTTGAGCATCTATTGGACTATTGCATTGGAAATGCTCTGAATTATGTTTGACTTATGGATGAAATATGAATGAAGTTGAAGATATTTACCTTACATTGTGTTTTGTTTTACTTATGGGAAAAGTAAAATGGAAGTAAAATTAGCTTATTGGTGATTTTGAAGTAAATGGCTTGAAAAGGAAGTAAAGTGTTTACTTCCCCTTTCTTACTTGATTTAAACAAGTACTTATTGCCTCACGCTATAGCCAAAAATCAATATTATGAGAGAACTTTTGTTTTCAATGTATATGAGTACAAGTGTCAAAGTAAAAGTGAGATTAATTAAACTCGCCAAACAATATACATACACATGTTTGTGGTGAATGTCATATACGCTCTAACTCAACTTTGACTAAAAATTATTTGCTATATAAGCTCAAATGAAGAAAAGAAAGTTGAGCAAAGTTAAAAGGGTTTTATATCAGACAGACAGGTTACCCAACTTTCTCATTTTGTTCGCTTAAGTTACCAAACTTTCATTTTGTTCACTTAGGTTACTGAATTTTAGTTAAACATTCAACCTTCATTTTTCAGTGTAATCAAAGTAACTCAAATGCATTTTTTTAGGTAAGTTAAGTAACCCAAATGCATTTTTTTAGGTAAGTTAAGTAACTTAAATGTCTCATTTTACAAATTCAGTAACCTGAATGTCAACTCCGTGTAGTCCAATACCTTGTTTGCACAAAAAAAAGTTTGGTAACTTAGGCGAATAAAGTTAGAAAGTTAGGTAACCTATCTGTCTATAAACCCAAGTTAAAATGTAAATGTAAAGAAGTCATAGCTTCCTCCCAGTCATCACAATCCAAGCTTCCAACATAAGATGAAGCAACTATACTCAATGCAAGAAGACAAAGTCCTCACAAGATGCAAATTATTCACAAAAAGAGCTTGATCACTTGTAATTTAATGTGACACTGTAGTAAGTTAGTTAATTATAGTGTGATTTAGATTAGTTAGTTAGTTGACGTTTATCTCTGACTTTCATACATCATGTATAAATATTGCACATGCAGTTTCATTTCATTTAGTGAGAAATTTCCCATATCAATCTTCTCTCTCAAATTCAATATGGTATCAGAGCTCTATCTGCTCAACAAATTTCGGCCACCGTCTAAAAAAACAACCACTTAACAAACTTTGACCACCACAAACCTTCATAAACCACCAAAAACCATTGTAATTACCAAAATTTACCATAAATCAAATCAATTTTACATCACAATCACAATAACAACAAAATTAACCAATCAAAACAACAAAATCATTCAATTTCACTCATAACCGTTTTTCTCACCAAAACTTCTAACAAACTTTCTCGATCATTTCTTGCCACCAAAAGCTTTAAAACACCATGGATATCTCCTGAATCTCTAACACAAACACAAGCAATCCATCATCATCAACACAAAACACATATAATGAAGATGTCAACTCAATTCATCATCCCATGTATTTTCACCAAAATAATCACCTTGGATTGTTATTGATCTCAAAGAATCTAAATAGATCAGAGAATTACAGCAGTTGGAAACGTTCTATGGTGATTGTATTTAACGCAAGGAACAAATTGAAAATGATCAATGTGGATTTTATGAACCACCAGGTAACTCACCATCAGGTCTTTGTGGGAAATAACAAATGATATGGTTATATCTTGGATGCTCAATGCAGTGAACAAACTGGTAACAATCTAAGCTTTTTGAATTCTACTACTGCATTGTGGAATGAATTGCTTGAACATTACTCTCGATTGGATGGGCATAGAATATATCAAGTCTTTAATGAAATATTTCAGTTAAAACAACCTAATACACCGGTAGAAGTATACTATCACAAACTAAAGGGATTTTGGGATGAGTTGGATGCTCAAGAAGCACCCTATGCATATACATGTAGGTGTGATTGCGAAAATAGGAAAACAAATAGAGAAAGAGAACAAAAGAAAAGATTGATTCAATTTCTCATGGGTTTGGATGATAGTTACACTAATATTAGGGGACATATTTTGCTTATGCAACCATTGCCACAAGTGTCCAAAGCATACAGTATGCTTTGACAAGAAGAAAAGCAAATAGATGTGCCTAAATCTAACCCAGTGTCAGTTCCCACTGCTTTCAACACCTATAATTGTTAGGTCACCATATTAGTAACACAAGCATCAATAGAAGAAATAGAGAAGAGAAGAGATCGGTTGAACAATAACAAACAAACACTATGCGTATGATATGAAGAATGGTAATGTGTAGCAAAGTGAAAGAGAATGAATTGAACAACCAACCCTCAAGTGAGGGTTATACAAGAGTATTTATAGGAGAGGGAGCTAGGGCAACACTCCTAGTCCCTTCCTTTCCTTATTGGACTTGGGCCAAGGCTTATGGGCCTTCTACATAAGCCTTAGCTTAATAACAAACATAAAGGCCATAATAAGCTAACTATTACATATGAATCACTAACACTTGAATTAAGGTTTAGGAGTGATTCCAACAATCTCCCCCTAAGTGTTGGTGATGAATGAAAAAGTGATAAACGATGTAGGTGCTGATGTAATAGTAGCTTTGACGTCTTCTGACATTCTTCTTTCTTGTGAGAAGAGGTGTCTTGATTCGAACAATCTCCCCAGTGTAGAGAAATTGTTTCCTTTGAAAAGTTTTGCTTTGACTTCATCATTTTCTTTGTTCTTTGATCTTTGTTCTTTGTGATGGTAGTGATAGTATGTTGTTGTCTGCATCAGGTCTGCTTCATTGCTCTAGTGTCTCCACGTCTTTCTTCAACATGCTCACACGCTCTTTAACGTTGGATTACGACTTATGAAGTTCTCTTAGTCTTTAACTTTGTAGATTCTTTGACTTGATGAAGAATCTTTCGGACTTTTGTGTTGCCTTTTGAGAGAACTTCTATTAGTGATGTTGTTGGTATGATCATGTGAAGAATCTGAGACGATCGGCCCGCTCGAGCTCCCATAAGAAGAAAACATAAGAAATGTTAGTAATAAGCGATTCCAGACTTACAAGTTTGAACTTCGAGAGGGTTAAAGATAGTGTGAAAACACAACTCTAATTCTTACAAAGGCCGCTCTCGAACCGAGTCCCACAAGTGAGATAACGCGATGTATCAAGTACATCTACGGTTCGATGAGTCGCGAGGTACACACAAGCATCACCCCACGTAGACCGCTTAAGACACACTAAGCGTAATCCACGGGAGTTATCGAAGTGACCTGCCGTCGGGGTTGTTTGATGTTGACCCGGCAGAGTTTCCATTCAATCACCGAGGATCACAATAGTGAACCTCTCATAAATGTTCTCGACAGATTGCTAGGATCTGTGTAGGACTCGATAACGTACCACTGTTGTTCTTATTGTTGAACAACATGTGATGAAATGTCAAGTGTACCTATGAGATATTTTGATGAATCTCGTGGCTCTAGACTCAATAGTGCGCTTTGGTTTTCCTGAGCAGAGACTAGGGAGAGGGTCTCCTTCTTCAATACCAGCAATCTTTAAGAGAAAGCCGATAGTTTACGTAGGGTTCCCTGTGAGAATGAAACAAGCTTCTGTTGAGAGAAACTTGAGTGGCTAAGAAGGTTTAGTGTATGCGTCACTGGGTCCATGAAGACTTTTAATCTTCAATACCGGTGTCATCTAGTGACAACCAAGAGCATATGAATTGAACCCGTGTTCCGCCCTAAGTTGAATAATCTGGAGGGCTATTTCTTTTCACCCTTTTCTTTGCATTTCTTTTTAATTCTTCAACTCCTTCTTTCTCCGATTCTCATTTTCTCCTTTTATAATCATACCTAAGGACTTCTAATTCTAACTATTGGTAGTGTCCTTGGGTAGATCCCTCCGGCTCTGGCGGATCATAGGACGGTTATTCCTAACCTTAATCACCTTATAACTCCATTGCCATAAAACCGTTTTTCATGAAAATCTCTCAAAGTGTTTGTGAATGAAAAACCATGTTTGAACACTTCAAGAGTTTTAGATTTTCAGAAATACTCCCCCTCCACATGTGCTTAAGAGTTTTGACAGAAATCTACACAGTGAGAGAAGAGCGCGCACTTTTTGAATTGATCGACTCAAGATAGACAATTTCTTGCGAGACACGATTACGTTGCATAGTTAAAGAGATACATTGTCAGCTTTTAGGTGACAACTAGCTCTAATAACTACCTTGAAGATGTGGGCAACCCCGAGAGGTTGTCAAACCCGTCAAAGTTCATGTCTATCAAGAGCTTCTCGAATGGGTACAATTTACTTGGATAAGTCTTGGAAGACAAATCTTTTCAATGTATGACTGTTCAGATCCCGTCAATTCATGGGTTGAAGTCTTTTCACACGAGGATTCAATAGCAAAACACGACACATTTCTTATCACATAATTTTTCTCCCCCTCAAAAATGGCATATAAATGTTATTTTTTAAGAAATGTTGCGAATAAATATGACCATTTTGAGTTTTGTGGGAAGATTACACAAAGAACAATTTGTGAACAAAATTTTATAAGACAAGTACTCCCCCTCAACAAGTGATATAAACGGTTGAGGTTTTGAAAATCATAAGGGAAAGTACTTGTTCTTTTGAGCAAAACCTTTGAAAAATGAAAGGTTTGATAAGTTTTACTTAAAAGTAAGAAGCTTTCGCTCCTTTTATAAGGATTGTGGCACTGAAGTGTACCACAGGGTCCTTTCATTACAAGAACGGGTTGTACACTGTTATGTGTGCACAAGCCATTGTCGTTATAAAATCACACATCCAAATTAATATGAAATTGAAAACAGTTTAAGGGGTACCAGGTAGTCCATCAATCTTTCCAGGAATACGAACAGGGCGTTGATATCCTGTGAGAGTAAACCTAGGGATCGACCACCTACGAAGCTCTCTAGAGTTCGAACCGGTCCCTTCTGTACAACCTTTCATCAATTCGAGTGATGATCCTCTTCACATCCCGTCTGTTCTGAGAATTCCATCGCTTTGGAGACCCAATGCCTTCGTGTATCTCCTTTAACCTATAAGCCAAGCCATCCCTCACCATCTTCAATGTGTGATCCCCAAACTTGTGAAGATCTCTACACGCCATCAAGCAGTTGCGTTGTAGTTCGCTGCGGTAAACTACTCCGAATGGTTTGTTGATGAGAGTGTATTGTGAAAGCCGGTTGATGTCGTATTTCTAGCCGAGGTCCGGTGAAGTTGACACGGGTCGATATGATTTAACAAGTTGTAAATCTTCTACACGTTCCTCGATCACTATGCTTCGATGAAGATGAGCAAGGACTTGATGTATTCACGCTTGAATTTCGTCGAGAAATGTCTCATTCTTCCCTGTACTTTAGCAAGATACAGATCTTCAATGTCGTTGAGAGACAAGTTTTGAAAGTCCGCTTCACGAATTCATAGTCCCTTTCGTCTTGTCTTTTGACCACGATAGACTTGAGGAAGGTGTAATCCCATTTAGACGAAAGGGTGACATGCTTAACGGCCACGATCCCTTTATCACTGAACACTTCATGTTGAGACTTTCAAACCTGGCGGCTCTTGTAGTAGATTCGTCGGCGTTCTCGCCAATGATGAATCCCGCATACATTGCATCAATGTCATATGCTCCACGCTGTTGGAAAACATGTGGGTAGCCTTTTCTTCGATGGCTATGCAGCTTGGAGTATATGGTGCACGAACGAAAGTGTAAGTGATGTAGCGTATTTCTTTGTACCATCGCTACCGTGTAGAAGAAATTCCAAATCTTTGTTGAAGAAGTAGCGAAATGGAATCCTAGGTTGATCTGGTTGGCCAATTGTTCGTAGAGGTGTAGACCGATGTGTAGTATGGAGGGTTGTCTCTTTTGGTGAAGTCAATGTTTGCTTCAGGGTTGAGCCAATCAATGTTGGTAGGCATGGCTCGTGCTATGTTTTCAAGGTGATATTCGACTTCAATAGCACTTTCCGAGCTGTCTTTGAGTAGTTGAAAGGCTTCATTCTTGATTCGTCTCAACTCTGATTTCGTCATCTTCTTCACATGAAACTTCTCTTGCAATAACTTAGCATGCTCCAATGTACTACCTTCTACCATATTTGGATCACCAGTTATGGCGGGAGTGGCATCAACAAGTGTAGAGAACCAATCAAACTCGGTGTCATCTTCGTCTAACCATGAGACGACATTAGCCTTAGGAGACTTCTTCTTCTTCTTTGGCCTTGATGAGGATGATGGTTTCTTTGTTGAAGCGGGAGAGGTGGGTTGTTGTTGGGGCTCATGGACTTCCTCATCGTTACCACCAGTATACTCAATGTGATCACCGGTTTTCTCTGTCTGGGTGGTAACTCGAGTCCTGAGGTTTGTCGCCAGAAGAGCGAGGAGGAGATCGCCTTGGTGGTGAAGTCCTTCGGGGTGGTGGTGGCATAGATGATGGTTCTCCAGACCGCTTTGGGACGTTTAGGCTCGTCATTTTTATCCTTATCCTTTTCTTCATCGTCTCTTGGACGTTTAGGCCTTTGAGCTTCTTCTCTGTATGCCGATTTGAGTTGGTATTCCAGCAATGCTTCAAACAATTTACCTTCGTGAGAAGTAAATGTTGCAGATCGTTTAGACATTTGGGATACTAGCCCGAAACCAATTCAGATCTGAGAATATTATGGGATCAACTGGATTGATGTTCACTTGCATAGGTGTTGATCTCATAGTTTGCTTGGCCAAATGCAATAGATTCGGATAGAGTTGTTTGGTGTACATTTCTTTTGTCATACCAGAACCGATGTCAAGAAGGAACTTGTGAGTGTAACCTTTGATCATCTCGCTCATTTCCCCGAAGATCCCGTTGCATGAACTTCGGATGTACTCCCTTTCAATGACATCTTGTCATTCTCGTCATGAAGATACGAACACGGTTAGCGAGAAAATCCAGCTTTTTGTAAAGCACGTCTTTCTTCCCTGACCGCTTGACAGCTTTAACGATCCTTGTCTTTGCTCGAGAAATCCAAGAGTCCGTTGGCTTCTTCACGGATTTGGATGTGGATTTGGTTGTTCTTCTGGATGGTGGTGGTGAAGAGTGATAGGATGAATCTGATGATGAAGAGACATGAGGGGATTCAGGGTCCTTAGGAGGTTCAGAAGTTTTCTCCTCGGAGCGAATTGGACTGTTGAGAAGAAAATCATCATATTTCACTTCGTCATCTTGTCCAGATTTAGCCTTTTCTTCAGCCTGAATCCTGGCATCTTCCTCTGCTTTGGCATGAGCTGCAGCCTCTTCATCAGTCTTTTCTTTCTCAGACTTTTCTTTTTCTGGTTCTTCATATTCATAGGTGATGGTATCCTCCAGTCGCTGTTGTTGTGGATCGTGGGTGGTGGTACCAGTTCCCTTATCGAGTTGATTAACCGCATCGAGCGGTGTAGATAGTGCACCACTTGACCCTCCAGGGCCACGAATTTGTTGCTGTTTGAATTGTTCAGCAACGTGTTGGAGTCTCAAATTTTTCACCTTTTTCCTGTAATCTTTGTCTAGTTGCTCTTCATTTGAACTTTCTTCTTCTTCTTGCTCAAGCACCGGAGTCTTTCCCTTGTCACCTTTGGGACTTGGAGGTTTTGCTACTTTCTCAGTTTCAACGATTGGAGTTTCAGAGTAGAAAACTTCTTCATCTGTATCAGTGTTTTCTAAGTCTTCATCGACTAGCTTTCTTTGCGGTTCAGACTTGGGAATGGGAATAGGACCAGCTTCCTTAGATGGAACTTTCCTTTTGAGTGGAGGTTTGATGAGTGTGTAAATACTCATCATTTTTGTTCCTTCTACACTGCAAAAACAGTCAAAAACGTTCTGAAAAGTCTTAAAAAGACAGAAAAAATATTTAGACTGTGTTTTATTCAATAATTGGCAAATCTAGTCCCTAGTTATTCAAAACATGATAATTTTTCATAAAAGGCCCTCAGGGATTTTCAAGTTGTCAAAATTAGCCTTATAAAGCTCAGTTTTGCAAAATGGCAACTTTGGTCCCTAGAATTTTAAAGATTGACAGAAATTACCCCTGGACATTTTAAATTGAAAAATTTACATTTTTGGTCCTTTGGTAAATTAAACTTGTCATAATTGGTCCCTATGATGAATATTGGATAATTACAGTTTCGGTCCCTTGGTTTTTGTGGAATTGCAATTTTGGTCCTTGTTATTAATACCAAATCCCTTCCAAACCCATTAACCATTAACCTTGGCTCAACCTTGAACCCCTGTCAAAATACCCGTGAACCCCCCCTAATTGAACCCGTCCCCTATTAATAATTCCCCACCAAACATAGTCAAATCCCGCCCCTCGTTTTCCCTCCATCTTCTTCACCAACTCTGCAAAACAACTCCATCACCATATCTCCAGCTCACAACCCCTCACCTTATCCCTTCCACCTCAACAACAAAACAAGAAGCATTAATTGCTTCTTTCTTCCATCCAAGTTATCAGCCCAGTTGCAAAAGAATTTTTGGCGCCAAAATCGAATCCACGGCCAATATCAACTCCAATCATCCAATGGCTCAGATTCTTGGTGGGATATGCTCAGAGGAGAGAGAGGAACCCTAATCTTCACCTATAAAAAGAAAAAAGAAGCAGGAATGAAAAAGGGGGGTTAGCTTAATATAGTTTTATTTTCGTAGGTAGTGCAGTTTTAGTTTTAGTTATAATTTTCATTCAAATATTGTTGTACTCAGTTTCCTTAGTGTATTTTGAACCTTATTTACCTTTAATTACAAGTAATTTTCACAGAATTTATATTTAGCATTTATCTAGTGAAATTGACAACTTCACTGATAAGTGTTAAATGTTGTAGTTTATTGTTCATTTCATCTCAATTCAGTTCACTTATGAGTTTTTAAGGCTTTTGGATCATTAAAATCAGTTTAATTCAAGTTTAGCATAAAATCACAAAAATCTCAATAAATAGGTCATAAAATATAAAAATCAGTGTTCAAGGAAGTTTGAAGCAGAATCATGGTTGATTTTGGATTACATGGGTATTAGTGCCTCAAGGGAGGCTTTAGGAAGTGTATTTGGCCTTTGGTTCACTGATTTGTGCTTGGAAATCTTTGTAAGCATTTTTCTCAATTTCATGCATTTTACTATAGCAATCTTTAATTGTTGTTCATCTCTGTTGTTTGTGATTATTTGATGTATGTTAGCTTAGTTAATGCTTAATATAATCAGCTTGTTCATTAGTTTATATGGTTGTTCATTTCAAGAATTTCACAGTCAAATTAGCTTGCTTATTGATTCATGGTTTTTGTTGTTAACAGTGGTCACTTTGTGCTTAAAATAGTTTCTTTTATCCTTATAAGTTCTTGTAACTCAGTGTCATGGACTAAATCTCATTGATCCTTTGAAAATCACATTTGAAGCTTTGTTAAAGGGGTGTTTGGTTTAGTGCATTTCACTGAGCTACAGGTTATTTCAGTGGGTGATTTTTGTTCAGTCATGTTTCATTAGACCTTAATAGTTCAATTCTAGCATCAAACTCAGTAGTCTTTCCTTAAATAGTCAAAAAGAACTTTAATCTCCATTTTTTAGTTAACTGTTAAAAATTTAAGTTGCATACTCCTATAAAGGGGTACATAAGTAGTTAAAGTAGCTTAGATTAGTGGCATTGTAGCTTATTATTCCATTTTCAGTCAATTTAGATCAATCAAAGTTCACATAAGTCAAATTTTCAAAAAACTTCAAAACGTCAAAATTTCATAGAAACCCATTTTTGAATAAACTTGCGAATTTCATGTAGGACTTAATATTAGGAGTGAAGACTTATGCTTTTGGATATTTTTCATTCTGTTTCTTGTCTTCATCATAGTATTTTTTATAATTTTTAGTTAGTGTTGTAAACTGCTTATTTGCTAGCTTCTTTTAAGCTCTTTTTCACAAACCTCCATTTTTGCTTATTCCTTATTTCTGCTTATTCAGTGTGTTTTTCTTGTTGTTGTTGCTTATTCTAAGTTCCCATAACTTTTTTATAGCTTATTCAACCTTTGGTTCAGTAGTGGTAGCTTATTGAGGCTTTTAGCTTAATTTCAAGTGCTTATTCATATTAGTTGTGTGCCCAAATCATAGTTCCTGCATTCTATAGTTGTTTCTGTTAATTTTCCCTTGTTCTCAGTTTTATTTTATAATATTCTGGAAGTTTTCTTATTTTTCCCTATTCATCTTCTATTTTTCTCTATTTAAATCTATTTTTAGGACTTTTTAATTAGCATTTAATACAAATAAATCAGAAAAAGTTTCAAAAAAATATGTTTTCAATCTTCCTAGATTAAGATAAATATAAAAAACCAAAAAAATATTTTTCCATAATTTTCCTAGTTTAAATAGTAATTTTTAGCAATTTAATTAGTTTTAAATAGTTTTTAAATCATAGAAATTAGAATATAAATCAGAAAAATACAAATTCAATTTTAAAAAGTTTGTTTAGTTATTTTAGATTTTTAAAAAATAGTTTCATAATTTTCTCACTTGGTTTCATAATATTTAGATAATTAGTTTAATTTTAAAAAATTAGAAATTAGTTTTTAATTCATATAAATTCAAGAAAAATCCTAAAAAGTAGTTTTAATTCTTTGATATTTTTCAAATATCATTTTAGTTTAAAAAATAAATTTAGATCATAATTAGGACTTAGGTTAGGCATATTTGCATTTTATTTTACGTTTACATAAAATTCAGTAAAACGTACGCGTTTTAGGTTTTAAACGTTAATCGATTTTAAATATAGAATTAAAATGACTTCAAAGTCTTTATTAGATTTAATTTCCTTAGTGTAATCAATCATAACCCCTTTCCTGTTCAATATCACTCGATCACTACGCGTTTAGCTATTCAATCGCACAGCTCGTTGGGACTTAACGACCCGGGGAAACACTAAACTCCTCTGGACTTAATTGCATTTTGTTCTGAGCTGTTTGACTTTTATGGTTGACCATTCACAAGTGGTTGACTAATAAAAGATAGACCGTTAGGAGCGAACCAAATTTTGGCACCGCTGCCGGGAGTGTGCTAATAGTCTTACGTTTAGCAGATTAGTGATTTGAATATTCACTCCTTGTTCATACCATCTATATATATTTATATAAAAAACCATAAAACCCAAAAAGATTCTTTTTTCCCTATTTTCATAATTCCCTTGACTCTGAGATTTCTTAGAGTTAACTCTAGTGTATGCGCACTCGCTCTTCTAGGTCTGTGAGCCAATTTCGTGAGCTTGTCAGGATTCCAAGAAGGCGTATCCGTAGACGTTCGCCCATCAGTCGGATTCGAGATCCGACTGCTCGCACTACTTCCGTTATCATGGCGGAAGAACGTCCTATGTGCGAGCTTCTCCAAGCACCCATCGACGGGTATGGAGATGCTATTGTTATCCCAGCCATTGTGGCGAAAATTTTGAACTCAAAACCGGGTTACTAAATCTTGTAACCTCAAGTCAATTCTATGGTTTTGAGAGGGATGATCCTCATGCTCATATTCGATGGTTTAACAAGGTTGCATCTACCATCAAATACAAGAATGTCCCTACCGATGTGTCAAACTTCTTCGTTCCCATTCTCCCTCGAGGGACAAGCCCGGATTTGGCTTGAAAAACAACCCCCTCAATCGATCGAAACATGGGAAGACCTGGTGAAGAAATTTGTGAACGAGTTCTATCCACCTTCCAAAACCACGAGTCTTAAAACGAAATCATCAAGTTCACACAAAAGTTTGATGAATCCTTCAGTGAATCGTGGGATCGTTTTAAGGAGTTGCTCCGTAAATGTCCTCACCATGGTTTCTCCGAGTTGATGCAACTCGATACTTTCTATAATGGAGTGAGTCAATCTGATCAAGATTCTCTCAATTCCTCCGCTGGAGGAAATTTCTTGAGCAAAACTGTAAAAGAAGCTTTAGCGATAATTGAAAACAAGTCTAAAGTCCGCACTGCACGAAGCAAACCGGTTGTTTCCCAAGTCGGTGTTGGTCCTTTGCTTCATCGCCGTGAGTCAATCTAGCACCGATGCTAAGATTGACAAACTCACGGAAGCAATTCAAGCTTTGGTTCTCTCCAACCAAAAGAAAGTTTCCTTTCCACAAACTTCACCTCCTGGGAAGTCAAGAAAGTGGAAGTATGTGTTACTTGCGGTGGCCCCCATGCCTATTACAACTGTATGGCCACCGATGGTAACCCTTTTGAAGCAAACGCTGTGGGCGGGATTTCCAATTCAAGAGGCAACCAATACCGTGCTCCTATGGACCCGAACCACCGTCCTAACCACTACCCTGGACCACCCGGTTTCAACCAAAACCAAAACCGTAATCAAAATCTGAATAGAACGAACCAAGGTTTTCAAAACCAAGGTAATTTTAGTCATAATAACGGTTTTCAAAATCAAAGTCAAAATTTCCAAAACCAAGGAAATTTTAATAGAAACCAAGGTCAAGGAAATTTCAACCCATGGTATTTTCATGGCAATAATCAAGGAAATTTCCAAAATCAAGGCCCTAATCCAAACAATAGAGGCCAGAATTTTCCTACACAAAATCGAGCCATTGTTCCAACGGACCATCATCGATGAGTTGTTGAAGCAATTCATGAAATCCCAAGAGGAAATGAATAGGTTGTTGGTAAGCCGATTTCGACATTAAGAAGTCTTTAAATGATCGACCCCGGGCTCGGTACTTTACCTAGCAACACGATCGCTAATCCGAGGGGCGATGCAAAGGCGATCACAAACAGAAGTGGTGCTTCATATGATGGACCCGCTATTCCTACTACCTCTTCTTCTTCTCTCCCGAAGGTAGTGGAAAGTGAACCCGAGGCAACAAAGGACCAAGTGCAACCCACTAGCTCACAGAGCACAGCACATGTCCATCCTCAAGTTGTCCCGAAACCCAAATCCAAACCATGAGTTGTTTTTGAACCTCCCTGTAGCTCCATTGAAAACCCCAAATCCAAAACTTCTATTCCTTACCCATCACGTTTAAATGAGCAAAAGCTCCGCGAAAAAGCCAGTCATCAAATGGAAAAAAAATTTCAAATTTTCCAAGAACTACATTTTGACATAAGCTTTGCGGATGCTATCATGTTGATGCCCAAGTTTGCATCAACTCTCAAACACATGTTAAGCAACAAGGAAAAACTGTTTGAAATGGCTAAGATTCCTCTGAACGAGAACCGCCGCCAGCTTCTGTTAAAGAAGCTTCCCGAGAAGCTTGGAGATCCTGGAAAATTTCTTCTACCTTGTGTTTTTCCAGAAATGATTGAATGCTTTGCCCTCTCCGATCTTGGTGCAAGCATCAATCTGATGCCTTATTCAGTATGGAAGAAACTTTCTCTTCCAGAACTTATTCCTCCCTGCATGACTCTTGAGCTTGCAGATCGTTCAATATCGCGTCCTCTTGGCATCGCCGAGGATGTATTCGTGAAAGTAGGAAAGTTCCATTTTCCAGGTGACTTTGTGGTTGTTGACTTCGATGCCGATCATCGGGTTCCCCTCATTGTTGGACGAGGATTCCCGAGAACGGGCCGTGCTCTCATTGATGTATTTGAGCAAGAAATCACATTACGTGTGGGTAATGAAGCTGTGACCTTTAACCTTGATCAAACTTCGAGGTACTCCTCAAATTATGATGCTGAATCGGTTAATCGAATCGATGTAATTGATATTGCTTCAGAGGAGTACTCTCAAGAGTTTCTTGGTTATTTTCATAATTCTGTGAGTGGGGATCCCACCACATCTTCTCAACCAATTGTTGCCGATTCTTCCCCTCTTACCCGTTTGAGGGAGGTGACTTCCTTTTAGAAGAGATCGATGAGTTTCTTGCTAATGATGAATCGATTCCACCGGGAATTGATGATGGTGTTTATGATTCGGAAGGAGATATCCTTTATCTTGAGCAATTGTTAAATGAAGATCCATTACCGTCACTGCCTCCGAAAGAGATCACGATTGAAGAAATCAAATCCGTACAAACATCTACTAAAGAATTTCCCGAGGTTGAACTTAAGGACCTACCTCCTCATCTCGAGTATGCATTCTTGGAGGGTGATGATAAATTACCCGTCATAATTGCTAAGGACTTAACGGAGGAGGAGAGGACGCTCATAAAGGTTTTGAAGTTGCACAAGCAAGCAATCGCTTGGAGACTCTCTGACATCAAGGGTATTACCCCCAATTTTGTACGCACAAGATTTTATTGGAGGATGATTTCAAACCAGCCCAACATCGAGAAGGGTGAATCCTAAGATTCATGAGGTTATCAAACGGAGGTTCTCAAACTTCTTGATGCCGGTTTAATTTACCCGATCTCTGATAGTCCTTGGGTCAGTCCCATCCACTGTGTTCCCAAAAAGGGTGGCATAACTGTTGTCACAAATGAAGAAAATGAGTTAATTCCAACTCGATTGGTTACGGGATGGCGTGTGTGTATTGACTATCGCAAGTTAAACGAAGCCACCCGTAAAGACCATTTTCCTCTACCCTTCATGGACTAAATGCTTGAGAGACTAGCGAGAAACGAATACTATTGTTTCCTGGATGGTTTCTCGGGGTATTTTCAGATCCCCATTGATCCACAGGATCAAGAAAAGACCACATTCACCTGCCCATACGGAACTTTTGCCTACAGACGTATGCCTTTTGGCCTATGTAATGCTCCTGGCGCGTTCCAACGATGTATGATGGCCATTTTCCACGACATGATCGGGAAACAATGGAGGTGTTTATGGATGACTTCTCGGTCATTGGGGACTCATTTCAAACATGTCTCTCCCATTTAGAAAAATGCTCAAACGGTGTGAAGACACCAATCTTTGTCTAAACTGGGAAAAGAGCCATTTTATGGTCAAGGAAGGAATTGTCCTAGGCCATAAGATTTCAAAAACGGGATTGAGGTTGACAAAGCGAAAGTGGATGTCATTGCCAAATTGCCTCATCCTACTACCGTCAAAGGTATTAGGAGTTTTTAGGTCATGCCGGTTTTTATCGCAGATTCATACAAGATTTTTCTAAAATCGCTCGACCTATGACTCATCTCCTTGAGAAGGATGCTCCTTTTATCTTCTCACCCGAGTGCATCGAAGCTTTTGAAACATTAAAGAAAAAGCTTACGGAAGCACCCATTCTCGTTGCCCCCGACCGGGATTTACCCTTTGAACTCATGTGCGATGCAAGTGATTTTGCTATCGGTGCAGTCCCGGGGCAACGTAAAACCAAGCATTTTCAGCCTATCCACTACGCGAGTAAGACTATGACTGAAACTCAAACCCATTACACCACTACAGAAAAAGAATTATTAGTTGTGGTGTATGCGTTTGAGAAGTTTCGACCATACCTAATCTTGACCAAATGCGTGGTGTATACGGATCACTCGGCTCTCAAATATCTCTTTGCAAAACAAGATGCAAAGCCGAGATTGCTCCGTTGGGTTCTCCTCCCGCAAGAATTTGATATCATTATACGTGATAAAAAAGGAGCCGAGAACCCGGCGGTGATCATCTGTCTCCGCCTAGAAAACCCTCACCAGGATGTTTTCGAGAAAAGGAAATAAACGAAACATTTCCTCTCGAAACACTCAATGTGGTTTCTTTTCGTGGAGACTTTTTTACCCCATGGTTTGCTTGACTTTGCAAATTACCATGCGGGTAACTTTGTGGTGAAAGGGATGTCGTCCCAACAGAAAAACAAATTCTTTAAAGATGTAAAACATTACTTCGGGACGACCCTACTTATTCAAAATTTGCGCGGATCAAGTCATCAGGCGATGTGTGTATGGTCAGGAAGCAAATGACATTCTCAAGGCTTGCCATTCTGGACCTCTTGGGGACATCATAGTCCCAACTACACTGCCAAGAAGGTGTTTGATTCCGGATTTTATTGGCCCACGATTTACAAGGATGACCACGAATTTGTCAAAACCTATGACGCTTGTCAACGTCACGGAAATATCTCACAAAGAAATGAAATGCCGCAAAACGCCATTCAAGTGTGTGAGATTTTTGACATCTGGGGCATTGACTTTATGGGGCCATTTCCTTCATCTCGAGGAAATAAATACATACTCGTGGCCGTTGACTATTTGTCAAAATGGGTTGAAGCAAAAGATTTGCCTACCAACGATGCCCGAGTTGTTGTGAAATTCTTAAAATCTCTTTTGCTAGGTTTGGAACTCCACGAGCTATAATCAGTGATCGTGGTACGCATTTTTGCAATGACCAGTTTGATAGAGTCATGCAAAAGTATGGTGTAACTCACCGTCTCTCTACTGCGTACCACCCCAAACAAGTGGGCAAGTGGAAGTTTCCAACCGGGGGATTAAAAGAATTCGAGAGGACAAGAGGCAAAACCGTGCCTCTTGGTCGGATAAGCTAGATGACGCACTCTGGGCCTTCCGTACAGCTTATAAAACACCCATCGGGTGTACTCCATACAAGCTAGTGTACGGAAAGGCGTGTCATCTGCCGATTGAGCTTGAGCACAAAGCATACTGGGCCTTGAAACATGCCAACTTCGATATTCAGACAGTTGGTGATCACCGGAAAGTTCAAATGAATGAATTAAATGAACTACGTGATCAAGCATACGAGAACTCTTTGATCTACAAAGAAAAGACAAAGAAGATTCATGACTCCAAAATCAAGAACCGCGTTTTCAACATCGGTGATCGAGTCCTTCTTTTCAATTCAAGATTGAAGATTTTCTCAAGAAAACTAAAATCCCGCTGGTCTGGACCATTCACCATCACTAAAGTATTTCCTTATGGAACCATTGAGTTATCTCAACCCGATGGTCCAAATTTTAAAGTGAATGGTCATCGATTGAAGCACTATTTTGGAGAGAACATTCCACCTGTGGTTGTCCCGGATCTACAAACTTTCCCCATGAACCAATGAATGCGGGGATCGAGTCAAGCTAGCGACTCGGGAATCAAAAACAGTAGCACTCCATATGGGTTTTCACCCATATTTCTGACTTCTTTCTACTTTCTACCACCCTAGTGTGGGGGAGTTGCCCCCCGCTGTTGTATATAAGTTTTCATCAAAAAAAAAAAATCACAAAAATAATGGCCGTAGTATTTCCCTTTTACGTTCTATGTTTCGGCATAACCGCCGGTACTTTGAATATTGAGGGCAATATTCATTTCTATTTTGGGGGGGAATTCTCACGAATTTTATCATGTAATTATACTACCCAATTCCCCCATTTTTGGCCAAATTTTTTTTTTTTTGAGTAAGTGTTTTGCACTTACTCAGCTTACGGTTATTAGTCCACCATGTCTAATAAACAAAAGTACTGGCTAATCCAGGAGCAAACGGCTCTTGGTAAAGATATCTCAAATCCGTTGATGGCTTGCAATTTGCCCAAAATTGTATGGTGTTCAGCTCACCATATCTTTAATTAGTGAAGAGTTGACTAGCCCGCAAGTTTATGGCTTGTGGTAAGGCAGTTGAAAACCATAATTGGTAATCGACTCACCAAAGATATTTTATCTAAGAGTTGGCTAGTCCGATAAACGGCTTTTGGTAAAGACAAATCAAAACCGTTGAAAGCTGGTGATTTGCTCAAAATCATATGGTTATCGATGTACCATAGTTCTTACTTGAACTAAAACATTTGGCTACTCCAGGAGTAATGGCTTTTGGTAAAGAGATTCAAATCCATTAAGTTTTCTCAAAAGATTGCTAGGAACTAGCAATGTTTTAGTGTGGGGGATTGATGAGTGTGTAAATACTCATCATTTTTGTCCCTTCTACACTGCAAAACAATCAAAACGTTCTGAAAAATCTTAAAAGACAGAAAAATATTTAGACTGTGTTTTATTCAATAATTGGCAAATCTAGTCCCTAGTTATTCAAAACATGATAATTTTTCATAAAAGGCCCTCAGGGATTTTCAAGTTGTCAAAATTAGCCTTATAAAGCTCAGTTTTGCAAAATGGCAACTTTGGTCCTTGGAATTTTAAAGATTGACAGAAATTACCCCTGGACATTTTAAATTGAAAAATTTACATTTTTGGTCCTTTGGTAAATTAAACTTGTCATAATTGGTCCCTATGATGAATATTGGATAATTACAGTTTCGGTCCCTTGGTTTTTGTGGAATTGCAATTTTGGTCCTTGTTATTAATACCAAATCCCTTCCAAACCCATTAACCATTAACCTTGGCCCAACCTTGAACCCCTGTCAAAATACCCGTGAACCCCCCCTAATTGAACCCGTCCCCTATTAATAATTCCCCCAGTCAAACATAGTCAAATCCGCCTCGTTTTCCTCCATCTTCTTCACCAACTCTGCAAAACAACTCCATCACCATATCTCCAGCTCACAACCCCTCACCTTATCCCTTCCACCTCAACAACAAAACAAGAAGCATTAATTGCTTCTTTCTTCCATCCAAGTTATCAGCCCAGTTGCAAAAGAATTTTTGGCGCCAAAATCGAATCCACGGCCAATATCAACTCCAATCATCCAATGGCTCAGATTTTTGGTGGGATATGCTCAGAGGAGAGAGAGGAACCCTAATCTTCACCTATAAAAAGAAAAAAGAAGCAGGAATGAAAAAGGGGGGTTAGCTTAATATAGTTTTATTTTCGTAGGTAGTGCAGTTTTAGTTTCAGTTATAATTTTCATTCAAATATTGTTGTACTCAGTTTCCTTAGTGTATTTTGAACCTTATTTACCTTTAATTACAAGTAATTTTCACATAATTTATATTTAGCATTTATCTAGTGAA
This sequence comes from Chrysanthemum makinoi, assembly GCA_910596185.1. Taxonomy (NCBI): domain Eukaryota; kingdom Viridiplantae; phylum Streptophyta; class Magnoliopsida; order Asterales; family Asteraceae; genus Chrysanthemum; species Chrysanthemum makinoi. Next base: position 283,616,894 of record OU343220.1, on the reverse strand, counting down.
ATTGACAACTTCACTGATAAGTGTTAAATGTTGTAGTTTATTGTTCATTTCATCTCAATTCAGTTCACTTATGAGTTTTTAAGGCTTTTGGATGATTAAAATCAGTTTAATTCAAGTTTAGCATAAAATCACAAAAATCTCAATAAATAGGTCATAAAATATAAAAATCAGTGTTCAAGGAAGTTTGAAGCAGAATCATGGTTGATTTTGGATTACAAGGGTATTAGTGCCTCAAGGGAGGCTTTAGGAAGTGTATTTGGCCTTTGGTTCACTGATTTGTGCTTGGAAATCTTTGTAAGCATTTTTCTCAATTTCATGCATTTTACTATAGCAATCTTTAATTGTTGTTCATCTCTGTTGTTTGTGATTATTTGATGTATGTTAGCTTAGTTAATGCTTAATATAATCAGCTTGTTCATTAGTTTATATGGTTGTTCATTTCAAGAATTTCACAGTCAAATTAGCTTGCTTATTGATTCATGGTTTTTGTTGTTAACAGTGGTCACTTTGTGCTTAAAATAGTTTCTTTTATCCTTATAAGTTCTTGTAACTCAGTGTCATGGACTAAATCTCATTGATCCTTTGAAAATCACATTTGAAGCTTTGTTAAAGAGGTGTTTGGTTTAGTGCATTTCACTCGAGCTACGTGTTATTTCAGTGGGTGATTTTTGTTCACCATGTTTCATTAGACCTTAATAGTTCAATTCTAGCATCAAACTCAGTAGTCTTTCCTTAAATAGTCAAAAAGAACTTTAATCTCCATTTTTTAGTTAACTGTTAAAAATTTAAGTTGCATACTCCTATAGAGGGGTACATAAGTAGTTAAAGTAGCTTAGATTAGTGGCATTGTAGCTTATTATTCCATTTTCAGTCAATTTAGATCAATCAAAGTTCACATAAGTCAAATTTTCAAAAAACTTCAAAAAGTCAAAATTTCATAGAAACCCATTTTTGAATAAACTTGCGAATTTCATGTAGGACTTAATATTAGGAGTGAAGACTTGTGCTTTTGGATATTTGTCATTCTGTTTCTTGTCTTCATCATAGTATTTTTTATAATTTTTAGTTAGTGTTGTAAACTGCTTATTTGCTAGCTTCTTTTAAGCTCTTTTTCACAAACCTCCCTTTTTGCTTATTCCTTATTTCTGCTTCTTTAGTGTGTTTTTCTTGTTGTTATTGCTTATTCTAAGTTCCCATAACTTGTTTATAGCTTATTCAACCTTTGGTTCAGTAGTGGTAGCTTATTGAGGCTTTTAGCTTAATTTCAAGTGCTTATTCATATTAGTTGTGTGCCCAAATCATAGTTCCTACATTCTATAGTTGTTTCTGTTAATTTTCCCTTGTTCTCAGTTTTATTTTATAATATTCTGGAAGTTTTATTATTTTTCCCTGTTCATCTTCTATTTTTCTCTATTTAAATCTATTTTTAGGACTTTTTAATTAGCATTTAATACAAATAAATCAGAAAAAGTTTCAAAAAAATATGTTTTCAATCTTCCTAGATTAAGATAAATATAAAAAGCCAAAAAATATTTTTCCATAATTTTCCTAGTTTAAATAGTAATTTTTAGCAATTTAATTAGTTTTAAATAGTTTTTAAATCATAGAAATTAGAATATAAATCATAAAAATACAAATTCAATTTTCAAAAGTTTCTTTAGTTATTTTAGATTTTTAAAAAATAGTTTCATAATTTTCTCACTTGGTTTCATAATTTTTAGATAATTAGTTTAATTTTAAAAATTAGAAATTAGTTTTTAATTCATATAAATTCAAGAAAAATCCTAAAAAGTAGTTTTAATTCTTTGATATTTTTCAAATATCATTTTTAGTTTAAAAATAAATTTAGATCATAATTAGGACTTAGGTTAGGCATATTTGCATTTTATTTTACGTTTACATAAAATTCAAGAAACGTACGCGTTTTAGGTTTTAAACGTTAATCGATTTTAAATATAGAATTAAAATGACTTCAAAGTCTTTATTAGATTTAATTTCCTTAGTGTAATCAATCATAACCCCTTTCCTGTTCAATATCACTCGATCACTACGCGTTTAGCTATTCAATCGCACACTTCGTTGGGACTTAACGACCCGGGGAAACACTAAACTCCTCTGGACTTAATTGCATTTTGTTCTGAGCTGTTTGACTTTTATGGTTGACCATTCACAAGTGGTTGACTAATAAAAGATAGACCGTTAGGAGCGAACCAAGGTTTCTCTTAGGGAACTTTCGTTGACTCTCAGTGCTTGCAACACTTCCTGCACTGCCTCTTCTGGTTTTCCTAATAGGTGTACCAGAAGACTTGTCATCGAGAAAACTAACTTTGCCTTCATCAACGCTACCGATACCTTTTTATGAGAAAAGCCGTTTGATTGCATCGAGAGAAGGTGATCCGCAGACAAAGACCTTGTTTCTTTGTTGTTGATTCCTTAAATCGATGTTAGAGTAGGTTCATACAACATGGAGTGATTATTTGGGTAGTCGAGTCTCAAGGGAATATCAGGATTTAACCCAAGAGCTCTCTGGATCAGCAGCTTGTGTATCTGATGTATGGGATCTTGGTGCCTCGCTTTTTGAGGAAAGACATCATGTCATCCCATATCAGAGCTTCAACTTCGATATGTTTCATGTTTACCAAAGCCCAAAAATCAGAGTTCCATGAGCTTGGGATGCTCAAAACCACTATCCCATCCAGAAACAGATTTTGTGATGATGATGAAGAGGGTTCTCCGTGGTGAGGGATATTCTTCGGTCAACGTAAGAGTGCTTGGTGATTACCCCTGTAGCTTCGTCATAACTGATGTTGATTATGAATTGCGAACGACCTCTTCGTAAGGTGTAGCGTTGTACTCAGTTGGTTCAATGACAGGAATGAGGAGAATAGCCCGCAAGTCTGCTGGTGTGATGGTGACTTTCTTGTGATTGAGAGTCACAGTCACAACATTTTGTCCTTTGATCTGCTTCATTGTGTGCCGTAATTGCCGTATGTAGATCTCCGGGCGTGGCAGAGTTGGTGAGCATATTTTGATAAGAATGGTTCTTCAGAATGTCCACTGCTATCAAGCAAGAAGACTCTGAGCATGTGAGGGTATCAAAATCAACACGGAGGTTGTTCCAATCTTCATCGGATAGCCATTAGGGAAGATATCAGCAACGGTGAGAAAATTTGGTGCTTCCACGTTTTGTAATTGAGCGTCCATGTCGTGATCTGAAAGATATTTAGCAAAAAGAACCAACATATCGAAAGACATTATGTTAGTCAACAGATGGTTTTATTGTCTAATTATTGAATGTGATATATCGATGATTGTTACGAGTCCAATGTCACTTGTTTGTCCAATAGTCAATGACGTCGTGATAAGTTTCGTGAGTTGATTAACTTTAAGTTTTAAAGTCCATGTTTTCACTTATTATTCACAACTTGTTAAACATTTAAGCTTATAAGTGACATTATTGGTTTCGTGGCGTTATGATTTATTTATTTACAAGTTTGCACGCGTAACAATTCATAATTAAGGTTAAACAAGGCTTAGGCGTAGAAATGGCAAGCTTATGCGTAAACAGGAGTGATATATGCGTAAACGCAAGCTTATGCGTAGGTTCTTGACTTACGCGTAAGAAAAGGGGACCTTATGCGTAGAGCTTACGCGTAAGCGTATATAAACCTTACGCGTAAGGCTTACTCGTAAGAGTCAACCTTATGCGTAGAGGTCACTGTTTACGCATATCCTTCACAGGATACGCGTAGTCCCTTATGTAGAACCTTACGCGTAATAGTTACACGTAAGATTGCTCTTACGCATAACATTCTACGCGTAAGGTGATCCTTATGCGTAGTTTGCTAGAAACCTTGATTCTGAATTTTCAAACGTAGAAGACCTGAAATAAATTCGTCATAACACAATCATTAACATCTACATTCAATCACCATCAGATCATAGCATGAATACACATATAACCGTTACGCGTAAGAACACTTATGCGTAAACCTAAACCCTAAGGTTCAATTTTACGAGTAAGGTTCAACGTGAGTCACAACATGATCATTATTCAGATCCTCAAGTATAACCACGGAGTCAATTTGATTATCAAAGGTAACCATTAGATCATCTTGATCGTCAAATGTAACTACGGGGTCTAGTTGAGAATCGTCAGAATGAGATGTGGATGACTCATTTTTAACATTCGGAGCCTTGCCGGATTCGTGATGTTGGCGGAGATATTAGATCCGAGATGAATATGGTTTGTTCGGGTACCTGAGACAAGCCATCAGTGTCATACACCGGGCCTGTGTCACTCATGTGGAGAGCTTGCATTTGTGCCATTAACATCACCGCCGCATTGGCCTGCAAGTCCTCCATATCATCATCGATCTGCATCCGCCATAAAGCTCTATTCCTTGTTGGTAAGAGTTCCACCAGCTTCATCCTTGAGAGCCAAGAGCAAAGCCTCTTTGAAATAAGCACTGCCTCTTGTCCTCGGCTTAGGGCATGTATTAGCCAGATGACCCTTCTCATTATAGTTATAACAACGAAGACCATTAACCCCATTCCGAGCATTCCCTTGTTCAACCACTTGAGCCCTTTGTTGTTGCGGAGCACCCATGTTGTTCCTTCCCATAGCATTAAACCCTGGACCACCTCCCATCTGAAGAACATTACCACGATTATGAACTTCAACTCTTCCATTGTTAACCACAGCCTGATTCCTTGTGTTGGATGAGGTACGAATGCGATTGTTGGATTTTTTAGAATATCGGCCGAAGGCTCTAGCAATCATGACAAATCCTTGCTGCAGGGCATCAAAAGCTTCAATATCCTCATTGGATTCACTGTAAAGTGCTTGATCATTGTTGTTGTTGTATGGAACCAATTGAGTTTTTTGAGATTGTTGTTGTGATGGATTATATGGTGTAATTGTTGCAGTTGGTTGAGGAGCGGGTTGAGGAGGAACACCAGTTTGAGCCCACAAAGCAAGTTGTTGATTGTCCGGAAGTGACTGTGGAGCCGGAGTCCACGGATAGCCCTTTCTTTGTCAACTTCTTTTGGTGAGGCTTCAAGTAGTCGTACAACAATCCGTATGTAGCATGATGAAGATTCTTAGCTTGACGGAGAAAAATGACATACTTCTCCCATTCCGGACCAAGACTACTTAGGGACTTAGTGTTGACAGCAATTCTTGGCATGATGATGTTGTGTTTGTCCAAATCATTGATGATGTCTGAAAAGCGATGATGATATGATTCTAATGTCTCTCATGGTTCAATCATGAAGTGTTCATAAGCCAAGTAGATTTTGGATTCCATGTCTTCCTGATTGAGTGATGTGCCTTCCATAAGAAGATGAATATGTTCCCACATTGCTTTAGCAGTCTTTTGAGCATCAACATTTCGAAGGATCGGATTGGGTAATCCCAAAAGGATGTATTTCATTGCTAGTTCATCGGCTTCAAAATGTAGAAGTTCATCACCTGTGAGGTCTGAGACAGTTGCAATGTTGGTGACAGCATCTCTTGGTGGATTGGCATTAGGATCTCGGGTGTGACAACATAGGCATCTGAAATGGACCTTCCATAATGACCTTCTTTAAGAACTTTCCATGTGGCTTCTTTAGATCACAAAACCTAAAGAACCGTATCACCCATTGATCATAATTTCTGGAAGTGAGCATTGGAGGTCTATCAAGTGAGCCAGCTTCATGAATTGATTGTTGGCTACTTAAGGCTTCACACATCTTGCCAAACCATGTCGGTTCCTTCATAGTACTCCTGGATGGATGTTGATTGTAGAAGTTTATGTAAGGTTGTACTTGAAGACTAGGTGGTGGTTGAACCATTTGTGGTTGTGGAATTGCTCCAAGTTGTGGAGTATGTTGTTGATTAAATTGTTGTTGATAAATTTGTTGTTGATGATTAAATTGTTGATGTTGTGGACTTAGTTGTTGTTGTTGTTGATTATAAGTGTAAGGAAAATAGCTAGAGTATGGTGGTTGTGACATGTTGAAAACTTGTGTTGTTAAATGGATCTTTGTAGTCGAATGAAACGTTGTTGATGAAGTATCCTTAGGCGTAGAAATCACAGAAAAGCAAAGTACCACTTATGCGTAAAAACACCAAAGATACGCGTAACAGCAATAGTTACGCGTAGGATTAGCTTACGCGTAAGAAATGAGAAAACACTAAAGTTATGCGTAAACAGAAAGTTAAGCGTAGAAAACTTAGGCGTAGGATTACCTTATGCGTAAGAAGAATCTTATGCGTAATGAGTTCTACGCGTAACCTTAAGCTTATGCGTAAATTTAGGGTTTTACCCAAAAGATCTTTTACACTATCACAGTGCAAGAGATATCCAAAGTCAAAGTGTTTTCAGGCTTATCCAAGCAAGAAAAACACTGAGTAATCCACGAAACTGAAGATCAAACCAAGGAAAAGTTACGCATAAGATTAGGGTTTTACTTACGTGTAGAAATTAGCCAAAAATGATTTAACCGATGTTTCCAAACCAGGTTTTTGTGATGAAATAGCTTCAATATCACCAAAATAACACAAAAGTGTGAAACTTGATGATCCAAAGCTTAAAAACACGTTATGCGTAGAACACCTCCCACGTACAAAACCAAGCTTAAAAACAATGATCCACACGTAAAGTTTGAAACTTTTTGCCAAAAAAGATATTTTAACACCTAAAAACGTTGAAAGGACAAGAATCTTGGATTAAAAAGTGTAAAAAATCAGTTTTTAAACGTGAACAAGTTTGAAGCTCGTTTACGCGTAAGACCAAAAACTTCAAAAACAAAATATGTTCACCCAACTATTTGGCGAATGATACCACTGTTAGGTCACCATATTAGTAACACAAGTATCAATAGAAGAAATAGAGAAGAGAAGAGATCGGTTGAACAATAACAAACAAACACTATGAGTATGATATGAAGAATGGTTATGCGTAGCAAAGTGAAAGAGAATGAATTGAACAACCAACCCTCAAGTGAGGGTTATACAAGAGTATTTATAAGAGAGGGAGCTAGGGCAACACTCCTAGTCCCTTCCTTTCCTTATTGGACTTGGGCCAAGGCTTATGGGCCTTCTACATAAGCCTTAGCTTAATAACAAACATAAAGGCCATAATAAGCTAACTATTACATATGAATCACTAACACTTGAATTAAGGTTTAGGAGTGATTCCAACAATAACAATAACAAAAACAATCCCTATACCTCAAAGCCAAACACCCCAAACACTACTGGTCATTCATCAACTCGGTACAAGAGAGCACCATTTAGGAAAGGTGTGACCTACACAAATTGTAGGAAGAAGGGTCATTATGGCAATGAATGTTACAAGATATTTAGATACTCTCCTGGTCATCTACTACATGGAAAATTTGTACCACATTCTCAATAAGGTTCAGCAGAACTATAAGGGATAAGTGATGGGAGGTGAGGAAACTAAACAACACTCTCAAGCAACTCCAATAAGTCAAGCCAACACTTCAAACAGTTCAACTCACCCATATGTCTTCACCAAAATGGACCAATTGCATAATCAGCTAAACCAAGTGCTTTTGATGATGCAAAGTCAAAATCAAAAGGAGTTCACTGCTGTAAATCTTTCACACATGGCAAGTATAAAATATATTTTATTGCTTATTACTCATCTAGTATTAAGAAAATATTGGTAATTGATAGTGGTGCCACTGATCACATCTGTTCATGCCTTACACTAATGTTTGACCTATAAAAATGCACAAATCCAATCACAGTCCACATTCCCAATGGTAGTACCACACTAGTCACAAATTTACAATGACTAGATCAGTCCTCATGAGGACAAACCTACTCCTCAAAGGTGTTCTTTACATCACAAAATTCACACACAGCCTAATTTTTATTAGAAGCATCACTAATTCTACACACTCAACAGTTACTTTCACTCACAATCAATGCATCTTTTAAGGCCATGATGGCTCCAAAACAACAGGAAACCTTCATGGAGGACTTTACACATTGACACCAACCTCACCAACAACAATTGGCATCTAGGGCTGCAATCGAGTCAAGCCGAGCTCAAGCTTGACATGGCTTGAGATCGGCTTGAAAACTATAAGGTAGGCTTGAGCTTGGCTTTATAGCTTGACGAGCTTTCATCATCCAGGCTTGAGATCGGCTCGAAAAGCTTGAATTTATATATAATCATTAAATTCGATAACCAAACTCATCAATAAATTCAATAAAATACGATATGAACTTATATAAAACTTGGGAGAATTAGGGTTTAAATAGTCATCTACAAATATTCAATTATTATACAAATATTCACGTTAGCCTTTAGATGTTTACATAAATATGCATTATAAAAATATGTTATATATATGTTCTAGAAGGCTCGAAAAGCTCGATAAAAGCTTGAGCTCGAGCTATTCAAAGCTCGTGCTCGGCTCGTTATGTGTTTCGAGTTGGTTTATTTGGCTTGGGCTCGGGATTGAGCTCGATAGATGCTCGACTCGATCGAGTGAATCTCAATCTCAAGCTCGAGTTGCTTGAAAAAAGTTTGGCTTGTTTGCAACAATGGCATCTCTACTCCTTCCTCCTCAACAATTCTTACAAATTGCAGCTCAGCTTATCTGTGGCATGCAAGACTTGGGCATTTCATTTCAAGTTTTGAAGAAAATCAAATCAATTCACCTCTTTTTCCTTGTAATACTAATGCAAAGTGTATTGTTTGTCCATTAGCCAAACATCATATTCTTCCATTTCCAACTAGTACCTCACATGCTAGTAGTCTGCTTTTACTTATACATATTGATGTTTGGGGTTCATACAAACATCCAACAATCAATAAATGTAACTACTTTCTTACAATTTTTGATGATTTCTCTAGAGCAACATGGACCTTATCTCATTCCAAGCAATCCATCATGTTTATACCACATTTCAAATATTCAATTCATATGTCAACACACAATTCAAAACCAAAATACAAACCATCAGAAGTGACAATGGCACAAAGTTGTTAAATCAGTCTTTCACTAAATTCACTCAGTCACATGGAATAATCCATCAAACCTCATGCCCATACACCCCACAATAGAATGCAAGAGTTGAGAGGAAACACAAGCAACTTATAGAGATGGCCAAAGCAATTTACTTCCAAGAAAAATTTCCAATCCATCTATGGGGATATTGTATCCTAGCTTCCACTTACCTCATAAACAGATTACCCTCCAAAGTCCTGAACTACAAAATCCCATATGAACTACTCTACCAAACACCACCAAACCTTAACCATCTCATAATTATTGGCTACCAAACACATGCTTACATACACACTAATGACAAATTTGGAACAAAATCCGCACCTGCTGTCTTAGTAGGATACCCATAATATCAAAAAGTCTACATTTTATATGACATTCAAACTCAAAAGACTGTTATCAGCAAAAAATGTCATATTTGATGAAACAATCTTCCCATTTCACACAACCAATTTCAAACTACAACATGATCCATTCAAATCACCCTTATTACTTATTCATACATCCACCAGCCAACTTAGAACCTACACAAGATACACCAATCATCACACCACAACTCAATACACCAATCAACTTTATCCCAAATACTTTGCATTAATCACTTCTATGCCAAACACACCCTCCACAAATATTTCCAATAATCCAAATACACTCATCACTGATGAGTCATCCTCAACTACTCAACCATCATCAGTAAACACAATAACACCTCCACTACCTAAAATAAATCCTCCACCACCTCAACCAACCAGAACCAAAAGACTACCCACCATACTAAAAGACTTTCACTATAGTTTACCACCCTCACTTGTAAACACCACTTCTTCCAAACACCACCTTTCCAAATATATAAACTACCTAAACCTCACCCCTACTACAAACAAACTTTTCAAAAGTACATATGCTATTAGTGAACCACAGTCCTTTACTTAGGCTTCCAAAGACCAAAATTATATAGAAGCTATGAACAAGGAGATCCAGGCACTTGAACAGAACAATATATACTTGGACCCTCATGTAGCCCCTCGCACATTTCAGGTCTATACTTTACTATTTTACGTTATATAAATTACTTTTAATTATTTATATAAGTAATCTAAAAAATTAAATTGTGTGAATTATCCTCACAACCAACACAAGACTAGGAAAAGTCTATGTGTTCAAAATACTTTAGTTTCACCACTAGTCATAATTCATATGAATTATTGCCACTTTGCTATGTTTAGGTAAACATTTTACCCTTTACGTAATACGCGTGCTCGAACCTACGTTATTAGGTTTTAACAACATAAACGCACCCTATTATACTTATCACACTTTTAATATACCTAGTTGGAGTATATTGATAAGTTTTAATATATTTGTAAGTATTAAATTTTTACTTCGTTACCCGGTTTTAAGTTTCGTGACTTAAAGATTTAACATTACTAATTATCGGGACCAAACTACACCTCATAAACCAAATGTTATAAAAAATAACACATACACTACCACCTCGTGGGAGAGGTGGCGTGCAAACACAAGCCACAAGGCCACTTGGCCTTCTCTTATCACACCAACTCTTACTCACCCCCATCTTTTGTCCCCCATTTAAAGATAATTCTTCATAATTATCTTTCTTACATGCAAAGTGACCAAAAATCCTCTCATATCCCTCCCTTGGCCTTTCACTCCTCAACCTAAATCACCATCACCCACTTTGATCCATACCATAAGTTACACTAAGAAGATGAATGTGTTGATGATCCTTGCAAGGTCCTAGGGTTGTTTTGTTGATTACAAGGGGGAATTAGAAGATATTCAAGGCATAAAGGGCTGAATAAAAAGGGTTATTACAAGGGTAATAAGGTTAGTGGAGTTGCGTTAAGATATTGAAGACAAGGTTGAAGGTTGAAGGAAGCTAGGCTTGATTGTTTGTAACTATTCAACCTAACTTTGTAAGAGTTTGTTTAATATTTCTTGCCATTCAATATGGTTGTAATGATCTTTATAATTATTTGATGTATTTTGATATAAGTAGTACATGTAATAAGGCTTGATTGATGTTGTACATAGGAGTAAATGGGTAAAAACTTGTGTAGAAACTCATTAAGACTACTAGTATGAAACTAGTAAGTTATCATGAGTTTTGACACAAAACCATAAACCTTGGACTTGACTAAGTTTAAGAAGTTGTTAGAAGAAGTAAAAACTAGAATTTGAGCTTTTGAATCACCTAAAAAGGGTTTGTAGATAAAAATTTATTGCCAAATTATGATAACTAGATATAAATAGGTTGTTGGAACAAAAGTCTTCTGAAACGATTTTAAAACGCGATTTTGACCCTTTTTCTGGTCCGAATCAGCAAAAGTGTAAAACACAAAAGTTGCTCAGAATGACTTTTTCTACTAAAACTTGGGAGCACATAAGTAGAAAGTGAACAACAAAGCTTAAAAACTACAAAAACTAACCGGGCCTGTTGTATACCGGAAAACAACCATGGCTAAAAAAACCTTAGTGGTATTTTGATTCTTTGAGGGCAAAACAAAGCTAAGGTTAAGCCAAGGCCGATGTATCACGGTATTTTAACTTAAAAATAGCCATAAGGTATGGCCTTATTTTTGTCTAAGTTGTTTAACCGTAACTTAGCCGCACGGTTAGTTTGGGTTTGATAAACCGAAACTAGTTTCAAAAACTTGTTCATTGGATTGAACTTTGCTAGACTTTAACAAACTAGATAAATGACCATATAACATATAAACTATATGAAAACCATTTTTCACAAGTCTCAACTATGTTAAACCTGTGAACTTATATCGACTTAAAACTATTTTGAAACCTTTGTATTTCACGACAACATAATATGACGCGCCGTAATTATTTTCATCACAACACTCATTGAGTGAGTAATATTTGCACATGACAAATGTTATGCTAAACTACTTCACGACACATAACATATATCATCTCGTCACCACACAAGTTCAACTAATAGTATTTTACTAAACACGACACATGCTTTATACAACATTTGTCTCGTCAAATACTTTCACTTATGAATAATAAGTGCTACAATAGTAGGGAATTTCATTATCGTAGAGGCCTCTTCGGAGTGTCGTATCGACGAGTTGTGGATTTAAGAATTAAAGTGTCATGGCTCCTCATACGTTCACTACATGACCTCTAGATTTTGATAGCCCGAACGGTGGTACGATGTTATTTATAAAAGGCTAATAGCCAAACCAATCTAAGGATTTTTCACTCCTTTGCACAACATAAGATAAATGTACAACATCTTAATCAAGTCAATGACATTACATATACTTGTACACTCATATCGTACACTATACTGAAGTGCGATTGTTATGCTTTGGTAGGTAATCATTAAAGAGCGTGGTCTCGCCATACACTATTGTTGTTATAAACTACTACTGATAACTACGGTGAGTTCATAGCCCCAACTTTTGTTTAACTGTTTTATAAACTACTTGGGGGAGTTACATGCTAAAACGTTTTATTATGGACAATTACTTGCAAACTGAATGCCTTGACTGTATTATTGCATGCCTAAGTCGTTTATGCCAAAAGTCCCCAACATCATGGACCACTAATCACTTGCGAGTGAGCGCAAATATTGTGGATAGGCCTATCGGGATTGACGAATCCCGTTTGTGTTAGCCGGATAGGTAACGAAACGAACATTATTTGAATTATCTAGGTATAGGCCAAAATACCTACCCGGGGCAAGTTATTTATATATATATATATATCGTCCGATGATATATATACAACAGTCAGTCGTGAGTGCCATGAGATTAGAGCAATAATAACTATCAAGAAGATAATTGTACACATTGCAATTATAATACGAACTATTGTGCACTACTGTTTTCAAACCTATGAAATCACTCAACTATTGTGTTGAATTTTCGGCATGTTTTATCTCAGGTACGTAAGATATGTCTGGCACACGAATGAAGGCACACGAAATGGGCATTTTGAAGACTATGCATATTACCATTCGAAAACTTTTCAACTTATTATGTACATTATGGGACCTCTACTTTATGAATAAATTCCAATGATAATGTATTTTAAAACGTCTCATTTTAAAGTCGTTTTCAGTAATGTGTACTTTGTGCTAATAAGTAATATCCTCGATTAGATTCCGTTGCTATTCAAAACTGAGGGTGTTATAGATTGGTAGCAACGCTACAGTTATAGAGAACCAGGGTGCATTATACACCTAGACTATAACTACTATCTACCGATTCACTCATTATAGTCTTCATATTCCGTGTGCCATGCCCACTATTTGACATATCACTGTTTTTATTGCTGTGAACGTTTAACTAACTCCGAACATAGATACTTTTATTCAGACATTATGTTTGTACCACCAGCCCCAGATCACGATCTTGTTGTTCCAAATCAAGCTATACCAGCTCAACAAGAGCAAGCACTTCCGGATCTTATCCAAGCACAAAATCTCCCTGATCAAGATGATGATTATCTTGATATTATGGACTATGGGGATGATGAGGATGAGGAACCATATGAAGATTTAGCTGATGAAAATGAACCAGAGGATGATCCGAACGAAGATCCGAAAGAAGATGAAAATATGATCTTTAATGATGATGATGACATGGATGTGAATTCCAATGATGACGAAGAGGAGGAAGACCCTCTTCAAGCGGATGTCATATACGATGGATCTCCACCTCCACCATCACCAGTGTCACCATCTACTCCAGCAAACTCTGAAATTCCTGTTTCGGTTACTCCCGCTACTGAGGGAAGGCCTTACATCATTGGGGGCCCTTCCTCTACTTATGAAGTCGGAGGACCATCTAATACTTTCCCAAATTTCCCTAGGTATGAGATGGGACGTGATGCAGGTTTTCCCGAAAAAAAGAAAGTTGAGCAAAGTTAAAACGTAAATGTAAAGAAGTCGTAGCTTCTTCCCGATCATCACATTCCAAGCTTGCAACTCAAGATGAAGCAATTATACTCAATGCAAGAAGACACGGTCCTTACAAGATGCAAATTATTAACAGAAAGAGTTTGATCACTTGTAATTTAATGTGACAGTGTAGTTAGTTAGATAATTATAGTTTGATGTAGATTAGTTAGTTGACTTTTATCTTTGAATTTCATACATCCTATATAAATATTGCACGTGCAGTTTCATTTCATTTAGTAAGAAATTTCCCAAATCAATCTTCTCTCTCAAATTCAATATGGTATCAGAGCTCTATCTGCTCAACAAATTTCGGCCACCATCCTAATAAATTTCGGCTACCGTCTAACTAAATAAACAACAACTTAAAAAACTTTGACCACCACAAACATCATAAACCACCAAAAACCATTGTAATTACTCCCTCCGTCCCAAAATTATTGTCCCCCAACAAAAAACACGCACTTTTAGAAGAAAAAAAAGTAACTGTCATTGCTTTTTCTCTTTAAAAGGGCACTTTTACCCTCTTTGTTTAAAAATAGTCTATATTCAGACAACAATGACAAGCATATTTTATTCTAAACTTTGATTGTGGGAACTTTGGCGCTAGAAAATTTAGTGAAAGACTTCAAAATTTTAATTTATGTTGACTCCAATTATTTATCCAAAATTGCCTCCAAATTTTCCCACCATAAATTTTACTGTCTCTTTCATATATTATCCAATACTCTACTTTCATATATTTACTCATTAACTTGCTCAACGTAACAATACGAGGAATCACACTATCCCACTTTCATGCATAAGTAAATTCTTACTAAATGATGGAAAATATCATAGAAGTACATGCAAGAAAGAACACCACTACTGCCGAACGTCATACAATATATCAAGAACTATTTCAACTAAGTTTAAATGGTGAGTTAGAAAGAGGCTCATTTACTCTTGTAGCAAGAAAATTTGGTTTATGTAGAAAGACAGTTAGTCGCATTTGGTACAAAGCAAAGCTTCAAACAAATAATGGGTCAAATGTTGATTTATCTTCAAACATGCCAAGAGTTGTTGGTAAAAAGAAAGTACACATAAATTTGAGTTTAGTCACCGTGGTTCCATTACGTCAACGCTCCAATATTCGAGCTCTTGCTAAATCAGTAAATGTTTCGAAATCAACTATGCATAGGCGAATCAAAAAAGGTGTACTTAGACTGTACACAAATGCCATCAAGCTGAATCTCACTCATGAGAATAAAAAAGCGAGGTTAAGATTTTGTTTATCTATGGTTGATCGATCGTTGTTTAGTCCTAGTCCAAAATTTTATGATATGTTTAATATTGTCCACATTGATGAAAAATGGTTTTACGTGTCAAAACCAACAAAACGTTATTACCTTGTTCCCGGCGAGGATGAACCCGTAAGAACTTGTAAAAGCAAAACATTTATCATTTAAAGTCATGTTTTTAGCGGCAGTTGCACGACCAAGATTTGACGTGTTGGGTAACGAAGTTTTTTTCAGGAAAAATTGGTATATTTCCCCTAACAACACCAGAACCATCTAAATGTTCAAGCAAGAATCGTGTAGCGGGCACGCTAGAAACAAAACCTGTTTTATCATTGACTAAAGATGTAACGAGGTCTTGGTTTATTGAGAAAGTTCTACCCGCTATTAGAGCTAAATGGCCTCGAGATCATACGGGTCCTATATTTATTCAACAAGACAACGCAAGACCTAATATTGATGTGGATGATCAAGAGTTTCTTGAAGCATCTTCTCGAGACGGGTTTGATATTCGACTTTGTTTTCAACCCCCGAATAGTCAATGTTTTAGACCTTGGATTTTTTCGAGCAATACAATGGCTTCAAGAGCAAGAGAACTTTGGTAACATTGATGAACTCATTTCCGCGGTTCAAAATTCTTTTGAAATAATGCAATCACGTGAACTTAACACTATTTTTTTAACTCTACAAACGTGTATGAAGAAAATCATGAAGGTTCGAGGAGGCAACAACTATCAAACACCACATATAGGTAAGGCAGTAAGGGTAGGTTGGAACGACAAGGTGAATTGCCACTACAAATTGTGTGTGATCAAAACCTCATAGATGATGTTGCTTTATATTTACAACAGTAAATAAAATTATAACCATGTATTTTGCATATGTTAGAAACAAAAAAGAAATGAATGTAGTGATATAAATTGCGGTGTTGTAATTTTTGGTCACTAAGATTCACGAAGTATTATGAACCAATATATGATGTTTAATGAATGTAAATTTTTCCCATATCATTTCCAGTTAGTGTTTTTTATGTTTGCATTGGGTTTGGTGGTATACATTTTTAGTGAGGGTAATATTGGAAATATTATACAATTGACCTTTCTATTTTTGGTAAGAGACAATAAATTTGGGACAAACAAATAAGGAAAGAGGGACTAAAAAAATGGGACGGAGGGAGTACCAAATTTCACCATAAATCAACTCAATTTTACATCACAATCATAGTAACAACAAAATTAACCAATCAAAACAACAAAATCATTCAATTTCACTCATAACCGTTTTTCTCGCCAAACCTTATAACAAACTTTGTCGATCATTTCTTGCCGCCAAAAGCTTTAAAACACCATGGATATCTCATCAAAATCCAACACAAACACAAGCAATCCATCATCATCAATACAAAACGCATATAATGAAGATGTCAACTAAATTCATCATCCCATGTATTTTCACCAAAATGATCACCTTGGATTGGTATTGATCTCAAAGAAGCTAAATGGATGAGAGAATTACAGAAGTTGGAAACGTTATATGATGATTACATTAAACGCAAGGAACAAATTGAAAATGATCAATGGTGGATTTTATAAACCACCGGGTAACTCATCCATCAGGTCTTTGTAGGAAAGAGCGAATGACATGGTTATATCTTGGATTCTCAATAAAGTGAACAAATTCGTAACAATCTGAGCTTTGTGGATTATGCTATTGCATTATGCAATGAATTGCATGAACATTACTCTCGATTGGATGGGCATAGAATATATCAAGTCTTTAATGAAATAATTCAGTTAAAACAACTTAATACACCATTAGAATTATACTAACTCAAACTAAAGGGATTTTGGGATGAGTTGGATGCTCAAAAAGCACCCTATGCATGTACATGTAGGTGTGCTTGCAAAAATATGAAAACAAATGGAGAAAGAGAACAAAGGAAGAGATTGATTCAATTTATCATGGGTTTAGATGATAGTTACAATAATATTAGGGGACATATTTTGCTTATGAAATCATTGGGACAAGTGTCCAAAGCATACAATATGCTTAGACAAGAAGAAAAGCAAAGAAATGTGCCTAAATTTAACCCAATGTTAATTACCACTGCTCTCAACACCTACAACAATTAAAAAAAATTCCCTATACCTCAAAGCCAAACACCCCAAACACTATTGGTCAGTCATCAACTGGGTACAAGAGAGCACCATTTAGGAAAGGTGTGACGCGCACAAATTGTGGGAAGAATGGTCATTATGGCAATGAATGTTACAAAACAGTTGGATACCCTCCTGGTCATCCACTACATGGCAAATTTGTACCACATTCTCAAAGGGTTCAGCAGAACTATATGGGATAAGTGATGGGAGGTGAGGAAACTGAACAACACACTCAAGCAACTCCCATAAGTCAATCCAACACTTCATACAGTTCAACTAGCCCATATGTCTTCACCAATATGTACCAGTTGCCGAATCAGCTAAACCAAGTGCTTCTGATGATGCAGAGTCAAAATCAAAAGGAGTTAACCGTTGTAAATCTTCCACACATTGCAGGTATAAAGTATATTTTTATTGCTTATTACTCATCTAGTATTAAGGAAATATGGGTAATTAATAGTGATGCCACTGATCACATCTGTATATGCCTTACACTAATGTTTAACCTACAAAAATGCACAAATCTAATCACAGTCCACCTTCCCAATGGTAGTACCACACTAGTCACAAAATCAAAGTGACCAGATCAGTTCTCATAAGGACAAACCTACTCCTCAAAGGTGTTCTCTACATCCCAACATTCACACACAAACTAACTTTTATTAGCAGAATCACTAATTCTACACATTCAACAGTTACTTTCACTCACAATTAATGTTCTAGAATCTATTATACTACCGGTACACACTCGAAGCATTAAAGTGGAATGCTTTAATTCCTACTAATCTAAGGGTGATCCACATTTTGGGTGGAATTTAAGTGGTAAAGGGTTTTGTGCTAGTCATATAACTTCCTATCCATGAGACGCTTTATTAAGACTAATGGCCCACTCCTACATGTCAGGAAAAATTTTAAATTTGGTGCCAAAATTACCCTAACCGATATTTCCCATGGTTTATTTCACAGATGAAATTGGACAAGGCAAATAGTCAAGGATAAGCATAGTTTCAAAGTTCCCGTTTTATTTTCCCTCCCTACACTTAAACTGAACATTGTCCCCAATGTTCCCCGAAAGTATCAAAGTTATGATAATGGAAGGTAATTAAAAACGAAATAAACTAATACTCCCCTGATTAGCTCGGTAGGATCCGTGTGAAGTAGTGGTTAAATCTTTCTTCAAGAAGAATATTTGCGTGAAAAGCCCATCCAATCTTATGTATCTTCTTCTTGATAAATAAAACCTACACACTTGAAGAAAACAAACGAAACCTTCGCGTAAAATCGGCGGTAACAATATACATATGACTCTACTAAGCTAGGATATAATGCTTGTGGAATGGATGTTTACAGATTTTCTGGAAAATTAAGACCTGGAAAATTCCAAAAATTTATAAGTAGCTCAGAAAACGAGAAAAAGTAGTAAGCTGTTTCTACTCCTCCTGACGCCGTCAGGTTATCCTGACAGAAACTGGTCTGCGATTTTCTAGAAAAATTTCTAGAAAATTTATATCTTTAGAATCTGGAAAAATTTCCTTAAAACATCCATTATGACTCGATACAAGCATTTGACTCGAACAAACACACATGTATATCTTTTTCAAGAATTGTAATTCTCATGTAAACGTTCTTTTGAAAACGTGTGGAATCTTCCCTACACTTATCCTTTTTTGTAAAATACATTTATATGTAATTAAGACGAGGTTAAAGACAAAATAAAGCATTTTCACAAATTCAAACATGAGAATAAACAATCAACGAAAAGATATATGACAAACAAATAAAAAAGAAAAAGAAAAACACATGGGTTGCCTCCCAATAAGCGCTTGTTTTTGTTCGAGTCACGAGCTTGACTCTACCCTTTTTAAACGGATAAAGGGGAAGTTTTTTCTATACTTAAGCTTAAGTGCGGGTGATAGTAGCGATACACACCCTTAGGGTGGAAATTTGCTACGTGAGGATAGGGTGATGGGTGAATTATATGCTCAAAGAGGTGTGCTCCATTCATTCTAACCTTACCAAATGTTATGGGTGTAGCAGGTGAATCAAGTCTATCTCCTAGAAATGGATCATCTTCTATCAACTTCAAGAGATTCTTAGTAAAGGTTCCATCTTGACCTAATAAACCCCGTTTAAACCCATAATGTTTTTTGTTATCAACCATGATTGGGTGATGTAAGTGTGTAAGGTCATGGGTTACTCCTATATTAGCTTCCACTCTACATGTCCTAGAGTCCACTACCTTTATCAAGCAACTACCCAGACTATTTATTTTGATGGGTGGATTGGGGCCTAATTCAATTTCTAGATTCACATCTAAAGACGAAAAATTGGGTAAGGTTTTTGGTTGAGGCTCCGGTTCATCAAAATTAGGAACTTCCCTAAGACTAAGAGAGAGGTCATGAAAACAAGCATCTAAACCTACATTCTCTAGTGGCGTTTGGTCCAAAGGTTCTATATCAATCGGGGTTCCTATAGTCTCTTCTACTTCTTCCAGGTAAGTTATAGGCGATGTGTGTTCCTCAAGGGATGGTAGGGCTTGTGGGCTTGGAGTTTCCACCTCATTCTCCATTATATCTAGATCTCCTAAATGTTCATCATGTGTTTTAGTATGATCTAACCCAAATACACTCCTAGGTATCTCAAATCCTTCTTTAGCCATTCCAAATTCTTGGTCTGATTCATAAGAATCATTCTCAAAAATTTGATCACTATGTTCTATTTGCCTAAAGGATTCCTCATGCGTGTCATATGTTTTGAAATCTATCCCACACATGCAACTAGGTAGTTCAACTCTAACCATCTCACAATCTTGTTCGGGTTTAGGTTCCATGTTCTTAAAAACTAGGTCTTTTTTATCATGGTGCCTAAGATCATTCAACTGATGGTTTATGCTTAGGAGGATTTTCTCAAAAATTTCGGATGGTCTCACTAAAGGAGTTGATTCTAACAATGATCGTTGAATAGAAGCCACACAAGCACAAAATTTATCAAATCCATCTAACCTTACACCCGTCTCCTTTTGGATATCTGTAAGATCACTCACAAATTCATTAGAACAATAAAAAGCAATCCAATTTGTGAAATTCAATTGTTCCTCATTTGTTAATGATTCAAATGCAACTTCACTTGCCATAGCGACAAATGAAAAGGGTTTTACGAACACAAACACAAAGAAGGGGGATAGACTACAAGGAAGATAAAAATGAGAAAAAACTTTACTTGATAGGAAGCAATGGAACCTAAACGAGATGAAAATCTAACTTGATATTCTATTCCTCGGCAACGGCGCCAAAAACTTGATACACATAAAACGCGCGTTCGGGGTCAAAGGAACTTCCTTTTCGTCGAGCAAGTTTTTCAACACCCTAGGCAGTGAACCTAATCGTTGTAGTGTAGTATTAGGGTAAGCCTCGGGAATTGATATTGTTCTCTAGGAGAATAGGAATGCTAGTGAGAAATTACTACGCTAAGGTTGGGGTCGAGGAAGATTATTTTTTATCTTTTTTTTTAGAAAATGGAAAGGTACGAATCTCGGGGTATTGGATTTGGGGGGGAGGTTGGTATTTCTACCGATTACTCTACTTATCTAATTATCTAAACTAAGGTGAGTGTAGTCTATGTCTATTGTTGTGTGCTCTTATGATGATTTAAAGATGTATTTACTTAGATGCTATTACTCCCTAGTTATCTCATATTGATGGTTGAATTGTCACGTCCTTATTCTTAACGCGTTGTGTCTTCTAAGGTCGTAGGGTATGCGTTTTTCCCTAACTCTTCGAGACTACCTTAAGGTTATTGCCTACGAAATCTCTATGATTCATAAACTAACTCTAAGGTTATCTTTGGATGTTTAGACTACAATAACTCTAAGTGATTATAAAATAATTTTCACAAAGATTACTCAAGCATTAAAAACACAACGAATGACCTATCGCAATACTAGGTCAATCACAATTAAGATAAGAGACAACCAATTAATATTCAATACCTAAGTTTCATAGATCTAAGGAAACACACAAGTAAATTAGTCGGACATGGAAAACATGCAAGCATACACACAAACAATTGAAGACATAATTGAATTAATGAAGTAAATCACATATCTTGTTGTAAAATAGGGTATGGAACCCTAAGATACTGCCCAAGACAGCCTAGGTTCGGTTTAGGTTTTTACTCCACAAAACTATGCTCTCTAAAATATTGAAAATTCAATTCTATATATAGAGTTACAATATGCGCGGCGTCACTCTTTAATTGTGACGCCGTCGGGTCGCCGCCATTAGGTTTTCGTCTTGGCCATGTCAATTCTGTGACGGCGTCACCTTATGCTTGTGATGCCGTCGGCTTCAACCTCTGACGCCATCGGGATCCAAATCTAGGCCGTCTGAGTTGTGACGCCCTACTCTTTTAAACCTGATGCCGTCACTTGCAAAATAGCAATTTGCTCTCTAAGTCGTCTCAAGGTGTGTCGCGACGGCGTCGCTATTAGGCCGTGACGCCGTCCCCATCAGTTCCAGCAGATTGAGTGTCTCGATTCTTGACTTTGGCCATTTTCTTCGTATATTCGCGCCCTTTCGTCCGAATAAGTGTCATTCCAGCAATTTGCCTTCAAGAGACCTAAAAAGTGAAAAGGAACGAAATTAAGTAGTAACAGATACAAAAGTGATCAATTAAGGGCTTAAATGACCCCTCAAAAGTGTACCTTTTATATCGTTATCAAGTATCCCTACACTTGGTATTTGCTTGTCCTCAAGCAAATGTGCTTTTAGCCAATTAATTTATAAGTTAGGGGTCATGAAGCATTAGTTTAGAACAATTCACAACACGTATAAGCCCCGCAAAATTCATAACAAGCACGGAAATTACATACTAGCACCTCACAAGTGGTGTTTGGATACTTTCATCTCTCGGGTGTATATGAAATATATCAAGTTGGAAATGGAAGATAAACACTCATTAACCGGTCCTAGTACATAGATTACCATAGGCTTGAGACTAGATCAAACCTTCATCGCTTTAGCGTAAGCACCTAGGAAAAACTATCCAAGAGGTCTTTTAATGGGTTGTAACGTTAGGCTTACGGTAGGGAAACAAAGGGTTTGGTTGGATAGGCGATTTAGTGGTGCCAAGTCAAAAATCTGTATGTTACAAGCATGAGGAGAATGGTGTTGCTAAGCCAAGACTCGACACTCTATACTCTAGATAACTTGAAACAAACAAACATAAATTTAAATATAGATGTAGGATAGTAGCCCGTATGTGGGGTTTTTTTTTTTTTAACTCTATTTTTTTTTCTTTTTCTATTTTTTTTCATACACTTTTACTCTACCATCCTCTACGATAACATCAAAATAATAGGGATTTATAGGCACATCCCTACACTTGAGTTTTTATTACTCTAACACTAATTTGACCCGAATTGAAAATATCAAAACACTTGGAGTACATTATTACGCAAATAAAGGGAATTTGAATTTAACGTTCTTTCCCGTCATTTCATAAAATTTAACTTTTCTCATGAGTCTCAATCGTCCCAAAACTGTGTACAAAGGATATGACTCGACTTAGCAACTTATGCAAGTAACTAGATAATTGAACTAAGGGTTTAGTATGATAGCAATAATGCACTAAAAGTGAGTGCATACAAGGTAGGCTAAGGCGATTTGGGTGTACATTTGGGGGTGGATTGTAAACAATGCTCTTCATTGATATTCCGAAAAACTGAAAAATCACGAGAACCGCGAAAAGGATAGGCTATGAGGGGTTAACTAGGGGTATCGTGTACTAAATATGAGTACAACACAAGGGTGAGGGGGAAGTACTCAACCGATGTGGAAGAAGTAATTATAATACAGGTATCAAACAACGGTTATCCTAATGCCTCTTATCATTTAGTTATTCCTAACTACACAAGTGTAGTCTCACTAGCAATCTCGGAATGCATCACAAAACAAGTTTTAGAGTCTATTATATTGCCGGTACACACTCGAAGCATTAAAGTGGAATGCTTTAATTCCTACTAATCTAAGGGCGATCCTCACATTTTGGGTGGAATTTAAGTGTTAAAGGGTTTTGTGCTAGTCATATAACTTCCTATCCATGAGACGCTTTATTAAGACTAATGGCCGACTCCTACATGTCATGAAAATTTTTAAATTTGGTGCCAAAATTACCCTAACCGATATTTCTCATGGTTTATTTCACAGATGAAATTGGACAAGGCAAATAGTCAAGGATAAGCATAGTTTCAAAGTTCCCGTTTTATTTTCCCTCCCTACACTTAAACTGAACATTGTCCCCAATGTTCCCCGAAAGTATCAAAGTTATGATAATGGAAGGTAATTAAAAACGAAAGAAACTAATACTCCCCTGATTAGCTCGGTAGGATCCGTGTGAAGTAGTGGTTAAATCTTTCTTCAAGAAGAATGTTTGCATGAAAAGCCCATCCAATCTTATGTATCTTCTTCTTGATAAATAAAACCTACACACTTGAAGAAAACAAACGAAACCTTCGCGTAAAATCGCTGTAACAATATATATATGACTATACTAAACTAGGATATAATGCCTCTGGAATGGATGTTTACAGATTTTCTGGAAAATTAAGACCTGAAAAATTCCAAAAATTTATAAGTAGCTCAGAAAACGAGAAAAAGTAGTAAGCTGTTTCTACTCCTTCTGACGCCGTCAGGTTGCGATCCTGACGTTGTCAGGTTATCCTGACAGAAACTGGTCTGCGATTTTCAGGAAAAAATTCTGGAAATTTTATATCTTTAGAATCTGGAAAAATTTCCTGCAAAACATCCATTATGACTCGATACAAGCATTTGACTCGAACAAACACACATGTATATCTTTTTCAAGAATTTTAATTCTCATGTAAACGTTCTTTTGAAAATGTGTGTAATCTTCCCTACGCTTATCCTTTTTGTAAAATACCTTTATATGTAATTAAGACGAGGTTAAAGACAAAATAAAGCATTTTCACAAATTCAAACATGAGAATAAACAATCAATGAAAAGATATATGACACACAAATAAAAAAGAAAAATAAAAACACATGGGTTGCCTCCCAAGAAGCGCTTGTTTTTGTTCGAGTCACGAGCCTGACTCTACCCTTATTTAACAGATAAAGGGGAAGTTTTTTCTACACTTAAGCTTAAGTGCGGGTGATAGTAGCGATACACACCCTTAGGGTGGAAATTTGCTACGTGAGGAGAGGGTGATGGGTGATTTATATGCTCAAAGGGGTGTGCTCCATTCATTCTAAGCTTACCTAATTTTATGGGTGTAGCAGGTGAATCAAGTCTATCTCCTAGAAATGGATCATCTTCTATCAACTTCAAGAGATTCTTAGTTAAGGATCTATCTTGACCTAATAAACCCGGTTTAAACCTATAATGTTTTTTGTGATCAACCATGAATGGGTGATGTAAGTGTGTAAGGTCATGGGTTACTCCTATATTAGCTTCCACTCTACATGTCCTAGAGTCCACTACCTTTATCAAGCAGCTACCCGGACTATTTATTTTGATGGGTGGATTGGGGCCTAATTCAATTCCTAGATTCACATATAAAGACGAAAAATTGGGTAAGGTTTTTGGTTGAGGCTCCGGTTCATCAAAATTAGGAACTTCCCTAAGACTATGAGAGAGGTCATGAAAACAAGCATCTAAACCTACATTCTCGAGTGGCGTTTGGTCCAAAAGTTCTATATCAATCGGGGTTCCTATAGTTTCTTCTACTTCTTCCGGGTAAGTTATAGGCGATCTGTGTTCCTCAAGCGATGGTAGGGATTGTGGGCTTGGAGTTTCCACCTTATTTTCCATTATATCTCCTAAATGTTAATCATGTGTTTTAGTATGATCTAACCCAAATACACTCCTAAGTATCTCAAATCCTTCTTTAGCCATTTCAAATTCTTGGTCTGATTCATAAGAATCATTCTCAAAAATTTGATAACTATGTTCTATTTGCCTAAAGGATTCCTCATGCGTGTCATATGTTTTGAAATCTATCCCACACATGCAACTAGGTAGTTCAACTCTAACCATCTCACAATCTTGTTCGGGTTTAGGTTCCATGTTCTTAAAAACTAGGTTTTTTTTATCATGGTGCCTAAGATCATTCAACTGATGGTTTATGCTTAGGAGGCTTTTCTCAAAAAATTTCCAGATGGTCTCACTAAAAGGAGTTGATTCTAACAATGATCGTTGAATAGAAGCCACACAAGCACAAAATTTATCAAATCCATCTAACCTTACACCCGTCTCCTTTTGGATATCTCTAAGATCACTCACAAATTCATTAGAACAATAACAAGCAAACCAATTTGTGAAATTCAATTGTTCCTCATTTTTTAATGATTCAAATGCAACTTCACTTGCCATAGCGACAAATGAAAAGGGTTTTACGAACACAAACACAAAGAAGGGGGATAGACTACAAGGAAGCTAAAAATGAGAAACAACCTTACTTGATAGGAATCAAGCAATGGAACCTAAACGAGGTGAAAATCTAACTAGCTATTCTATTCCCGGGCAACGGCGCCAAAAACTTGATACGCGTACAACGAGCTTTCGGGGTCAAAGGAACTTCTTTTTCGTCGAGCAAGTTTTTTAACACCCTAGGCAATGAACTTAATCGTTGTAGTGTAGTATTAGGGTAAGCCTCGGGAATTGATATCGTTCTCTAGGGGAATAGGAATGCTAGTGAGAAATTACTACGCTAAGGTTAGGGTTGAGGAAGATTATTTTTTATCTTTTTTATTTTTTATTTTTAGAAAATGAAAAGGTACGAATCTCGGGGTATTGGATTTGGGGGGGGGGGGTTGGTATTTCTACCGATTACTCTACTTATCTAATTATCTAATTATCTAAACTAAGGTGAGTGTAGTCTATGTCTATTGTTGTGTGCTCTTATGATGATTTAAAGATGTGTTTACTTAGATGATATTACTCCTTAGTTATCTCCTATTGATGGTTGAATTGTCACGTCCTTATTCTTAACATGTTGTGTCTTCTAAGGTCGTAGGGTATGCGTTTTTCCCTAAATCTTCGAGGCTACCTTAAGGTTATTGCCTACGAAATCTCTAGGATTCATCAACTAACTCTAAGGTTATCTTTGGATGTTTAGACTACAATAACTCTAAGTGATTATAAACTAATGTTCACAAATATTACTCAAGCATTAAAAACAAAATAAAGGACCTATCGCAATACTAGGTCAATCAAAATTAAGTTAAGAGACAACCAATCAATATTCAATACCTAAGTTTCATAAATCTAAGCAAACACACAAGTAAATTAGCCGGACATGGAAAACATGCAAGCATACACACAAACAATTGAAGACATAATTGAATTAATGAAGTAAATCACTTATCTTGTTGTAAAATAGGGTATGGAACCCTAAGATACTGCCCAAGACAGCCTAGGTTCGGTTTAGGTTTTACTCTACAAAACTACCTCTCTAAAATACTGAAAATTCGAATTCTATATATAGAGTTACAATATGCGACGGCGTCACTCTTTAATTGTGACGCCGTCGGGTCGCCGCCATTAGGTTTTTGTCTTGGCCACGTCAATTCTGTGATGGCTTCACCTTATGCTTGTGACGCCGTTGGAATCCAAATCTAGGCCTTCTGAGTTGTGACGCCCTACTCTTTTAAACATGATGTCGTCACTTGCAAAATAGCAATTTGCTCTCTGAGTCGTCTCAAGGTGTGTCGCCACGGCGTCGCTATTAGGCCGTGACGCCGTCCCCATCAGTTCCAGCAGCTTGAGTGTCTCGATTCTTGACTTTGGCCATTTTCTTCGTATATTCGCGCCTTTTCGTCCGAATAAGTATCATTCCAGCAATTTGCCTTCAAGAGACCTAAAAAGTGATAAGGAACGAAATTAAGTAGTAACGGATACAAAAGTGATCAATTAAGGGCTTAAATGACCCCTCAAAAGTGTACCTTTTAAATCCTTATCAGTGTCCTAATGAGATTTATTGATGATCTCTTGGCACTAGACTCAATAGTGCACTTTTAGTTTCCTATGCCGGAGACTAGGGAGAGGGTCTCCTTCTTCAATATCAACAATCTCTACGAGAAAGTCGATAGATTATGTAGGTTTCCTGTGAGAATGAAACAAGTCCTTTTAAGAGGAACTTGAGTAGCTTGGGAAGTTTAGTGCAGAGCGTCACTGGGTCCATGACGTCTTGTCTTCAATACCAGTGTTACCTTAGTAACCACCAGTAGCATATGTATTGAACCCGGTTTCTGCTCTAAGGTTGAATTATTGGAGGGATATTTCTTTTCACCCTTTTCACATTTATTTTTTTTCATTCTTCAACCCCTTCAGTGCTTACCGAGATTTCATTACTAGAACCTTGTTGGGTTTATTCCATTTCTAGCTCTATCTCAGTCCGCACTCTTCCCATTTCTCACTTTTCTCCTTTTTTTTCATCATACCTAAGGACTTCTACACTATCTAGTGGATTGTCCCTGGGTAGATCCCTCCGGCTCTGGCAGGATCGTGGGAACGAATACCTAACCTAACCATCCTTATATCACCATGCATAACGTAAATTGGCCGGTCTTTTGGTATTGTTCTTCCGCCTTTGATATCAATTGAAAACCATTTGAAAATCAATCAAGGTACTAGTGATATAAAATCAAAGGATTTTGTACCTTAATTGTTTTTGATATTTTAGAAATTCTCCCCCTCAACATGTGCTTCAAGTATTAGAAATCATTTTAGCACATGGAGGCAAGAGGACTTTGAAATCTTAGATTAAGAAAGAAATTATCAATCTTTAATTAACATTTTCTAAAATTATCATCATCACTTTCCTGATCAAATATAGTATTTTAAATACTTCGGATAAAATATTTTGGGAAAAGATGGGGTTTTCTTTTGATTTCTCCCCCTTAATATATGCATCGATATTCAAGAGAGTTTTGCACATATTAGAGGGAACCTGCACTTTGAGATAAATCAATCAAGTTTCAATCCTTTTTGGTTTAAGATAATTGCTCCCCCCTTAACATATGCATGGAAAATTTGAAATCGTTTGACACATGTAGGGAGGAGTTCTTGTTGTTATATTTCTAAAACTACTTATTGAATTATCAATTTATATCCAATTTAAATCACAAATTCTCTTCCAATCACAATTTTCAAATCCTTTGAGATTTGTGATCTCAATTGATTTAAATTATTTTTGAAAGCTTTTGAGGAGAAGAGTGACCTGATTTTGAAAACATTTAACTGATAAGGATAAAATTATAAAACTTTAATCTCCAATGATAAAACATGCTTAAGTATCTTATGAAAACACAATATTAGCCTTGGTCTGGATCCAATTGTACAAAAAAAATGTTCTTTTTGATTATCCAAGTGTAGACCTTGCTCGATTACATGTCAATTAATTGAAAAATAACTTTTTGATATGTTTGAAATCATTCTCCCCCTCAATCAATGACCGAAGTTGTTGATTGAGTGATAGAGATTTTGACTAATGATAAGTCCAGATGATTTTCAAAATTAAGTCTGAGTTATTTTCAAAACAATTTTGTTTTCATTAGATAACAAATATTTTTCAGAAGAATATTCAGAAGGAAAAATATTTGTGAGGAAACATTTGTCTTTATGTCGACAAATTTTCCTTATGAACTTTTGTTTTTAGATTCAGAGCATGAGGTTTCAAAATTAGATTAAGCATGACTCTGTTCTTTCTTTAAAAACGGGTTACTGCTTAAAATGACAATAAACCATCACTTTTCTCCATCTCATTTTTTTTAAACGAAGTAAATAAAAATATATTATTACTGTTCGAACTTCATCTAAAGACCCGTGCAATTCTTTGAATGATAAATCTAAGTTCGTAGATGTTATCGAAACCAGATAACATGATATGAAAAACAATATTTTTGTACTTTTTCAAAATTTTCTGATTTTTTATGGGTTTTGAAATTTTATATTTTTCTATTTTCTTTTTGTTGGTTTTATAATTTTGTATTTTGCTTTTGGAAAAAATATTTACAAGGAAGATAATTTAAGAAGAAAAAGGATAATTTAGTTTAAGAGGATGATGAAATGAGTACCGAGATAAGGATATCGTTCAAAGACGTTGTAGAAGAAAGAAAGCAACATCTCTTAAACTTTCACCACCAAAGCATTCGAGGCTTCTAAGAAAATCATCTGAACATGAGCCTTCTCAATGTGAATCTTTGGTAGCTTCCCCCCAAACCGACAATCTTCGAACTAAGACAATTTCCCTCCAGAAGATGAAGTAAAGCAAATAGTCTAATTGTATTAAGCTCAAGAACCCGAAGAAGACAATAACAACGAAGTAAAAAGTTAAGTCAGATCATCTCTGCGGTTATCAAACCCGGAATAAGTGATTAAGCCCGATCACATAATCCTGTTGTGCGTCCCCGATGTACACATTACTCTTCGAGTTTGAGCAGTTGTCTATTTTGGAGAACAATATATCAACATCTTCATTTCACCAAATGCATTCTAGTTATCTTACATATAACCAATCAGCCCACAATGTACACATGTACCCAACAAGAGTAGAGACGATGACATCCATGTAACATGTTGAGTCACTAATCATCTCTGCGGATGGCAACTCCGGAATAACTGAATTAGCTCGAACAAGTGAACATGTTGTGCATCCCTAATGTACACATATCTCTCCCCTGACAGTTGCGATCTCATCAGAATCATCATTGCATTGTGTACATGAAGCAATAACCGAAAGCACTACCATAAATCATATAGAAGATGTCGATAAACAATATCATCTCACGCTCCAAATATTCTTCTCATATTTCTTCCTACTGATAGTTGAGCTAACACATACCAAAATTATCCAGAGACCTCTTCCCCCAAATGGTTGGAATAATACATCATTCCCCCAAATAGTTGGAATAACACACCAAAGGCTACGAGTTAAACACTGAGTTTCTCTACGGTTATGACATTTATCTTTCCCGGGATTACTTCAATAGAGAAGAATTATTAAGTTCATCATATGTACTCGTTGTGTGTTTAGATGTATGTCTCCTTCCCCCTTGCTGGTTTTGATACCTCGAATCGAAAACATAATACACTCATATACTTGAAATAGAGAAGAACACAATTAGCTCAAATGTATCTTGTGAGAATCAACTGCAACAGAAACTCTCTCCGACTATCTTAACCAACCCATATGCAGACAATTTGAAGTGACCACTGATGAAGAAAACCCAATATACCAAACTTGAAACAGAAGTAGAATTCCCCGCATTTGTATCTTAAGCTTGCACTGATGTTAGAAGAACGGTGTCGAGAATTTTGCTCCAATCAAATCTCTAAGTACTCAATACTTAACCAAAGTATGAGACATTAACACCTCTTGCGATTATCCATAACGACATTTGCGTGTGTCATTGAGTAAAACAACGTAACTCCTTAAAGTGATAGTTAACCAGGTCTTCAACCATCCATACCGACTACTGGTAACTAGATAAACCAAGTCTTCAACCTAAATCTTAAGCAGGAGCAAGTTATCATTGAGAGTCATGCATCCAAACAACCCCGACTTCAAGATAAAATAAGAACACGCCTTTGTGAAAGACAACTTCAATTTCAAATAGGTAATAAGTGATTAACTCCGAAGTAATCACTTTGTGTCAAATGCCCACCACGTGAATAAACATACAATCAGATGTACATCGATCCATTGAATGAACCGGAGCAAATGATTCCTCAACATCAATTCCTTCTTCCTTTATCTGGAAGATTCACCAATAATGTTTTCAAGCGGATGAGGTAGTCATTTTCCTTAATGTTCATTTGGTTGATTTACAGAGCATACTTAGGGAAGAACAATAACCCGTGAAGATTTGGCAAAGGAATACCAAAGAGCGGATCATTATTCATGAGTGCAACTGCAATGATAGTCATTATCAACGCCTTGAGGAATAACTGGAGATTAGACTTCTTGAGTAATCTGAGTTGTACTTCTTAGTTTGTGCATCTTGATCAATGGAGATTGAAGAAGGTGAACTAGTTGATTCAGCAGGAACCAGAGCAGGAGCTTCAGAAACTGGATGATCAACATTCGTTGGAGGTTGGAAGTACTCATCAAACATGTCTTGAAACAATGTTTCCCAAACAATAAATCCAAGTTATCCTTAGTAAGTGAAACATTAGGCGTTGGAGAGTCGTATGACCATAATTTAAGCATCCATCAACATGTATTATATTCACTCTTCTCCCCCTCAAAAATTGCATCTGAAGTTGCCATTTTTGATTTAAACGAGTGAATAAGAATACGATCAACGATAAGCAGATTCCTCGATGACTGACATTAAGTTTCTTCACTCTTCTCCCCCTCAAAAATTGCAAATGAAGTTTGCCATTTTTGATTGAGCAAGTGAGTAAGAATATATACCAATGAACGTATATCCACTTGAGGATTGAATAAGCATGGGAAAATATGAAGCTTTTTGATGGAGAATGTCGATGAGAATGGTCATAAACATGAAGATTTCTCTTCTTCTGAAGATAAAGCGCACTGAAGCGTACACCTTTCTTTTCTTTGAGGAACAGGGCCTGAAGTGTTATCTGCAGACGCCATAATGATGAAGTACGAGGCCTGAACTGATGTGAACAGACGTCATAAGAAGATTTCTCTTCTTCCGAAGATAAAGAGCACTGAAACGTACACTTTTCTTTTCTTTAGAGAACGAGGCTTGAACTGATGTATTCAAACGTCATTGTCATTTCCCCTCATCTGTTTAGAGCAGCCTTAATCCAAGTACCAACGGATGATTTGTACGACCTGCATTGGAACACAGACAAAGGTGGAATTTTGAAAGCATTGGATCCCCATGTGAAAATGGGTTCCTTTTGGTTAGCTCAAACAATCTTTGAATCAGGATAAACCCTAGTTGCTATGGCATTATCACTAGGAGCTAAACTAGTAGAATCATCAGACTTAGTTAAAGGACGTTGTGTGCCTAATGGGATTATTCTACCAGTTGGCTTCCAAACCTTAAGTGCACTACTCTAGGCATAGTGGATCTAGTTAAGGAGCAAGGTTTGCCATGCGTGAATATTCGACCTGTGGGCTTCCACTGACATCCTATATTGGTAAAACCTTCCATATGTTTCATTGCGGATTAATCTGTTTCGCTTTCCAAACTTTCTTAACTGGGTTTTGATTCTTAGACCTCAGAAATAACACACCACATTTATAATGATTACCAGAAAATAGACATTCTTTACATGTTTTGCAGACAACATAAGACTTCGAATTAATTTTAGTAAGCTTAGAGCTAATACTAGAACCAACACAATTCTTTATTTTCAAGTCAAACTTATTGTCCCTATGGTGTTCTTTCAATTCCATTTAATGATCACTTTTAGTTTGCGTAATTCTATCCTTCTTTGTATTGCTTCTAGGTTTTAACCCGCTAACTTTAGTGTCAATTTTAACATCTGTAGAAGTGATGATGGGAGCCTTAGTTTGTTTTACTATCATTTGATTTTCTGGTCTAGAGGTGTTGGGTTGTGAGGTTTCAGAGGCACATCAAAGGTCACATGCTTGACTTTAGGCATAGAACAAGGCATAACTTCTCTATCTTTCCTAGTACCAGATTTAGGACATGTTGCAATCACACATTCTAAGAGTTCCTGAGATCGTTTGGCATATAAGCATGCATGCCCAACAACATTATCAAGTGGTTTCTCTATCTTATCATCTTCAACAATCTCACAGAGACACTCTAGACTATCCTTGAGGTACGAAAGATATGTTTGATATGCAAATTCATTGTTCCGAAGATGAGGGGGAATATATTTCACAGTTACAACATATTTAGAACAAGCAGGCACCTTTGGTGCAATATTTTCACCACTAGTGATTGGCATTTTCCCTTTTACCACACACTTCATATTCTCAATTTCGTTAAGCAAAGAATTTACCTTTTTACTGTTATTATCATGATTAACCTTCAGTGAATCACATAATTCTTTGTTTTGAGCATTAACTTTTGACATTTCAACTTGAATACATTCATTTTCCTTTTGTAGTTTATTAATCATGTTTTGAAGTTGGAAATTCTGAGAATCTAAAGGTGGAGGCATACGGGAGCCAGTCACTTCATTCCTTTCACCCTTCAATTGTGAAATTTGAGCTTTCAACTTTTTGATCGTGTTACAATGAGCTCGAATTTATTCATCACGTTTGTTTATTTCAAAAACTGCATCAAACTCAGGAGCATCCGAAGATGTCTTGGCATTTGAGGTTTTAACATTTTCTTTTAGATGTTGATGTTTTAATTGTAAACCAAGATATTCAACTTCAAATTTAGAGAAATGCTTGACCATGTTATCATGATCGTCTTTTTCGATTTTATCATGCAATCTTGAATTTTTGGTCTCAAGCCTAATGACACGATCCTGGGAGACTTTCAATGCAATTGACAATTCATGAAATTGAGAAGCAGTAATGGAATAATTCGTAATAGTATAGAACACATCTTGAGAAATACATCTAGAAATAAAATTATTGTTAAAGATGTGAAGGTTCTTCCTCTCAATCTCATTGCTCTTAAGCTCACATTCATTTATTCTTACATCGTTTTCCATTTCATTAAACACCTTTTTCATTTCTTTAATCTCTGTATTTATGCCCTTTTGAAGACTCAAATTGTTCTTTTAGTTGTTTAAAGAAAGGCATGACCTCAGTTAAATAACATTCTTTAGTTTGCTCAAAACCCCTTTCCCCTTCAGTTATCCCTGTAGGTGTGATTCTCTTCTTACATGTTTTCTCAAAATCAACGAATAGTTGGTAAACTACATACATGCTGATTAAGGTCTTGCTTTGAGTGGGAAGAGTTTTAGGCACTAAATGCATTGGTGTATTTGGAGGATACACAGTAGCTGGAGGCAATTTCCTAAGGGGAGGATTCTTTTCCACAAGTTCATCAGTTTTCTTCTTATCAATATATTTCTTCCAAAACACTTGTTCAGGGGTTAATTGAGTTTGAGGTCTAAACTTCTTCAATGCAATCCAATTTTTCTTAGTGTAATCATGGGATTTAAGCGTTATATTATACTCTATACACCAAGGATCTTTTAATTTCTTTGCCATTTTCTCCTTAGAGGCATCTTCTAACTTTCTATCCTCTCCAGTTCCCTCTATACATGATGGTGTTTGTCTAGGCTTAAGGATCTCATTACCATCATAAACTACCTTTTGAGCAGCTCTAGCTATTTTACCATACTCAGGATTGGGTTCCTCTACAAAGGGAATACTATGCTTATCACTTAAGACTCTATGCTTAGTGATCACGTGAGCAGTCTGAATGGTGTTCCCTTGTACGTACAACTTGTTTTCAAGTTTGTTCTTTAAAGTTTTTAGGTTGAAAAAATAATTTAAAAGTTTTGATTCCTTAGCATTGAATTCCTGCTTAAGCACTTTTACGTTTTCTTGAAGTTCTTGCTTTTGCTTAACAGTTTTATTAAGTTTTTCTTGTAAGGAATTTAACTCTTGTTTGAATGTTTCTTCCCTAAAATTACTTTTTCTTATAAGTGTACGCATTTGGTTATCCATCTCTTGCTCACGTGAGGTCAGCTCAAATTTAGCACGTTGTTCATAGATGGCAACTTGATCCTTATATATGATAAGCTCAGTGGTAAGGGAATCATCACGGATAAATGCTGAGTACTCATGCAGCTCATAATCATCATTTTGAGTAGAAGATGCACAACTAGGTACAACAGAAACTTCCATGCAACTTTCCTCTGCATTAACGTGCAGGTTGTGGCGGTGCATCTCTCTCTTGGGTACATCCAAGCTTCCATGGAGCGTTCCTTTGCATTAACTTACCCGGTTGTGGTGGTGCACCTCTTTTCTTGTGAATTTGAGCACCAAGAATCCATTTTAGCATTATCCGACTCAAACACGATAGTCTGTTGTACATTGTTGGGTATCTTCTGTTCATTGATCATGTCGTATAAACTGAGTATCTTATATACAACTGAATCTGAATCGTTAAGCATGATGATGATGTGCACGGTATTTTACAAATCTATGATTTAAACCTAGGAATAGAATCTTTCGCGGGATTTTACAAAATCAAGAAGAAACCGTTAAGCAATGACCAATAGAACGTGTTAAGATGACTGATGGATCGACACAATGATAGACAATTGTGTGTTAGGACTTATGATTGGTTGTAGGATTAGCTGAGATGTTGTTTGGTTGAGATTTGGATTGGTTGATGCACGATTTTACGGAGAAATTTAGGTCTAAAAACTTAAAAACCTCAAAAGTTATGGCTGTTTGAAGTTTTATCGGAAAAAGTCAACAAAATGCAATGACGAAATGGTCAAAATGCAATTTATCAAATCGCTTAAGTCAAACCGCTTAATTACCAAATCGCTTAAATCAAACCGCTGTATCAAACCGCTTAAATCAAACCGCTTCAGTCAAATCGCTTAACTGTCAAAACGCTTAAGTGTCAAACCGCTTACTTGACAAATCGCTTAAGTGACAAATCGCTTAATTGACAAACCGCTTAAAATGACAAATCGCTGAACAGACAAACCGCTTAACACACAAACCGCTTAAAGTGACAAACCGCTTAATACACAAGCCGCAGGAGAACACAAGTACATCCACTACTTCCACTACTTTGTCATTTCTTGTCTTTTTGTCTCAATAGACAAACCGCTTCTTTGACAAACCGCTTCAACAAAATGAGACAAACCGCTTAAAAAATTGACACAAACCGCTTCCCAGAAACTAAATCCGAGAGACAAACCGCTTGATTTTCCTGTCAAACCGCTTCAAAGAAAAACTTTCCGTGTGACAAACCGCTTCAAAGAAACTTTCAAAAACTAAACTTTTCAATCCAAAAACAGTCCAACCACGATGATTCAAGCCTTCCAAACCAAAACCTAAACACTTATAATGATTCTAAACACAAAAGTACTATGAAAATTCAAACTTTAACACTAGAAATGATCCAAATGATGAAAACTACTCAAAACTCATTCAAACCCAAAAACTTATGAAAACCACTAGAAATCCAAGAACATGAAAGATAGATGATCAGACCATGGCTCTTGATACCATTTGTAACATATTGGTTTTCACAATCACATAAATACTCAATATAGTAGGCGTATGAAATGAGTTTTAGAGAGAGAAAGTGGAAGAGAGTTGGGAATTTTAGTGAGACAAAGAAAAATGAATTATCAAAGCTCCAACCCTTTGCCTTGCTAGGCAAAGGGTATTTATAGTTGGTTACAAGACACGCCTCCTACGGGCTGTGGATTAGGCATATAGTGGGTAAAGACCCGTCCGTCCTCCACGGTATTTCTTAACAAACTACTTACTAACACTAAATTACTACGACTACGAGCTTTCTAACAAATACATATACTTGAGGTGACCGACTCTTTAACTACCGGATTTTCTAAATCCTAACATGGCTTGAGCTCGGCTTGAAAATTATAAGGTAGGCTTGAGCTTGGCTTTATAGCTTGACGTGCTTTGATCGTCCAGGCTTGAGATCAGCTTGAAAAGCTTGAATTTTCCCACCACTATAAATACCGAATTAACACACAATTTTTTTTACACTTACAAAACTCAATCTAATCTATCATATACTTCCATTTGCTAAAAAAAATGTCGAGAGGCAACAACAACGATGATTCTTTCTTGAATCTCATCGGTGGGTGGAATAAGCAAACGCGGGTTCATATTCAAACCTGAACGCGGGTTTATCATCACCCAACATCTCTTTTCCTAACCCACTCGGCTTGTCGAGCCAAGAACTTTACCTATAACACCTACGATTTCTATATTGGGAACAAAGCCAACAAAACACACTAAACACCAATTTCCAAAATCTACAATTCTCACAACATTCACAAACCGAAACACATGAGGTTCCCGAACCAATCGTGGTAAACGAAAGGCCAAAAAATCCAAAGACCCCGAACCAATCAATGAGGATGAAGAAATTTCCGATTTCGTCAATACACGTTGGCAAACAAGTGAGAAAAATTACTTGCCATATGTTATGTAGCCGCTACGGTGGATCTGCTTGTCGGGCGTGCAGAAGCTCGCGATACGTTTTGGCAACGGGTAAAAAATGAGTTCAATAGACCCAGTTTTCAAAAACGCAACAAGGATATGATACAAGGCAAGTGGACGTTGAACCGTGATTGCACAAAGTTCAATGCGTGTTACAAACGTTCGAAATTGGAAGAGAAAAGTGGGGAAAGTGAGATGGATATCCTCAAACAGGCGAAACAAATGTATCATGACGAGCTCAAAACTGCGCCGTTTAACAACGAGGAGGCTTGGGAGGTTTTGTGTGGTCATAAGAAATGGAACGCGCCGAATCCGCTTGATTTAACCGGCTACGTCCCAAGCCAAACAAACGAGGCTTTGTTTGGTCATGATGAACAACCACATCCCATGGGCAAAAAGCGTGCTTCGAATAAAGCCAAATCCGAGAGCACGACAAGTACCGGAGGAACGAGCTCGTCAAGCCAATTCACGGAGACCATGACAACCGAGTATCGTATAAAACGGGAAACCGCCCAAGCGGCGTATCGGGCGGACCAAGTAAAAGATGAAACGATAACAAGGTTGGAAGAGATGAAAATTTTGATCATTGACACTGACGGCAAGGATCCAAACGTTGTGGCTTGGATCAATGAAGAAAAGGACCGAATCATTAAAAAATATAACTTGCAACATCGTCACTAGATTTAATTGTATTTTCGTAATTCCTTTATGTTGTAGTTTGCTTTGTGTTGTGTTTTTTTTTTATTTCGTATTTTTTTTTTCGTTGTAACAATTTTTTTTTAATTTCGTATTGTAATATGTTTAAAAATTAATGCTATGTTTTTTAATAAATGAAGTATTACTTTTAGTTTAGGGGTTGAATTTAAAAATATTTGAGTTAAAGTTGAGTTGTGATAAGGGGTGTTTTTTTTAGTTAAGGTGAAAATGTTGAAACTGATGTGACGCTGACGTGGCACTGAGTGAAACTTTAACTCAGGTTATGAAATCTTATGCTCTTAAGGATAAAACTTGTCCATCATAAAAACAAAAGAAAGATGCTAACTATCTTTATATGGATAAACTATGCTCATATGTATCCCCATGAAAACTAAAAAAAGATGCCTATCTTTATATGAATAAACTATGCACCTTGTAACTATATATACATGCCTCTATTAAGAAATAAATAATACGATACTTTTTTGTTTCTATCTTTGTTCATGTTCTTTGTTACTGTATTATATTCTTATTTGTTTCACAACAATAACATTATTCTCATATATATTTTTATCTAATAACAATACTTTTACGATAAACACCAAACTAAACATCAAACAATAATAGTAAAACTATATTTAATCAAATAGCTATTTTCTAAATAAATATAATGTAAATATTGGTTGAGATCAATTCCATATTTATCTTTTTGTTATAAATTTAAAGTTAAATTTGAATTCCTTATTTATCTCTATGTTTCCATATCTAAAATTCAAATTTTATATTTAGGATGTAATTATGATAACTTCTTTAGCAAGATTTATGTTTTGTACAATTGATCATTATTAGTATAAATACAATTGATCACTTAATTAGTACAATAAAAAAAAGTTAAACTCTTCATCTTTATCATCAACAACATTTTTTTAACCTTAATTCCTTGTTCATCTTCTTCGTCAACAATCTCAATCCAAAAGCAACCAAATCATTCAGGTATACTGTTAATCTATTCACTTATTGTTTTTATATTTATAACCATATTCTTACGGTAGACGACAACCCAAACATCAAATAATCAACGGAAAAATATCAATCTGATGCATAAACCATAAAACATCTCCTAGTCATAATTTATTTTGAATCGATTTACATGAATGTTCCAAACAATTTTGACTTTTTACCTTTTTAGTTTTTACAGTATTTTTTGCTTATCTGGCTTTTTTATTTTGTCAACGTGTACGTGTACAAAGAAAACATGACACAATCTTTGGTAAACCACTTCTACAAAACACATTACTTCACTTTCACACACATAAAGTCCTTTTAAGAAAATCTTTTCACTTACCTGTGTTCCACATGGCACACCAACCGACATAAACGCACACCAACACTTTTTTACCGTCGTAACTCCGCCGTCGTTTTCCGGTGAATAACCTTTCACTCCAATCTTGAATTGAAACCCTAATTTCTGAAACCCATTCCCTTAAATTGCATGCCACGAAATTGTAAAAAAAGATTACAATTTTGAAATTGAAACCCTAATTTTGCTTTTTAGGGTTTCTTGTTTGATCTTGGCTTCATTACTCAAGATTTCCTCAATTGAAATAATTCCATACTGGTAAGTGGTTTAATTATTATTTGCATGTGGTTTAGTTTTTGTTTAGGGTTTTGTTGAAGTGAAATTGGTTTGATTTGATTAGTAGATGTGATCTTTGTTTGGATTTATAAGTTTTTTTTTTTTAAATGTGGTACATGTTTTTATGGTTAATTGCAATAGATTAACTTTTAGGGCTTGTTATTAGATTAATAACAAGCCCTTAAAGATTTTATGACATACTTTTGTGTCAAGAGGGTGTTTCTTTTCCAGACCAAATTCTTGTTTCATCTTAATAAAGAGGTCCTCAAAAACCCCTCTTTCTCAATTAAGTGGCTACTTAATGTTTAGTAATATCTCAACCACTTAGATTTTGTGAACAACCCTTTACTCTAGCCAAGTGATTTTGTTGCTTACTTGTTTGTTAATATTTCTCGAGCTCTTTTGGATCATATATGATAATGGTTATTGAGACCTTTGAAAGTATCCCTTGAAAGTATGGTAGGGTTGAGATTATGTCTTGATGTTGATTTTGAGTTCATGGTTTAGACAACTCTTATCGTCTATCGTTGCTCATCAAATCTTTTGTAACAACTTGTCTAATGCTTGTTAATACTCCGATATGGATATGATTTAAGGAGTTTAGGGTATTTGTAAGTTACAAGTTTTCGGTTACTTACATTGTTTCCGTTGGTTTTTAGCCGAGACCCAAGTATGTTTGGGGTGACATAAGACTTTGGGTCGGTGGTGTTACCAATGGTGGGAGAGTTGCAAGACATAGTGAGTGTGAGACTCACACATTACTTCTATTAGTTCTATATGAATTTTGGGTGTTTAGGCCTAGTGAGGCCGTCATTTTCTGAAGTAGGGGAGATTGTTCCACTCGTAACTTGAAGTGTGGAATACGAAAAAGTTTGAGCGTCTTATAAGCTATAAGTTGTAGTCTACCAATATCTTTCACCATGGTTTTTAGTGTTTAGGCCAAACAAGGACGTCATTTGTTTAAGTACCTAGATGAGTTTGTAACTAACTCGTATCATTTGTTTAAGTAGCTAGATGATTTTGTAACTAACTCGTATCACATGTGCCGAATATTAAAAGAGCGAGTCTACCGCTTTTTCATCCGCTTTTTCTTTTTCTTTTTGATTAGGCAGAGAATGTGGAGTGACTTGTTTTGTCAAATCACCTTTCTCAAACGACTTTTGGAGCAAACCTTGAAATAGACATTTTAAGTTTTTGAAACGGAA
Organism: Chrysanthemum makinoi; assembly: GCA_910596185.1. Lineage (NCBI taxonomy): Eukaryota > Viridiplantae > Streptophyta > Magnoliopsida > Asterales > Asteraceae > Chrysanthemum > Chrysanthemum makinoi. Next base: position 283,575,845 of record OU343220.1, on the reverse strand, counting down.
TTAGAAACATTTGGTTTCTTCGTAGTCGATAGTTTTCAAATTTAGTATCAACACCCCTTCCTTTTAAACTTTCCAATTGAGCTCTCAGAAAATCATTTTGGTTTTCCATATCTTTGTAAGCACATTCATACATTTTATCATATGGTACACTCTTTTGCTTTTTGATCAAGTTGTTTAAACAAATTAATGTTTTTTTTTTCAAGCTTTTCAAGAGTTTTTTCGTACTTGTTTTATGGAGAGCTTAGTTTGAAGATTTGCATGATTTTTGTATGTTTTCCCCAATTCTTATTTTTATTAATTTATTATCCAAATATGAAGCTAAATTTGTTTGATTTGAATATTGTGATGTTTGTGTGGATTTATTATTTTTTTTATAAAATGTGGTACATGTTTTGATGCTTAATTGCAATAGATTAACTTTTAGGGCTTCCTATTCAATACAATAATTTTAATGTGATTGTTGTAATCTTGTAACAATAAGAATTTAATTGTATCAATTTAGTACATAAGATTGTTGCTTACTTGTTTGTTATTGTTTCTCGAGTTCTTTTGGATCATATATGATATGGTTAGCAAGACCCTTGAAAGTATTGTAGGGTTGAGATTATGTCTTGGTGTTGATTTTGAGTTTATGGTTTAGACAACTCTTATTGTCTATCATTGGTCATTAAATCTCTAGTAACAACTTGTCCAATACTCCCATATGGATATATTGCAAGTCGCAAGTTTTCGGTTACATTGTTTCCATTGGTTTTTAGTCGAGATCCAAATATGTTGGGGTGACGTAAGACTTTGGTTGGTGGTGTTACTAATGGTGGGAGAGTTGTAAGACATAGTGAGTGTGAGACTCACACATCTACTTCTATATGAATTTTGGGTGTTTAGCCCTAGTGAGGCCGTCATTTGCTAAAGTAAGGGATATTATTCCACTCGTAACTCTAAAGTGTAGAATACAAAAAAGTTTGAGCGTCTTATAAGCTATAGATTGTAGTCTACCAATATCTATCACCATGGTTTTTGAGTGTTTAGGCCAAGCAAGGACGTCATTTGTTTAAGTAGCTAGATGAGTTTGTAACTAAATCGTATCACATGTGCCGAATATTAAAAGAGTGAGTCACTTATAAGTGCTAGGTTGACGGTATCTTTTACATTTTTCGCAATGGTTTAACCTAAAGATATTGGCTATATATACGGCTTGGTTTCGTTTCAGTTTTAGATAAGAAATACGTATATGTACAAGTTATAGTTGCTAAAAGCAATAATTGGTACAACATGCATCATTTTACTTTGTAGTATTCTTCTTTCACGGAGGAGTGCATAACTGTTTTATGTAGTTAGAGATTTAGGCAATCATCCTTTTGGCGAAAGTTAGTGGGGTATTTGTTTCTCTTTTAGAAAAGCAACACGTAACGGGACTATTATCATGTACGGGATGAGTATAATAAAAAACACGAAGTGTATTAAGGTAAATAACTAAATACTATAGTTTGAATCTCGTTGGAGCCGCCATCCTTAGCCATATAATCCTCAATCGTGGAGGGTTAGTGATTTACTAGGCTCTATGGGTCTTGCGGGTTTGTGTTTTACTTCTTGGTCACCAAAGGTGACTTCGGTGGACCTTTGTCAATGTTGTGTTACTTTCTAGCAAAGAGGGGGGGAGTTGTGATCAAACCCTATGATATGTTTCACAAAACCTTTCTATTAGACGTTTGCATTAGCGCAATAGGGCCTAGTGAGCGGGGGAAAAAGGTGACTTTAGTTTTAAATTGATGATTCGTTTCGTTTTTCGGCCGAAAGGTGCTATATGCGAGGTTTGGACTTGGGTCACCGGTGTAGAATCCTAAGACACCTTTAGGATTATAGATAAAACTAAATTACCAAATAAATAAAACTACACCTTTAGGATTAAAGATAAAACTAAATTACCAAGTAAATAAAGGTCCTTATTTATTCACGTTAATAAATGTCCTCTTAATGTATTAGTTTTCATTAATATGGTAAGTATTTACATAATTATTTATTTAATCTTTTCACAAAACAATCAGCCCTATTAGGAATATATTGTTTCCATAATAAGATTATGCTAGTTTCCATATTTATTGATTATAAATAAATGTGTACTAATTTGATAAAACTAAGTTATTTGAAGCTTGAGAATCTCTAATCAGGTTGGTATGTGCTATAGTGCTATAAGAATAAATGTTTGATAACTTAGTATTCCATTGGTATGTTGGGAGGTTGCCGTGGATCTTTCCCGAGGTTCAACATTATGTTCTTGGGCTTTCAGTTTTTTGGGTGATGATCCATTTTGGCAAGACTAACCTACTTTGTGATAATGCATAATGTGTGTTAAGATTTTGATACATAGCTAGGGTATATTAGATTATCTTTGTATTTAGGATATTAATTCTTTCATGTAAACTATATATATTTTCCTAAACCCAATGCAAATTGTCATTAAGATTTCATTAATCTTTGTTATAATGGCCTTCATTCTCGTTTCTTCTGAATCTTTCTTCCTAAATATGTTAACACATATTAAAGTCAATACAATAGGAATCGTCATGAGATTTCACCACAACAACAACAATACCCACTCTCGTCTTGGTATGGGGAGGTGAAGTGTATTTGGATCATACCACTACCCTGGGTAAACGCGAGAGTAGGGAGATCGCTTCCATGAAGACCACCGTCGTGAGATTTCTTCGATCTCATGAATTACAATGATACGTATATTATTTTCTATACTACTAGACATCATAAGTAATTTTATGATACGAGTTTTTAGTATAGGTGGGCTTTGGCCCTATTGATGGGCCATGTCCATTTAGGGGTTTGTACGTGTACTTAGTATAGGTGGGCTTGGCCCTATTGTATAGATGGACTTTGGCCCTATTGGATAGATGGGTCATGTCCATTTAGGGGTTTGTGCGTTATAGAACGATTATATATACAATAGATACATGTACTTAGTATAGGTGGGCTTGGCCCTATTGTATAGATGGGCCATGTCCATTAGGGTTTTGCGCGTTATTAAAAATTTATATCTAGTAAATGATACATACTAAAACCGTATATGGTCACGGCGCCGCACCCACCTATACTCAATGCAATATAACCCTACTTTGTTTAATATACAATACAAATTCTTGTAGGCTTTATGTTATGTTATGTTATGTTTGGAATTTTTTGTCAAAAGATCTTCGGATTTAATTAACCTTTACCTTTTTGGTGCCTTTGCAGTGAATTAAATAATCTGAATGGACATTTCTGAGTTTTTTAGTGATTATGGCGATATAGAATTGGATACAGGAGGTGTTAAGTTGGAGGCAAATCAAGGTCGGGTATCAACCCAACAAGCACAGTACCATACCGATGATCCTCTGTATAAGAGGTTCAAGATTCATGGTGTAAGACAAGAAGCTGAAGAAAATAGGAGCCCGAGTGGCACTAGTGTGCTGGATCAAGAACAATCACCAGTTGATGATGCGAACCTTTGTTCAACATCATCAATATGTGCTGCACCACTTGTTAGACAATTTTGGAAAGCCGGAGCTTATAATGATGATCTTGTTCCTAAGTCGAGAGCTAAATGTATTTACCTTTCTTATTATTCAATCCTTTATATTTTTTTTTCCGGATCTATTCTAATGAATTTGTGATGTATATGACAGTGGGTTCTAGTTATCTACACATACACCCGAAATTTCTTCACTCGAATGCTACTTCTCATAAATGGGCTTTTGGTGGTATGTTGATCTATGGTTATTTATATATTTATCTTTTTTATTATTATGTCCTGTTTAATTGTCTTTCAATTTACATCTGCAGCCATAGCAGAGCTTATTGACAATGCTGTGGATGAGGTAATGAACTTTATTATCATATTGTCACTTTTGTGAATTGCACTAAGATAATTTTTTATTTTATTCTTCATCTCTTTGCGTCTTTCGTTTCTCGTAGATACAAAAGGAGGCCACATATGTGATTGTAGACAAAGCAATAAACCCAAGGAATGGAAGTACTGCATTGCTAATTCAAGGTAGCAATTATTTCAAAATAATATTCTTTGTTTAGCAAATTTATCTTTTGAGGATGTGATACTAAGTTTTATCTTATTTTACTTGAATTAGATGATGGGGGTGGGATGGATCCAGAAGCAATGCGCCAGTGTTTGAGTTTTGGGTTTTCAGATAAGAAGTCACAATTTGCGATTGGGAAGTGTATGTTGTTCTTGATATGCAACTTTTTCAATTTTTTTGTCTGCTTTTTTTGTCCCTTCATTTTGATTGGTTGACTTGTAGAAACGTTCAGATGGTAATGGCTTCAAGACTAGTACTATGAGGCTTGGAGCAGATGTCATAGTTTTCAGCCGCTACTTGACTGGCAAGTATGGCTCTTGTACATATAGTCGGCCTTAATAAATCTTTCAAGTATTTTTGCTATTTAGGTGCTAAAACTATATTGCTTCTCTTATCGACAGCACATTGACCCAAAGCATCGGTCTTCTATCATATACTTTTTTAACTCGAGCTGGGTATGACAGGATAGTAGTCCCAATGGTGAGATTTCAGTCGTGTACTGTTAATATATATGCAAATACAGTTGAATTTTTTTATCAATTCGATTCACTGTAAACGAATATAATGTGAAGTTAATGTACACTGCAGGTTCACTATACGTTCAACTTTATGACAGGGAATTTTGATCCCCTACAATCACAAAGTACAAACCTAGACATCATGTTAAAATGGTCCCCGTATTCAACAGAGCAGGAGCTACTGAATCAAGTACATCATATATACCATCTGATCAACAATTGATTTTATTGTTAAGAAACTATAACCTTTTCCGAAATATAACGAGGTTCTTGATGTGTGTAGTTTGAAACTGTTGGTTCTCATGGCACGCGAGTCGTTATATACAATTTATGGCAAGATGAGGATGGTAATCTGGAGCTTGATTTTGAGTCAGATCCTGAGGTTGTACTCCTAACCTTTCCCAATTATTACGCATTATATAAAGTAGGTATTTGTTTATATGTATGAATATGATCTAAGCATACATGTGACATGATTTGCTTCAGGATATTTGTATTACTTGGGATGGGAAAGGTCTGAAAGAAGGTTCTCGCAAGTCAGTAAGTGAACAACACATTGCTAATCGCCTACGTTATTCTCTTCGTGTAAGTTTCTAATTCTAATCAAATTGTTATAGTTTTGATTCTAAATCCAAAGTATACTAAATTTTCTACATTTTATGTTGTTTCAGGCTTACTTGTCCGTTTTATACTTGAAATTACCCGACACTTTTTCAATGTTGTTGAGAGGGAAAGTCATTGTCTATCATAATATTGCTACAGACCTGAAGCACACAGAGTATATTGTGTATAAACCTTATAATGAAGGAGGTGCTAAGGTTGTTACAATTGAACCAACTACTTTTTCTTAATTCTTTTTTTAGAGTATATACTCCAATGTTCTATTATAATTGAATGAGATGATTGATTCAGGAAGAAGTGGTAACAACGATAGGGTTTTTAAAGGAAGCTCCAAATGTGAACGTTCATGGTTTTTGCATCTACCACAAGAATCGTTTGATACTGGTGATTTCCGTTTTCACTTTTCACTTAATTTGAGGAATCTATACTAACTTTATGAATTATAGTGTAACAATGACATGGTCTCTATTTCAGCCATATTGGTCAGTTGTCAACTTCGCTGACAGTCGAGGCAGAGGTGTTGTAGGTGTTCTCGAAGCAAATTTTATTGAACCTACTCATAATAAACAAGATTTTGAAAAAACTTCTGTTTTTCAAAAACTTGTTACCCGCTTGAAAGAAATGACATGGGAGTATTGGTAAGCAATATTCTTTATAATAAACCAAGTGATATTATTATTATTATCATACGTTGTAATATAATTTATTTCAAAATAATATAATTTTGCAGGGATTATCATTGTGGATTAATTGGCTATATGATTAAGAAAAAAGCTCGACCACCATCTCTTACACCGGGTTCAACTAATTTCATTCATCAGCATACTGTAGATAAATGCGTTCCAAGAAAAGTGATTTCTGATACTGGAAACAATAAAAAAGCACCATTAATTGCTAATGTAAACAGCAAGGGTGCTTTCTTTTCAAGTTCCTCGTTTTTAAAACCAGTAGAACTGGTACCAAACTGTCCTCCCGGTTTTAAAGAAGGTAAGAAGTGAAAACATATAAAGTTAAAAAGATAAAGGGCTGATGTTTTTTTTTTGGTTAACTTGTTTTGTTCATCTATTTGATAGGTTCAAATTTGAAAAGGAAATCAAGAGACGAGTCTGATAGTTTGGTTAAAGTCGGCTCTCATATGGTAATATTATATTTTTAGTTTATTTCTTCTGATGCTTTAAAAGATTGGACTTTAGGTATGCGTTTCTGATATCGTATGATTATTTATTTGTAGACTGCTATGGGAGGCAATGGAAACATGATAGAGGAAAACAAAAAACTCAAAATGCAGTAAGTATTTACTTACATATCTGTCTAATTATTCGTCTAGCAATTTCTTCGTCTTTTATTCAAGAATTTTGGTGATGTTTGTCATTTTATAATTGTTTTTATTGATATTTTTTTTGCAGATGCTTGCAGCTTGAGAAGGCAGAAGAAGGACTTAAAGATAAGGTACCATATTGCCCTTCATTTTTTATTCCCAAACTAAATGCATGATTAAACTTTTCCTTGCGTTGAATGGGTCGATAGGTTGTGCTCTAAAACGGGTCATATATATATATATATATATATATATATAAGGTCACGTTCAATGCAGAACCATTATTTTGTCTGAGAACTTTCTGAACCACTTTCAACCAATAAGAATTTACTATTATTAAATATTTTTATATAAATGAAAAGGGTATAATAGTAAAAACTTAAATTTACTTTCATTTTGATTTTTTTTTTATTAAAAACGTATTTTAACCCATAATTTTCGGAGTTTTTTTTTTTTTTTTTTTTTACAGCAAGCATGTTTAAAAAATATCGTAGGTGCATATATGTTTTTTAATAAAATCAAGTGCACATGTGTTTTTTTTAAATAAAGTAAATTAACATGTGTTTCTCGCATTTAGACGTCATTATTTGTTTAAAATGATAATTGCATATATGTTTCAAGTGTACATTATTTGTTTATCGAAATTTACGATAAAAAACATAAAAAAACACATGTGACCTCTAACAATTTATAACAAACCAAGAACACATATACTATACACAAAAGTTAATATTAAATAAAATACAATTCATGTACAAGTATCTTGTTAAATATAAATGTGCACGCCATTTAAAACATATGTGCTTCTCTTCATTTCTTGTCAATTCTTTTGAACATATGTGCATTCCAATAACATATATTGCACGTTAAACTTTCATCAACTTCTTTAGAATATGAGTTGCAGCCTTCAAAAACATGCTTGTTTCCGGTGGCCATGTAGTTGTACACGTTATTCAAAAACATGTATGCACTCTTCCATGAACATATATATTGCGTTATTGCTTTTCCGTCAAGTTCATTAGAACATGTGTCCGTCTTCCAAAAACATATGTGCACGCTGCAATTTTTTGTGATAACAATATCTTGCTATACCTACACATTAAAAAGAACATACATGATTATTATATCTTTACTCGCATTTAATTAATTATCTTACTCCGTAAACCCACTCAGCACAAGATGTAATATTAAACCGATTTGCATTTGCAGAATCTTTGAATCTGAGAAAGTCCTTTGAGAACTAATCATTAGAACATATACGTTAAGCTTTCGTCAAGTTCATTAGAACATGTCGTAGTCTTCCAAAACATATGTATTACTTACGTGCAATTTTTGTGATAACAATATCTTGCTATACCTACACATTAAAAAGAACATACATGATTATTATATCTTTACTCGCATTTAATTAATTATCTTACTCCGTAAACCCACTCAGCACAAGATGTAATATTAAACCGATTTGCATTTCGATATTGAATCCAGAAAGTATAGAACTAATCATTAGAACATATGCACGTTGCGCTTTCTCGTCAAGTTCATTAGAACATGTGTCCGTCTTCCAAAAACATATGTGCACGCTGCAATTTTTTGTGATAACAATATCTTGCTATACCTACACATTAAAAAGAACATACATGATTATTATATCTTTACTCGCATTTAATTAATTATCTTACTCCATAAACCCACTCAAAACAAGATGTAATATTAAACAGATTTGCATTTGCGGAATCTTGAATCACGAAGTCACTGAGAACTAATCATTATAAAACCAATTTAGCACAAAATGGAATAGTCAACCATCAAACCAATCTTCACACAAAAGAACATATATATTGTACAAGCTTAGGCATGCAAACATTCTTTTTGCTAAAATACGCATTCTCTTTTGGATTTCATTAAGGATACATCACTGTAATTGAACTTAACTTTTCAAAACAATAAGGATATGCCATTAAGATTGCCATCAAATACCATTTCTATTACTGTTACTTTGCTCTAAGCAAAAGTACAAATAGAACATATAACACAATTTACCATTCATGTTTTTACTCAAAATATCTAGTGTACCAAGACAAACTAGTATTACAACAAGCTGTCCCTATTTCAAAATAACAAAAATAACCAAGAACCCATCAAACCCATTTCGAGATAATAATAAAGATTCACAAACCTGCTCTTTTATAATTTCTAATCGAGATCCACCAAGTCGGAAAGACAAACCACTATCCGGTTCCATATCCGCTTGACCCTCAACCAACATTTATGACTGGATATGAAAACGCGACCACAACCTCAAATCACAACTTGACCATCCACCAACCAAAAGATTAGATCTCAAAATCCAACCGCAAGACTACCCAAGAAACTGTCTATGATGTGTAGTTGCTTCACCATCTTAAATATTGGCCAGTGAAGAGATAATAATTTCTCTTATTTAGGCTCTATGCTAATTATCTTTTGAAACTATTTTCAAAATCCAAAGAAATACGCTTTGATTTAACTTTGATGTAGAGAATGGAAAATTAACAAACAACCATTATTAACCACGAAATAAAGGGTTTGATTTCTTGTTTGTGTTTGGATGAAAATTGATTACGATCGGCGCGGCTAGGGTTTGGGTTGTGGAAGAAAGAAATAGAAGCTGAAAATGAGAAAGATGGAGATATACGGTTTAATGAAAAAAGGAAAAAAATATTTTAAGCAAAATTCCATTAGTACCCTTTTAACCTTTTGTTTAATTGAAAAAAATGCTCTCATCTTTTGCTTAATTACAGTTTTGATACTTTTAATTTTAACCTTTGATCAAGCTCATCCAATGGCTTAGATTGATTTTTATGGTTCTGTAAAGTTCTGTACAAAATAGTGGTTCTGCATTGAACACTACACTACACTATATATATATATATATATATATATAGAGTAAGGATCAAATAAGAAGATTACTTAAAATAAGAAGGAATAAGAAGAACTATAACCGCAAATCTGAGATGCACCGACCTAAATTAGATGCATCCCTATAATCTTAGATGCATTATAATGCACCATAGTATGTTTTCTAGCTTTTATCAGATGCATATCATTATATTAGATGCATTTCATGATTTCTCTTATTTTTTGTTCCTCTACACGTGCCGAAATCATGAAAATAAATTTGCACCATCTATACATCAAATTAACTTTCGAAACTCAAGATGTTGCATCTATATGAATAGAAATGCATCTAATGCAAGTCGTTACATCTCAAATGTGTGGTTTTGGTCACTTCTCACCACTTCTTATTTTAATTTACTTCTCACTAGATCCCTACTCTATATATATATATATATATATATATATATATATTTTCAGCTATATAAAGCATTAGTTTTTTTTATTCATCCCTAATTCCTTAAAAATAAATGTTTATTGTGATGCTTATTTTCTAATCTTAATCAAAGAAGTAATTATTTATAAAAAGTTTTTGGAAGGGGACAAAAATGTATTTGAGAACGTGTTCTAACAATGACCCGTCTTAACCAGTGACCTACTAATTCTATATTTTTTACTCATTGGTCCTAATGTTACTTATTTATAACAGGTTGGGCGGCTCAAAATGATACTGGGAGACGCACAAACAGAGTATGCTCGTTTGTTGGCGGAATTGCAGGAGCTGGAGAATGTGAAGGAGGAATACTAACTAGCCTGTTCTTGTTCTCTAACCAGTTATTATTAGGTGTAAAATCATGTGCTTCATCAGTTGTTATATTGCTCAATTAGGCCTATAATCTAGGAAATTCCTTCATTATGATCTCTACATTTTTTTTGGATCCGTGAAGGATTCGAAGTCTTCTGAACCATGGGCTGTGAAGGTGGTATTGGCACCCGATAACATTTTATCTGTAACTTTTGATGTTTGTAAGATTCGTGATGTAAACAGACATGGATTTATTCCTAATGAAGGCCTACGCATGTCTTGTCATTTTTACATGTTCAAGGTGTTTAACTTTGTCATGCTAGCGTTCTTTGTTTCTTTGATATTTGAATTTTACTTGGTTCCTAGCTTCTTGTCACGTATAGAAGCGGCTGGAACTTAATCGTAGAAGTCAAAATTTATGCACATAATATTAAATAATGCAAAGAAATAAAAAGCACACTTGACTGCATCAATATATGAGCTGATTTGTAAACTATAACTTTTGATTTGCACGCTACAATTCATGATGTAGATAGTTGAACATTATGTCTCCGAATTCTTGTACTTGTACATTTGATTTGCACGCTACAATTCATGATGTAAATAGTTGAATATATGTTTCCGGATTTTTGTACTTGTACATTAATGTGTGAAAAATGTGAGTTCAATGCAGAACAATTTTTATATGAAGATCAAATTATGCAATTTTATCCATTCATTTTTTCTATAAAACAAAAAAAAAATACATTTTTCACATTTTTTAAAACAAATGTAAGATATCAGAAATCCGTGAAACCATCGTTTACGAAGATATCATCACTTCATAGATGAATTATATTCGATATTTTTTCAAATTTTTTTAGCGAAAAATCACATGTGATTTTAGTTTTCTAACGCTACATGTGATTTTAAAGTAATAAATCATACATTTTCGAATCGCTATGATCTATCGGGCAAAATTTGAAAAAATCGCGAAAGATATTGAAGTGATATCTATATAGAATATAACTCTTCACTTTATAATTAGCCACAACAATGCCATGATATATTTAATTTTAAAATAAAAATAAGTTTGTTTATTTTTATTTGATAAGAAAAACACCAGACTTGCTCATAGAGCTTTAAAACCATTTTATTTGAACTTTTCATGTGTGGAAATCAAAAGTTGATATGTGCAAATCACATACATTAATGTTGGTTGAACTGTTATGAAAGTATGAAATGTGTGGTTCTTTTTTTTGCAAAGGTGAATTTTTTAACTTTCAACCATTGTACAATATAGGCAGTAATCTTTTAAATAAGTTCTCAGCCACAGATAATTAACGATATGCGATATCATGCGTGTTTCATAACATGCGATAATTCAATGGGAAAAATTCTTAACATGTATCAAAAATATATAAAAATATTTATTGAAAGCGAAAATAAATCATTACATCAATTATGAGATAACCAATATCACGTACCGCCATTTAAAAATTTCTTAGTATACGTATTTGAGGTGTTGAATCCTCTTGACCAAACTTTGACATTGCTTTGAGTTATCATCCATCACAAGTTATTCATGAGATTTGACCCAAATAAAAACTTCAAACTTAAGAAACTTAACAAATATATATAACCGATTGTATAATGTATTACCCAAATTATTTCAGAAACTTTGTATAATATCTTTGAAATTAATGCCGAACATCAACGATTAAAGCACCAATCAATTACCATTATTATAGCAATATTTGGAAACAAATTTGTATTTAACGTATTTAATGCGCAAGAACAAGAACAAACAAAATGAACCCCGTGACTAAATAATAAATCGATAAAATGTTTTGTGATTGTAAACATTTAAGTGACTAAATAATAAAAAAATATTTTTAAAAATCATATGGTCATTACACACATTTCAATATTTAATAACTGAGATCGCATATGACACACAATATGAACTAACATAACAATAAAAAATAAGTTGTAATATGGTACCTTATAAAATAGAATATGTTGATAAACTTTTAGAAATTATTAGTGTTAAGATTAAATAAATTAAATATATATATAAACATTTTTTTTTTGGAAATTACATTAGTAAAAGTTGTCAAAAATTGTCATACATTTCTTTGAAATTTTAGATGTGAATTGTTATGGTAGCTGTTTTGTTAAGGACAAATTCTTTGAATTTTTATATAGAAATTTTAGAAATTTAACATTACTCACTTTTTAAGTTTAAAAAATATGGATACATGCTTTGTATATATAATAATAAAAAAAAATTGTATTGATTTCCAACATTTAATATGCCGAATCTGTTTTCATTTAATATTAGTTTGCATTTTTAATGGTAATTATATACATATAGTTAAAGAATTGATAAGTTAATGGTAATTATATTACATATGGTAATTATTTCCTCAACATTCAACAATGCATTAAAGATAATTAGTTTCAACATTCAATCTTGACTTTCAACTTTCAACTTTCAATTTTCACTTTCACCTTTGATCATTTTTTTTATTTTATGTAGTAAAGATAAAATAACATATACTGATTTTGGGCATTTCTCATATCAGATACAAACAACACCAAAACAATACAAGACTCAAACACCGATATCATATAAGACTCAAACATCGATATTAGATAGAACACCAAAGGATGTCTAGCAAAACAGATCTCAGACAGAACATCAGAACAGAGCAGATACAGAGAAATCATTCACATCACTTCAAGATCAAGTATGGCCGAAATTTCTCGAAAGCATACACCACGGCTAGTAATTCTTTCTCCGTCGTAGTGTAATGTGCTTGAGCTTCGGTCAAATTTTTGCTAGCATAATGGATAAGTCGGAAATGTTTTGATTTCGTTGCTGCCCCAAAAACGGCACCTATGGCGAAATCACTAGGCCGCACATAAGCTCAAATGGTAATTCCCAATCGGGGGCAACTAGAATTGGTGCTTCCGTGAGCTTCTTTTTAAGAATTTGAAAAGCTTAATGCACTCAAGAGAGAGAGTTTAGCCGAAGGAGTGTCTTTTCAAGAAGTCGGTCATAGGCGGGATATTTTGAAAAGTCTTGAATGAAAGCGACGATAAAATCCCGGCATGACCAAGGAAACTTCTAACTCCTTTGACGGTTGTGGGAGGAGGTAATTTTGAAATGACATCGACTTTGGCCTTGTCAACCTCAATCCCGCTCTTAGAAATCTTATGGCCAAGGACAATGCCCCTTGACCATAAAGTGACATTTCTCTCAATTTAGACTAAGATTCGTGTTTTCACAACGTTCAAGCATCTTGTCCAAATGGGAGAGACATGTTGGGAAAGAATCCCCAAAGACCGAAAAATCATCCATAAAGACTTCCATAGTTTTTTCGATCATGTCATGGAAAATGGCCATCATACACCTTTGGAATGTACCGGGAGCATTACACAAGCCAAAAGGCATGCGCCGGTAAGCAAATGTTCCATAAGGACACGTGAATGTGGTCTTTTCTTGATCTTGTGGGTCAATGGGAATTTGGAAGTAACGAGAAACCATCGAAAACAAGTAGTATTAGTTTCCGCTAATCTCTCGAAGCATTTGATCCATGAAGGTAATGGAAAGTGGTCTTTCGGGTGGCTTCATTTAACTTTTCGATAGTCAATGCAAACACGCCATCCCAGAACCAATCGTAGGAATCAACTTCGCTTTCATCATTTTCAACAACGGTAATGCCACCTTTTTGGGCACACAATGAGCGGGCTAACCCAAGGACTATCCGAGATAGGGTAAATCAATCCGCATCGGAAGTTTTATGACTTTCGCTTTGATAACCTCATGAATTTTAGGATTCACCCTTCTTTGGTGTTGAACCGCCTGTTTGAAGTCATCTTCCATGAGAATTTGTGAGTACAAAATCTGGGTCAATACCCTTGATGTCGGAAAGGTTCCACGCGATGGCTCGCTTGTGTGACTTCAAAACCTTTATGAGAGCGGCTTTTTCATCCTCACTCAAGTCCTTAGCAATGATGACGGGTGATTTATTGTCACCCTCCAAAAATGCATACTCGAGATGAGGTGGTAAGTCCTTAAGTTCGACCTTGGGAGGATCATTAGATTTTTCAATCGTTTTGATTTCCTCTTTATGAAGTTCTTGAGTAGGGAGTGATGAAGGATCTTTCATTGAGCAACTCGATGAGAAGTATATCTCCCTCAATGTCGATGGGAGCGTGATCAATTTCCCATGGAATAGAATCACTAGCCAAGTATGCTTCTATCTCTTCCAAAATAAAGTCACTTCCCTCAAACGGAGTGAGGGGAGGGAAGAGAGAGCAACGATGGGATCAACCTGAAGTGGGATTGCCACCGAGAATCAAGAAGTTCTTGAGAATACTCCTCCACACAATGTCAAGGACATCAATTTTGTTGTTGGAATTGTGCCATAATTGGGGAGTATTTCGTAACTTGATTGAGATTGAAGTAACGGCTTCCTTGTTTACTCAAAGTAATTTCCCTTCATCAACGTCGATCAATGCCCCACCCGCTTTAAGAAGCACCTCCCAAGGATGAGGGGTACTCGAGGATCGGCATCAAATTCGACAACAACAAAGTCGGCGGGGAAATGAAACTTGCCTACTTTCACAAACACATCCTCGGCTATACCAAGCGGACGAGAACTTGTACGGTCCGCAAGCTCGAGGATCATACATGTAGGTGTAAGCGGAGGTAATGAAAGCTTTTTCCACATGGAGTGTGGCATCAAGTTAATGCTAGCGCCAAGATCGGCCAAAGCGGAGCATTGAACTATGCCTTGAAAATCACATAGGATGAGAAATTTTCCGGTCTCCTCTTTTCGAAGCTTTTAAGGATAACCCAAACAATTTCAAAGGGTTTTAGCCATTTCGAAATCTTTTCTTTGTTATTCAACAAATTTTTGATTGTTGGACCGAATTTTGGCATTAGAAGAAGAAGGCCCCGTGAAACTAATCTTCGGTGCAAATCTTGAAAGATTTGGATAAGCTTCTCCATTTGTTGACTAGTTTTATCACGGAGCTTTTGGTCATTAAGCCTTGAAGGATAAGGAAGTGAAGGCTTAGGAATGGTCATCGGAACAACGGGTTCCAGAATTTGAGGTAAGACCACCGAAGGTTGGACTTGTGCGGTGATTTGTGGGCTTGAGTTATGCACCTTGTCCTTTGAGACCTCGGTTTCTCGTTCCACATCCCTTATCGGAGAAGGATTAGGCATCGAGGGTCCCTCATAAGATTTACCACTTCAGGTGGCAATAGCATTCAATTCACCTTTTGGGTTGGGAATGGTATTACTCGGAAGAGCACCCGAAGTTGAAGCTTGATTCTTTTGACTCATGAGACTAGCAAACATGCTTTCAATCTTGCTTTGAGATTGATCAATTTTGTTGCTAGTAGCTCTAAGCTCGGAAGTGAAATCATTCTTCAAAGTGGTAATCTGATTTTGCATGGATGCCATCTTAGCTTCATTGCTTTTGATGTAATTAGCAATGTCAATGGAAGCTTGAGTGAGGTGGGCATGCACATTTTGTTGAGGAGCTTGGAATCGGTTTTGATTGAAATTTCCTTGATTTTGAAAACCTTGATGTTGATTTTGAAAATTCGATTCGACTCGATTTTGATTGAATGATTATTTCTGTTTTGCACATTTTGATTGTTCGATTTTGATTAAACCCGGTGGTCCAAGGAAATTGTTAGAACGATAGAGAAGGTTTCGTCCCTATGCGGTTGGTAGGAATTACCTCCGTATTGTAGGAACCGTATGCATAAAGCGCTCTTCGGAGGAAGCCACCGAGGTGGACACTCAAAATAAGGGTGTGGACCACCACAAGTTTCACAACTCTTGTTTACTACATTCACTTGTTGATTGTTGTTATTTTGACTCATTTTAAGTACCATGGATATTTCTTCAATCTTTTTTGGTTAGAGTCGTGAATTCAAGATGGAAGAGTGGTAGATCTCCTTGACTCACCTCTCGGTGAGGAATCCCATAATTGTGGTGGGCGTATCATGTTTTCAATGAGATCGTAGCACTCTCTGTAGCACTTTTCATAAAGGTACCACCGCGTGCCAGCATTGATTGTGTCACGATGTCTCAATGTTAACCCGTTATAGAATGTATCTATTTGGGTGACAAGCAACATATTGTGGTTCGGACATCGATCAATCGAAAGCTTATAGCGTTCCCATGCCTGAAATAAGGACTCATCTGATGCCACGAAAATTCGCGATTTCATTCAGCAGCCGCTCACCATCGATTGGAAAATATTTTCGCCAAGAATTTGGAGATCATTTCGTCGAAACTATTGATTGAATTCTTGGGAAGACGATCAAACCATGCGGTGGCATGAAGCATCAAGGAATATGGAAAGAGGTATCAAGGGCGAAGGCGTCATCGGTGACCCCATTTTGCTTCATACTTTGGGTGACAGTGAGAAATTTGTCAAGATGCTTGTTGGCATCGCCACCCGTGATCCGTGAAATTGGCAAAAACTTTGGACTTGTTGAATCATGTGATGCTTAAGTCCAAAATCCGTGGCCTCGATGTTGACCGAGGCAATTGGACCGCCCGCCCATCCATCGTGGGTTGGCAAAGCTCCTCCATTGAGAGACGGAGCCGGATTTGTGGATCATCTTGGGACTCGAGGTCCGTTCCCTTGGTTATGTGTCATTGTGATTTGTTCACATTATCGACCGGCACGCTTGCTTGGATTTGGTTACGTTTACGAAGCTTATGCAGCGAAAGTGCGCATGCACTTCCAAAAACAACACTTTCAATTAAAACAAGACCGAGGCAAAACAACAGTGAACTTAAACCAATAATCCCGCGTGAAATGATCACTTCTATAAGTAAAACGCACAAAGGAGCGGAGAGACTTTGTAGGTGTGTAAGCTTATTAAAACCCGCCTCTTTACAAACCGCGAATTTAATGTCGTGCCGCCCTTATCCCCCTCACACAGCTTTGTTAAACCGATAGAAATAAACCAAAACACGGCGATAACAAAGGCAAGTTTTAAATCTTTGTTGGGGAACTTATAATGATAACACCTCCGTTGAGAATGTTATATTGATTGTGTCTTCTATTTATTTAAAACAACAAGCAAAAATCTTTTTGTATTTTTAATCTTTTACATATATATACAAAGAAAAGAAAAATATTTTTGTATTTTGTATTTTTATAAAAACAATAACTTCACGAGGAAGGTTCTTCAAGTTACTAATCGCAAAAATCACGATATTGTCGCAACACACCTCCCGTGAAGCTAGCTACGGCCAAAATTTGAGGTCGGTAAAGTGAGTGGTGAAAAACACAATATCAACGATATCAAAATAACCGTAAAATTCGACAAATCAACCCTTTAGGAAAAAGGTCAACGTGCCCAAACCTCACGGGTGCGATAAAAGTGATACCGGAAGTGATTTCCGGTCGTGTCCCAACGAGGTGTGAATGGAAGGATTCGTTGAGTTTCGTGATTTGAACTTGAATTGGATTTTTAATGATTTGGATTTGATTACGAATTCTACAATTTAATGAACGGGAAAGTAATTAAGGCAAGGGAACCCTAATAAACTAAAATAAACTAACACTAAGCCTAAGAAATGATAAAACGAAGCTACACTAAGTCCTAGGATGCTAAAACGTAAAAACGTAAAAACCGGAAAACAACCCGAGCCATAAACGTAAAACTTTTGAAATTTAAGGGCTACTACTGGTGTGAAATCAATTTTCCTACGATCTATTTGACTAAAAATGATTTTAGAAAAAGCGGATATTTTTGACTTTTAAAATAATTTCTATGAATTAAAAACCATTACACACTAATTAAATTATTAAAAATACTAAACTTATTTGGAAAAATCAAAATTTCAAAAAACTACTTTAAGTTATGCTACTCCTAAGAAAATTGAGAAACTTGGTGGTTGTTTGAGAAAATAAGCCGAAAATAAGCTCAAAAGAGCTTAAAGCCTAAACTGCTAAGGTGACCTTAAGAGATTAATAATGCAACATATAAAAAGTCCCAAGGGGCTCTGGTTGTGATGTTGTGTTGTGAGGTGGGTAGCGGTTCGAGTCCGGCTATGCCATTTTTTTGCAAAACTTTTTTTCAACTTTTTCTTTTTGACACTTGAAGATATGATCAAAATAAGAGACTTTTGCAAAAACTTAAGCTTTGAAATCTGGAAATAAGCAGTTGAAACTGCTTATATGCTACTGTTTTGACAGAACACAAACAAACACCCTTTTAAGCTCAAAACCAAACACTCTTCAACCTTTTTCAAAAAGCATACTAAAGCGGATAAGCAACCTGGAAATGACAAATGGGCAATCAAGCAATTGGGAATGAGACTAAACTAGATACAAAAGGGAAATAAGCTACCAAAAAAAAAAGGGAATAGCGGTTGGCATAAGCTAACTAGGAAATCTTAAAACTAAATTAGCCTAAAGAAAATATCACTAAGCTTACTCTAAATAAGCACTAAGGGAAGACTAAAGATCCAAATCCTAACTACACTAAGCTAAACTAACCTACTTATAACTAATAAGCGCATTATAAAACATGATAAGCTAAAACAAGAAAACCAATGGTGACCTGCTGGATTTGAGACTACTGTGTGCAACCCAAACTTTGGAGGGCCTGATCAAGCTTATTTTTCAAAAGAGCTTCCGAAGCACGAGATAAAAGCTGCATATTAAAAGTTAGGTTGGTGGAGATGTAGTACAAACCAAGTTAAGGACAAAGATGTTGTCAAGCTTGAAAATAATTTGAGATCACTTGGCTTTTAACTATTTTGACTCGCCGTACACTAAATGGACGATTTGGAGTTCAAATTTAACCAAGTTATAGATATCTTTGGTGCATAAACTTAGACGAGCATGAACTAAGTTGGGAACATGATAACTTAAGAAAAACAAAGTTTGCCAATTTTGATTAACAATTGCACTAAAAATAAGACTAAGCAATTAAAATTAGGGCCGCCCTGTACGTAGATGAAAAAAAAGATGGATTTTGAACTTCAACATTATTTCCACAAAGCTATTTCAAACTGAACTTATCCTACACAAATTGACTAATGACACTAAAATGAGTTTGACTTCATTGGTCAAAGTGGTTAAAAACTGGTTTTGACCCAAGTGAGAGCCAAAACCAAACACTCTTGCATTCAAACTGCTTTTGACCCCTTTTACTTTGATCTTTGCTTATGCTACAAACAATTAGTAATCTTTGAATAAACTTTAACAACATAAATCATGAAACTAAAACTTGCTTTTCATTGATATTAAAAAAGGAAATTACATCAGAATTTAAAAAACAGGTAAACTAAAAACAATTTAAAGATAAAACTAGGGGTGCCTTTCATGGCTTACAACTGCTCCTATTTATACTACTAAACTAGGTCTTCAAACTCTTCAACTTTGTGCTTTCTGTGAGTGCAAACAACAAAGCTCCACATTTGTGCTTTCTTGAATTAATCTTGACCCTCCAATTGGTAGGTACATAAGAGCAAGAATCTGAGCCATTGGCTAATCTTTTTGACTTGGATTGATGAGCTGGACCTTGGGAGGAGGAGGGGGAAAAATGGTAGTGGGTTTGGGATTAGGGGTTAACTGGACAAAGAGATGAAGGTGGTTATGGGGTGTGGTGAAGCTGGGTAAAAGGAGAATGGGGGATGGAGTGTTTGGGGAGGGGAAAATTTGGAGAACTAGATTGCTAGGGTTCTTGGGTTTGGGGGTTTGGGCATGAAAAGAGTGGGGGAAGATGAGGGGATTGGGTGAGTTGGTTTTGTTATCACATGACCGGTCGTGGTAGTGGACCGGTATTGACTTAGGTTATTTATGGGTTTGGTATAAGTAGTTAATGGATTTAGGTATTAACCATGAAACCATATGAGATTTCAAGGACCAAAGCGTGTAAAATCCGGAAATCCGGGGACTACTTATGTAACTTCTGAAAATTGATCCAAGGATTAATCTTGTCTTTCTCAAATAAACCAAGGACCAAATCTGTCATTTGTGAAACTTGAAGGACTGAAATTGTAATTATCCAAAATTCTCAAAATGACCAATTTTGACAAGTATGAATTACCAAAGGACTAAAAATGTTTATTTTCCAATTTAAAATGTCCTTTGGTGAACTTTTCATTCTTTGAAATTCCGGGACTAAAGTTGCCATTTTTAAAAGTGGGGACTGAAACTGCCAATTATGCAAACTTTGTTTGTTTTTCATTTGTTTTGCATCTAAAACATATAAAACACAATTTTGAGATATTTTTAGTATTTTGATGCATTTCTGAGTGTTTTTAAATGTTTTGCAATTCAGATTTGACCTAAAATGATGAGTGAATAAGCACTCATCAAATCCCCACACTAAAACATTGCTAGTCCCTAGCAATCTTTTAAGAAAAACTTAATGGATTTGAGTCTCTTTACCAAAAGCCATTACTTCTGGAGTAGCCAAATGTTTTAGTTCAAGTAAGAACTATGGTACATCGATAACCATGTGATTTTGAGCAAACCACCAGCTTTCAACGGATTTGATTTGTCTTTACTAGAAGCCGTTTGCTCTGGACTAGCCAACTCTTAGATAAATTATCAACATTATCTTTGGTGGTGATTACCAATTATGGTTTTCCAACCGCCTTTACCACAAGCCATAAACTTGCGGGCTAGCCAACTCTTCACTAATTAAAGATATGGTGAGGTGAACACCATACAATTTTGGGCAAATTGCAAGCCGTCAACGGATTTGAGAAATCTTTACCAAGAGCCGTTTGCTCCTGGATTAGCCAATCCTTTTGTTTATTAGACATGGCGGATTGATAACCAATTGAGTAAGTGTAAAACACTTACTCCTTTTTTGGCCAAAAACGGGGAATTAGGTGGTAATTACATGATAAAATTCGTGAGAATTCCCCCACACTAGAAATGAATATTGCCCTCAATATTCAAAGTACCGGCGGTTATGCCAAAACTGAGAACGTAAAAGGGAAATACTACGGCCATAATTTGATTTTTTTATATATATATATATATATATATATATATATATATATATATATATATATATATATTATTATTGAATTTTTTAGAAAACCTTTTATACAATGGGGCAACTCCCCACACTAGGGTGGTAGAAAGTAGAAAGAAGTCAAATACGGTGAAAACCCATATGGAGTGCTACTGTTTTTGATTCCCGAGTCGCTAGCTTGACTCGACCCCGTATTCATTTGTTCATGGGGAAAGTTTGAGATCCGGACAACCAAGGATGGTATGTCCCCTCCAAAGTAATGTTTCAATCTATGTCCATTCACCTTGAAGTTTGGTCCGTCGGTTTGAGATAACTCGACGGTGCCATATGGAAAAACTTTGGCAATGGTGAATGGACCGGTCCAAGTCTTAAGTTTCCGAGAAGATTTTCAATCTAGAATTGAAAAGAAGGACTCGGTCACCAACGTTGAAAACGCGGTTCTTAATCTTTGAGTCATGGATCTTCTTTGTCTTTTCTTTATAAATCAACGAGTTCTCGTAGGCTTGATCACGGAGTTCATTTAATTCATTGAGTTGAACTTTCCGGTGATCACCCGCGGACTTAAGGTCAAAATTTACATGCTTCAAGGCCCAATAGGCTTTGTGCTCGAGCTCGATCGGGAGATGACACGCCTTTCCATACACAAGCTTGTAAGGAGTACACCCGATGGGTGTTTTGTAAGCGGTGCGGAAGGCCCAAAGTGCATCTTCAAGTTTGTCCGACCAAGAGGCACGGTTTTCACCTACGGTCCTCTCCAAGATTCTTTTCAAACCACGATTCGAAACTTCCACTTGCCCACTAGTTTGGGGGTGATACGCGGTAGAAAGACGGTGAGTGACACCATACTTAAGCATGACTTTTGCAAATTGGTCGTTGCAAAAGTGCGTACCGCGATCACTAATGATGGCACGGGGAGTTCCAAAACGGGTAAAGAGAGACTTTAGAAATTTCACAACTACTCGGGCGTCGTTGGTGGGTAGCGCTTCTACCCATTTAGAAAAGTAATCGACCGCCACGAGTATATACTTGTTCCCTCGAGAAGACGGGAACGGACCCATAAAGTCAATGCCCCATACGTCAAAGATCTCGCACACTTGAATAGCATTTTGAGGCATTTCATCCCTTTTAGAGATGTTGCTATGACGTTGGCAAGAGTCGCAAGATTTGACGAGGTCATGGGCATCTTTGTAGATCGTGGGCCAATAGAAACTGGAGTCAAACACCTTTTTAGCGGTGTAGTTCGGGCCATGATGTCCCCCCGTGTGTCCATGATGACAAGCCTTGAGAATTTCATCGGCTTCTTGGCCGTGAACACACCGTCGGATGACTTGATCCGCACAAATTTTAAACAAGTAGGGTCGTCCCAAAATAATGCTTAACATCTTTGAAAAATTTGTTCTTTTGTTGGGACGACATCCCTTTCACAACAAAGTTACCCGCATGATAGTTTGCAAAGTCGGCAAACCATGGGGTACTCGAATTTTCATGATGAGATACCACATTAAGAGTCTCGAGAGGAAACGTTTCATTTATTTCCTTTTGCTCGAGCACACCTTGATGTGGATTTTCAAGACGAGAGATGATCACCGCTAGGTTCTCCCGCTCCTTTTATCACGGATAATGATATCAAATTCTTGTAGGAGGAGAACCCATCGGAGCAATCTCAGCTTTGCATCTTGCTTAGCAAAGAGATATTTGAGAGCCGAGTGATCCGTATACACTATGCTTTTGGACAAGATCAAGTATGGCCGAAACTTTTCGAAAGCATACACCACGGCTAGTAATTCTTTCTCCGTCGTAGTGTAATGTGCTTGAGCTTCGGTCAAAGTTTTGCTAGCATAATGGATAGGCTGGAAATGTTTTGATTTTCGTTGCCCCAAAACGGCACCTATGGCGAAATCACTTGCATCGCACATAAGCTCAAATGGTAATTCCCAATCGGGGGCAACTAGAATTGGTGCTTCCGTGAGCTTCTTCTTAAGAATTTGAAAAGCTTCAATGCACTCATTAGAGAAGATGAAAGGAGTGTCTTTTTCAAGAAGTCGGGTCATAGGCCGGGATATTTTGAAAAGTCTTGAATGAAACGACGATAAAATCCGGCATGACCAAGGAAACTTCTAACTCCTTTGACGGTTGTGGGAGGAGGTAATTTTGAAATGACATCGACTTTAGCCTTGTCAACCTCAATCCCGCTCTTAGAAATCTTATGGCCAAGGACAATGCCCTCTTTGACCATAAAGTGACATTTCTCCCAAGTTAGACTAAGATTCGTGTTTCACAACGCGTTCAAGCATCTTGTCCAAATGGGAGAGACATGTTGGGAAAGAATCCCCAAAGACCAAAAATCATCCATAAAGACTTCCATAGTCTTTTCGATCATGTCATGGAAAATGGCCACCATACACCTTTGGAACGCTATCGAGCATTACACAAGCCAAAAGGCATGCGCCGGTAAGCAAATGTTCCATAAGGACACGTGAATGTGGTCTTTTCTTGATCTTGTGGGTCAATGGGAATTTGGAAGTAACCCGAGAAACCATCGAGAAAACAATAGTATTCGTTTCCGCTAATCTCTCAAGCATTTGATCCATGAAAGGTAATGGAAAGTGGTCTTTACGGGTGGCTTCATTTAACTTTCGATAGTCAATGCAAACACGCCATCCCGTAACCAATCGAGTAGGAATCAACTCGTTTTCATCATTTTCAACAACGGTAATGCCACCTTTATTGGGCACACAATGAACGGGGCTAACCCAAGGACTATCCGAGATAGGGTAAATCAATCCGCATCGAAGTTTTATGACTTCCGCTTTGATAACCTCATGAATTTTAGGATTCACCCTTCTTTGGTGTTGAACCGCCGGTTTGAAGTCATCTTCCATGAGAATTTTGTGAGTACAAAATCTCGGGTCAATACCCTTGATGTCAGAAAGGTTCCAAGCGATGGCTCGCTTGTGTGACTTCAAAACCTTTATGAGAGCGGCTTTTTCATCCTCACTCAAGTCCTTAGCAATGATGACGGGTGATTTATTGTCACCCTCCAAAAATGCATACTCGAGATGAGGTGGTAAGTCCTTAAGTTCGACCTTGGGAGGATCATTAGATTTTTCAATCGTTTTGATTTCCTCTTTATGAAGTTCTTGAGGAGGGAGTGATGAAGGATCTTCATTGAGCATCTTCTCGATGAGAAGTATATCTCCCTCAATGTCGATGGGAGCGTGATCAATTTCCCATGGAACTGAATCACTAGCCAAGTATGCTTCAATCTCTTCCAAAGTCACTTCCCTCAAACGGAGTGAGGGAGGGAAGAGAGAGCAACGATGGGATCAAGCCCCGGGATTGCCACCGAGAATCCAAGAAGTTCTTGAGAATACTCCTCCGACACAATGTCAAGGACATCAATTTTGTTGACGGAATCGTCTCCATAATTGGGGAGTATTTCAGAACTTGATTGAGATTGAAAGTAACGGCTTCCTTGTTTACTCTCAAAGTAACTTCATCAACGTCGATCAATGCACGACCTGTTTTTAAGAAGCACCTCCCAAGGATGAGGGGTACTGATCGCATCAAATTCGACAACAACAAAGTCGGCTGGGAAATGAAACTTGCCTACTTTCACAAATACATCCTCGGCTATACCTAGCGGACGAGAACTTGTACGGTCCGCCAGCTCGAGGATCATACATGTAGGTGTAAGCGGAGGTAATGAAAGCTTTTTCCACATGGAGTGTGGCATCAAGTTAATGCTAGTGCCAAGATCGGCCAAAGCGGAGCATTGAACTATGCCTTGAAAATCACATGGGATGAGAAATTTTCCGGGGTCTCCTAACTTTTCGGGAAGCTTTTTAAGGATAACCACGAACAATTTTCGTTCAAAGAGGTTTTAGCCATTTCAGAAATCTTTTCTTTGTTATTCAACAAATTTTTGATTGTTGGACCGAACTTTGGCATTAGAAGAAGAGCGTCCGCGAAACTAATCTCGAAGTGCAAATCTTGAAAGATTTGGATAAGCTTCTCCATTTGTTGACTAGTTTTATCACTGAGCTTTTGGTCATTAAGCCTTGAAGGATAAGGAAGTGAAGGCTTAGGAATGGTCATCGGAACAACGGGTTCCAGAATTTGAGGTAAGACCACCGAAGGTTGGACTTGTGCGTACTCGTGGGCTTGAGTTATGCACCTTGTCCTTTGAGACCTCGGTTCGCTCCACATCCCTCATCTGAGGAGAAGGATTAGGCATCGAGGGTTCCTCATAAGATTTACCACTTCGGGTGGCAATAGCATTCAATTCACCTTTTGGGTTGGGAATGGTATTACTCGGAAGAGCACCCTAAGTTGAAGCTTGATTCTTTTGACTCATGAGACTAGCAAACATGCTTTCAATCTTGCTTTGAGATTGATCAATTTTGTTACTAGTAGCTCTAATCTCGGATGTGAAATCATTCTTCAAAGTGGTAATTTGATTTTGCATGGATGCCATCTTAGCTTCATTGCTTTTGATGTAATTAGCAATGTCAATGGAAGCTTGAGGAGGCTGGGCATGCACATTTTGTTGAGGAGCTTGGAATCGGTTTTGATTGAAATTTCCTTGATTTTGAAAACCTTGATGTTGATTTTGAAAATTCGATTCGACTCGATTTTGATTGAACTGATTATTTCTATTTTGCACATTTTGATTGTTCTGATTTTGATTAAACCCGGATGGTCCAAGGAAATTGTTAGAACGATAGTGAGAAGGTTTCGTCCCCTTGTTGGTAGGAATTACCTCCCGTATTGTAGGAACCCGAAGCGGCATAAACGCTCTCTTGAGTGAAGCCACCGGAGGCTGGACACTCAAAATAAGGGTGTGGACCACCACAAGTTTCACAACTCTTTTTTACGACATTCACTTGTTGATTGTTGTTATTTTGACTCATTTTAAGTACGGCAATGGATATTTCTTCAATCTTTTTGGTTAGAGTCGTGAATTTCGAAGATGGAAGGGTGGTAGATCTCCTTGACTCACTCCTCTCGGCCGAGGAATCCCAATAATTGTGGTGGGCAGTCATGTTTTCAATGAGATCGTAGCACTCTTCGGTCGCTTTTCATAAAGGTACCACCGGCAGCAGTATTGATTGTGTCACGATGTCTCAATGTTAACCCGTTATAGAATGTATCTATTTGGGTGACAAGCAACATATTGTGGTTCGTACATCGATCAATCGAAAGCTTATAGCGTTCCCATGCCTCAAATAAGGACTCATCGGATGTCAGCTGCCGAAAAATTACTGATTTCATTCCGTAGTTTCGTCACCATCGACGGTGGAAAATATTTCGCCAAGAATTTGGAGATCATTTCGTCGAAACTATGGATTGAATTTTTGGGAAGACGATCAAACCATGCGGTGGCATGAAGCGTCAAGGAATATGGAAAGAGGTATAAGCGAAGGGCGTCATCGGTGACCCCATTTTGCTTCATACTTTGGGTGACGGTGAGAAATTTGTCGAGATGCTTGTTGGCATCGTCACCCAGTGATCCGTGAAATTGGCAAAAACTTTGGACTTGTTGAATCATGTGATGCTTAAGTCCAAAATCCGTGGCCTCGATGTTGACCGGGGCAATTGGACCACCCCGCCCATCCATCGTGGGTTGGCAAAGCTCCTCCATCGTTCGGAGATCGAGCTGGATCTTGTGGATCGTGCATGGGACTCGAGGTCCGTTCCTTGGTTATGTGTCATTGTGATTTGTTCGACGGTACGTATCTCGGCACGTTTGCTTGGTTACGGTTACGCCTACGAGCTTGCGAGCGAAGCGCATGCACTTCCAAAACAACACTTTCAATTAAAACAAGACCGAGGCAAAACAACAGTGAACTTAAACCAATAATCCCACGTGAAATGATCACTTCTATAAGTAAAACGCACAAAGGAGCGGATAGACTTTGTAGGTCAGCGCGAAGCTTATTAAAAACCCGTCTCTTTACAGCGCAATTTAATGTCGTCGCCCTTATACCCCTCACACCGTTTGTTAAACCGATAGAAATAAACCAAAACACGAGCGACACAAAGGCAAGTTTTAAATCTTTTGTTCGGGAACTTATAATGATAACACCTCATTTGAGAATGTTATATTGATTGTGTCTTCTATTTATTTAAAACAACAAGCAAAAATCTTTTTGTATTTTTAATCTTTTACATATATATACAAAGAAAAGAAAAATATTTTTGTATTTTGTATTTTTATAAAAACAATAACTTCACGAGGAAGGTTCTTCAAGTCACTAATCGCAAAAATCACTATATTGTCGCAACACACCCCAGCAAGCCAAAATTTGATTCGTTGTGAAGTGAGTGGTGAAAACACAATATCAACGTATATCAAAATAATCGTAAAATTCGACAAATTAACCCTTTAGGAAAAGGTCAACGCCAAACCTCACGGGTGTGATAAAAGTGATACCGAAGTGATTTCCGGTCGTGTCCCAACGAGGTGTGAATGGAAGGATTCGTTGAGTTTCGTGATTTGAACTTGAATTGGATTTTAATGATTTGGATTTGGTTACGAATTCTACAATTTAATGAACGGGAAAGTAATTAAGGCAAGGGAACCCTAATAAACTAAAAACTAACTAACACTAAGCCTAAGAAATGATAAAACTAAGCTACACTAAGTCCTAGGGTGCTAAAACGCAAAAACGGTAAAACAACCCGAGCCATAAACGTAAAAATTTTGCAATTTAAGGGCAACGGGTGTGAAACCAATTTTCCTACGATCTATTTGACTAAAAATGATTTTAGGAAAAAGCGGAATATTTTTTTGACTTTTAAAATAATTTCTATGAATTAAAAACCATTACACACTAATTAAATTATTAAAAATACTAAACTTATTTGAAAAATCAAAAATTTCACAAAACTACTTTAAGTTATGCTACTCCTAAGAAAATTGAGAAACTTGGTGGTTGTTTGAGAAAATAAGCTAAAATAAGCTCAAAGAGCTTAAAGCCTAAACTGCTAAGGTGACGTTAAGAGATTAATAATGCAACATATGACTGATAAAAGTCCCAAGGGCCTGGTTGAATGTTGTGTTGTGAGGTGGGTAGCGGGTTCGAGTCCCGCCTATGCCATTTTTTTGCAAAACTTTTTTTCAACTTTTTCTTTTTGACACTTGAAGATATGATCAAAATAAGAGACTTTTGCAAAAACTTAAGCTTTGAAATCTTGGAATAAGCAAAGGAAACTGCTATATGCTACAGCTTTTGACAGAACACAAACAACCAAACACCCTTTTAAGCTCAAAACCAAACACTCTTCAACCTTTTTAAAAGCATACTAAGGCGTATACAACCTGAAAATGACAAATGGGCAATCAAGCACTGGGAATGAGACTAAACTAGATACAAAAGGGAAATAAGCTACCAAAAAAAAGGGAATAGAAATGATAAGCCATCTAGAGATCTTAAAACTAATCTAGCCTAAAAATATCACCGAGCTTACTCTAAATAAGCACTAAGGGAAGACTAAAGATCCAAATCCTAACTAA
Source organism: Chrysanthemum makinoi (assembly GCA_910596185.1). Classification (NCBI taxonomy): domain Eukaryota; kingdom Viridiplantae; phylum Streptophyta; class Magnoliopsida; order Asterales; family Asteraceae; genus Chrysanthemum; species Chrysanthemum makinoi. Next base: position 283,547,080 of record OU343220.1, on the reverse strand, counting down.
CTACCAAGCTAAACTAACCTACTTATAACTAATGCAGCATTATAAAACATGATAAGCTAAAACAAGAAAAACCAATGGTGACCGTGGATCGAGATCAGCAGGCTGCAAACAAACTTGGAGGGCCTGATCAAGCTTATTTTTAAGCTGCAAAGAGCCTTCAGTAGAGATAAAGCTGCATATTAAAAGTTAGGTTGGTGGAGATGTAGTACAAACCAAGTTAAGGACAAAGATAAGCTGTTCAAGCTGGAAAATAAGTGAGATCGCTTGGCTTTTTAACTATTTTGACTGCCGTACACTAAATGGAAGATTTGGAGTTCAAATTTAACCAAGTTATAGATATCTTTGGTGCATAAAATCGAGCATGAACTAAGTTGGGAACATGATAACTTAAGAAAACAAAGTTTGTGATTTTGATTAACAATTGCACTAAAAATAAGATACCAAGAACAGCAGCCTAGCTGCTGTTTCCGTCAGTGTACGAGATGAAAAAAGATGGATTTTGAACTTCAACATTATTTCCACAAAGCTATTTCAAATCAACTTATCCTACACAAATTGACTAATGACACTAAAATGAGTTTGACTTCATTGGTCAAAGTGGGTAAAACTGAGTTTTGACCCAAGTGAGAGCCAAAACCAAACACTCCTGCACTCAAAACTCAAGTTTTGACCCCTTTTACTTTGATCTTTGCTTATGCTACAAACAATTAGTAATCTTTGAATAAACTTTAACAACATAAATCATGAAACTAAAACTTGCTTTTCATTGATATTAAAAAGGACATTACATCAGAATTTAAAAAAACAAGTAAACTAAAAAATTTTAAAGATAAAACTAGGGGTGCCTTTCATGGCTTACAACTGCTCCTATTTATACTACTAAACTAGGTCTTCAAACTCTTCAACTTTGTGCTTCTCCTGTGAGTGCAAACAGCTAAAGCTCCACATTTGTGCTTTCTTGAATTAATCTTGACCCTCCAATTGGTAGGTACATAAGAGCAAGAATCTGAGCCATTGGCTAATCTTTTTGACTTGGATTGATGAGCTGGACCTTGGGAGGAGGAGGGGGAAAAATGGTAGTGGGTTTGGGATTAGGGAACCTGACAAAGAGATGAGGTGGATGTATGTGGTGAAGCTGGGTAAAAGGAGAATGGGGGATGGAGTGTTTGGGAGGAGGGAAAAGGAGAACTAGATTGCTAGGGTTCTGTTTGGGGTCTGCCAGGGAAAAGAGTGGGGAAGACAGTGGGGGATTGGGTGAGTTGGTTTTGTTATCACATGACCGGTCGGTAGTGGACCGGTATGGACTTAGGTTATTTATATTTGGTATAAGTAGTTAATGGATTTAGGTATTAACCATGAAACCATATGAGATTTCAAGGACCAAAGCGGTAAACTGAAATCCGGGACTACTTATGTAACTTCTAAAATTGATCCAAGGATTAATCTTGTCTTTTCTAAAAAACCAAGGACCAAATCACATTTGTGAAACTTGAAGGACCGAATTGTAATTATCCAAAAATTCTCAAAATGACCAATTTTGACAAGTATGAATTACCAAAGGACTAAAAATGTTTATTTTCCAATTTAAAATGTCCAGAGGTGAATTTGTCATTCTTTTGAAATTCCAGGACTAAAGTTGCCATTTTTAAAAGTTGGGGGATTGAAACTGCCAATTATGCAAACTTTGTTTGTTTTTCATTTGTTTTGCATCTAAAACATATAAAACACAATTTTGAGATATTTTTAGTATTTTGATGCATTTCGGAGTGTTTTTAAATGTTTTGCAGCTCAGATATGACCTAAAATGATGAGTGAATAAGCACTCATCATAAGTTAATGGTAATTATATTACATATGGTAATTATTTCCTCAACATTCAACAATGCATTAAAGATAATTAGTTTCAACATTCAATCTTGACTTTCAACTTTCAACTTTCAATTTTCACTTTCACCTTTGATCATTTTTTTTATTTTATGTAGTAAAGATAAAATAACATATAACATTTTGGGCATTTCCCATATCAGATACGCATTAACAACACCAAAACAATACAAGACTCAAACACCGATATCATATAAGACTCAAACATCGATATTAGATAGAACACCAAAGGATGTCTAGCAAAACAGATCTCAGACAGAACATCAGAACAGAGCAGATACAGAGAAATCATTCACATCACTTCAATACCCAATTTCAATACCTGAATTCACCTTAATAAGTACCATACCATCTAGCTACATTTCCATTACACTTTCCCACCAAGACCACTCAACCATCATCCACAGTGATCAAAGTGAGAAAGGTGAATGGCATCACTAGGAACCCATATCCCTTCCAATCAAGGGATTTTGGGCATTTCCCATATCATATACAGACAACACAAAAACAATACAAGACTCAAACACCGATATCATACAAGGCTCAAACACCGATATTGATTGTACAATAGATTGCACTACCAGGCTTCGATGATGATCAAAGGTATGAGGGGTGTATGTTCCAGCCAAGACTTGCCTTTCACCTGAGAATAAGTAATACGAAACACTACGCGAGTGATTACGCAGGTAGGACCTCACAACCACCTCCCGCAGAGTAAGTATGAGTTATGGTTGTATAAATGTGTGTAAGTAAAGAGATGTGTGTAAAATGAGCATACCATAATCCATTACCCATCCAACCTATTTATAGTGAATGAAATAGGGTTGAGAGCACGCCTCTGATGAATGTCGGAGATCATGAGGGCGCCCCATGATTGTGGGTAACCGCTGGGTTTAGTGACCCACGCTCGCACTTGACGGGAAGCCAAGAGAGAGAGGGAGATCGTGGGTTTGACCAAGTCAGGAGGTTTCCTTATCCATTGTTCGTCCGAATAATTCGAAGGGTTTAGGGCTTCGGATGACGAATTCCCCTTAGGTAACCTTCGTGCTAACGAATGGTTTGACGCCTGTGGATATTTTGGGATCCTAACTTGGGCCTTCAGGAAGGGCTTCACACGCCTCGGAGGAGTGTCCTCGAGCTACAGAGGGTACATCATCAAGCCCCCAAGAAAGTGATGTATACGAGCAAGGAGACATTGCTTTTAACTTCATGCTTTCGAAAAAATAATGTCCTGCCGCTAATTATGCTAGTTAGAGGATAATAATGTACCTAACTTAGCGATTTAATGCTAATCACTCATTATCAATGCCTCACAGGAATCACATTTCCCCAACTTACCCGAGACCAAAAGTCGTCTTTATTCAAAATTTAAAATTTAACCCGATAAGACTTATCCTCGACACACGCAGTACGGTGTTTAAAAGAGAAAAGGAGTATAAAAGGGGGTAGATGCAACCCTAGGTTATTTTACTCTCTTCGCCTCATCTCCACACAATAAAACTTCATCGCCACCACTTCGAAAGTAAAAGGTAAATCCTTCCTTCTCCCAGTTGGTTGTTTGTTTTTTTTAAAATGGATTCCAAGTTTATTATAAAGCAACAAAAGTGTACATTGTCTGCAAAAGATCTACATGATCACTTAGTCGATTATCCTATCCCACGAGAACACAAAGTGATGTTACCCAAATCTAATCAGGGCATATTTGATGCTCCTCAAGGTTTCGTGAGGGTGCACACACACATGCATTTAGCCACCGAACCTTAGGATTCCGGTGACCCCCTTATATTAGAGTTTATGCAATATTACAAGGTTCACATCTCTAGGTTTAACCCCTTTGGTTTTGCCAAGCTAACCACATTCATAGTGATGTGCAAAGCATATGGCTATGAACCAACATTAACGATTTTAAGAGGATTTCTAACTTGTATCCGGGGCAATTGGCTAACTTTAGCAAAAAGGCATGAGTCTGATGTTCCAAACCTGTTTGGGAGGGTATATACAAACATAACATGTTGGAAAGGTAGCTTTTTCTACGTGCAAGACACCATTGTTCCCCCTAAATATTCAGAGTCGCTAAATAAGGAAAATAGGTTTGATGCAAAACGATATAATGACCCCCCGCCATACGAGGTGCTAAGGGATCCCTGTATCATTGCTACAAATATCCCGTGGATGTGCAAGTGTTCCCCGGCCATCTTATACATGGTGGATTGCCTGCATGGGAGGGTCTCCCAAGCCTCGTGATCATGTACCAAGGACAAAGTATGTTTATCTACTTTTATTTAAGTAGGACCAATGTAGCACTGATATTTATTTCTTTTTGTTTCTTTTTTTGCAGAGATGTCGCTCGAAACTTCATGTACCAGATTTGGATGAAGATTTAAGTTTTATGCTCGCGGAGAAGGCCGTCAAGAGTCCTATGATGTTGGCTCTCCTTCGACATCCGTGTGAACAATAATGAGGCGATACTCCGAACCCTATTCCTATTGCATCGGCCCCCACAGTCGTGGCCGAGGGTACCTTGTTGAAAATGTGGCGAACTCGGACGATCCCTGCAGAGGAGGATGTCCAAGTTGTAGGTTCACTAGGGATTGCCGACAGGTTGAAGAGCGAAGGGAACAGTGCTAAAGCTATTAAGTCAACCAATAAGAGGAAGAATACCTCCCTCGACCGATCTGTGGGTCGTCAAAGGAGCATCAAGGCAAGAAATTTGTCAAGTCTCGAGTTGCCGGATGAATCGGTGGAAGTGCATGGTAAGCAGCTCTTTATGAAAACATGTTAAGTAATAAGTTAATTTAACCTTTACACATTGTATTGATCGCAGGCCTCCCAGAGGCGAAGGAGCTCCCCAATGCTTTAGCCTCGTCATCGACAGAGTCATGTCACCCCCCTCATGGAAGGGTTTGCCGACAACATGTCCATTGAAAGGGTTTGTGATATGCATGACAATGGTGTAGCAGGCAAGCAAGATTGGATAATCACTTGAATACCGTGACTAGGGAGTTTTCGTTGTGACCAAGGCTAGGCAGAGATGGATGTCATGTTGGAAAGGGAAAACATAGGGATCGGAGTATTGAATTGGAGGCTAGGTGTGATGAGATAAAGAGGGACCTGAGAAAAATCCCTCATTCAAGACCTTCGTGGAAAAGTAGCCCATTTGATGCGTTGAACTCGCCATCTTAAATTGGAAGAAGCCAAGGTCATCACTCTAATGTGTAACGTACTGCTCTGAGGCAAAATGTTGGGTTGGAAGTGAGAAGGCTAGGCTCTGGGAGGTAGAAGTGAAGCCGAGGGAGGAAATCGATGGATTGCAAATGAGGTATAAGATGCTGCAAAGGATCGTATGAGGTCGCTTCAAGGTGGTACCTTACATAGCCATGGAGCTCTACCACGCTGATGAATTGGGAGCTCGATGTGGAAGGTCATCAAATCGCCATTTTTCATGGACGGTGCTTAGCGTTGGAGGAGGTCACAAAACAGCAAGCCCTTGGATCTTTCCAAGATTGAATGTTACCGCCCTACTAAGGCCGAGTATGATGAGGCAGAAATGCTCGAAATCAGCAGTATACTCCTTCCTGCTAAGGCTACCAAAGATCCTATGGCACCCCTCAAGATCTCCTTTCCAAGAAACCCTAATGGGCCTACCACTCCCACTAAGAAGACCATATCTACCAAGCCCTGCCTCGGTGCAACCATCCCCCACTCCATCTCCAAAAAATCAGGAATGAAGGCTGCCATGTGGCAGTAATTTGGTTTCAAAGGGTGGCATATACCCTTAAGACAATTTATCTTATGTGACAATGTTTGTCTTGTTCTCCAAAAAATTTAAATGCTTTTGATGTATGGCCATGGGCCAAAAACAATTTAACTGGGGCTTAGGCTCCTCGTGCAGGTACAAGGGCGTTAGCCCTCATTTTGAATGGTATGGTGTAGGGGAAATACCTCTACATGCTTAGTTATTATGCATGTTTGTCTTGTTAAGTTCTCGTACACCATTTTTCCGACGCTTAAGTTTTACAACCTAAGGTTAACCAACCTCATTGTGTGTAAATTACAACACCAAGAATATAATGACCAAATTTGATCATTGACAGAGGGTCGCGACCCACTCTATCTCAAATCCTTTAAGTAGCATGACTTTGTACATATTTTTACAAGCGCCATAAACTACAAGGAGAGTTAATGTGAATGTTAAAGTTGGCTTAAATGATAAGGCATGTATTACACCTTGAGCCATTTTATTCGACATTGAAACTCATTAACGACTTGGCTGAACAAATCTTTGTGTTTAAGAAACGAAGCAAGAGATTTGTGGGAAATGTCTTATTTATCATTGAATTGGTAGGTTGGATTACATCATTCTTGAAATGAAAACTAAGACAACTACCAATAATGTTTGCTTTCCCTTGAGAAGCTTCTAATTACAAGAATAAAAAAATAAAAGTACTTCTTAAACATAGAACTTTCGGGGTCTGCACCATTCCATATTCTATCGATGGGTTCTCCGAGAAGATTGGCCACTTTGTAGGCTCCATTGCCGTAGGCCTCAGCTACCATGTAGGGTCCTTCCCAAGTTGGTCCCAGCTTCCCTCGGTACTCTGCCTTGCTTGCACTGTTGAGGCGTAGCACATATTCTCCGTGCTTGAAAGTGGAAGGTCTGACCCTTTTGTTATAATAGCCTTCGATCTTATGTTTGTGCATTGCTTCTCGGATGGAGGCTATTTCTCTCTTTCTTCCAAAGCAGTCAAGGTTTTCCCTCGATCCTTTTTGGGAGGCATCATACGCTGCCACACGCCCGTGTACAATTAATTCGAAGGAATGACCGCTTCGTTCGTATGTAAGGCCGAAGGTGTTTCACCATTGCTTGACTTAGGCCTGGCCCCGAGAGCCTATATAATACTGGGAGTTCATCTACCCATCCACGGTGTGTTCGTCCCAGCCTTTTCTCGATCCCTTTGATGATATCTCTATTTGTAACCTCCACCATTCCATAACCTTGTGGATGGTAGACGGATGTCCAAGACTGTTTTATGTTTAACCCTTGGCTGAAGTCATAGAAGACTCCTTCATAACGCTTTCCATTGTCGGATATGATGATGTGGGCACTCCAATCCAAGACACGATGTGTTCCCACACCGAACTTCTCGACTGCCTCTCCTCAGAACGGAGGCCAAAGGTTTAGCCTCTACCCACTTAGTAAAGTAATCAATGGCTACCAACAAGAATTTGACTCCTCCAGGAGCCATGGGCATAGGTCCTACGATATCAATTCCCCATTGAGAGAAGGGCCATGCGGATGTTACACTCGTCATGTCCCGCTTTGGCATCTTTGAAACATTTGAGTGTATCTGACAAGCTTCACATTTGAGAATGATGTCTGCCGCATCCCTCGTGCATCAAGGCCAATAATAGCCCGGCCATTATCTTCGAGACGACCGAGTGTGGTCCTCGTGGAGACCGCAGATCCCTCATGAACTTCATGATGATGCTCTTAGCCTGCGTGTGGGTCCCACACATCTTACCCAATGTGATAAAAATGACCTTCTATATAGGTTTTCTCCTATTAGCCGATGGGGTGACTTAACCCGAATCTTCCTTGCTAGTTTGGGATCTTCAGGGAGAAGACCGCTTATCAAATACTCCCGGATGAGAGTCATCCATGTCTCTCCTTCCTCGTGAATCACATTTGCAACTTCCTTGTGAACGATGGATCTTTCGGGTAGAAATTCGACAAGTACTTCTTTGGTGAGATGAGCGAAGGCCATAGAAGCTAGCTTGCTTAGTGCATCAGCCTTCTTGTTCTGATTCCTACGAAAATGTTGGATGGTGTAGAGTCTAAGCTCTCCAAAGATCTCCTTTGCTTTTTCCAAGTACTGTTTGATGACGGGCCGCCTTGCTTCATAGGAACCTGTCACTTGGTTAGCTACCAATTGGGAGTCTACTTAAAACGGCGAGAGTTTTGACCTCCATATCGTTAGCCAATCGGAGGCTCGCTAGTAATGCTTCATACTCGCCGTTGTTGGTGGCTTCGAACTCCAAACGAAGAGCATATGTATGCTCCTTTCCCGCATGACTGACTAGCATTAGACCTGCCCCAGAACCATCGGAGTTGGATGCTCCGTCTGTATATAGTTTCCAGTCATCCTGTGCGGGGGTGAGTTTAGCTTTGGGCTTCTCCTTTTCGCCGTGCTCGGAAGGTGTGTTTCGCCAAGAAATGCTAGAATTTGGCCTTTAATAGAGTTTCGTCCCTTGAACTCTATTTCGTGTTCTCCCAACTCGATAGCCCCTTTAGCTACTCTCCCGCACTTTTCGGTTTTACAGATCTGCTTTGAGTGGCTTGTCGTTAAGACTGTGATTGATGGGCTCGAAATAGCGTCGGAGCCTCCTTGCTGCGTAGATTAGGGCTAGTATCAACTTCTCCAATGTTGGATAATTTATCTCTCGCCTCGGGACCCTCGCCGACAAAGTAAATGGGGATCGCCGTTTGTCTCGTTCGCCATAAGGATCATAATACTCCATTGAGGATGCTAAGTACATGAATAACACTGCCTTTGATTGGGCCAATGTAGTGTTGGAAGGATTTCAATGAACTCCTTCATCTCTCGAAGGCGCAGATCCTCGACTCCATTGAAAAGTTTTCTTATCCACGCATCTCTTGAGTGTTTTGAAGAATGGTAGGGACCCTCCACCCCTTCGAAAAAAACCGCTTAAGGTCCAGCCTTTCCATTTAGGCTCAGACGTCTTTTAGACACTTAGGGGCTTGGAGATCTGAAATTGCCTTGACCTTGGAGGGATTACTTTATCCTCGCTAGTGATCAAATGCCCTAGGAATTGTCCCTCTTCGAAACCGAAGGAGCATTTCCTAGGGTTCAACTTCATGTTAATCGCCCGAAGTTGGTCAAAGGTTTCCTGTACATCGAGGAGTAGGTCCTCCTCCATCTTGCTTTTGATAACCATGTCGTCAACGTATGCTTCGAGATTTCTGCCTATTTGTTTGTTGAAGGCTTTATCTACGAGTCGTTGGTGTGGCCCCCGCTCTTTAATCCAAGGGCATCTTTCACGTAGACACCTTTGCTCGTGTAGAAGGCTGTCTTTTCTTCGTCCTCCTTTGCCATCTGGATCTGATGATACCCTTTGTAGGCGTCTAAGAAGCATTTTAACCGGAAGCCTGCCAAGGATTCTACCTTCCAGTTAATTTTTGGTAGGGGTAATCCTTCGGCATGCTTTGTTGATTTCAAGGAATCAACGCATTACGCCCACCCTCCATCGCTTTTTGACCATCACTGTTGACTACCCGTGTTTGGTACTTAACTTCCTTAGGATACACCGCTTGTGTGAGTTCGGCCACTTTGCGTGCCGCAACGCTTTCGGGCTAGGCTCCTCCTTTCTGCTTTATCGCTCAATGTGTTTGTACTCATTGAGTTTATGCTCCGGCTCGAAGGACCTCCGTCGAAGAAAGTTCTTGGTACCCCTGTCATGTCGAATATTTCCAAGCAAAAACATCAAGGTTAGTCCGTATCAGCTACGAGCCGAGCTTTTGAAATTGCCGAGTTGTTTTCCTACTACCACCACTTGTTCAGTGGTAGCTAGGGTTAACTACAACTTGCTCCTCCAAGACTGCGGCAAACTTAGAATTGATATCGAGGCTCCACCGATTCTTCTTGATCTTTTGACACCATATACACCCTTATCCCCATATTAGAATGAATGCCTCCACCCAAGGGGTTTGGAACTTAATAGCATGTATGGTGGAAACAACAATGCCCATCTTTTTATAGCTGTTTCTCCCTATTAACAAATTATATGGAGAATCGACTGACTATAACGAAGGTGAGTGTTTCATGTTGGGATAAGGGGCCTTCGCCTATGGTGATTTCCAATGGAACCTCCCAAAGGCCATGAATGTTCACGGAGAACCCTACTAGTGGTGTTTTCGAGTCCATCCTTCGTGAGCGTATGGATGACTTGAGCTTTAGGAAACAATGCTCATAGATGATCTCGCAGGAGCTTCCACAATCCATATACGCTCGATTCACCTCCCTCGCTTGAGATTCGTACCTGATGACCACGGGTCAATTGAAGGTGTCTGCCCCAAGATGTGAGGAAAGGTTATTTCCCCATGCTTCCAAGATCTCCGTCCGCTTCCTTCCTTTTTAAGGTTGGATCGGCTCAGTGCACCATAAGTATCGGGGCTTCTGTAGGGGTAGGCTCCTTCTTGTTCCCCTTCCATTCACCTAGTTGGGTGTCGGAGAACTTGTCCTTTCCCTTTTTGATGCCTTTGACCAGATGTGCTAACTGTCCGACCCGACCGCTTCTTCGATCTGCTTCTTTAGTTCTCTCAGAGTTGTTCAGAGTAAAGGTCCATGGTCTTCATGGAACTGCAATACTTGGACATGTCCTCGGCTTTGCTTCGTGTTGTCATCCGAGGTGGTGGATCGAAGGACTTAGCTACGACCTTCTCCGTAACCAGCCGAACTTAATCTCCTCGGGGATTTGATTAAGTTCGCCAAGAATCCGTGGTTTGAACCTTTGTTGTATGGAGTGAAGCGATCTCTGTTCTTCTTCTTGTTCTTGGACCCTTCCCATGAGGACTCACGAGAATTTGTCAAAGCTTCCTTTTGCTCTACCGAGCCCCGCTTGTGCTACCTCTTTGGATTCAATCCAAGTGTAAGTCTTATCCATCAGTGCCTTATAAGTGGTGGGAAGATCGGTGGACAGGAATTCCACCAAGCTTCGTGTCCAAAGGCCATGTACAAAACTGAAATCCTCTGGTCTTCGTGCAAACCCATAATTTGCAACGTTTCATCGGTGTACCTTGTAACGAAGGCTCTTGTACCTTCGTTGTCCATTTGCTTGATGGTGTGCACGGCTAGATGGGTCTTGGTGTACTTCTTCTATTGGCTAAAGTGTGACCGGAACTTAGCCTTGAGGTCGTCCAAGCTTACAATGCTTCCCAACTTCTGTCCATTCCACCATATTCTTGCGGAGTCTCGGAGCGTATAAGTGAACATGTGGCATGCTACGGGCATAACCCACTTTTGCATCTTGATAGCGCCTTTGAATAAATGGAGGAAGTTATCGGGATCGCCTTTCCCATCGTAGGTGCCTATATGAGTAGGCATCTTTACACCGTCAGGCAAGGGGTAGTCTTCGATCCATTTCATGAAAGGTGTACATGCTCCAGAGGCTTCGACATAGTAAGGGTTGTATGGAGGTGGATAAACAGGTGTAGGATTATACGGGTTAGGAAATGGCTTTGTGTAGGAAGGGTAAACGGTAGAAGGTTGGTACGAAGGGTTTACACCCGTCGATTGTGTAGGAATATGTCCATAGGGCATTTGCTGGTAACTCTGGTTAGGGAGTGAGCCATTCGGAGGGTAAGTGTTGTAGGTTTGAGCAGGTAGGTAGGGGTTCATTACCGGAGGGGGTAGCTGACTCATGCCTGAGTATGGTGGAGGACCTCCAGTACTCGAAACATATGAAGGGGGTATTGGAACCCCATTCCCTCTCTTCCTAAATGAGCGGCTAGGAGAGGGGGTAGGTTTACTCCTCCATTCCCTACCGGGTTGCTTCCCCCATTAGAGTTCTCGCTCCTTCTTTCACCATGCATTCTTTCCCTTCTTCCCGGACCTCCTCCGAGCCCTTCTTCAAAGCCTACAGTTCTTCCGTTTGGCCTTCTGATGGAAGGAGAACCATTTCGCAAGGCAGGGCGCCCCCTGCTAACAGGTTGTGGCCTCTCCTCGATTTCAATCTCTTCATCATACTCCTCGCTGGAGTATTCCAACTCTCTTCGCATTTCAAGTATGCGAACCTGCCTTTTGTGAGCCCTAAGTAAGGAATCCAAGGCTTTAAAATT
>OU343220.1:283519259-283535240 GCA_910596185.1 Chrysanthemum makinoi | reverse complement strand
AATTGCTCAAAAGGTTGTCAAACCCGCCGTAGTTCATGTCTACCAAGAGTTTCTAATGGTACATTCTATCATCAGACAAGTCCTTTTATGTAGACATCGCCATTACATCACTAGCAAACTAGTTTGAAATTATTACCCGCCCAGACAAGTCTTTTTCGAAGTTACTAATGCTAAGATCTCACAATTCTGGTTAAGTCTATACCACAAGATTCATTTGCATTTACACAACATATTTCTTATCACATATTTTCCCCTCAAAAAATAAGCAAGTATGTTATATTTTTGAAAAGTTGGAGAATAAATATGACCATTTCGAAAGTGTTGGGGAAGAATGACCAATTGGGAACAATTTTTGAACAAAGTTTTAATTCAAGTACTCCCTCAACGAAAGTGATATAAACGGTTGAGGTTTTGAAAATCAAGGAAAGTACTTGTTCTTTGAGCAAAACCTTGAAAAGTGAAAGGTTTGATAGGTTTTACTCAAAAGTAAGAAGCTTTCGTTCCTTTTTTAAGGATTGTGGCACCGCCGCACTAGTGGTCCTTTATTTACAAGGCCGGGTTGTACACCGAATTTGTGCACGCCATTGACATATTAATCAAACATCCAAAATTATATGAAACAATCAAGGGGTACCAGAAGTGCGTGATGTTCTGGAGTGTGCATGTATGCTGAAAGTCGGTTATGTTTCTTGGCCCAATTCACCCATACTCCCAATCACTGAATCCCATCCCTTCGAAACAACCGCTCATCAATCATTGTGATGATCCGCTCACATCCCTCCTTTCCCCGAGAATTCCGCCAGGAGACCCAATTTTCTGTATATCCTTCAACCGTATGCCAATCCATCTAACCAGCTTCAAAGTATGATCCCCAAACTTGTGGAGTTCGCTACACGCCTAAGCATTTTTTGAAGTTCACTACGTAAACAACAAAGGTTTGCCGATGAGTGTATATTGAGATAGCCGGTTGATATCGGAAGATCGCTTGGAGATAGCTATTGATAAGATTCAAATGTACCACGGAGATCTTCTACACGCTCCTTGATGACAATGCGTCTTATGAAGATGAGAAGTGACTTGATAAATTGTACTTCGGGCTTGAGAATTGTCTCATGCGACCCTCAGACTTTGGCAAGGTACATGTCTTCGATGTCATTGAGAGACAAATTCTCAAAGTCACCGTGAGAAAGCATAGTCCGCTTCATCTTGTCGTTTGACTCACGATCTTCTTTAGAATGTGTAGTCCCACTTAGACTAAAGATCAACGTGTTTGATGGCAACGATATCTTTAGAACTATACACGCATGTTGAGACTTCGAACCTGACAGCCTCAGTAGTAGATTCTTCGGCGCCGCTGATGAATCCCATACAATGCATCTTCGTATGCTTCCATCGTGGTTGGAGAACAAGTGACACGCCTCAATGGCTATGCAGCTTTGAGTAGACACCGCTGAATGGAAGTGTCAACGATGTAGCGATTTCTTGAATCATCGCCACCGCGTAGAAGAAAATCCAAGTCTTTGTTGAAGAAATATCTGAAAGGAATCCTTGGTTCAACTGGTTGGCCAATTGTTGGTAGAGGTTTGGTCCAATCGGTGTAGTATGGAGGGTTGTCCCTTTGTGTGAAGTCAATGTTTGCTTCCGGGTTGAGCCAATCCATGTTGTTAGACATAGCTCGAGCAATGTTTTCAAGGTGATATTCGACCTCGATGGCACTTTTCGAGCTGCTTTTTAGAAGTTGAAACGCTTCATTCTTGATTCGCCTAACTCAGATTTCGCCATTTTCTTCACATGGAACTTTTCTTGCAAAATTTTAGCATGCTCCAATGTAGAACCGTCTACCAAATCCTGACCTTCTTTAGGGTAGGGAGTGTTTTAACAAGAGTTAGCAAACCATTCAAATTCCTCGCTTTATCGCCTCTCAGCCATGATACGACGCCGCCTCGGTCGCCTTCTTCTTTTTCTTTTTAGGCCTAGATGATGATTCCGGTTTCTCGAACTTGTTCGGGAGAGGTGGGTTGTTAGGGGCTCAAGGACTCTTCATCGCCACCACCGTATACTCAAAGTGATCATCGTTTTCCGAAGTGTGTAAACTCTAATCGTCCCCGAGGTTTTCAAGAGAAGAACGAGGAGGAGATTTTGTTGAAAGTGAGGCCGTTGGGGAGGAGGTTGCATCAAAGAAGATTCACCATCGCTTCGACGCTTAGGTGCGTAGTCTTTATCCTTATCCTTGTCTTCGCTCTCTAGGACGCTTAGACTTTTCACCAATCTGCTTCTTGAAGTTGGTAGTCCAAAGAATGCTTGAAATGCCTTTCCTTCATCGTGGCGCAACCGCATCGCAAGTGCATATTTGTGTGACAAGCTTGGCCACCATTCATTATTCGAGAAACCAATGATCTACGGATTGATTGTGACGTTGGCATGCGGATCGATAGTTTGCTTGGCGACCGTGATAAGATTTGGATAAAGTTGTTTGTGAACAACTCCTTGTGACTTTAGAACGCATCTAAGGTACTTTTTCGTAGCCTTCATCATTTCGCTCGCCTCTTGACCGGTGATTTTCATGAATTCTCAACAAACTTCCTTTCTCCTTCGTGATCTTTTCATCTCGGCCACAGATGCCGATGTGATCAAAGAAGAAATTCAACTTGTTGAAAGCACGCTCTTCTTCTCGACTTGTTTGACAAATTTTCACAATTCTTTTTTATGAGTCTCGAGAAATCCAAGATCGGTGTGGCTTCTTCTAACATCCCGCTCTTCAACCTCCTCGAAAGAAAAATGTAAGAATTTATGGAACCCAGAAACCACCGATTCAAAGATCGCCTTCGTCCCCAGTAGGTGTACCGTAAGATTTTCATCAAGATGACCAACTTTGCTTTTTACTCGCCAACCACACCTTTTGTATGTTTCAAGCTGATTTAGTCGAAGGTGATCGTGTAATACCGCACTTCGTTTCTTTGTTTAATTCCTTGATTACGTAGTAATATGGGTTCAGCCAATATGCCGTGATTATTCCGGTCATTGAGCCTCATGGGATGTCGATGAAGTCCAAGTGCTCTCTCGATCAACAGCTTGGTGTATCTCGACATAGGGAATCTTGAGCCAAGCTTCTTGTGAAATAGCATCATGTCCTCCCATATGTTTCGCTTCGATTTCAATGTCCTTCTTGTTGATCAACGACATCAAAAATTTGCGCTCCATGAGCTTGGGATGCTCATAGCCACCGCCACCACTGTGAGACCGATTTGGTGATGATCATGTAGAGTGTTCTCCATGGTTGAGGAATATTCTTCAGCTCCACGTGAGAGTGCTTAGTAATGATTCCCGAAGCTTCATCATAACCAATATCTATCAAGAATTTCGTGGACCTGCCTCTTCAAAGAGGGGTAGCAAAGAAGTCGGTTGGAGCGATGTCTGAATGATGAGAAAACCCGTAAGTCTCGCAGGAGTGATAGTGACTTGTTTGTGATTAAGTGTCACATTCAATGCGACTTTGACCGTGATCCTCTCGCATAGAATCCCATAATTGTTGAATGTAGACCTCTCGAACTCGGGCAGAGTGTGAGAGCATGTTCTCGTAGGGATGATTCCCGAGAATATCCAACCGCAATGAGACAAGAAGATTCCGAGCATGTGAGGGTGTCAAAGTCAACCCTAAGGTTGTTCTTTCCAATCTTTCTCGGATAACCCTCTGGAAAGATATCGAAAATTGTAAGAACTTCGATGCATCCACATTCATTTGTTCAACCATGTCGGATTCAAATAACATTAGCCAAAAGAACCAACATATCGAAAGACATAATGTTAGTCAACGGAAGGTCTTATTGTCTAGTTATTGAATGTAAAGTGTCAATGATTGTTACGAGTCCTAAGTCACTTGTTTGTCCAATAGTCCAATGACGTCGCGAAATGTTTCGTGAGTTAGTTAACTTTAAGTTTTAAAGTTTATGTTATCACTTATTGTTCACAACATATCAAACGCTTAAGTTTATTAGTGACATTATTGGATTCGTGACGTTATGATTAGTTTATTTACAAGTTTGTACACGAATAATTCATAATGAAGGTCAATCAAGGCTTAGGCGTAGAATTGGCAAAGTTGCTGTGAACAGAATGACATATACGCTGCAGAGAAAGCTTATGCGCGTAGGATCCTAACTTACGCTGTAAGAAATGTTACGCCGAGGAAAAGGGGACCTTATGCGTAGAGCTTACGCAGTAGGCGATATATATACCTTACGCTGTAAGGCTTACCGTAAGAGTAGACCTTATGCGCGTAGAGGTCATCGCTTACGCATATCCTTCACAGATACGCCAGTAGTCCCATTGTAGAACCTTATGCAATAGTTACGCGTAGGATTATTCTTACGCGATAACATGACTACGCCGTAAGGTAATCCTTATGCGTAGAGTTTCAAATGACCTTGATTCTCAATATTATGCGTAGCAAGCCCGAAATAAATTCATCAATCATCAATATTAACACATAAAATTCATTTTAATCAACAAATCATGGCATGAACATTCATAAACATTTATAGTTAGAAGTCATACGCCAGAGGTCAAAACCCTAAGGGTTAAGAATTACGCCAGAATTTTAGCCATAGGATTTGCACCAAACTTTTCTCGTAGTTCTAAGATGTTGTGAGAGTCTTTAAACCAAGTATTAACATCTAATTCAGGTGAATCAAAATACCCAAACTGAACATTAAACCCTAATTCCAAATTTCAATCAATTAGTGTTTCGTGGTTATAAGGCATGGAAATCATCAATTCAACATCATATGAACCATAACACAACAATCTTTTGACCAAAACACTTCACATTTGAAAAACCCAAATTCACTCATAAACCCTAATTTTCAAAAATCATCAATTCGTGTTTCTGGGTGGATTTTGATGGTTAAAATGGTATCATTGATGTTAAGAAACGTTTTGACACTATCCATTTAACCACAAACACACACAAAATGATTGTGTGTTCATACGCATTATGCGAGAACACATAATCACGCATAACAAACGTTTTAGCCGCTGGATTTGCTTGAAATTCAAAACCCTTATTAAAAACATGTTAAGATCATGAAAACACTTATAAAACGATGATCTAAAGCACGGATTTCTTGAATGAATCTTAGCGTAGGATGTTTAGGTTGAGTAATAAATGTGAAGTAAAAAGTAGGTGGAGAGTGTTTTATTAAAATAACTTTAACATTTTGACATTTTGGTCCCTCCACCTTTTCCTTTTTCAAACAAAGCCATTTAACTTCCATTTTGGTTACCAAACAAAGATTTTAAGAAAGATACTTTGACGACACTCTCCCTAACTTAAGAAAATAATGAAAGGTTATAAATTTAGTCCGAGGAGTGTCATTGAACCGTAAAATTTACCACCATTGATAAAAGAAACAACCGAGATATGATAAGATGCAAGTACACAATGATGTTTTGAAACAGTTAGTATTATTTTTTCTCCCTCAACACTTGATCAAAAAAATACTGAATTTTGAAAGATTACAGTGTTGACGGAAGAAATGTACTTGCCATGTTGAAAGAAAATTAGATTAGAAGAATATTTTTGTTGTTTTATCATGTTTTATATTTTTGTATTTTGTTTTTGAAAAATTATTTACAAAAGATATTTTTGGTGTTTGATGTGTTTTAAGACTGCTTTAGGAGGTCATCCACCTCTTGAGTCAAACACCTCATGCCAATCCCGTGGACCAACTCATTAAACCTAGCAGGAGGCAAGGCTTTGGTGAGAAGATCCGCCAATTGGTATTCGTACTCCACAAAATATAATTCAACAAGACTGCTCCACGTGATCCTTGATGAAATGATATCAAGATCGATGTGCTTTGATTTCGCCGAATCGAAGTTGCACGAGATCGCAATGGCACTCCGATTGTCGCAGCACATCGATTTCTGTCAAATACGTAACCATAGTCTTTGAGTTGTGTTCTCATCCAAATGACTTGAGCACAACACGCCTACATGGCTACATATTCGCCGTTGAGGACCAACGATGTACAATCCTCGCTTCGATTGCCATGACACCGTTTATCACCAAGAAATTGTAAAGCTCCCAAGTACTTTTCCGTGAGTCTAAGCATCCCGCGTGGTCGGCGCCCAAAAGCGATTAGTTCAAAACCGTAATCCTTCGGATACCGGATCCCCAAGTTAATGGTTCCCTTTATGTATCGGAGGATTCTTTTAGCCTCTGAGAGGTGGGTTTCAGCTGGTCGCGGACCGATAACGAGAGCAAAGATATACGGCAAAGACAATATCGTCCGCTAGTCGTTAGATACATGAGAGACCCAATAATACTACGGTATTTTGTAGGGTCCACCAATTTCCCATGTAAATCAGCGTCTTGGTATGAGCCATTGGTGTGGCATAGGTGTCACTGTGTTTTCATTCCAAATTTGTTTAACAATTCAAGGGCATATTTGGATTGACTCAAGAAAATACCACGGGGTGATTGATGAACTTGCAGACCGAGAAAGAACGTGAGTTCACCCATCATGGACATTTCAAAATTTTTCTTCATTAGTTTTGCAAAAGCGATTGAAAACTTTTTATGTGTAGACCCAAAAATGATGTCATCCACGTGAATTTGAACAATTAAGATATGTGCCCCGTGATATTGTATAAAAAGAGTTGGGTCAACCGAACCTTTGGTGAAATTATTAGCAATGAGGAAGGATGATAGCTTATCGCACCATGCCCGAGGAGCTTGTTTGAGACCATACAGAGCTTTGTTCGCTTTGTAGACGGATTCGAAAGCTCGTGATCAACGAATCCATACGGTTGGTCGACATAAACCGTTTCTTTAAGTTGTCCATTGAGAAACGCAGTTTTGACATCCATCCGATAGACCGTCATATTCATATGAGCCGCGAACGCTAGAAATATCCGAGCGACCTCAAGACGAGCAACCGAGCAAAAGATTCTTCAAAGTCAATACCCTCTTCCTGACGATAACCCTTAGCCACCGTGACGGACTTATTTCTCGATAACATTTCCTTCAAAGATCCAATTTGTTTTTCCAAATCCATTTGAGACCAATGACGTAGACCCTGTTGGTCTTTCAACCAGTTCCCATACTTCAAGACGCTTGAATTGGTTGAGTTCTTCCTGCATGGATTCAATCGGCTTGTCTTTTGTCATTGGCCTTTGATGTTTTAGGTTCGATGATTGGCAGCAAAGGAGTGCATAAATGCAATGTTCACCGCATCCGAGTGAAGACGCTGTCTTGTAACGACCGGGTTGATTCGGGTTGCCAATAATATTTTCCGTGAGGATGGTCTTTCGTCCATCTATGTGTGGAGGGTTGATGTTGGTATACATTGTGCGATTCTGAGGATTCAAATGGTTTGTTGAAGATTCCGCGACATCCGTGCGCAGCCTCATTAGCAAACGGGTTGAAGAACACATTTGGATCAAAATCTGCAGGTGGGGGTACTACATTCAGAATATCATCACCGCTTCATCATTGTTGGAAGCGGTTTGTTCAACTGTTGTGGTGGAGTCAAGCGTGTAGGTGCATCTTCAACAATGAGTTGTTGTAGCAGTGTATCGTATAAGAGTATTATCGTTGAGCAAATGAAACAGCGGATACACCCGAGCACGCTCATCAATATCGCCACTCAAACGGAGCAAATAACCTTTCCATTTGTTGACGAGTAAGTCGGGGCTTTGTTCACCGATGATGGGGTTTGGGGAAGTTTAAGCGGTTGTGTCCGGTTCCAAGTGTATACTCGAAGCCATTTCGTAAGTTCATCAAAATGAGCATGAATCGCTTCCATCACCGCTTTGTACGACGATTCCGGATTCGAAACCTTTGAATTATCACAATATCCTATAAAGACTCCAATGTCAACTTTGGCTTTGAGCTTTCCAAAGTCATCACGATCATTATTCGGATAGCAAAGAGATCCAAATACATGAAAGTGTTTGAGATTCGGTTTTCTCTTGTGGACAAGCTCAAAAGGTGTTTTGTTGTGGCGTTTTGTAATCATAGAACGGTTATGAGTATAGCATGCAAGAGATCGACTTCGCCCATAAGTAACTGAAGTTTAGCATTGATTAACATTGTTCTTGCAGCTTCCACTAACGCTCGGTTTCGCTGCCTTCGACAACTCCGCTTTGTTCCGTGTATGCGTGCAATAGATGTCCGATGTCAATTCCCACTTTCTCATAGAATTCACGAAGAGTTTGATTAACAAATTCATTGCCTCTATCCTGCTCGATTAGTCTGAACGGTGTTTCAGAGTCGAACTTGTATTTTCGTGAGAAAGGTGATGATCATTTGTGGAGCTTGATCTTTGCTTCCAAGAAAGTAGACCCAAGTCCAGCGTGAATAGTCATCAACAATTACTAAGATGTAGCGTTTGCCATTGATCGCTTGCACGCAAGATCGGGCCACACAAATCCATGTGAAGAAGATGAAGCACATCGAGAGTCGTGTTCCACCTTTGAAGGAAAATGAGCACGAGTGCTTTTGCCTTGTTCACAAGCCGAGCAAAGGTGATCTTTAGAATACCGAAACCGTGGGAGTCCTTCAACTAGTTTGTGTCGAGCAAGGTTGGTGATGGTTTGAAAGTTTAGATGTGAGAGACGACGGTGCCATAGCCCGGATTTTGTTGATGTTGCCTTTGAAAGTAAGCAGATGGGAGATGAAGCAACCATGTCTTGCATAGAGATAGTATAGAGACTAGAATTACGAGCCGCATATAAGGTCATTTCCTTGTAGATCACTTAATGAAACAAGTTTTCTCCCTGAAAGCAACCTCCAAATCTCCATCACAAAACCGACCTACTGAAAACAGATTATGACCGAGGCCTTCCACATAGTAAACCCCGCTAATTTCGATGTTCCCATTGACATAGTCTCCAGTAGCCCATGATACGCTGCGAAGTGATCATTCCCTAACCCGGTGCCAATGAACTTTGCAATAAAGTTTGATAACAGTTTAAGATTGCTGTCATGTGTCGGGAACATCCGCTATCAACAATCCGAGAATGATTCAGACACGTGCATTACATGACGGATGGAATAGAAGTAGATGTGGAACCCAAATGTTAGAGGGTTCCGTAGCCGGTATAGTAGATATACACACATCAATAGCTTTAGGTATCCACTTAAATCCTAGTGTGTTATATATCCATTTCCGCCATCTCCAACTAGTATTTGCTTTAGTCTTAGTGAATGCACTAGGTGGTACTATATTCCTAGGAGGTGAAACCGAGCTACAGGACAAACAATGCGTTTCTTAGAATCTAAAGAGGGCGGTCTACCAAGCAAAGACTTAGAAAGATTAGTGGGCCTAGAGGTATTCCCGTTCTTAGGATTCCTTAAACGAGAGATGATAGCTTTAGCAACACATTTATCATGACAATCAGTATTCATACTTTTATGACAAATAACACAAGGTGCATCGATCAATATCAAAAGTACTTAACGGTTTAGCATTCGTTACATCACTATTTCTATTACATTTGCCGGACGCAATATCTATAGTGGAGGCAACGTGAGTCTTATTCATAGTCCTAGGGTGTTCTTCTACTTTAGCATTCTTGATTGATCTTTTCTTAGGTCGCAACTTCCTATTCTTCGATGTAATGCTCCTAGGCTGTGAAGTGCGGACGTTTGGAAAAGACGCAACTATTCCTGTTTTCAAGAGAAGGAAGGCACGCGTTAGCAACTTGTGATTTGGCGAGTAGGGATTCTAGGTTCATGAGTACTAAGTGTTACTCGGGCTAATCTCTTAATGATGGTTGGCGGAAGTTGTTCATACTTTCCTAACATTTCTCTTAACTTGAGGATAGTGTGAATCGATCTTGATTTTGGCCGCATCTAACATTTCCAAAGAAATGCATAACTTCTTTAGTGTGTGCAAGATAATGATCAAGTTCATTTGATGCTTCATCACGAGTCTTTTGAGTAAATCAAATATGACACCATATTCCTTTTAACTTTTACAAGTTCTTGTTCATATTTTGAGATTTGACACTTAAAAGACACGCTTTGATCATCTAATTGCTCAATTTTAGGATCGTAAGATTTTGCACGAATCGGGCGATTTTGTGTTGAAAAGCAAGTTGTTGATCGTGAATATCTTTTTGACACCAATTAAGACGACGTATTGCATTTGAAAGTTCGTTTGACAATCGCTTGTTTTCAACTTTTAAGGACTCGACCAAGCACATTATCGGTGTTCTCAACATTTACCACGTAATCAAATAGATCAGCAGAGATATAATCATATGCATATGACAAAGAATTCAATAACACAGCATTATGGACATCGGCACGAGATGACATCTTCCAAGAGTCGATCAACATCTTTTCTCAACAGTTTCTTTTACGTTTAGTATTAGAAATAGATGTTTCGCTTCTCGAAAACGACCTTCATTAATCCAAGTTCCTTATGAAAGTCCCTTTCCCAAGACAATGCACAACTTTTCAAATTTTTAACATTTGGTAAAAGATTTTTCTAAAAGATGTCTCTTTGTTCTCGCTAGAAGCGCATTGAAAAGTGTTGAACTTTGATTTCGAATGATATTCTATCTCATGTTGTAAAGTTTTGAGGTCAGCCATGAAAATGTCAAAATATTTGAGAATTTTGCGATTTTCGTGTTTTGAGTTTACTTCACCGATGGAAGGTAAAGGACCATAAGTTTGTGCATAATCCGTTGGGGATTAACATTAGAAGACTCGTGTGTTTTTATGATAACCCTTGGTGTGTTAGAAGAATCCGCTGGTGTGACGAAAGTGACCGCTTTTGAATAGTTAAAAGGTTTGTTGTAAACAACTTTTTCTAATTTTGATCGACTCTCGCCTTCTGCATCTAATTCCTCTTGACGATGATATTCAACAACACTCATAACAAAATCATCAACTTTATATTCGTGACCGAAACTTCGGATTTGGTTTGAATGCTTTGGTTGAAAGCTTAGGTTTGTAATCCGCAAGATTCGGTCCATATCCATTTGGATTGGGTTTTAAAGTAAACTTTTCAATGGTTGTGACCGACTCGCCATGTTTGTAAACAACAGCTTTAAACTCTTTAAGTTTGTTTTGCAAGCCGATGATTTCTTCAAGATGATCATCTATTCGTTTCGCTGAATGCTTTTTGTATGCAGAGAACTGTTTTTGACAAGTTAACAACTTCGGCCTTAGCTTTTGATTTTCCAAGGTGAGAGCGCTAATTTGCTTTTTATGTTCATGTTTCAGCTTGTTCTATTTCGACATAACAAAGCATTCTTCGGCGGCTAGATCACGCATCTGCTCTTTCTAAATATTTTTCGCTTTGATAAGATTTGGCAAAGGTCGCTTCAAAACCGTTTTCACGCTTTTCTTGAGTTTTGAAAAAGTTGAGTTGCTTTTGTAAACATTCAAAATCCTTGGTTAACAAAGGCATTTTTGCATTTCAAGCCCTGATTAATGGCATGACATTTTTCCACTATGGTCTGTTGGTCTTGTATTAAACGAGCAAAATCTGGATGAGGCAAAAGTTTGGCGTGTTCAACGTGAGTCTCAACATGATCATTACCGAGATCCTCAAGTATAACCACGGAGTCAATTTGATTATCAAGGGAAACCGTTGGTCATCTTGATCGTCAAATATAACTACGGGGTCTAGTTGAAAATCGCCGGAATGAGATGTGGATGGCGCATTTTGAACATTCCGAGCCTTGCCGGATTCGGATGTTGGCGGAGATATGAGATCGAGATAAATATGGTTTGTTCGGTACTGAGACAAGCCATCGCTGTCATACACCGGCCCGTGTGTCACTCATGTGTAACTCATGCATATTAGCCATCAACATAACAGCTGCATTGGCCCGCAAGTCCTCCATATCATCATCCGAGTCAAGATTTGCCATAAAGCTCGTTTTGTCTGTGAGAGTTCCACCACCTTCATCCTTAAGAGCCAAAAGAAGAGCCTCTTTGAAATAAGCACTGCCTCTAGTCCTTGGCTTTGGGCATGCATTAGCTAGGTGTCCCTTCTCATTGCGCTTGTAGCATCAAGACCATTCAACCCATTCCGAGCATTTCCCTGCTCCACCACTTGAGCTCGATTGTTATTCCTACCCACAACATTAAACCCTTGACCACCGCCCATCTGACGACCATAACCACGATTCTCGAACTTCAACTCGCCCATTGTTCACAATGCTTGATTCCTTGTATTAGATGAGGAACTAATACGGTTGTTGGATTTGTTGGTATAACGGCTAAAGGCATTAGCAATCATAGCAAATCCTTGTTGCTGTGCTTCGAACGGATCAGATTCCTCATTAGCTTCCGGCTTGAGCATTGTTGTTGTTGTATGGAACCAATTGAGTTTGTTATGGAGTGAAGGATCATGGTGTGATTGTCAGTTGGTTGAGTTGCTGGTTGAGGAGAATAACTGCTTTGAGCATATAAGGCAAGTTGTTGATTTTCCGGATGTGTCGGTGGAGCAATTTGAGCACGGAGAATCCTTTCCCTATCAACTTCCTTTTCATGAGGCTTCAAGTAATCGTACATTAATCCATATGTAGAATTGATGCATGTTTTTCGCTTGACGGAGAAAAATGACATACTTCTCCCATTCAGGACCAAGACTACTCAAGAACTTAGTATTCACCGCAATTCTTGGCATGATGATGTTGTGTTTATCCAAATCATTGATGATGTCCGAAAAACGATGATGATAGGACTCTAGTGTTCTCCGTGTTCAATCATGAAGTGTTCATAAGCCAAGTAAATTTTGGATTCCAAATCTTCTTGATTGAGTACAGATCCTTCCATAAGAAGATGAATATGATCCCACATTTTCTTTGCAGTCTTTTGAGCATCAACACTACTGAAGAATTGGGTTTGGTAATCCTAAGAGGATATATTCCATTGCAAGCTCATCTCCTTCATAGTGTAGAAGTTCTTGAGGATTCAAGTCCGCAACGATAGCAATGTTCGTTTGTTCATCTCTTGGTGGAATGGCATTTGGATCTCCGGGTACAATGACAGGAGGCATCTCAAATGGACCTTCCAAGATAACCTTCTTTAAGAACTTTCCATGTGGCTTTTCAGATCACAAAACCTAAAGAACCTTATCACCCATTGATCGTAGTTTCGAGTGAGCATTGAGGTCTATCAAGTGATCCAACCTCATGAATTGATTGTTGGTTGCTTAAAGCTTCAAACATCTTTGCAAACCAAGTGGGTTCCTTCATAGTGTTCCTTGATGGATGTTGATTGAAGTCATTTGTGTACGGTTGAACTTGAAGACTTGGTGGTGGTTGAACCATTTGAGGTTGTGGATTTGCAGAAGTTGTGGAGTATGTTGTTGGTTAAATTGTTGTTGATAAATTGCTTGTTGTTGATTCCATTGTTGATGTTGTGGAGTTAGTTGTTGTTGACGTTGAGGAAGTATCCTTAGGGAAATAGTTAGAGTATGGTGGTTGTGACATATTGATAAACTTGTGTTGGTAAAAATGGATCTTTGTAGTCGAATGAACCTTTGTTGATGAAGTATCCTTAGGCGTAGAAATCACAATAAACAAGTAGCACTTATGCGTAAAAACACCAAAGTTACGCATAACAATTAAGAGTTACGCCAGAGATTTAGCTTACGCGTAAGTAAGGAAAAGACACTAAAGTTATGCGTAGACAAAAGTTAGGCGTAGAAAGTTAGGCTTAGGATTAAGACTCTTAGGCGTAAGAAAATCTTTTATGCGAGGATTTCTACGCGTAAGCTTATGCTTATGCGTAATTTTAGGTTTTATCTCAAAGTGATCTTTTACACTTCACAAAGGCAAAAGATATCCAAAGTCGACGTATTTTCACTTATCCAAGTAAGAAAACACGAATAAAACCACTTAAAATGAAGATCAAACCAAGGAGATACTTACGCGTAGTTTTAGGGTTTTACTACGCTGTAGATTACTTGTAAATTGATTTTGCTCAAAGATGTTTCTAAACCAGTTTTGTGTGATGAAATAGCTTCAATAACACCAAAATAACACAAAAGTGTGAAACTTGATGAACCAAAGCTCTAAAAGCTTACGCGTAGAACTATACCCTCGAACAAAAACAAGCTTAAAAACTTAGATCCACACGTAAAGTTTGAAACTTTTTGCCAAAAACAAGTATTTTAACACCTTAAAACGTTGAAAGTACAAGAATCTTGGATTAAAAAAGTGTAAAAACGTTTTTAAGCTTTAACCAAAGTATTACCCACTTTTACGCTGTAAGACCAAAACAAAAATCTTCAAAAACAAACGTTTCACCCAACTATTTGGCGATTGATACCACCTTTGTTAGGTCACAAGGTTTACCACACAAGCTTATATAAGAGATAGAGAGGCGATTGAACAAGTTATACACACACACACACACATAATGAGTACGGTTTGAGGTGATGTAGTGAAAGAAAAAACTTGAACAACCAACCCTCAAATGAGGGTTTACATAAGGTATTTATAGGAGGGAAGCTAGGGCAACACTCCTAGTTCCTTCCTTTCTCCTATGGGCTTGGGCCTAAGCTCATGGGCCTTCTACATAAGCTTAAGGCTAATAACAAACATAAAGGCCATAATAAGCTAACTATTACATATGAGTAACTAACACTTGAATAAGGTTTAGGAGTGATTCCAACACTTGCGACTACTAGTTTTAAATTTAAAACAAGGATTACCGAATTAAGCTAAGAACACACGGGCAAGTATGACCCTTTCATATGTAGTTAGTTTTGGTTAGTAAGCCGAGATCGTTCACTAGGATTTGGGTGTTTTCAATTGTGAAGAATCTATGTAATAGCAAAGTAACGACCTAAAGTGGTAAATGGTTGTCATGTCCCAAAATACCATATAAGCAACAAGTAACACGAAAAATGATGATTAAGCAAATTCAATAAGATTAAAACTACACTTGCTTAAACTAGTTTCTTATTCTTGATTAATATGATTGTGTTAACCACTTCTTAACATGTTGGTTATGATAATTAGTTGGTGTACTAATCTATTGTTCTTACAGGTTAAACCTTCGTCAAGATTTTAGTTTATAAAACAAGCATTAAGTTTAACCAATCAATTCAAGATCAATTCAAGTTTCATAAGTTTACTTTCATAAACTTAAACACAAAAACATCCGTTTGTCTTATCAAATTTGCTTAAGAAACGGTCAATACAAAAGGTAACCGATTATAGACAAAAGGTTACAATTGATTGTAAACAACTAATCTTACGGCCTTTTAGATGTTTCCAATCAATCCAACTTGATAATCAAAAAGCGTTCTTATTACAATCACACCTTAGTTCCTTTGTTTAATCAAGAATAATGGGTAAAAACAATCATCCATAGACAAAATGATTATAACTAGTTGAATAACAATAAGTTCTTTCGACCTCTATGATTACTATCAACTAGTCAAACTTGATTAACAAATGTCATTATGAAACTTTAGCACAATTGGATCTTAGAATCAACTTGAAATTGAATTAAAACATGTTAACACAATCATAAACTAATCATATGATAATCAACATCATTTAAGCAAGTACATAAAGAAACTAGCCACTCATAGCTAACACAAACATAAACTCAGAACTTTGAACATTAGAAAACATGATTAAGAGTCTTACAATGATTAAAATGAGATTACAAATGATGAAGTAATGATGCCTCAAGTATTGGTGATGACTTCTTGATGTTTTGATCTCCAAATGATAACTTCTTGGACCTCTAAAGTTTCCTGGAACTTTATGGATGAATTTTGGGTTTTGGGAGAGAGTAGTGGTAGTAGGAGAGGTGTGAGAGAAGTTCTCTCAAGTTGATATTTAGTTGGATGGTTGGATAATGAAAACATACACAAATGAGTCCTATTTATACTACTTTCAAGCCCATGGGGTTATAAATGCATTTCTTGGTCACCAAGGAGCTTGGAAGGGACTAGAATACATGTAGGAAGAACCTAGAATCGTTTGGAACAA
>OU343220.1:283433243-283519159 GCA_910596185.1 Chrysanthemum makinoi | reverse complement strand
TTAGTGACATATCGGTGTCCTTTCGGGTACCAGTCCTATACTGATGGTTCGAGATACCGGGGAAGTTAATTCGTTCCTTAACCGCTCAAGGTGCTTTTAGTAGGCTTAGCCCGGTATAGCACACATGCAAACAACGAACAAGATGTCATGGGTTCACTAGGCAGGAGGTACATCGGGGATCTCTATCATACTACTTATATATTTGTTTCATTCAATCATGATCCTCGAAAGTGGTCCTCATCTAGTTTGGTCCGGATCAATCATGGGAGTGTCAATGTGTCATCTTGAATCAAATCCAAATTTCTTTAAGATCTGATTGCATATTTAGATTGATTTATGAAAATGCCTGGACTTTCTGAAATTTGTAATCCCTGAAAATGACATTTGTCCCATCATTGACATTTGAAATTTTGAACTCATTTCATTAGAAAAACAATCACATTCCATTGGTCAAAGAGGCAAAAATAATATCATCAACATAAATTTGAACATGAGTTAAATGTTTGCACGACTTCACGGTGAACAATGTTGGATCAAGCTGCCCTTTGCAATCCGGTTGATAGAAGAGACTTTGACAGTGTATCATACCATGCCCTTGGAGCTTGCTTTAAACCCTAAAGGCCTTCTTCGAAACGATAAGCGTGAGTAGGATGCTCTTGATTTACAAATCCTTCGGGTTACCGGCGAGACGACTTCTTTAAGATCTCCGATTCGAGAATGCCGTCTTCGTCCATCTAGACTACCATGTTCTTACTTGCAAATTAGCCAAAAGATTCTAATTGCCTCGATTCGAGCCAAAGGAGCAAAAGATTCTTCAAAGTCTATACCCTCCTCTTGACGGTATCCTTTAGCAACTAATCAAGCCTTGTTCTTCAACACATCACCATGCTCATCAAGTTTCACTTTGAAGATCCATTTTAGAGCAATGATCATAGCACAATCCGGAGCGTGTACTAATTCCCATATCGTCGATCGAACTCATGAATTTCATCTTGCATAGCATGAATCCGCCTATTTTCATTCATGGCGCGTTTTAACATCTTTTGGTTCGATCTTAGAGAGTACGGAGTTGAAGAAGCACCATAAGGCATTGGTTGCAAGTTGTTTCCGTTACTGACCGAGAGGGATTTCAATGATGTTGTCTAATGGATGATCGTGTAGTCCATTTTCTCGAGGTGTTCATGTGGTAGTTGTTGAGGGACCTGAAGTAGCGAGTCGATGTCTCCGAAGAAGATGGTTCGAGAAGATGATTGTGAGCAAATATGTTTTCAAATGGAGAATCTTCGGGAGTAGCAAAGGGATTAACTTCATCATTGATGCCGTAAAGGGTTCCATGATGTACATTTGAAGAATGATGATTTGTTGATGAGACTGAAGGATCACAAGGCACTTCTTTGACTTAAAGATATTGAGACCGAGGATTGACTTCATTCATTGGAATATGAGCGTTGTAGGGATCAACACCTCATTAGTAATTCTGGATCATAAAGTTCATCAAACATAGGATCAAACAATTTTTTAAATCATCTTCAGATGGAGGTACATATGGAGTTTCTTGAGAAGAGTTTGGAACATGGGATGAACCAATTGGTCGATTTGAAGAGCGGGTCCAATGAATTGTTCAGAGCCGTTTGACCGGTCAGCTCATCAAACGTAACGTGAATTGTTTCCATGATGTTTCAGGTTCTTTTGTTGTAGATTAGGTATCCCTTTTTGTTTGGTGCATACCCTACAAATACTCCAATGTCTGCTTTAGCTCTTAGTTTGCCTAAGTCTCTTCCTCATTAGTTGGATAGCACAATGCTCCAAACACACGTAAGAAAGAAAGATTAGGTTTTCTGCTGTGGACAAGTTCATATGGTGCCTTCCATGAACAAAGGTGAATCGGGAACGATTTTGTGTGTAGCATGCAAAGTGGCAATAGTCACCCGGAGAAACATGGAACTTTTGAGTAAATCAGCATTGTTCTAGCGGCTTCTACAAGAGTTCGATTTCGCCTTCAACTACACACCTCGTTGAGGAGTTCGTGGAACACTTTTGATGGCTGATTCCAATGCTTTCATAAAATTCACTAAGTTGTTTGTTAACAAACTCCGTTCCATTGTCTGTCCGGATAATTTACGGCCGTTTTGTTAAGTCGAACCCGCAACTGTTTGATGAGTTTGATGATGATATTCGGAGTTTCATCCTTTGTCCTTAAGAACTTGACCCAGGTGAATCTAGAGTAATCATCAACTATAACTAACACATATTACTTCCCAAAGATATTTCATCAGTCCACATAAATCCATATGAATTGTATGAAGAACTTCTCGCATGGTTAGTAGGTTTGGGTTTATGGGCATACTTCTTGCTTTTTCCCAATTGACATGCTGAACAAAGATGATCCTTTTCATACTTTAGTCGACGTAAACCTACAACTAAGTCCTTTTTGGAGAGATCATTGATGGTGCCGAAGTTCAAGTGATGAGACGTCGATGCCATAACCATGACTTTGTTTTGAAGCCTTTGACAGCAAGCAAATTGGAGAAGACTTCATCATATCTTCTATAGAGATGGTGTAAAGATTTGAACCACGAGTTCCTCTTAAAAGTTCCTTACCATCAAGTTCTCTAACAAAACAAGTATGTTTTCTGAAAGCTACTTCTAGATCGAGTCAACGAATGACCGACAGAGAACAGATTATGACCAAGACCTTCCACATAGTATACTCTAGAGATAACACTATCACCAACAACATAATCACCATAACCCTTAATTGCACCGAAATGATCATTACCGAATCTAACTGTCTCGATGAATTTGCTCACGAAGTTCATGAGCCGCGACCGGTCTCCGATCATATGCTTGGAACGCCTGAGTCCGTGTACCACAGTAACAATTTGAACGATCTCAGTTGAACACACAAGAATGGATAACTGGATAATTGGGATCCCCATGCAAGAATGGGTTCCACTTGGTTAGTAACAGTATATGGAACACCCACATCGAAAACGAAACATCCATATCGTAAGTAGAAGCAATGGAATCATTGAATAGATGCAATGGGTGTCCGTATTTGACCTATTCAAAGTATGTTCACTTCAGGGAATAGTTCTACCAAGTAGGCATCCATTTTCTAGTGGGCATAATCTTAGTAGCGTTTGAGAGTAAACCGGTTATTCTTATGGCCAAAAGGTATCCAATAATAACCTATCTTTATAAAAGTTCTTCCTGTGGTTTCCATCGCTTAACAATCTTTCGCTTTTGCCTTTTTGCCTTATTTGCACATTAGTATTAGCACAATTTTAACGGCATTTGAAAGATTAGACAAAGCATTCACACCACATTCATGATTAGCAAGAATTCAAGCACATCATTACAAGGTTTGCAAATAGTATCAATTCGAATTAATTACAAGCCTAAGGCTAATACTAGAATCAACACTATCGCTTTATTCAACTCAAGCTTAAAGTTCCTAGATTGGTCTTCTACTCTCTTCCAATGCACATTCTTAGCTTGCAAGGTCCTATCATTCCTTGTATTGTTTTGAGACTTTGACCTCTGCTTTAAAGTCACCTGATTACTCCCTGTAGAGGGAATGGGAACATTAGTTGGTTGATCTAGTTTTAGCATTCCTGAACTTGATGTGCAAGGATCAAGTACTAGAAGCACATTAGTGTATCCTTTCTTAAGACCGGGCATAGAACGGATTTCCTGCTTGGAACTAGGCATAGAACAAGGCATCACTGCTTTGCCTTTTGCACCTAAGGTTAAGGATTTGGGACATGTTGCAATTACACATTCTAGCAACTCTTGAGATCGTTTGGCCTGAGGCAAGCAAACCTAATTTCACTATCAAGAGGTTTGTTAATGAAATCCTCTTCACAATCTCACACGGAGACATTCTAGACTATCCAGGTGAGACAAGTATTCATGAAAAGCATGTTCATTATTCCTAAGATGAGGAGGAATATATTTAATCACATGGTATTTGCAGTCTAAGGGTGACTTTGAGACAACATTCTTATTGAAAACAAGTGCTTCCCACTTCTCGATTCTCAATTTCCTTTGTAAAGACGTTATTTTTTCGTTGTTTTGGTCACGGGTGACTTTTATTGAATCATATAACTCTTTAAATGTCGTTTAACTTTTTCATTTTTTTCTAGAAAACTCTTGTTTTCCTTTTGTAAGGCATCAACTAAGTTTTGAAGATGAAAAGTTTGAGAATTCTGAGAATCTAAAGGAGGAGGCATTTGGGAGCTGTCATATTGTTCTTTTGACCCTTTAATTGAGAGATTTGGGCTTTCAACTTTCTCGATCGTGTGTAGAATGAGCTTGAATCGTTCATCACGTTTGTTAATTTGAAAAAGCGATCAAACTCGGAGCATCGAGGATGTCTTGATATTTGAAGTTTTGACATTTTCTTTAAGATGTTGATATTTTAGTTGTAAATTAAAATGCTCAACTTCCAGTTTAGAAAAATGTTTAACCAAATTGTCGTGATCATCCAGTTCAATTTTCTCGCTTAGTTCAGAATTAGTTTTTTCAAGCTCAATGACACGATCATGGGAGACTTTCTGCAACCATAATTCATGAAATTTGGAAGCATTAATGGAACAATTTGTAGCAGTGAAAAAACACATCTGAAAATACATTCTAAATCAGTTCTCATTTAGTGTATGCAAGTTCTTCCTCTCAATCTCATTATATTTTAGTGCTTCATAGTCACTAACTTCAACTATCATTGCATCAAATTCCTTTTCCATTCCCTTAATATCAGTTTCTATCCCCTTTTAAGACTCTCAAAGTGATCTTTTAAAAGTTTAAAGAAAGGCATGAGTGTAAATACTCATCATTTTTTGTACCATTTAAAATCAGGAAAATCATTCTGTAAAACACTTTAAAACATCAAAATGATCAAAATATCACAAATCAGTGTTTTATGTGTTTTAAATTAAAAATATCAAAATCGATGAAAAAACATATCAAATTTGTAAAATTGCAGCCAGTCCCCCGTTTCAAAAATTGTCAAAAACAGTCCTTGAGCACATAATTTCAAAAGTAAAGTCACCAAAGGTCCTTTAAAAATCATAAGTTGTCAAAATTAGTCCTTTGGTGAAAAATATCAAAAGTTTGATTACAAGTCTTCCTTCAACTTTAAAAAATGGCAGAATTGGTCCCTGGAAAATGTGGAAATGGCAACTTTGGTCCTTGTAATATTAACACTTGTCAATTTCAGGTTCCTGAAACATCTTTGCACTGGCAGTAAGGATGTCCCTACAGCAGAAATTACATGAGTCCCTATGTTATTTAGAACCTTTCCTACACTTTTGGACTTGTCACTATCTTTTTGACTTTTATAACCCTTGACCCTCCCATTTTGGACCCTGGTCAACAAAAAGTCAAAAGCATAGAAATAGGCGCCATCCACTGTTTTTGTTTCCCCACTTGAGCCCCGCAATCATACTGGTTCTCCCATCACCTTCCACCCCTCCTACATCATTACCCACCTACTTACCTCCACATAAATCCACCCCCTAGTTGATAGAAAACAGGCCCTATAAGTCAAATCAGTCTCCCGCCAAAATGGAAAAAAATGGCTACCTACTCAAAGTTCTCCCATTGGCCAAGATAAGAGGTGGGATCTGCCAAGGACACGTGTAAGACTGGGGAGCAAAAGAAGCAGAGTAGCAAAGAGAAGGCGTAGGTTTTAGTTTTTAATTTTCTCTTATGTCGTATTTTCTAATTATGTCTTAGTTAAACTCAAGAGTTGTGATAATTAGTTCTTAAGTATCAAACTCAAGCTACATTTTCAGTTTATCCAAGTTTTAATCATTAATTCAAAGTTTCATTTAGTTTCATGTTTATTTGTTCATGTTAAAGATTCAGTTTATTTCATAAAAACAAGCTTCATTCATGTTTACAGTTAACAAGCTTATATAAGCTTCATAGCTTTTTAAGCTTGAAATCTAGTTTCAAACCATTTTGGTTCTTGGTCAACTAAAGTCAAACTTGGAGCAAAAGTAATGCAGAACAGAAATGGGTTGATGCAGACATGGAATGGGTTGCTTTGGAGTGATTTGGGTTGGTTTGAATTAGGTAGTGGTTCTTGGTTCTCTGGTTTTCAAGCCACAGTGGCTATGGGACCTATGTAAGTGATTTTCAAGGTTCTTAGTATAATCTTCATTTGTATTCACAACTGTTCTAATCATATTTAGGAGTATTTAAGTTAATTAAACTGATTTGGATCATTATCATGTGCTAGTTAGGTGTTTAGATCATTTTTGATTCACAAACAGTTATTAAAGGGGTGTTTGGTTCTGCTTAGTTATCTATCTCAGAAGCATATGCAATGGTTAATTTCTCTTGGTTCATGTTTGTTAAGTAGAAGTAAACTCATTTGAGTCTTAGTCTTGGTCTGCAACACCACCAAGTCAAAATTACATTTAATTCACCACTATCACGACTGTGCTCTTGAAGATCAAATCACTTGTTTTATGTTAAAAATCCATAGATAAAGCTTTTAGTAACTTCAATTCATCAATAATAACCAATATCAGCTTCAAATCAAGTTCAAACTTCATAATAGTCAACTTCTTTAAAAGTCAATAGGTGTCAATATCGTTTTCTACGAACTTGCCTGATGCATCGAGTTCATGTCAAACAATTAGAGTCTCATTTTTGGTCTACTTGTAGTCTACTAGGTGGTATTTAAGACTCAATATCCGGTTTTTGGCTAAAGCTTCTTTGATAAGTCAGCTGATAAGCTCAAAGTCACACTACGCGCTTCCTGCCATCGCATACACTCGCAGATAATCGAAGTTGCTCAGATTTTGTGTGGTGCACAGGGCTCACTTGGGCTCATCAGGAACTGTATTTGGTTTATTTGTAGCTAGCCAGGTCTAGGTGAGGCTCCAACAATTGCTTTTTAATCTCTGGCTTAATTGAGTGCTTATTTTTCTGCTTAAAAGTGGGCTCCTCAATCTTGGTGCTTATATCTCATATAAGTCAAATCTGTGAAACTTGCAATTCAGGGGTTTAAGCTAGTTGAGACTCATTGCATTTTGGTAATTTTAGCTTATTCAAGCTTGTGTATCAGTTTGATGCTTGCTTGGTCCTTTTAGCTTATCAAAGTGCTTATTTTTAAGCACTTCCCACATCAGTTGCTTATTCCTCCACACATACACCTGTTTTTCTATTTTTCCTTTATTCCTAATAATATTTTAGAGTTTTCCTGAAATTTTCAGATTTTTCCAAGTTGTTTTGCTATTTTTCTTAATTTAAATTAGTTTTTAAACCTTTTTAAATAGCATTTAATACAAATAATTAAGAAAAGCTTCTAAAAAATAATTTTTCAATTTTCTTAGGTTAAGATAAATATAAAAGTAAAAAAGTAATTTTTCCAGATTTTTCATAGTTTATTTTGTAATTTTAATAATTTAATTATTTTTAATAGTTTTAATTCCTAGAAAATAGAATCATAAAAATACAAAAATAGTTTTGAAAATTCTATTTTGATATTTTAGATTTTTCTAAGTTTTAATTTTATTTTTCTAGCTTTATTTCCTAATTTCTTGTATTTTAGGTTATTATTTAATAGTTAAAAATAGTTTTTAATTAATAATAATTAATTAAATAGTTATAAAAATAATTTTCTTTTTCTTAAAATTTTATTATATCATTAGGATTGTAAAAATATCATTTTTATATTTTTAGGATTAATATTGTGTAAGTTTCACGTTTTTGTTTGGTACGTCATTTAGATTTTAAATCAGTTTTTATAAAACATAAAAACAAAAACATTAGTTTAAAAATAGTGATAGCGTTTATTTAATAGATTTTAACTTTTAATCTCCTTTAATCTTCTGTAGTTTATAAACAACTCAATATCCTTACTGTAATCCACTATCCTGTGGTTATTCGACATTCATGTGTTTAACACCACACTGGGACATAACGATCCGGAATCCACATAGATCTCCTGATCTTAAATTGCATTTGTGCTCTGAGTTGTTTTGTTTCTTA
The DNA here is from genome assembly GCA_910596185.1 of Chrysanthemum makinoi. NCBI lineage: Eukaryota > Viridiplantae > Streptophyta > Magnoliopsida > Asterales > Asteraceae > Chrysanthemum > Chrysanthemum makinoi. Next base: position 283,511,152 of record OU343220.1, on the reverse strand, counting down.
CTGGTCATTCACAAGTGGCTAGCTTGCGTGAGATAACTTGACGGTTCAGCACATATCAAATTTTGGCGCCGCCGCCGGGAGGCTGTAGCGTGTTTTAAGCATTTCAGCACTGTACTTGCACATATACCACAGTTTGTAAAAGTTTTCTTAAAGTTAATATAAATCAAAAAGTTCATTAACACTTTTCCTAAAGTGTTAAAAACACCAAAAAAATATAAAACAACAAAACAATCGAACGCTTTTTCTTTGTATTCTCTTTTAAGTGATTCTTGAAGAGATACGATTTGGTGTAAACGAGAAACGATACCAAAATATTGTCCAAAAGTTTTTAAACCCATCAGCACAAATCATACCTACGTCTTTTCAAGTGATACTATATATACATAAAATCAACCACGAAATCAAGGCAGCGGTAACTACCTAACCGTGACCATAATAAGTTCCCAATCAGATAAAACTTGCCTTTGTGTCCCTGTGGATTTGTACCTTTTTCAAAGAAGCCATTTCATTTGTGATTATTGGTTAAGTTCACTTGTGTTTTGCCTCATTTGTTTTGAAAACTGATTTTTTTAAACTTAGTGCGCGACTGTTCTCTTCCACTCTACAAGTCCACTTTCTGAGCTTGGCAAGATTCTCGTAGACGAGGACGTTCTTCTCCTTCACTGTGGATCGAGGAACGTCTACCACCACCACCACCTCGAAATGGCAGAAGACAAACTGAATGATTTCTCCAAGCACCCATCGAGGGTTACTGAGATGCCATTGTTGTCCCAACCATCGCGTCGATACTTTTGAGCTCAAAACCGGTTACTTAATCGTAACCCAAAGCCAATTCTATGGTTTTGAGCTGATGATCCTCATGCACACATTCGATGGTTTAACAAGATTGCATCTACCATCAAATAAAAGAATGTCCCACATATCAAGCTTCTTCTCGTTCTTATTTTCTAGAGGGACAAGCCCGGAATTGGCTTGAGAAACAACCCCTCGTTCCATTGAGACATGGGAAGATCTAGTCACAAAGTTTGTGAACGAATTCTATCCTCCATCAAGAACTACAAGTCTTAAGAATGAGATAATGAAATTCTCTCAAAGATTTGATGAATCATTCGGGAGAGGCGATCGTTACAAAGACTTGCTCCGCAAGTGTCCGCATCATGGTTTTACCGAAGCATGCAAATGGATACTTTCTACAATGGTCTGCACCAAGGTGATCAAGACTCTCTAAATGCCTCCGCGGGAGGTAATTTCTGAGCAAGACCACAAAAGAAGCCTTGCAAATCATTGAAAACAAGTCCAGGTCCCTCTTTCCGAGCAAAGACATATCAAATCCAATCTCTACATACGGACCTTCTACTTCATCTCCAGTGGGTACATCTAGCATCGATGCTAAGATTGACAAACTCACGGATATTGTTCAGGCTTTGGTTCTTGCTAACCAAAAGAAAGTCACTTTCACACAAGTACCATCATATGGTGAAGTGAAGAAAGTTGAAGTTTGTGTTACTTGTGGTAGTCCTCATGCATACTACAACTGTACTGCCACCGATGGTAGTCCTTTTGAAGCTAATGCTATGGCCGGTACTTCAAATCAAGGAGGTAATCAATACCGTCCTCAAAATGAACCAAACTACCGTGCTAACACTTATGGCACCACCCGGTTTCAAACAGTAATCCTAACCGAATCGTAACCAACCAAGAATGAACCAAGGTTATCAAAACCAAGGTAATTTCTATTCCGGTCCCAACCAAGGTTTCCAACAACAAGGAAATCTTAATCAAAACACTTACAATCGAGGGAATCAATTTCAGGGGAATATGAATCCTAATCAAGGAAATTCTGGCTATAACCAGAACATACGGCCTCACATTGTTCCTCCACCACCTCCTCAGCCATCGATGAGCTTTTAAGGCAATTCATGAAGTCTCAAGAGGAGACAAACAGGTTGTTGGTCAGTCAGATCGCTGAATTAAAGAAGTCTTTAAATGACCCTCGGGCTGTGAGTACTCTACCTAGCAACACGATCGCTAATCCGAGGGATGCGCAAAGGCGATCACAACCAAGTGGTGTTTCGTATGATGGACCCGCTATTCCTATCTTCTTCTTCTCTCTCCTGTAGGTAGTGGAAAGTGAACCTGAGGCGACAAACGGAAGGAACTTCCTACTAATAACGGAAATACCAACAATGTCCATCCTCAGGTTGTCCAGAAACCAAAATCCAATCCAGGAGTTGTTTTTGAACCTCCTGTAGCTCCCATTGAAAAATCCAAATCTTCTATTCCTTACCCATCACGTTTACATGAGCAAAAGCTCTGCGAGAAAGCAGGTCATCAAATGGAAAAATTCTTTCAAATTTTCCAAGAGCTTCATTTTGACATAATCGCGGATGCTATCATGTTGATGCCCAAGTTTGCATCAACTCTCAAACACATGTTAAGCAACAGGGAAAAACTGTTTGAAATGGCTAAACTCCATCAACGAGAATCGCTTCAGTTATCTTGAAGAAGCTTCCCGAGAAGCTTGGAGATCCTGGAAAGTTCCTCTTACCTTGTGTATTTCCAGGAATGGTTGAATGCTTTGCCTTAGCCGATCTTGGTGCAAGCATTAACTTGATGCCTCATTCAGTATGGAAGAAACTTTCTCTCCGGATCTTACTCCTACATGCATGACTCAAGCTTGATCGTACAATATCCCGTCCTCTTGGAATTGCCGAGGACGTATTTGTGAAAGTAGGGAAGTTCCATTTTCCACTGACTTTTGTAGTTGTTGATTTCGACGTGATCCACGGTTCCTCTCATTGTTGAAGAGGATTCCGAGAACGGGCCGTGCTCTCATTGATGTATTTGAGCAAGAAATCACATTACGTGTTGGTAATGAAGTTGTCACCTTTAACCTTGATCAAACTTCGAGGTACTCTGCAAACTATGATTCTAAGTCGGTTAACCGAATCGAGATATCATTGATGTTGCTCTGAAGAGTACTCTCAAGAAGTTCTGGGTTATTCTCATAATTTCGAGGGAATCCCACCACATCTTCTCAACCTATCATAGCCAATTTACCCTTCTCACTTGTTTGAGGGAAGCGACTTCATCTTAGAAGAGATTGAAGAATACTTGGCTAGTGATTCTGTTCCATGGGAAATTGATCACGCCAATTGATTCGATGAGGGGACATTTCATTGAGAAAATGCTTAAAGATGATCATTCATCAACCCCTCACCCTAGTGATGCAATTGGAAGAGATTAATCTCCATGAGATTAATTCGGAGGGAGATATTCTTACTCTTGAGAAGTTGTTAAATCAGTGACACTCCTCCACTCCCGTCAAACTTCATAACAAGGAAGTCAAGTCAGTTGAGAAAAATGAAGAATTTCCTGAAGTCGAACTTAAGGACTTACCACCTCATCTTGAGTATGCATTTCTTGAAGGCGATGATAAATTGCCCACATTATTGCTCGAGATTTGAGTAAAGATGAAAAGATCACTCTCATAAAGGTCTGAAGTCACACACAAGCAATTGCTTGGAAACTCTCCGACATTAAGGGGTTAAACCTGAGTTCTGCACTCACAAAATCTTGATGGAGGATGACTTCAAGCCAGTTAGCATCAAGATCGGTGAATCCAAAAACATGATGATCAATAAGGAGGTTATCAAACTTCTTGATGCGATTGATTTACCCTATCTCATAGTCCTTGGTTAGCCCGATTCACTGTGTTCCTAAAAGTGTGGCCAACTGCTGTTTCCACGATGAAGAAAACGAGTTAATTCCAACTCGGCTGGTTACGGATGGCGTATGTGTGTATTGACTATCGCAGTTAAACGACGCCACCCAAAGACCATTTTCCTCTACCCTTCATGGACCAGATGCTTGAGAGATTAGGGGGAACGAATACTATTGTTTCCTGATGGTTTCGGGTTACTTTCAGACCATTGATCCACAGGATCAAGAGAAGACCACATTCACCTGCCCATACGGAACTTTTGCATACAAACGAATGCCTTTGGCTTATGTAACGCTCCTGGCACGTTCCAACGCTGTATGATGGCCATATTCCACGACATGATCGGGGAAACAATGGAGGTGTTTATGGATGACTTCTCAGTCATCGGGGATTCATTTCAGACTTGTCTCTCCCACTTAGACAAAATGCTTAAAAGGTGTGAAGCCACCAATCTATGTCTAAATGGGAGAAAAGCCACTTTATGGTCAAAGAAGGCATAGTCCTTGGCCATAAGATTTCCAAGAATGGGATGGAGGTAGATAGAGCAAAAGTTGATGTTATTGCTTAAACTGCCTCATCCTAACTACCAAAGGTATTAGGAGTTTCCTTGGTCATGCCGGATTTTATCGCAGATTCATACGAGATTTTTCCAAAATCGCCGGCCTATGACCCATCTTCTTGAAAAGAAGCTCCTTCTTTCCTTCCTGAGTGCGTCAAAGCTTTTGAAACACTGAAGAAAAGGCTTACGGAGCACCCATTCTAGTGCCCCGACCGATTTCCCTTTGAGCTCATGTGCGATGCAAGTGATTTTGCTATCGTGTGCCTTGGGGCAACGCAAAACAAAGCATTTTCAGCCTATACACTACGCAAGTAAGACTATGATCGCTCAAACCCATTACACCACTACGAAAAAGAACTATTAGCTGTGGTGTATGCTGTTTGAGAATTTCGCCATACCTCATCTTGACCAAATGTGAGTGTATACGGATCACTCGGCTCTTAAATATCTCTTTGCAAAACAAGATGCAAAGCCGAGATTGCTCCGTTGGGTTCTCCTCCTCCAAGAATTTGATATCATTATACGTGATAAAAAAGGAGCTGAGAACCTAGCTGCTGATCATCTATCCCGATTAGAGAACCCTCACCAAGATGTGTTCGAGAAAAAGGAAATAAATGAAACATTTCCTCTTGAGACACTCAATGCGGTTTCTTTTCAGAAAACTCTTCTACCCCATGGTTTGTCGACTTCGCAAATTACCATGCGGGTAACTTCATAAGAGTGGATGTGTCCCAACAGAAGAACAAATTCTTCAAGGATGTTAAACATTACTTCGGGACGACCCTACTTGTTCAAAATCTGTGCGGATCAAGTCATGGCGTGTATATGGTCGAAGCTATTAACATTCTCAAGGCTTGCCATGCTGGACCTACTGGGGGACATCATAGCCCCAACTACACCGCCAAGAAGGTGTTTGATTCCGGATTCTATTGGCCCACAATCTACAAGGATGCCCATGAATTCGTCAAAGCCTGTGACGCTTGTCAACGTCACTCGAATATCTCACAAAGGAATGAAATGCCACAAAACGCCATTCAAGTGTGTGAGATCTTTGACATCTGGGGCATTGACTTTATGGGGTCATTTCCTTCTTCTCGCGGAAATAAGTACATACTCGTGGCCGTTGACTAATTGTCAAAATGGGTCGAAGCTAAGGCTTTACCCACCAACGATGCCCGAGTTGTAGTGAAATTCTTAAAATCCTTGTTTGCTAGGTTTTGAACTCCACGAGCCATAATCGTTGATCGGTACGCACTTCTGCAATGACCATTTGAAAGAGTCATGCAAGTATGGTGTAACTCCTCCTCTATGCTACTTCACCCACAAACAAGTGGGCAAGTGGAAGTTTCAAACCGAGGGATTAAAAGAATTCTAGAGAGGACGGTTGGCGAAAACCGTGCCTCTTGGTCGGATAAGCTAGATGACGCACTTGGGCCTTCCCACAGCTTATAAAACACCCATCGGTGCACTCCATACAAGCTGTGTAACGGGAAGGCGTGTCATCTCCGGTTGAGCTAGAGCACAAGGCATACCGCCTTGAAACATGCCAACTTTGATATTCAGCATACTGGTGATCACAGAAAAGTTCAAATGAATGAATTAAATGAACTCCGTGATCAAGCATACGAGAACTCTTTGATCTATAAAGAAAAGACAAAGAAGATTCATGACTCAAAGATCAAGAACCGCTTCAACGCTGGTGATCGAGTCCTTCTTTCAATTCAAGATTGAAGATTTTCTGAAAGCTTAAACCCCTGGTCTGGACCATTCACTATCACTAAGGTTTATCCTTATGGCACCATTGAGTTATCTCAGCCCGATGGTCCAAATTTTAAAGTGAATGGTCATCGAGTGAAGCATTACTTTGGAGAGGACATTCCTCCTGTGATTGTCCCGGATCTTCAAACTTTCCCCATGAACCAATGAATGCGGGGATCGAGTCAAGCTAGCGACTCGGTAATCAAAAATAGTAGCATGCCATATGGGTTTTCACCCATATTTCTGACTTCTTTCTATCTTGCTACCACCCTAGTGGGGGGTTGCCCTATATAAGTGTTTGTAAAAAAAAAAAAAAAAAAAAAAAAAAAATCTTCTTTCTAAATAATGGCCGTAGTATTTCCCTTTTACGTTCTTTGTTTCGGCATAACCGCCGGCACTTTGAATATTGAGGGCAATATTCATTTCTAAGTGTGGGGGAATTCTCGAAATTTTATCATGTAATTATTCCCAATTCCCCATTTTGGCAAAAATTTTTTTTTTTGGAGTAAGTGTTTTACACTTACTCATTTGGTTATCAGTCCGCCTTGTCTAATAAACTAAAGGATTGGCTAATCCAGGAGCAAACGGCTCTTGGTAAAGATATCTCAAATCCGTTGACGGCTTGCAATTTGCCCAAAATTGTATGGTATTCAACTCACCATATCCTAAATAGTGAAGAGTTGGCTAGCCCGCAAGGTTATGGCTTGTGGTAAAGGCAGTGGAAAAACCATAATTGGTAATCGACTCACCAAAGATAATATTGATAATTTATCTAAGAGTTGGCTAGTCCAGAAGGGTACGGCTTCTGGTAAAGACAAATCAAATCCGTTGAAAGCTGGTGGTTTGCTCAAAATCACATGGTTATCGGTGTACCATGGTTCTTACTTGAACTGAAACATTTGGCTACTCCAGAAGTAATGGCTTTTGGTAAAGAGATGAAATCCATTAATTTTTCTCAAAACATTGCTAGGGACTAGCAATATCTTAGTGTGGGGGATTGATGAGTGTGTAAATACTCATCATTTTTGTACCATTTAAACTGCAAAATCATCTGAAAACACTCAGAAACACATCAAAATGATCAAAATATCACAAATCAGTGTTTTATGTGTTTTAAATGCAAAAATATCAAAATCAGATGAAAAACATATCAAATTTGCAAAATTGCAGTTTCAGTCCCCCAAGTTTCAAAAATTGTCAAAAACAGTCCCTGAGCACATAATTTCAAAAGTAAAGTCACCAAAGGTCCTTTTAAAATCAAAAGTTGTCAAATTTAGTCCTTTGGTGAAAAATATCAAAAGTTTGAGAAAATTACAAGTTTGGTCCTTCAACTTTGAAAAATGGCAGAATTGGTCCCTGGAAAATGTGGAAATGGCAACTTTGGTCCTTGTAATATTAACACTTGTCAATTTCAGTCCCTGAAACATCTTTGCAGAATTGGCAGAACAGGTCCCTACAGTTTCAGAAATTACAATTGAGTCCCTATGTTATTTAGAACCTTTCCTACACTTTTGGACTTGTCACTATCTTTTGACCCCTGCCTTATAACCCTTGACCCTCCCATTTTGGACCCCTGGTCAACAAAAGTCAAAAGCATAGAAATAGGCGCCATCCACTGTTTGTCTCCCCCACTTGAGCCCTGCAACTGCATACACTCTCCCATCACCTTTCCACCCCCCTCCTCATCATACCCACCTACTTTTACCTCCACAATAAATGCCACCCCCCCCCCTAGTTGATAAAACAGTGCCCTATAAGTCAAATCAGTCTTCCCGCCAAAATGGAAAAAATGGCTAACTCACTCAAAGTTCTCCCATTGGCCAAGATAAGAGGTGGGATCTGCTCTAAGGACACGTGTAAGACTTTTGGGAGCATAAAAGAAGCAGAGTAGCAAAGAGAAGGCAGTAGTTTTTAGTTTTTAATTTTCTCTTATGTCGTATTTTCTAATTATGTCTTAGTTAAACTCAAGAGTTGTGATAATTAGTTCTTAAGTATCAAACTCAAGCTACATTTTCAGTTTATCCAAGTTTTAATCATTAATTCAAAGTTTCATTTAGTTTCATGTTTATTTGTTCACTGTTAAAGATTCAAGTTTCTATTTCATAAAAACAAGCTTCATTCAGCTTGTTTATCAGTGTTAACAAGCTTATATAAGCTCTTCATAGCTTTTTATAAGCTTGAAATCTAGTTTCAAACCATTTTGGTTCTTGGTCAACTAAAGTCAAACTTGGAGCAAAAGTAATGCGAACAATGGGTTGATGCAGACATGGAATGGGTTGCTTTGGAGTGATTTGGGTTGGTTTGAATTAGGTAGTGGTTCTCTGGTTTTCAAGCCACAAGGGCTATGGGACCTATGTAAGTGATTTTCAAGGTTCTTAGTATAATCTTCATTTGTATTCACAACTGGTTCTAATCTGTTATTTAGGGAGTATTTAAGTTAATTAAACTGATTTGGATCATTATCATGTGCTAGTTAGGTGTTTAGATCATTTTTGATTCACAAACAGTTATTAAAGGGGTGTTTGGTTCTGCTTAGTTATCTATCTCAGAAGCATATGCAATGGTTAATTTCTCTTGGTTCATGTTTGTTAAGTAGAAGTAAACTCATTTGAGTCTTAGTCTTGGTCTGCAACACCACCAAGTCAAAATTACATTTAATTCACCACTACTGCTGATCTGTTGTGCTCTTGAAGATCAAATCACTTGTTTTATGTTAAAAATCCATAGATAAAGCTTTTAGTAACTTCAATTCATCAATAATAACCAATATCAGTTCTCAAATCAAGTTCAAACTTCATAATAGTCAACTGTCATGTTTCTTTAAAAGTCAATAGGTGTCAAATACTGGTTTTCTACAGAACTTGCAGCTGATGCACAGAGTTCATGTCAAACAATTAGAGTCTCATTTTTGGTCTACTTGTAGTCTACTAGGTGGTATTTAAGACTCAATATCTGTTTTTGGCTAAAGCTTCTTTGATAAGCTGCTGCATAAGCTCAAAGTCAGCACCATGTGCCCTGCTCACTGACACTCAGTATTAACTGAGTTGCTCAGATTTTGTGCAAGGTGCACAGGGCTCACTTGGGCTCATCATGGTCTGGTATTTGGTTTAGTTGTAGCTAGCCAGGTCTAGGTGAGGCTCCAACAATTGCTTTTTAATCTCTGGCTTAATTGAGTGCTTATTTTTCTGCTTAAAAGTGGCTCCTCACAACTGTTTTGTGCTTATATCTCATATAAGTCAAATCTGTGAAACTTGCAATTCAGGGGTTTAAGCTAGTTGAGACTCATTGCATTTTGGTAATTTTAGCTTATTCAAGCTTGTGTATCTTTGGTGCTTGCTTTGGTCCTTTTAGCTTATCAAAGTGCTTATTTTTAAGCACTTCCCACATCAGTTGCTTATTCCTCCACACATACACCTGTTTTTCTATTTTTCCTTTATTCCTAATAATATTTTAGAGTTTTCCTGAAATTTTCAGATTTTTCCAAGTTGTTTTGCTATTTTTCTTAATTTAAATTAGTTTTTAAACCCTTTTTAAATAGCATTTAATACAAATAATTAAGAAAAGCTTCAAAAAATAATTTTTCAATTTTCTTAGGTTAAGATAAATATAAAAAGTAAAAAAAGTAATTTTCCAGATTTTTCATAGTTTATTTTGTAATTTTTAATAATTTAATTAGTTTTTAATAGTTTTTAATTCCTAGAAAATAGAAAAATAATCATAAAAATACAAAAATAGTTTTGAAAATTCTATTTTGATATTTTAGATTTTTCTAAGTTTTAATTTTATTTTTCTAGCTTTATTTCCTAATTTCTTGTAATTTAGGTTATTATTTAATAGTTAAAAATAGTTTTTAATTAATAATAATTAATTAAATAGTTATAAAAATAATTTTCTTTTTCTTAAAATTTTATTATATCATTAGGATTGTAAAAATATCATTTTTATATTTTTAGGATTAATATTGTGTAAGTTTCACGTTTTTGTTTGTACGTCACGTAGATTTTAAATTCAGTTATAAAACATAAAAACAAAACATTAGTTTAAAAATAGTGATAGCGTTTATTTAATAGATTTTAACTTTTTAATCTCCTTTAATCTTCTGTAGTTTATAAACAACTCAATATCCTTACTGACCACTATCCTTAGTGGTTATTCGACATCTGATTGTGTTTAACACCAGTCATCCTCCGTGGGACATAACGACCCGGGAATCCACTGTATTCTCCTGATCTTAAATTGCATTTGTGCTCTGAGCTGTTTTAAGTTTCTTACAGTTGGTCATTCACAAGTGGCTAGCTTGCGTGAGATAACTTGACGGTTCAGCACAGATCAAAAGGCATGACCTCAGTTAAATAACATTCTTTCATTTGCTCAAAACCTCTTTCCCCTTCCGTAATACTAGTGGGTGTGATCCTTTTCTTGCAAGTTTTCTCAAAATCAGCAAATAGTTGAAGTATGACATATTGGCTAATTAAGGTCTTGCTTTTAGTGGCAATTGTTCTAGGAACAAGATGCATTGGTGTATTAGGAGGATACACAGTCGCTCTAGGCATTTTCCAAAGAGGAGGGTTTGTTTCAACAATATTTTCAGCTTTCCGCTTATCTAAATCCATTTTCCACAAAACTTGTTCGGGAGTCAACAATGTCTGAGGTTTAAACATGTTCAAGGAAATCCAGTTTTCCTTCTTGTAATCATGGGGTGCGATCTTTATTTTCTTCTCTCTACATTTAGGATCATCTAATTTCTTGTTCATCTTTTCCTAGTGACTTCATCCGATTTCTTATCTTCCTCAGTGCACTCAACGCAACTAGGTTTCTGTCTAGGGTTTAGGATTTCATTGCCATCATAAAGAACCTTATGAGCATTTCTAGCCCTTTTAATGACCTCTGGATTTGGTTCCTCAACAAGGGAATGCTATGCTTATCGCTTAGGACCCTATGCTTAGTGATCATGTGAGCAGTCTGAATGGTGTTCCCTTGTATGTACAACTTGTTTTCAAGTTTGTTTTTCAAAGTTTTCAGATTAGAAAAATCTTTCAAGAGTTTTGATTCCTTTGCATTAAATTCTTGCTTAAGCATTTTCACATTTTCTTGAAGTTATTGTTTTTGCTTAGCAGTTTTAGAAAGTTTTTCTTGCAAGGAATTTAACTCTTGTTTTAATACTTCTTCTCAGAAATTACTTTTTCTAATAATTGTACGCACTTGGTCATCCATTTCCTGCTCACGAGTGGTCAACTCAAATTTAGCACGTTGTTCATAAATAGCAACACGTTCTTTATAGGCATTTAATCAGATATTACAGAATCATCAGGGGGTGCAGTGTATTCATCAAAAATAAAGTCATTGTTGACTGCAGGAGATGCATCACTTGGTACAACTTCACTTTCACTTTGTTTCACATATTGATCATATGGGACAACATTGATATTACCCATATTTTCACTATTTGATACAAAAGTTTCAGTTGATAATACTTTGTCATGCATCTATGCATCCGCATCATCAGTATAGTTTTAGTACCTCCGAGATGAGTGTGTCTTTGGATGGGCCACTGTGTTGAAGAGGAGACCTTGGGAGAAACCATTGGAGAAATGCTAGCCATAAAGATTGTGTGTGCAGTAGGTCCATCATCCACATCAGAATCGTATGCATCACAATCAGCGACTTGAAAGGCATTCTGATGATTGTGACCTATCTCCTGAATAGGCTGCTCATCCACATCTGCATCATAGGTCTTGGCATTGCCCTCAGCAAGAAACAACAATTCCTCTTCATCCAAAGTAGCACCATTATCCTGAGCTTGCACAAGTAGCATCTTATCTCTAAAGTAATCAGCATTCTGTGGACGCTTTGGAGATGTGCAGTTCCTTGCACTGTGTCCCTCACCACCACAATTATAACATTTGATCAGCTTAGCTTGACCTTAATTACCATTCCTTCCCGATTCCCGATTACCAACATACCCTCTACCACTCCACCTCTTCCTTGTTCGTATCTGTCTTTCGAACTGGCTGCACCATGACTTTCCCATCTCTACTAGAGCATGATTGTGGAGATTGGAAAAGCGATTCTGATTTCATTGTTGGTGTGAAGGCGGTTGGTATGTGGACCGAGTGTCAAGTTTTGTTTAACCATGAGGGCCAGTTGAGAAATGAAGTGTCCCACGGCTGCATCAGCATCAGCTTGTTTGAATCTTGGATCAGGAATGAGTTTGTGATTGCCATCACTCATGGGAATAACTTGAGATGCTTTGGTGGTGATTCCAATGTTTGAGTAGAAGGCAGTTGAATCATTTGATGAGCTTGTCTCTCCTGGATTTGTTTTGAATTGTTCAAGAATCCTCTTTTCAAACATGGCATGTCTCTCATTCTGAAGAAGGAAGGCATAGAGTTGCTCATAGTTTGTATTCTTCAATCCTTTAGTGAGCTTCACAGAAGTGACAAACTTGTGCCATTCGGGATTCATGTTGTTCACAAACTTTGAGTTCAGCTGAATGTTAGGCATAGTCATTCTGATGTTCCTCATGTCATTCACCAACTTATGAAATCTCACATAGTACTCATAGACACTCTCATCTGGTTTCATCTTGAAGTGTTCAAATTCGTCATAGAGTTGTGATTCTCTGTCTTCCATAGTTAATTCTGAACCTGAGAGAAGCATCTTGACATTATCCCATACTGCCTTTGCTTCGGTGTTGTGATTGATCAGCTTGTAGATGTCTTTAGGAAGACCTTGAAGAACAATGTTAGAAGCCCTGATATCAGCATCGAATCTCTTTTTCTCCTTATCATCAAGCTCATCATACATTTTGGTCTGTCCATTCTCAAAATCAGAGTTCCATCTTCAGCAGTATCAAGTACATCTCTAGTCGTCTCAACTCGATACGGTCCTTCATCAATGGATTTGAGAATGTTGACACCATTTTCCTTTCCAAGGCAGTACAATCTGATTCGTTGAGCCCAAGAATCGTAGTCAGTTCTGTCAAGCATGGGTGGACGAGTATCTGAACCATCTGCTTGAACATCCTCGGCAACAGTGGAGATGATAGTAGGTACGTTGGTAGACATGTTACCAGATTATACGGGATTTTATAACTTTATGATTAAACCGGGAAATAGATTCTTTCACGGGATTTTACTAAATCAAGAGAAAACCGTAAATAATCACCCAAGTCGCTAGAAGATAATGCACCAAGTCGCTAACACCTAATCCGCTACACCCCCAAGTCGCTAAAGTCCCAAGTCGCTAGACAAATGCAAGTCGCTAAGTAGTAACTCGCTAACCCTCAAGTCGCTAGCAAAATTTTGGCAGCAATTCGCTACTCAAGTCGCTAAAACTTCAAGTCGCTAAAGAGCAACTCGCTACAGACCAAGTCGCTACCACCAAGTCGCTACCCGTAGTGGAGAGTCCACTACTTGTACTGTTAATCGCTAGGTCTAAGTCGCTAGCTCCAAAACTGTAACTCGCTACAAAATTGTGAAGCAAGTCGCTACGAAGAAATAGATCCGTATATCAAGTCGCTAGCAAGAAAAACCACATAAACATCACTTTTCAATCCAAAAACAACCCAACCAAGATGATTCAAGCTTACCAAATGAAAACCTAAACACTTGTGATGATTCTAAACATAAAAGTACTAACAAAATCCAAGCTTTAACACAAGAAATCAACCAAATGATGCACAAACCACTAAACTTTTTCAAACTCAAAACCACCTAAAAACCACTAGAAATCCAAAGATGTGCAAGATATGATCTAACCATGGTTCTTGATACCAATTGTTGGATATTGGATTTCACATACACATCAAACAATAACACAAAGTAGGCGTATAATGGTGAGTTCTAGAGAGAGAAAGTTAGAGGTTTAGGGAACTTAGTGAGAGAAAGAAAAACTATTATTATGAGCTCCAACTCTCTACCTTGGGAGGTAGAGAGTATTTATAGTCTTACATAAATCGCCACACAACGGGCTGTGGATCAGGCATACAGTGGGTAAAGACTCGTCCGTCCTCCACGGTGTTACTTAACAAAATACTACTAACCTAAATATAACTACGACTACGAGCATTCTAACGATTACATATGCTTGAGGTGACCGACTCTTTAATACCGGGAATTTCTAATTCCTAACATCTAAAATTAAATCCAACCACAATTTCTTTGATTATTGATAGTTGAATACAATAGCAGATGAATTATAGCAAAGTAATTGATCAAACTGATTTTCCCCAAATTAGTTTTTAGGGTTTTCATTAAAAAGAAATTATTTTAACATAATCAATGGAAATATATCATATATTTTAAGCAAAGCAAAACAATTACTTTAAATAATAATTCAAAACCCTAAATATTTGAATTAAATCTCTACTTACCAGCTAAAGATGTTGATTGTTGACAAAGCACAAATGATTGGCAGAGTGATGTAACATAAATATTTTCTTTATTTTGTTTTGAATCAGACTATATCAGGGAGAGTGATTTTGAATGGGTGAAAATCGAATTGTAGATTCAAACTAGAAACTTGAATTTGTGTAGAGGATGCTTTAATGGCAGTCGTGTGTGTGTTTTAATGAAGAAGTAGTATTATGAGAAGAAGAAGCAGTGGTTTAAAAAATATGTATTAAGAAAGCAGTTTTACCCAATCTTTAGTATATAGAATATTTTATTTATGTTATGTAAAATGAACAAAAAACCCTTTTTAAAAAATAGTTGCCCAGCGCTTTTTAGTTGCCCAAAAAATAATACCTTACACATACGGGACACTTGTCACAATTTCGATGAGTTGCCCAATGACAGCGGTTGCCCTCGGTCCATTTTCAAATTAAAAATAAAAATGGTCCGGAAAGTGATAAGCCTCAGGGCGCGCGGTCTATTTGGCTAATTTTCCCTATTTCAAATCACTCACTATATGTGAAATTTGAAACAAGTATTCGAAAAGTTTACTCAGATGACTATTTAGTTTTTCTTTCAAAGAAAGGTTGAGAATGTTGGAAACATTAGGGTTCAACTTACTAAATGAGTTTCATGCATATCTGTTTTAGTATTTGGATCATTGGGATTGATAGACAATTTTTACTTTATGATGAATAAATATACTTGGTATTTGTTATTCATTCATATAATAATTGTTATCCTATATTTGCATCTTTAATCCTTGAATAATTTTATTATTCTAAATATGTCCATTGTCGGTTAACAATATGGGAATATTGTTATGTAAGGCAAATATGAGTGTTGATTATATTCTAACGAGAATTTGGATTGTTCCCGCCAAACTCATATGTATTCACTAGAGATGCATATTGGATACCCCAACTTTCAAACATTTACTTTTAGATCCTTGTCATAAGTAAAATATTGAAAATGGTTTGTTATCTTCGTCCTTAGACTTGAGATGCAAGCAAGTTCTGTTATGTGTGGATATCATTTTTTGTAAGTATACGCAAAACGCTATCTGAACAAGGTAGTTATAAAAGCTATATTTCGGAGTGATGTGAAGCAACATCCACAACGCTTGTAGTCAATAAAGGATTTGTTACTCCACTTGATATGTGCAGAAAGATACCATGGTGCCTCTCCAGATTTAATCAGATAACTGTCTGGCCAGACCCAAAGGGTAATGCAAGATGATTCTTGATTACATTTGGTATATCTGAATTAAAATCTATAACGAGATTCTAAATGATTAAACTATATGGAATGAGTTCGGATCCATATCCATGGTTTAACAGTATCTATAACAAAGGATGATTAAAAGCAAGACATTAATAACCATGCTACTGAGAAATTTTTGAAACTATTCTCTCAGACACTTTAAGTTAAAAAGCGAGTGAGAGCGTTTGCTAGGCGTTTCCGTCGTTAGTTTTGTGTGCCATTCGACACTCCAACTCCCAAGTGGGAGCTGTTGGTTTGTGGGAGTTTAAAACACACATAAACGCTAAAAGTGTGTGAGCCTATGGGGGCACACACGATAAACACGAGAGTACGTGTCGAACGTATAAATACTTGAATATACATTAGTCGATCCATATTGCATGCATGTAACCCGATCGTGATACTTGACCCATTGAGTTGTTTTAACTTTCAATATGGGTCAGTTTGAAAAGCCTTGGGCCTAGTTATTTCATCTGATCGGGTTGTATGGTTTTGTAGCTTGAGACACAAGTTTAAAGCCCATATTTGGGTTTATGTCGTGAGATATAAAAACAAGACAAACCCATGCTTCAAAGGGTACGAATAAAATATTATCCCTAAACCTACCTAAGTGATCGAATCATCAAACAAGCACTTCTACCAATCGGCTGTTATATATATTAATATGTATGTGTGTGCATGGTATATTGATGTGGATGTAATTTACATGCAAATCATATTTGTATACTGACGATAACATACATATTCGTACATTAATATCACGCAATTTTATATGCATGAAAAGTGTTGCTTTTTCTCCTTGTTCGACAAACAACAACATATCCCTTGTGGGATTCGATTGTGTGATGCTTAGATCCAAAAAGAAGGGAGGATATCGGACCTCACTGTCCGATATCGGGTGTTTAGTTTGAAGCTGTTCTCGGACAGTTTGGTTCTCGGACAGAATAATAATAAGTTGTTTTTGGCTTTATTTGTTCGTGGTATTCAAGCAATTCAAGGTGTTGATTGGTTTAAACGTTCTCGACTAGCATTTATCGAACGTACTTGGTTTAAGTGTTTGTGTGTGATACTCATAGAGGCATCTATTTTAGATGCTTAGTTTCGTATTGGTTTTATTGTCCGTTACACTTGCGTTCAAATAGCCATGAAAGGTTAGGTTTTCTTTTATCCTTTTTATTAATTAATTGTTACATTAATTAGTTGTTTATTAATTACGTGTTTAACCTAATTGCAAATACTAGATCCTTATCCGCTGCGTACTCGTAGAGGTTATGGTTAACTTAGTTCTAAAATCCCAACACTAGTCTCTCACAATAATTTTGATAGGTCTTAGTATAACTCACATTCGTAACCTTCTACAATATAATTTGTTTTTGATTTAACTAGTCTATACGACATTACTTGAAGTCCTATAGACTAGTCAATAGGACTTCAAGTAATATAAATAATAATGTATTATTTATATTACTTGAAGTCCTATAGACTAGTCAAATCACAGTTGTGAATTCGGAAAGAACCACTATCACCCATCCATGGTAAAAGAAAAATGGAAGATGATCACAGTTGTGAATTCGGAAAGAAGATAAATTGTCGAACGGCACCGCAAGAGTAATGGAGTAGATTTTGGGGAGTCGGTTATCTAACCTACCTTATGTTAATGGATTACAAAATTGAAAATTTGGTATAGAGTACCCCGCATATTTAAAAAAATTCGGAATAGGATTTAGCGGGCAAAAAATTTTGAATATTAAAAAGAGAAAAACTATTTTTTTTCTTTTAAAAAAAAAGGTTTAACATGTTTCTGATTTTTATTTTTATTTTTTAATTTCTTTTAGAAATGACAATTCTCATCAATTTTTATTTTTATTTTTTAGAAGCAACATTTTTAACTATCCCACCACATTTACATTATAAATCTATCTCGCATGTCATACGTAGGACTTGAACTCACAATCATTTGGTTGGGAAGCTTCTCACACAACATGAGATACCATTGAAACACAAGCCCTTTCGTGTTTCCGATTTTTTTTATCCGACTAAACAATGAGGTTTGAACCTACCGTTACACAAAGTCAAATCGGTGAACCATACCGTTACACAAAGTCAAATCGGTTAATGCCTCCTCGTTTTTTGAGTTTGACGTAACCACTTCAACCTGTATGCACCTAGCAGAAATTAAACTTTAGACATTTCACATTTTGGTGATGCTAGTCACAAGCATTTTTTTTTTTTTTTTTTTTTGTATTTAACATACTTAAGCCTTTTTCTTTTTGTATTTAACATACCAAATTGACACGTAATTAATTTGGTGACTTATATTTGAGGACCAAATGTATAAATAAGCCAAGCCGCTCGTGAGCTACTCTAATTTGTTTGGCAATAAATTAAAACAAATCGAGCTTAAATGAGCTCGAGTTTAGTTTAAAACACGTTTAACAAATGAACTCAAGCTTTTAATTAAAAGATTGATTAGGGTAACGTTTATGTAGATATTTATGTGTGTAAATGTAATTTAGTTTTATGTTGTACTTTTATTCATCAATAATCTCAAAATGATTAGACGAGCTTTGAGTTGAACTTGATTTTGGTCAAGCCCATCACAATCTCTAGTTGAACCCGAGCTTGTGTAGTGTTACATGAGCTCGAGTTAAAAACAAAAGGTTCAAAACGAAGTTAGCTTGACCTAGCTCGTTTATATGTCTCGGTATAAGTTATACATTAGATCTTTCACCTTTAGTGTTTAAGGAAAGCATAAAACTTGACAAATCATTAATTCAAATAAACAAAAATAGGTTTAAAAGTTTATTTATAATTTTTTATATAAAAATGGCAAATTTGCAAAATTGTCTCAAATTAATTGGTATTTGTCGCAATTTATAACAACAACTCCAAATGCTTACATGTATTTGGCTTGGTAACTATTCTAAATACATATGTAGTTGGCACGTTAATTATAAACCGTTCTAAATACATGTGTGGTTGGCACTTTTATTCGAAACCGTTCCAAATACATGTGTATTTGGCACTTTTATTAGAAACCGTCCTAAATACATACGTTATTGGAACGGTTTGTTTGCCGTCGTTCCAAATACTTATTCTTTTGGTACGATTATTTAAATGGTACAAAATACACATATTTGGCACTCTTTTTTTACCGTCTCAAAAATGTTCGTCCTAAAAACTCCTTTTTCTTGTAGTGAAATGCATTACTCATAATAAGACACCTATCACGGCTAGAGCTTCACTTTTTCACGTGTATGTGACTAATAGAGTCTTTACGATACAAAGTGCACAAATCTCCTTTCGATTATTTTGGGAAGCACGTGTGATTGAGATGGGGTTGACATCTAAGTGTTCTAAATTATAATATCTTTTATGTTTTGTCATAAATGAGAGGAGGTTAACATTTATTTAGTACAAAACAAAATTTGGCCATTACAATCTATCACACAACCTAATGTTACTTTTTTTTTACTCAATAATTACTCTGTAAATATTTAATTATTGTTTTATATCACGACACTTATGTTAAATGGTATTTGAGGCTGGCTCGCTTCTAAATCCAATTTGTTACAAGCTTGATCTATCACGCATATCTTACTTTGTTATCTTTTGACTTAATAAGTAACTATTGCTTACTTTGTTATCTTTTGATTTAACAGGTAACTATTGCTTGACCTTCTACAAATTAAGGTAACTCCAGTCATTAAACATGTATAATCGAGTCAAAACTCAAAAGTTAGTAAACCAAAAGGAACCTATCATCTTCTTATAGAACCAGAGAAGTAAACTTCGTAATTAATAAATTTTGTGACATTATTTATGCTAAATGATATTTACAAATATTCTTATTTCAAAGTTCTTTTAGTTACAACTTACTAGCAGCTTAAAATAAATGAATATAATTTTTATTTTATTTTTTTATTTTCAAAACTGCTAAATGAAATTCAATGTTGTTTATCTGCTTCAAAACCACTAGATAAACAAAAGAGTGATTCATTTGAAGCAACTTAATTTGTTTCAAAAGTCCAAAACCCTTCCATTCATAAATAAAATAAAATAAAATAATAATAATAATGAAAATTGAGTAAATTATTTCATTTAAAAAAGTTAAATGATCGAAAAGACTAAAGATGTGCTTAAAATTGATAATAATTACTAATTGGTACATAAGTTTAGATATGAGATTAATCAACATGTTTTAGTCAATCAATTTGAAAAATACAAAAAGTTATATTTAAAGTTTATAAAACAAAATAGGTTTATCCAAAATGAGCCCTCAAATAACATGTAATAATTAAAATAAGCAAACCCCAAACACACTCTAAATAGAATATTAAAAGGCATTTTTTGATTTATTAAACAAACCAAAGATAAACACAAAAGAATAGTATAAATAAAAAATAATACTTACGTGATACCAACAATTAATAAGTTACACAATCCCTCTCTTCTGGGCCTCCTAATAGAAATAAGCCTTATTCCATTTGCACGCACCACTGTCCTCAGCCCCTTCGATTCCCTCTTATTTCCACCACACACCACACATAAAAAAAAAAACCCATCGGAAACCTAACGCCGTCGTCACCGTCATCTATAACTTTTTATCGTTTTACAGGATCTTAGATCGGATTTATACTTCTAGATCCGAATTCTACATATCTATATTTAAGTGAGCATTTTATATCTCATATTTCACTTTTTTGTTAATTGTTAATTCTATTCGTTTACGTATTACTTATATATTCAAATTTGGTGAAAGTTAGGGTTTGTAGTTTTGTTTATGGTGGGAATCATTTTTTGTTGTAGCGTAAGCGATACTATTCGATATATGCGGTTCCTATATTTCCAAGTAATGTGAGGTTAATTAATTCTTATGAACATCGAGAAATTGGTTAAGATATAATTGATGTTATTTGAGCTATTGTGTCGAGTTACGAATGCAGGTTAACTTTATATAGTACTAGTGTTTTTTTCGAGCTATTGTTAGTGTGGAATTTTAGGCTTTGTATCAGCTGTGTCAAGTGTAGTCCCTTGACCCTCGGGTACCTGCTCTGGCGGAATTTAGTGTTGTTGTTGTATCGTATGTGTTACGCCACATTTGTCATCAGTGGTTATGTGCAAGTTTTAGTGTCTGAAGTAATCTATTAGGCTCGGAATGTACTATTTGTTTTGTTTATGTTTGTGACTTGTAATCTATGGAGACGTTTTATGCTTTGCTGTGACATTTGCGGAGCCAGAAAGTTATGGTTAAGGGGGTAAACTTTGATTATAAATTGCACTGCAAATCTTTTTGCTAGAGGGTAAAATTACAAAAATAGAAATATATTTTTAGAAAATATACACTGCAATAGTAGACCTATTTCTGCCCATGCGTGACAATATAAGTTGTCCACACTGCTGTTTTGTAAAGCACATTTTCTTCGTTTTTGTCATGATGGAATGGTTTTATGGACACTAGACTTATAGCGAAGCACTATATTATTGCGCATTTATGGTTAATTGTTCCTTTCTGGATGGATAAGGGAGTTTTACCTACCAGTTATTAGTCTTATATTTCCGCGACTAGCTTAATATATAAGACTAAAAGGTAAAACCAGTAGTCCTAGATTTCCATGGATTTTCACATACCTCCTGGATTTTGAAATATACTCGGTATTCAGGGTGCGTTTGCCGATTGGTATGTTATATGGAATTACAATGGATATAGGTTTGATATAACGATGGAATCGGTATAAATGTCACAAAAATAATGTTTGGTTAGTAAGTTAGATATGAGTATAACTATGAGATTTTATATTAGCTTACTAGAAACTTATATTTGCATATGTAATATGTGGAGGGAAATTGGAGACAGAATAACATTGAATAAAATGAATGGCTAAAAAAGTAAAGCTAATGAAAAATTAATGATGATTGTAGGAAAGTTATAGGAAACCCTCGCTATTGATATGGTATGATTTTAAGGGATTGCTTTCATAGTCTGATTCCGATATACACATACCAAACAAATAATTTTGAGGACCATTCCATTCTTTCATTTAATACCAAACATAAGCTAATTTGCACTAAGAATTGAGAAATACAATGCTCTCAAATGATATGCTTGAATATTATGTATCATGGATTTTTAATCACTCTATCTGAACGGTCAGTAGTCTGTGACACTGAACTGTCTGTACACATACTCAAAGGTGATCAACAACAACAATAACAATACCCAACCCCACCGGAGTGGGGTATGGGGACATACTTAAAGGTGATGTCTTGGTTTATTGTCTCATTCAGTTTGGATTGACGGACCAAGACAATAAGTACATGAACTGTGTAGTTTCTTTATTTTAAGATGCTTCTGACTTACTTCTTCTTTGAGAGTTTTATTTTCCTTATATGTGCTTTAGTTGGTGAGCTATAAGGTAAATAGGTATTAAGGTTTTGGATGTTGTAATCCTCATATAATATCTTTTGTTACATGGCTGAATCGAAGCCTCCGGCTGTTTATTGTGAGAACTAATATTTTTTATTTTATTTTATTTATTTTTATTATTATCTTCAGGTCTTACAGACACTTATTGGATGATCTTAGGACTGCATTCGAACAATGACATCAAGTATGATGGCTGGAGAACGGAGGTATAGACTTATACGCATCACGTTTAATCTTAGTTGCGAGCTATGCATATAAGATCATGAATCGTGTATTGTGCGGGGAAGAACAAAATTTGGTTGGAAAGAGTATTGTTTTTTAAAGAACGCTATTGGAAGACCCACCTTGTACATTATCAACCAAATTGAGAATAAATATCATATAATAATTTGTTGGACCAATTTTTATTACTATGGCATAAGTGCATAACATCAAAGATATCAGAATACAGTGGTATAGAATCTACAGTCTTGAAAGCAAATCTGAGGTTGCGTTAAGTTAGAGGAAAACACTCATCTTTTCTACAAAATGTTTTGTACAAAACAAAGAAAACAGAAATCGCTTTATTTCCAAAAAATTCTCCACAACAAAAATCCCCTATTTCCTAACTTAACAAGGAAAATTACAAAAAAAAATTGTTTCCTTGTTTCTTTTGTAACCAAAACCTTCCCTTTCCTTCTTCAAAATAGAAAATACAAACATCAACTAAACACGTTTTCTATATTTTCAAGTATTTTGTGGAGATAAATTTCCCTTCCAAAATTCTACAAAACTAGAGATAGAAAACAAGAGAATTTATTTTCCAACTAAACGCACCCTGAGTGGCAGTATGAAACTTGCGCAGAGTTAAGCTAATACTGAAAATAGGAAATGATATTCGTCACCAGCTTGTAGCATTTTTCAAAAGATAGTTGAGATAAATCCTTTATTGTTTTTTGTTTTAGGTGGGCTTCTTCAAGAAGAGGTGGCATGACTGTCTTGGGCAAAGTTGCTGTTCCTAAACCAATCAATTTACCGAGTCAGAAGTATGTTTGTTCAGCTAGTTATGTATGATCTCAATTGTTTCATGATTTTTGTACGTAGTAATGTTCTTATATTTTGTTTGCTCCTGTTCAAGGTTAGAGAATCATGGTCTGGATCCAAATGTGGAGATTGTACCCAAGTGAGTGTTGCTTATTCAACCCTGTGGTTTCCAATCACATGTGCATTCTTGCAATTTTTTTGTGCAAGTTTTGCTCTGCAAGTTCCTATTCTGTTGGTGCTTCCTCTCTTATGTGAAATTGATACCATGTGTGTTACTAACAGGGGTAGCCTTAGCTGGGGCAGTCGACCATCATCATCAACGTCAAATCCTTGGGGTTCAGCAGGATCTCCAAATGCTGATGGTAGTACTGCTTCACCACATCATCCCAGTGGCCGGCCTTCATCGGGTGGAGGACTGAGTCGACCATCTACTGCTGGCAGCGACAGACACGAGCCTTCTGCTAGTACATGGGGCCCAAATTCTAGGCCTTCATCAGCTTCGGGGGTATTGACATCAAACCAGTCATCACTAACATCACGTCCACTCAGTGCAGAGACAAGACCAGGCAGCTCAAGCTTATCCCGTTTTGCTGAGCCTGTATATGATAATTCAATGGCGTGGGGTCCCAATGGTAATGCGGATAGGCTGGTAAGTTATTAAGCTGATGCCTTTTTTCCCCATATAAATATATAACAGATATGCTCATTTTTTCGGGTGCTTGTCTTTTGCTACCATGCTCATTCACAAGTACAAGGTGAAACATAACTCATGATTATAACAGTCCTCCTCTTTTGTGCAGTCAATACCCTCCAAGGCTAATGATTTCTCTTTGAGTTCTGGTGATTTCCCTACGCTGGGTTCAGAAAAAGATAACAATGCTAAGGGCAGTGAACATGGTAATTTTTCCTATAATGATACAATTATATATTGTAGTTCATTCTCTGGCTGCTGTAGGAAAAGGGTCAATATCTAGCATTCTGCAGCACGTTCTAGGCAGCATCGGTCTATTGTAGCCATGAGCCAAACTATCGTTGTAGTTGACCAACTCTAGTTTGCGTTTAACACATATTGAATTGTAAGTTAGATGATTCATTTACTAGCATATAGCAAGAGTAACTAACCATCCAGTCAACCTTGATGTCTTGTATTAAAATAAAAGAAGGCTGTTCCAACTGAACAAATACATACTTATTTTGGAAGGACAGATTTAACAGAACTGAAGTAATATTAGAAAACGGTAAAATAGCATATTTGACATGACCTAGACAGAGCTGAGAGATAATAGAAGCTACTCTGTGAAAATTGGCACCCATTCCAGAATTTTTTTCATTAAATAGGAGAAGAGGAAAAAGATTTTAGTTTGCTTGTTGAGAGATGTAGAGGAGAAAAAAAGGGGGAACTTGAGGAAATGAAAACAAAGAGTAAGAAAACACACTAATGAGGTTAGAACAAAGGTAAAGGGCTCCCAAACAATTTAGTGAACATCTGAAACCCGTAAATGATAATGTCACGTATGCCAATGATGGGGCAAATGGCACTCACCATTTTATCTCTTTGCAGAAAGTTGCAAAGGGTCCATTGCACGCCGCCCATGGTGTGTATATTTGCAGTAAGGTAACTGATTTATTTATACTAGAGTCTAACTGTGTGAAGAGCAAGTGTGAACCTAGCAGTTTTTCTTGTCTTTGGCAAGGGTTACCTTGGTTTGAATAACTGTTTCGGGAATAATGCTATCAGGCAATCCGAAAAATGCTAATTTTTGGTTTGTATTTAATATTTTATTCGTTGCCTTAAATTAATATTGCTTACCATGACACAACTTGCTGAATCAAGACTTGCATTTGTGGCAGATCACGGTTCTCATGCTTGTCCTGGCTCAGGCTCTGGCAGAAGCGACAGAAATGAGATGGCTCAAGCTGGTCTGTAGTTTTGTTCATAGCCTTCTTATTTCCATTAGTTGCTAAATTTGTATCATGTCAACTAGGAAAATAAGTGTTGTGTCTTATGGAGTGCAGATCATAAGAGTGGAACTGTTGATACTTGGACAAGAGATAGCTCTCCACCTGCTGACAAGTGGCAGGGGGAACCACAACATTATCTCAATCCTAATGTACCTCCTCAACATTTTGATGCCTGGAGGGGCCCACCAATGAATGCACCTCCTGTTTGGTATAGAGGACCACCACCTGCAGGACCACCGTATCCACCCGTTCCTCATGGTGGATTTCCAATGGAACCCTTCCCATATTACCGACCTCAGATGCCTCCTAATTTAGCAAATCCGCAAGCAGGTCCTCCAACTGGGCCTGGTCCAAGAGGCCATCATCCAAGAAATGGAGATTTTTACAGGCCACAGATGCCGGAACCTTTTATTCGTCCAGGTATGCCAATGAGACCGGGCTTTTACCCTGGTCCAGTGCCCTACGATGGCTATTATGGTCCTCCGATGGGCTACAATCCCAATGACCGTGAAATGCCATATATGGGAATGCCACCTGGACCACATGGACCACCTGTTTACAACATGTATCCACCTCAAAACCATCAGGAACATAACGATGCACACTTTAGACCCAGTGGACATGGACCTTCTGGAAACATGTTTGTCTCAGAACAAATGGAACCTGTTCCGCCTGAGGAACCTCGTGGGCCATACAAAGTTCTTCGGAAACGTGACAGTGAAAGGGATGCTGGTATGGAAGAAGATAACTGGGAGCAAAATTTAGAAAAGAATGACCAGCCAAGACCATCATTCCACAAGAATGAGCGGGGAACCGACACCAGAAGGAACGAAGATATGCATTCACGAAGAAACAATTTTGTTGAGAATCAATCCTCCAGGATGGTACACAACCAAGGTTATCCTTCTGATTCTGCTAATGTCCTTTCATCTGAGGACACACACAAGTTTAAAGCATCTAATGAGAATTGGGGAAAGAAGTCAGAAGTTGTAGCACCTTTTATTCCAGAAGTTCCTCATGCTATTCCATCTAACCCTAGAGATTCAAGCTTGATACAAAAGATTGAAGGTTTGAATGCAAAAGTACGGGCTTCTGATGCTCGGGGGGATGCTGCATCCGGCTTTACAAGGGATGAGCAAAAGAATAGGTTGTTAGTCAACCCTAAGGACAACTCTACAATTACATTCGGTAGCATTTCAGACACCGGAGATCTTGCCAATGCATCGTCATTCTCAAGGTTTATGATTTGCATTTGATGATAACATACTTTATATGTGACCAAAATAATTTAATTAACTTATTGCTTTTTCAGGCAAGCACATCATGGAGGGCGAAACCGGCCAGATCAATATACCAAAGGAAGATTAAACAATCAAGATGCTCATGCTAGTACATTCCAAGTACCACCTGAGGCTGCTGAGAACCTTGAAACTAGGAATACAGGCGATTCATTGGCTGATGTTGCTGATGGACAAGCACAGGTAACTACTCACATGGAAATACACTGATTTCTCGAAAGGTTTTTAATTTTCTTGTCTGCTTCCGTGGCTTACCATTTGTCATACATCTTTACTGTATTTGTTTAAATATGCATCATCAGCGTGCTAGGATGAGGGAGTTGGCAAAACAGCGGGCACTTCAACTACAGAAGGAAGAAGAAGAAAGAATACGGGAGCAGAAAGCAAAGGCTCTTGCAAAGTTGGAAGAATTGAACAGGCGTACACTAACATCAGATGGCACTACACAGACAACAGAAAAAATAGCAACTAGTGTACCTGATCAAGATGATGTGAACACGTTCCAGAAATCCACTGGACCACCTGTTGATGATAACAGTTCAAAGCAACCAACTGGACCAAGTTCAGGTTTGAATGCAAACACTCAAGCTGGTGTTCTGAGCAATGAGAACAGTTCAAAGAGCAGTCAACAAGAGCCTGTTGTTAAACAAAGTGTTGCTATTGTTACTGATGTTGAAACCAAAGTTGACCAAAAGCAGAAGCGTGTTGGTCATAAGCAAAAACAGAGTGTGCAAGTTGTAGAGAGTTCGGTTGACAAGTCAACTCTGAAAGCTCCTGAAAGCGCAGTTGTAAAAAATTCTGGAAATAACTTGACTATATCAAGTGAAGATGTACCGAAGCAAGAGCCAGTTTTGTCAAGTATCATGTCTGAACAAACACAACCAAGAAAGAAAAATAACAGGAGTAGCAAGAATAAGCATAAACTTGATGATGCATCTGAAAGTCGAAAGCCAGAATCACCGAAGTCTGATTTGGTGACTGATAGCAAGGATGCACCACAATCTAAAGTGGAACAGATCTCTTCTTTACCAAGTAATGAATCCCATGGTAGAGTAACTAACCAATATAAACCCCAACACTCCAGAAAGACACTAAGAAACCCACAAGCTAATAGATCAGCTGATAGATTTCATGGTGATGCTGCTGTATGGGCCCCTGTACGGGCCCAGCCCAAGGAAGAGCGCTTAGATGAAAACAGTCAGGGAACTATGCAGGATGACATGCCTTTGCCAGCAAAGAGCATTAACTCAGCCCAGACTAATCTGAAAAGTAAAAGGGCAGAAATGGAAAGATATGTTCCCAAGCCAGTGGCCAAGGAGCTGGCTCAGCAGGGAACCTCTCTCCAATCTTCACCTGATAAAAGTACAATAGAAGATATGACAGATAGAGAAGACTTGGGTCATCAACAAGCAATTCCTGTATCTTCAAGTGTGGAGTCCAAAAGTGTTGATAATAAGCAAATGAAGCAGGTGAAACCCCAAGGTCCATGGAAGCAACGTGGACCAACCGAAATGCATCAAGACCAGGGTTTTCAACAGAGTGCACCTTTGACCTCGAATCCGACGAAAAGGCATCACAAATCTAACACCCAATATGAAGTCACAAACCCTGTTGTGACTGAAACCAATGTAACCCATGAATGGGACCCTTCAGATGGCTGGTTTATGCCTGAAGATCCACCTGCAGTAGTTGCACCTGTCACATCTGTTGTTAAAGATGAAGAGGGATTTACGGGTAAAGGAAAGAAACCAGCATATAAGGGCCAGAGGAGCACAGTGAAGAGTCATGATATTGATCACAAGGATACAAGTGGTGCGGAGTTTGACCAAGCAGATAGGCCTGCTTCTTCCAAAGAGAATCGGTCGTCTCACTGGCAACCCAAGCCTCAAGCATATAGGGGTGGTTGGTCAGGTGGAGGTACTAATGCTAACTCAGAGGTTAATAGGGTTCAGACGGATGAACCTGTAGCTGAATACAAGAATGTTAGAGGACCGCATGATGGGTATCAAGAGAACAGGAGAGAAAGAAAGCCGGCTTCATTTAGAGGACGGCCTCACTCTCCAAATCACATGGAAGATGAATCCCAGTTTGATCAGCAACAACAGCATGTTTCTTCAGGTTACAGGAAGTATGGCGGTCCAAATATACGTCCTGGTGGGCAAGACGATAGGCGGAAGCATAATCAGCATAATAATGCAAATATAAATCGTGAAAGACCAAGGCAGAATCAGCATTATGAGTACCAGCCAGTTGGATCAAACAACAATAACAGTAATAAATCCAGTAATATCGATGCACCTGTAGACTCTTCTGGCAACGCAGGTCCAAGGTACAAAGAGAGGGGTTCAGGTCAACAATCCAGACAAGGTGGGGGAAACTTCTATGGGCGACAGTAGTGGCATATTATGAATGTTGGAAAAGAATTTTGTGGAGCTTTAATCGCTTGTTGTCCGGAAATTGATCCGTGGTGTTTTCAGGTATGACTTATAGGCAATGGTAGTTAGAACTAATAATCGGGTAGCTTAACATCCCCTTCTTAAATATGTGATTGATATGACAGGCGTATCGAGCAAGGATTGAGTGGGCTTGTTTAGGGCAAATGGTACTATGGCAAAACATTGCATTTACACGCGAGGACTACATGAAAGAATTGGACGTGGCGGTTTCTTTTGTGCTTTGTTTTAGAAAAAAAAAAGTGTAATTTTTCTGAATATCGTAATTCAGTCTAGAGCTACATTGTGGAATTTGTTGGTAAATTGTTGTTGAGATGCGCCCGTTCTTGTTTTGCCCTATGATTGGTTAAGTTGAAAACTTTGAACTTGTTTGCCTTGAATATTGATTAGTAGATAGTTATTGTTATTAGATATATGTTTTGTGCAATCTTTGCCGTAATGCCATAAACTTAGGCCATTTAATTCAGCAATCTCATATTTAAAGGAAGTGTAATGCGTGTTTGATATTGCGGTTAGAAAATGATTAGGTGATTTGTGGTAAACCAACTGTAAGAAACGAATACAGCCTCTAATGTTTGGATATTGAAGCAATTATGTGTCCGTTATGTAATGATCAAGTGGAAATGAATACACGTCTTCTTTTCATGTGATACAGCCTCTAATGTTTGGAGGCTTGTTCGAGCTTGGAGTGAGTTAAAGTTCCCGATTTTGAGCTGTCGTGAGGATTGGGATTCATGGTTTTTGTCGTGGCCAGCTTCTAAGGATTCGAAAGACCGTGCTTATGTCATTTTTGCGGCTACTTGTTGGATGCTTTAGCGTTTTAGGAATAACGTCACTTTTAATTCTCAAGTTATGAGGAAAAGTGACATTTTTGACAATATCCGTCTTTTTTCCTTTTCTTGGTTAAAGTTTAGAGGCAATACATGTATTAGTTGGACTGATTGGCTGAAAACGCCTTTGTAATTGGTAGCTCCTTGCTAGTTTTCTTTTTATGATATGTCGCCGTTCAAAAAAAAAAAAACCAACCGTAGAAAATGAGATTTCCTTTAAACATTTTCTTTAAAATTTTGATAATTCGAGGATAGTTATCTCTTAATATTCAGCAAAGTCGGGTCATTATATAATTTATACCCACTCTCGCTAAAAGTTTCCATAAACAAATTTTTTAAAACTTATAGGGTGCTTTTAGTTAAAAAGAAATACCATTTATTTCTACAAAATATTTGTACAAAACAAAAAAGATAAATATTGCGTTTAAATCAAATGATTCTAATTAAATTTTTTACTAAACACAAAATTTGCATTTTTTACTCGAACAAAGTAAACAACAAAACATTTCTTTTGTTTTTCTTGTTTCCTTTATAAACTTTATTGTTTTTTTAGAATAAAAAACAATATCATATCTAGTTTGTAAAAAGTTATATATATATATATATATATATATTTTTTTTTAACAAATTCAAAAATAGAAAATTCCAACTAAACGCAACCATAATGTGTCAAAATATTATTTTTAACCTTGCATTTTATACACTAGTTAAATGTGGATTATATGATATAGACGGGTAGTATGAGATAACTTAAAATATGGGTTATAAATCAAATGAAATCAAATCAAGTTCTTATAAAATTTCGTTTCATCCAGCTACTCGCGTAATTATAACATTTGGGAAAATAATTGAAGAACAAGACAAAGAGAGAATTAGTGAAAAGACATTTTTTTTTTATAACTTTTTATTTATTTTCAGAACGCTATATGCTCATCAATAATACGGAGTAGTATAATACTACTAAGAATAATAATAAAATAATGTGCATACAAAAATTGTGGTTGTATTTGATTAGCAGAGATACGTCATATATATATTGTGTTCCTTCCTACATCATCATCCTCTTTTCTATCCAAAATCTTTCCTTTCCATTTTCTGTTACCGACGTCCCAAACTTGCAATTCTTGTTCGAATTACTAAAACCCAACATTACATTTTCACTTCACACACTATTTGTTGCAGGTATTTTCTGTCTCTTTATTTCCTTTCATTTTTAAAATACTCTAAAAAGTTTAGTGACTTGATTCCTTTCTCACTAATGGCTAGTCTTTTATTTGTTTGGATTAGTAGTTTATAAGTTGTTGCTAGTTGCAACTAAAATTTACATGTATATACTAAACATTCGAACCTATTGTGTACATGGCTTAGAAGCACCTTCCTATGTGTTTACTTAAAGGTGGTTATCGCAGTTCCGAAACCGCAAAGAACCAACCCGGAACCGAGAACCGAAAAAATGCATATTTTTAGGAACCGAGAACCGGACCAAAGAGCGTGTTTCTGTTCCGGTTCGGTTCTCGGGTATTTTGGTTCTACGTGATTGGAACCGAATTTTTTTTAAAAACACCCACAAATTCAATATTTTTTTACGGTTAGCCTATTTGTGTCCCCTTGAATTGTGACCCACTAATAGCAAAATAAAGTAGAGTGCTTAAATCGAGATAAACATGAAAGTAGAAAACTAAAACATTTACTGTAATTTGATACAATTTTCCCGCATATATATGCTTTATTCATGTTTCGTTAAGCTTGTCACTGAAACACCGTTATATTTTTATTTTTACTGAAAGTAACAACATAAATAGAAACTTACTCCTAGTGGTTGCATATAGTGCTAATAATCTTGTCAAATGGGTCTAGGTCAGGTCGACTAAAATAATATAACCCGATATGAAATTTATCGGGTTCTCAAAGTCGGGTCATCGGGTCGTGCCATTTACAAATCATAGAATTTAATTTCTAAAATAACATGTATAAATGACACATTTTTTTTGCATTTGTTTGTTACATATTTTTGATACATTTTCTTAGCTTGTCTCTATAAAATGGAAGAACACACTCACACGGTCAAATATAAGGTTTTAATTCATATATGTGTAATGCATGCATATTCAACGTTCATATAAATGTTCATATAAATGCCTTTAAACATATTTTAAAACAAAATTAATTAGACTTTTAAAGAATACATTCAACAATTAAAATTAAATAAAGATTTACAAGTAAAATCCTAACTCGTGTTAGTCGGGTTGACCGAATAAGTGAAGTATTGAACCCGATACCCTAGTTCGTATGGGAATGATCGATTGACCCGAGTTAGACTTTGAGTAAGATTATCTTTAGTCGGGTCGTCCGGTCGGATTTTTGACCTAGTTGCATAAATTAAAATTTGGGGAAATATTACCTCTTTCCAATAGAGGCAATTACCTGCTTTCCTTTGTAAAAGAAGAGGGAAACATGTATATATGATATAATGAAGGGGCTAATTGTAAAATTTTTAGTTTTTTTACTAGGGAAAAGCATTCAATTGACCGCTTTGTTGCTGCAGGTTATTGTAATTTTTGTTTAAAAAAGTGTAATTTACGATATGAGGATAAGATTTTTTGGAAAAGATTTCTTTGGGTATCACGTAAAAACAACTAAATGTCCCATAAACATCTAGTATTATATTTGAAAGTCGGGCGGTTCTTTGGTTCTGGAACCGATACCCGCTGTTCCGGACCGAACCGAAATTTAATTGAAGAACCGAGAACCGGACCGCGGTTCCAAACTTCGGTTCGGGTTGGGTCGGTTCCGGTTTGGTTCTCGGTTACGGTTCGGTTCTCGGTCCATTTGCCCACCCCTATTAAACCATGTGGGTGTTTGGGTTGCTTGTTTTTTGTTTATGCTTTTTTCAAAGAAGAAGCATACTAAATGGTATCAAGCTTCATATAAAGGGAGCGACATTTGTT
Organism: Chrysanthemum makinoi; assembly: GCA_910596185.1. Lineage (NCBI taxonomy): Eukaryota > Viridiplantae > Streptophyta > Magnoliopsida > Asterales > Asteraceae > Chrysanthemum > Chrysanthemum makinoi. Next base: position 283,478,514 of record OU343220.1, on the reverse strand, counting down.
ATCATATAGCCGATTTTGACGTGGAAATATTGCTGCAGTACGTGCACCCTTAGAGGCAAAAAAAAGACATTTAACTATTATCACTCATCGTTAAGGAATGTCATTGAATGAACTTTTGAAGTTTCAAATGCTAGATCTACGACACTTATGCATTTGACAAGGCACAACAAGAATCTTATAATCCAACTTTTGCTACTCAGACGCCTACAAACACTTATAAAATAGAAGACACAAATGCACATCACAAGATAGATAGTCTATATATGAATGAATTTTGCTCGAGAACTTTGCTGACATATTGAACATTATGACATGTTATTTTGAATTATATTTTCACTATTTGTATTTCACATGATTTAGAATGTACTTAAAATCTGCTTAAATAATAAGTACTTCAGCATAAAATGTTTGGATTTGCTTAGAGGTTGGTAAAACGGGAGGGCACGGGCAATGGGTCTAAACGGCCTAATAAGCAGCTATCTCCTAACTTATTTAGATCGATACATACTAAATCATGTCAATATCGCAAATCCAAACACTATATGCTGCAGTACTTATTTTTTAAGCAGCTATTAATTACTTACTCATAAGCAGAAGCACAAGCAATCCCAAACACCCCTTATAAGCAAAAAGTACTTATTTATAAGCATAAGCACTTACCAGTTCAAGCACTCCCAGAGTGTTTTTTTAACGCAATAAGGAAGCAAACGTTAAATTATGCAATACCAAACACCCTCTGTATAGGAAGTGGGGAGCAATTGTCAATTTATGCCCATTATATAGGGAATTTGAGGAGATCAGCGTATAGGGTATCCGCTAGCTTGTCAAACAGTCACATAACTGATTATTTGATTATAACAACGCCAAACAGAATGTACCTCCAAGCGCTATCTCATAACTTTTTTTTATTAGAAATGAATATATATAATTAATCACTTTCAAACGCAATGCTAAATACCCCTGAAGTTTCATGGCTCCATGACTGTCAAATACTCAAATTTCACAAAATAACCATGCTAACAGAAACAAGTATATATCTTCTCGCATTTGGATTTGGGAGTAACTTGCCTGTTTCTTGTTTTTTACCTTCATTTTTTTTATAACATTTTCAGGTGGTATCTAATTATCTATAACGTGGTTGTTAGATGATTTGGTCTTGTTGAAGGGATAATGGCATTAGTAACCTACCAGGTTCAGGTAAAAGAAATGATGTTGCTTTATTGAAACTTTTTATATTCAGCTATGGTTAAACGTAGCTTTAGTAAATTTAGCATTTTGGATTTCTAGTCAATACAACTAATATAGTTATATAATGGGTACAGAATACTTGTAGCTGATATTCTAATAAATCTTGTAATTTTCATTTGAAGTGTTCATACGCTCCTTCAAGACCTCCATCTTGGAAACGAGAGATCAAGTCGAAGCAACTTCTAGCAGCGTTTTCAAAATTTAAAAGAGCAGAATTTGTTTTTTTGAAGCATAGTTCACGTTTATGGTAATAACTCATGTTTATTCTTTCACACTTGACCTTATAGATGCAACCTTCTGTTAATCGTCCCTATATTTATAATGGTTCTAATTCATACTCTTGACTCATTTATTTCTAAATACAGCATAACGTATCCACATATTCATGGATCAAATCGGAAATCCCTAATCTTATCATCCTTAAAAGGTGGTATTCAAGATAGTAGAGAAACCTTAAATGATGAACCAAACGTGCAAAACATTCAACCACCGGTTACCTTAGAATCAAATGGGACCATAGCAGGGTCTGCAGCGGTCCAGAACCTGTTTAAAAGTTGGTTGACATTGTTACGAAAGCCTTCACCATGTCAAGTATCAGAAGGAATACTAGAGGGGCCATTTTTGAAAACAGTTGAAGCAGAGAACAAGATCGAAATTAGTGAAAGTGGCGAGACGTCAAAAAAAGTTTGGTCAGACTTTCTGGGTTCGTATGCAACAATAAAGATACCCGCGATGTGTTTGTAAGTAGCTCTGATATTACTTCTCGCATCTGATTGTTATCTAAATTAGTTTGGGTTAAAATATGCGTTAAGCATTTACTTTACAAACATTGGACTAAAATACGTGCAATGGTTCAAGTATTTGGACTTTTCCTGTATATTTTAGAAGCTATTCTTGTATTACTAGTTATATTATTGAAAGTGCACTTGTCATTCCATGACCTTTTAGACATTAGTTTCTTAACACTTTATAAATATTTCAATGATTTATTAGGATTAGATTATCAACTCTGATGGAAAGTTCTAACTGATATAGTGTTTAGGTGTGTGGTTCTGCTGTCAGAAGTTGTAACAATTAGATAATCAAATGTTTGCCTGCTTCGATTATGAAATGACCCAAAAAGGACATATCTGAGTAAATAGGACGCGTTTTTTGAAATGAGAATAAATCTCTTATAAATTAGCTTTTAAAGTATGGGTAAACAGGTCCGTTTATTTTACCCTTCTGTCTTAAATTTCTTAACTGATACGAAATTGATAATTTGACCCTTGATAATCAAAAACATAATCTGTTTATCCAAGCACTAAAAACTGATTATCGCAACTTCAAGCCGAAATAATCAGATAATCAACTTCAGAATGCAAAACTTAAAGCTCTTTTGAATATGGTACTTCTGCTTGCCGTAGCTAATTAAAATGTTACTACATTTATTTTGCAGCATGCTTATGTACATAGCAGTTAATATGAAGTACGGAGGTGAAGTTGCAAAGGAGCTAACCCCACTGTGGATTGGCGGACCTCTCATCGTGGCTCTATATATGACCACGGTTCAGGTGATAACCTCACTCTATATTTTTAGCTTCAGGCAATCAGTCAAACTACTAAAGAAGTCGCCAATGGTTTACGATTTTGTTGCTTCTGGAAAGCTCTATGAAATTATTAGAGTTCGTTTATGGACACCCACAGTTGACTTTTGGAGCTTAGGATACATAGAAATTTCAAAACGAATTTGGAATGATTTTCTACTATGGCTGGTAGATAAATATATGGACTACGTGGAATCAATATGGCCTTCTTATTGCAAATTCATCAGGTTTTTGAAGAGAGCCAATTTTATATAAAGTCTTGTATTCTAATTCAACGAGTGGCCGCAAGGCATGGATGATTGTAGGCTCAAATTCAGGATTTTATTTAATTTGTGAGTAATGTTTGTAGGCGAATTGAGGTAGATCGGCAACCCCAGTTGAGTCGATGTGATCACCATTTTTTACTTGGTCATCGAATAAATGAAATTGATTGTAAATGAACCTTAACGCGCTATGTTAATAAAGGACTATTTGATTATTCAAAGTTTGGTATATTTCTATATCGTTTTCCATCATTTTTGGAATTTCGATGTTTAATAAGGATTGTTTATGTGTTTGTTAAGGTACTGGTGAGTCCTTTTTTTAAAATAAGTTTGAATCTGTTACTTGATGAATACTTATTATATAAGTACTTAAGTGAGTTATATTTTATAGGAGTGGTTCAAAAGATGCATATTTCAGCGTTTTTGTCAATAAATTTAAGTCAATGTGGCTAACTAAAATTTGAAAAATGAATTTGAAGTCAAAGGTCAAACTCAGCAACATCTCATACAGCATCGAAACACACATCCCAAGCAGGCATCATCCAGATGTAAAGATCAGATTATGTTGATTATCTGTTTGAAAACTTGCATTCAAAGCAAAAATGTGCTTATGGTTGATTTGTTGATTCTTGCATTAGGCTTAAACTAAAGAGGTCAAATGGGTGAATGAGGTCCTCCAAAGTATGTCTATATATACATGATATATTTATACAAATCATAATTTGAGCTAGAAAAAAAGTTAACGGATAAAACCGACCAGTTATATCTATTTCAGTAAGTATCAAAAACCTCATATCTTTTGACAATGATAATTAGAATTTGGAGTAACAAAATAATAATTGTTGTTGCCATGCATCAATTAGTCTCTATAATTTAGTCAATAACCACTCTTGGACTCTACTTAATAATCTTCAAGGCAATGGACCATCCCAACTTTTGTTTCATCTCCTTTGCTCTTTGACTTCCTACCATTACAGCTAAAAAAGAAACTATATAGAATAACCCAAAAGTTATACTATCTTTTGAGCACTTCTTTTCCTCCTCTAAATCATTATTATATAATTACAAAGTTACAATTATTACTATATGATTACCATTATTAAGAGTCCATTAATGTACTACCAAACCTTGGAGTTTTTCTCTTGTCTACTATTTTGATTTTTCCTTTGTTTTTTATACGGGTATTATTACTATAATCCAACCATCCATATCTTCATATTAGGTAATAATCTTTTGTTGTCATTCTCTTTGTTTTTACTCACTATTTTATAGGGAAAAGAATTTCTTCAAGAATAGGTAGGAATAAATCTCGGGTAAAGTAACACCGAGATGTGAATGTTTTGTTTCATATGCTTCACGAGATACTCGTATCTTGTCGAATGACAAATGACACACGAATAGAGCAAGAAAATGTGGAATGGGTGACTAGGTAATAAAATGTTGTGAAGAGATGAGTACAAAAGCACTCATAGGTTATGGATGGTCCAAAGGTCCACCAAGCAAGCATGTGTGGTATCCATAAATGAGGTACTTGATGGAACAAAACTTCATGGAATATAAGTCCAAAGTGGTTGCATCTTCTTTGATTACACAAACACTAAGGAAAAGTGATAATGAAAGACATAAAGCTTGCTAGCTACCCACTACACACACACATATTGAAAAACATAACATGTAACATATATTAAGCCAACTTCTTTGTCATTTCTTGTTTTGGTTGCAATACCACCAAGGAATCCTTCTTCATTATACTTTTTATAATAACATGCAACAAATATGATTCTTATCATTGAAAAGAACACATATGGTTGAGGATTAAGAGACATTTCAAATAAAACTAAATTTCCATGTGGTTGTTTTCCAATTGCGCGTTTTCTTTTTCGTAGTTAAGTAGTATTAGGTGAGGATTTGGTGGAGTGATTTGAGAACTAAGTCATAGAGCGTTGTTAGGGGCTAATCCAGAACAATCTGACAACTTGTCCTATTTACTGTCCTAGTCTCTTTGGTTATTCAAGCTAAACTACCTTGATTAATCGTCCGAAAGATAGGCAGAGTCAACGACGATCCCCATGATTTAATCCTCAAAACCAGATCAATATAGTTTTGGAGAAATGATTCATGCTTTTAAATCCAAAACAAGGTATACCGTATACATTTACAATTCAAACATAACCATGCTTTTAGAACATAGAAGTTTAGCCCAAATAAAACTTACAGCAATAATCTTTCATAGAATCTTCAAGTATATGACTGAAGTAACAAGTATAAATGTCAACTTTCAATACTATACCCAAATTTGACTCTTTTTCTTTCTTGTATATATAAAAGATTAAACTCCATTCATGAAGGGATGACAACTTTAACACCTCAAATTCATCACCCTTAGGATACATGTGTCTCATTTTTCTAAAATTGGGTTCATAGCCATTATTTTGATTAAAAAGGAGGGATCTTTGACTTCATATCTTGCAAAGTCAACAAACCTAATCTAAATGTGGTGATGTATGTCTTAAGATTCTCTTAGGCTTTTTATTGGACATGAATTAAAAAAATTGCAACTTATAATGGTCCAATCTATCTAGAACAAGTGGGTCTACCCCAAATTCTCTTTTTTCTTCTCAACCATCACAGTCTTATTTTCTAAAATTTGATCATTATAAACATGGTTAGAATTGTTTACAAGACTAGTTTTCCTTAAAGTAACAAGGAAATTAATTTGTTGTTCAATAAATGATCAAATATGTGACACTCTATGGAAGAAAAGATAAACAAATCGACCGGTCTAGGCCTAATGCCAAAAGGTTTCACAGTTGATCAAAGTCGAAAATATGTACACAGTTTCGCGGTCGATCTATAGGTTTCTTATTCTTGTTCTGTGTAAAAATTTGAATTCTGGTATTACATGACTAGTTAGATGAAATTTTGTCAAAATTACTATAGAAAACACAGCTATATAACTTCACGTAATAGTTAACTGTTGATTGGTTATGATTAACCAGGTAAGATATTTTAATGCTAACTTTTTTTTTTGTATAAATGAATAATCAAACTAAGATAAAAGTTATTTATGTACAAAGTGATTAAATTATTACGTAGTATAATATTAGGTAAAATGAGAGAAGCATAGGCTTATATAAAGTTATAGAAGTTAAAAGGTGCACTCCTCACTTTTCATGCACAATCATCATAAACTTTGTTAACATGAACACTGATCTGTCCCATCTCACATTGTTTTTCTGAACCCCATTATCCTTTGTCCATCTCTCAAACCAAAGATTTTATTACATTTTCAGTAGCTTTTTCTTATTGATTTTCATGAACAAAGCCATGATCTTTACGTCTTAATCGTTTGATCCAAGCTTCGAAAATGGGTAGCCGTAGTATATTGAGTACTATCCTTTTGTTCGTAGTATTAGGTTCGTTTCTGAAAGCTTCACTTGGAGCTACTTCAAATGATTCATTCTGGCTGCTAAAGATTCAGTTACAGTTTAATGACTCGACGGGAGTGTTTAGCAATTGGTCGCCGAGTTCAAGTATATGCTCATGGAATGGCATACAATGCTCTGACGATCAAACTCGTGTTGTTGGTATGAATCTTTCCAACTCGGGTCTGTCAGGATCAATCTCTCCTGACATCTCACGCCTCGTTTCACTTCAAAAGATTGATCTTTCAATGAATTACCTCACGGGTTTGATCCCTCCTGAGCTTGGGCAGCTTCAAGATCTTCAGGAACTCCTTTTGTTCTCAAATTATCTCTCGGGTCAAATTCCACTGGAGTTGAGTCACTTAAAGAAGCTGCAAGTTCTTAGACTCGGAGATAATCTGTTGACTGGTGAAATAATCGAAAGTATTGGCGAGTTAACTGAATTACGAGTGTTAGCACTTGCTTACTGCCAATTCAACGGAAGTATTCCATCTCAAATCGGCAACTTGAAGCAGTTGAAGTCCCTCCATTTGCAGTTCAACAATCTTGGTGGCACCATTCCGAAAGAAATCAGTGGCTGTCAAGAACTTCAAGACTTTGCAGCATCAAACAACCGGCTCGAAGGTGAAGTTCCTTCTTCAATGGAGCAGCTTAAATCACTCGAAATCTTGAATTTAGCCAACAATACTCTCTCGGGATCGATTCCATCTGAGTTATCAGGTCTTTCGAATTTGAAATACTTGAACTTGCTTGGAAATCGGTTAAGTGGCGAAATTCCACTGGAAATAGTCCAACTGCCTCAGCTTCAGAATCTTGATCTTTCAAGCAACAATCTTTCCGGAAACATAAGTCTTCTGGATTTCAATGGAAACAATAACCTCGAAGCTTTAGCTTTGTCAGGTAATTCTTTCACCGGTGGCTTTCCTAAGAATCTTTGTTCCCAAAACTCGAGTTTACGTATTGTTTTACTCTTGGGAAACCATCTTTCTGGTAGCTTCCCCTCAGAGTTGCTACAATGTTCATCACTCGAAGTACTAGACATTTCAGACAACAACTTTGAAAACGAACTACCTTCTCAGCTTGATAAGATGCAAAGCCTCACCGATCTTTTGCTGAACAATAACAGTTTTTCAGGTGGTCTACCTCCCGAAATCGGAAACCTGACTAATTTAGTCAGTCTTTATCTGTTTGACAACATGATCACAGGTGAAATCCCAACTGAAATTGGAAAGCTGCAGAAGTTAAGCGTACTGTATCTATATGATACTCAGATGTCAGGGAACATGCCAAACGAGTTGATGAACTGCTCGAGTTTAAGTGAAATTGATTTTTTTGGGAGTCATTTCAGCGGCCCGATTCCTGATACGGTAGGGAAGCTCAAAAATCTGGTTTTTCTGCAGTTAAGGCAAAATGATCTATCGGGTCCAATTCCAATAAGTTTGGGATACTGCAAGAAGCTTCAAACATTATCATTTGGCGATAACAAGCTTACGGGATCACTCCCAAAGACGTTTGGATACCTCACTGACCTTAAAATCCTTAGCCTTTACAACAATTCATTCGAAGGCCCTCTTCCAGAATCATTATCCCTTTTGAAAAACCTCACAATCATAAATGTTTCGCGCAACAAATTCTATGGTTCAATCTCTCCTGTCACAAGCTCGAGTATGCTGTCATTACTAGACTTAACTAACAACAGCTTCTCAGGCCCCATCCCTTCAGAACTAGCCTTGGCCAAGAATCTTATGCGCATTAGACTTGCTCACAATCATCTAAATGGAACCATTCCTTCACAGTTCGGCCAGCTTAATGACCTAAACTTCCTCGATCTTTCATCCAACAACTTCACAGGAGAGCTACCCTTACAGCTCTCAAACTGCAAAAAGATCAGTCATTTACTACTCAGCAACAACCAGTTTTCGGGCATTGTTCCATCATGGTTAGGATCACTAAACGACCTCGGTGAGCTAGATCTTTCAAGCAACAACTTCACTAGTACAATCCCTGGTGAACTCGGTAACTGCTCAAAACTACTCAAGCTTTCACTAAACCAAAACATGCTTTCGGGTCAAATCCCCAAAGAGCTCGGAAACCTAACAGGACTAAACGTTTTAAAGCTTCAAAGAAACAATCTCTCAGGAACAATTCCTGAAACACTAGGTGGATGCAAAAAGTTATTCGAGTTACGTCTGTCAGAAAACACATTAAGCGGCTCAATCCCACCAGAACTCGGAACACTAACCGAGCTCCAAGTGATCCTTGATCTCAGCACAAACAATCTCACAGGTGAAATCCCATCGTCGTTATCAAATCTTATCAAACTCGAGAGACTAAATCTTTCTTACAACCAACTTAACGGCCACATACCAGAATCATTAGGAAGATTAACCTCTCTACACGCGCTAAACCTCACACACAATCACTTAAGTGGCAAAATCCCAACGAATTTTCAAAATTTCCCGCCAAACTCATTTAGTTACAACAACTTTACATGTGATGAGACATCCTGTCCCTTCACAGCCCGACACGAGCTGTCAAACGCAGCTGCTGCAGGCATTGTGGTTGCTATTGTATTTAGTGCAACGGTTATATGTTTGTATCTGTTGTATTTGATGCTGAGGATATGGTGCAAGTGGAAACAAGCGTCGATTGCTGACGGTGGTAATGGTGGAGGTGTTGTGGTTGGAAAAGATGGTGATCTAAGCGACGAATATTGGGATTTGAATAAAATCAAGAAGAAAGATGTTTCTGTGAGTATGACTAGTTGTATTTTCAATCAAGATAGTATGAGTAGAGAGAGTTCTAAAAGGATTTTGGTTTAGTCTTCATTTTTTTTTGTATGGTTTTTGTATAATTATTTGAGAAATGTTTGTTTTCGGTGATGTGGTTCATTTGATGTAAAGATGTGATTATGTGATTTGGTTGCAGTTAAAGTAACTTGTACATATATAGTTGCAACATAAGAAGGCTATAATTGAGATAACGGAAGAGTGTGAACTAAAAGTCCAGACTCTATTTGGTTTCGCTTCCGTGGGAGCAGTGATTCCAAGGAAGTTTGCCAATCGACTAATGCGGTTCCATACCCTCAGAATGGTGAAGATGCGAATGGTTCAAGTTGCGTGTTCATTTTTGTCAAGAAAAAAGTAGTTCGTCTTGTCATAGGGTTTATGTTTGTGATAAGGTTCGACATGAGAATGGGTAATTATTTGTCAATGTATGTGTTGAAGGTTAATACTTGAAGTTGGTTAACTAGTCGTAATGTATATACAGGCTCAAATGAAATTGTAAGCCATCGATCTTTTTGAGGTCTTAGATGATCTGAGTATTTGTCTGGTGTATTCTTTCTCAGTTCTGAAATGATACTATGATGCAAGAAAAGTTCATGAGGCAAGGCCTAGTTTTTTTTTGAAAGGTAGGCAAGGCCTAGTTAATGGTTATTTCTTGTATCCTGTAGAAGTAAATAACTAGTCCTCGGGTTGGTTGAAAGCGAGTGTTCCTTCGAACGTAGCCAATAACGTCTTTCGAGTACCTAACACTATTTGAAAGAAACCCGTTAGCTTCACCTTGGGTTTGATCCTAAACCAAGCTCCGGCATGAGAGTAAGTATTGGTGTGAGCCGGAAGGCTGGATAATAAGTGTCAGAGTAAATGCATAGTAAATGAGTTACCCATAACCGAATAAGGTTGGTATATTTACCCCAATTATTGTACCTGACAACATAGGAAAGTGGTGAGTCGAGCTATGCTTAGCCTAGGTGTTAGGCGGCATGTCTAGTGAGGGACAATATCCCGCAATATCCGGGTTAGGCGGCTCACGCTCGGTCTTTGGCAAGGACCGCCGGATAAAAGGGGTTTCTAGGTAAAAGAGTGCTTCCTTCAACACGTGTCTCTTACCATGTCACCTATCCGTTGTGGTTGTCCGGACAGTGGTCTTATGGACACGTGTCTTCCGGAAAAGTGGGGCACTTGCCGTCTGGCACGTGTCCTCCGGAGTCCGGACACATACGTCATCATATCCCTCTTAGCTACAACATCCTTGTAACCTTTTCGTCATATGGACTGCTGGACCCTTGCTCATAGAGAGTTCATGGGCAAGTTTCTGTATAAGTTTCATCTTTCAGATGGGTGTTAAAAAATTGGCTCAAAGTAATCTAAGAGTCGTGTAAACACTTTCAGATTGAAGTATTTCGATGGTTCTATCGAAATCTTAAATCGGATAAAACTCGGATTTTTGAAACGAGAATATGTTTTGTAAGTTGTGAACAGAACCAGAAAGAATAACCAACATATGACCAACAAAACTGACTTTCGGTTATAACTGCCAAAGCACTTATATTCCCAACCGAATCAGTTAAATTAAAGGGGTAAAGTTTCGGTAATTTTATTTTCAAGTGCGTTTTTAACATAGCACTTTATACAAAAAGGGAATTTTATTTTCAGTTAAAATAAAACGCATTTTATACCAAGTGCGTTTTATTTTCAAGTGCGCTGCCCCTTGGACCCTGCTACCAGGGGCGCTGCCCCCGGACCCCCGTCATTCGGGGCTTCGCCCCCGAATGATAATCATAATAACGTCATACAAGTGTGCACTCCGCAATGGGGTATGGCCTTAATGTGTGATTGGGCCGATAAGAAAGATTTGGCTCCTCCACGTGTTCCAGATATTAGATGACTTAACTGCGAAAATATTAAATTGTTCTCTTATAAGAGCACTAGGTATGGTGTTATCCGATAACACGTTATTAGTATGCCACATCAGCGCCACCTCATCTCCATCCAATAACACACCAATAACTAAAACACCTCTCCCTCATAACACACCACTAACATGTTATTGGGTCCCATAAAATACCTCACTAAAAATACTCACTTACTCACAATACACAAAATAAAAAATAAGAAAAAACACAAAAGTTACCAATGGCTTGAGCCATTTCACTAACTCAAATTCATTTGGCTCAACTTTGGCATGTTGGCCGGTATGGTGGCTCACTAATGGCACGACGAATGACATGTTAAATGGCTACCATACCTTATGCTCTAAGAAAGTCAGTTTATCTGGTCATCTTAGAATTGTGTTTACTATGAAACAAGATTTATACGTCTGTTCGTATTAATAGTTTGTCAACTTCTCTTATATATGTAATGATTTTTGTCCCCGGTACAAGCGTCATTCAATTTCCATTATTGTAGTAATTTGTAACTAGGATTCTACTATCTCTTTTTCTTCATATAACTTTTAATGAGAAAATGACGACAAAAGACCAATTGAGCGGCCTTGCATGTTCTAGAACAATTTTTGGTTGCTCCGAAGGTTCCTCGCAAGTTCTTGCGTGGATCAACAGTCCAATTTCGAAAGTCGCCGAATATTGATCTAAAACGTGCAAAGCCCTCTATTTTGGTCTTTCGACATAATTTTCTCTTTTTAAATTATACTTTTGGGCCACAGTATTTTGGTTGGTCTCACGCCAAATCTTCTGTGCTTCAAATATTTGTCAGCTGATGTCGGACAGTTGGGCCTGATCCATTTCATTAGAATTCCAGTAGGATTGAAGCCTTGAAGGAAAATAGCGAGGACTGACCCAATTTATTTGGTCCGCGTTATTCAGTTTTCAGTTTTCTGAAAGGTGTTCATCGGTTCAGGTTTCAGTTTTCTCAAGTTATTTGGTTCACGTTATTCAGTTTTGGAGTTTTTATAATCAGAACATGAAAATATAAAACTCGGTTTTTCGGTGTGAAGTGAATTCAGTTCAGTTTTAAACCAATTATACAAATGTGATTCAGTTGTGTTTTAGACGGGAGCAGAGCCGAAAAGTTATGGTCAATGGGGGCAAACTTTGATAATTTTTAGTAACTACATTACAAATCGAATTATTTGGGGGCAAATTACAAATATAGTAAATATTTTTAAAAGCAATTACAGTATTTTTTTTTTCGGCTAGGGGGCACGTGCCCACCCTGCCCCCCTCCTGTCTATGTTAGTAGACTATTATCATATGTTTGTGTATTATTATGTAATGGGCCGAGCCCGGTTAGCTAGTACTCATGTATTTATACTCATTGAGATCTGTATTGTGATTATCGAAATATACACACATTAACATGGTATCACAGCCACGATCCTTTTCCTAAAACATCTCCAAAACCCTAATATCCAAATCTCATTTTTTTTTCCAGCCGTCCTTTTCTATAATCCTTCCTTGACACTATCACAATATATAAATATCAGATCTTCATAATCTTCCCTCACGTACAAGTTTTTTAACAGTTCTTTTTTTTCCCTCCATACATACATATTTCACCATGGTTACTGAAACCACACCTCCTCCCACCACCATCTCACAATCCGAAAAGCTTTTAGCCCTCCCATCCATCACCTCACTCGTCCCGGTTAAACTAGACGTTGGACAGTCTAACTACTCTTCATGGTGTTTCTTTTTCAAGAACCATTTTGGATCACATCAAGGCGAAAGAGTCCTCATCCAATGTTGAAGTCGCTCCCACTGCCGAGTGGTTAAAGGTAGACTCCCTCGTGAAATCTTGGATTTTTCTTACATGTAGTGATGTCCTTGTTAAGCGTCTTGTTAAGGTAAACCCTAGAACCGTCTTAGACGCATGGAGTTTCCTTGAATAAGTTTTCCTTGACAATAAGAGGATTAAAACTATTGCTTTGCGAGGTGAGTTACGGGTTTTAGATATGGGTGACTTGACTGTCGATGCTTATTCTGCCAAAATAGAGTCCATTGCAACCTTGTTAAGCGACCTAGGCTCACCCATGGAAGATGACGATCTTTTCACTTATGCTATCAATGGTTTGAGTGACCGGTTTGCTCACGTGACCGGCATCATTGCACACCGTGACCCCTTTCCCGACCTTGACACCGTTAATACCTCGGCTCCAACTGTTCTTTTAGCCGAAACAAGTAGCCAACCCAACCGAGACAATAGGCCTCGCGACTCTCGCGGACCTACCTCGACGAACATTTGTCGTCATTTTGGTCGTACATGTACATGCAAATGGGGTACGGGTTGTCGTTTCATTCATGACCAGTCTTCTCGTAATAATATTGTGACTAACCATAATTCCCTATGGTCAACCAATACTACACGTCAACAAGCCACAAGACCTGTTCCAAGCAATAATTTAAGTATTATGGGTCAAGCTCAGTTGGTGGAACTTGTTCAGGCTCAACAAAGGCTCTTGCCCAGTATGGATTAGCTAATAATATTTCCCAGGCCCAAAGAATGCTAAAGGTTCAACAACAACAATTCAATCACAACAGGTCTAATAATCACCCCTCTACACCTGGTTTTGCTCCTGTTCCTCAAGCCCACTACTCGGCCACTGTTCATCAGGCCCAACAGCTGGCTTCTCCGGCCCAACAACAGGTCTTACCGGTTCAACAGCCTATTTCGGGGTTATTTCCGGCTGGGTGGAATATGGATACAGGTGCGTCGTCTCATTTAAATTCAAATGCAAATAATCTTAGTACTATTTATAATCATAGCATTTATCCATCAGTCTTTGTTGGTAACGGAAACTCCATACCCGTCACCAACACGGGACATAGTTTGTTGCCTAACCCTCACCGCCCTCTTCATCTTCATAATGTGTTAATTACTCCTCATATTGTAAAAAATTTAATTTATGTACGTCAATTTACACGTGACAATAAAGTTTCTATTGAGTTTGACGAGTTTGGTTTTTCTGTGAAGGATTATTTGACTCGGCAAATTTTACTCCGATGTGATAGCACCGGTGATCTATATCCCGTCACTTCACCTTCCAACCCACAAGCTTTTCTTGTTAGTCATCACAAGTGGCATCAAAGACTTGGGCATCCGGGAAATGAAGTGTTACGTTCTTTGCTTTCTAATAATTCCATTGTGTGTAATAAAGTGAAGTCTCCTCAACTTTGTCATACTTGTCAACTTGGCAAGCATGTGAGACTTCCATTTTGTGTTTCTAATATTGTCGTTAATTTTGCTTTTGATATTGTGCATTCGGATTTGTGGACTTCTCCACTTCCAAGTCAGAGTGGTATTAAATACTATGTTATTTTTTTGGACCATTATTCTCATTACTTATGGGTATATCCTTTGCGTAGTAAATCTGACACTTTTGCCAAGTTTGTTGAATTTCGTTCACTTGTAAAAACTCAATTTAATGCGGAAATTAAGCCGTTCCAATGTGACCATGGTGGTGAGTTTGATAACACCATTTTTCACCAATTATTTACCAAACACGGTATTCACACATGTTTCTCGTGTCCCCGTACATCCCAAAAAAATGGTAACATACCTATTAAACATCTTACCTTCCACCGCCATCAACAACGACACAACTCACTTTCGCCTTTATAACATGAAGCCTAATTACACGTTTCTACGTGTTTTTGGTTGTTTGTGTTATGCTCATCTAGACACCAACCATAAACTTGGCCCACGATCCACTCCTTGTATCTTTCTTGGTTATCCATCTAATCACCGCGGTTTTCGTTGCCTAAACCTTTCCACAAATAAAATTATCATTTCCCGCAACGTCACCTTTGATGAGACCATTTTTCCTTATGGCTCCGTCACCCTAAATGATGCACCTTCATATACCTTCCTTGACTCTCAACCAAATGCCATCGCTCGACACATAATAAATCAACCCACTGTACCTTTTGTTAATCCATCAAATATTACACCAATTCAAAGTTCACCTACTGGACCTATCCTTAATTCACCAAATCCTACACCAGAACAAGCATCATCATCAGCCTGTTCACCATATTCCACTACATCTCATACCCCGACCTAATCCACCATGGGTTCTTCAAGCCCAACTACCCTTGAGCCGAACACAACCGTTACATTACCCCATCCCAACTCCACCTCTACTCATCCCATGGTCACGCAGTCTCGCGTTGGTGTTACTAAAAAGAATCCTCGCTATAATTTTCGTGTTTCCACTATTTCTCCTATTCCAAAGTCATATGTTAATGCAATCAATGACCCTAATTGGCAACGTGCTATGCTTGATGAATATAATGCTTTGATTAAAAATAATACTTGGGTTCTTGTGCCACGACCCACTAACGCGAACATTGTTCGTTCAATGTGGTTGTTTAAGCACAAGTATTTTGCAGATGGATCTTTGAGCAGGTACAAGGCTCGTCTTGTTGCTAATGGGAACAGTCAACAAGTTGGTGTTGATTATGATGAGACATTTAGTCTGGTGGTTAAACCAGCTACTATACGCACCGTTATCAGTCTTGCGGCTTCTCGAAATTGGTCTGTTCATCACCTCGATGTCAAGAATGCCTTTCTTCATGGCACACTTTCTGAGACTGTCTACATGCATCAGCCTCCTGGTTTTCGGGATCCTCAGCATCCCGATCACGTTTGTCTTCTACAGCGTTCGTTATATGGACTTTAGCAGGCACCGCGTGCCTGGTTCCAGCGGTTTGCGAGTTATGCTACTCGCATTGGTTTTTCCCACAGCAGATGTGATTCATCCTTGTTCATTTATAAACAGGGTCATGATGTTGCTTATTTATTACTTTATGTGGATGATATCTTGTTGATAGCTTCTTCTACGGCACTTTTACAGAGGCTTATAGCCTCCTTACATCAGGAGTTTTCTATGACTGATCTTGGTCCGCTACACTATTTTCTGGGCATCTCTGTTACACGTTCCGCCAAAGGGATGTTTCTCTGCCAGAAACAGTATGCAGCAGAGATTCTTGACCGCACTGGTATGCGCAACTGTTATTCGTGTAGGACTCCTGTTGATACGGAGTCCAAGTTAGGAGCTGATGGTACCCCTGTATCTGATCCGACTCTTTACAGGAGTCTTGCCGGGGCTTTACAATACCTTACCTTTACTAGACCTGATTTGTCTTATGCAGTTCAGCAGGTTTGTCTCTATATGCATGATCCTCGGGAGCCTCATCTTGCTGCTCTTAAGAGGAATTTACGTTATATTTGCGGTACTTTGGATTATGGTCTTCAGCTATATTCTTCATCGACCTCTTCCTTGGTTGCTTACTCAGATGCTGATTGGGCTGGTTGCCCAACTACTCGACGTTCTACTTCTGGTTATTGTGATTTCCTTGGCAACAATTTACTGTCTTGGTCTTCCAAAAGGCAGTATACTCTGTCTCGTTCTAGTGCAGAGGCCGAGTATCGCGGTGTTGCCAATGCGGTGGTTGAGACTTCATGGTTGCGGAACCTTCTTCGGGAGCTACATTCACCTCTGCATAAAGCTACCATTGTTTATTGTGATAATGTCAGTGCGGTTTTCGTATCCTCTAATCCCGTGCAGCATCAACGGACGAAGCACATCGAGATTGACATTCACTTTGTTCGGGATCAGGTTGCCTCTGGACAAGTTCGCGTTTTGCATGTCCCTTCTCGTTATCAGTATGCCGATATTTTCACCAAAGGTATTCCATCCGTATTGTTTGACGAATTTCGGACCAGTTTTATCGTTCTGCGTCATCCCGCTCCAACTGTAGGGGGGCTATTAGTAGACTATTATCAAATGGTAGGGTATTATTACGTAATGGGCCGAGCCCGGTTAGCTAGTACTCATGTATTTATACTCATTGAGATCTGTATTGTGATTATCGAAATATACACACATTAACAGTCTACACATCTGGTTTTAGACCAAAACCCAATTTATTGGTTTGGTTTCAATATAGTCCTGTAAGGATTATGCTATAAGTTTAAGAAAAGGACTTCTGATTTTGATATGACTAGAACTTAAATGCGTTAAGAAGTCTTTATCACTTTTCAAGTGTTTGGTGTTAACACAACAGGGAGATGATTTGTACACTCCAACAAATGATTGAGACACTCCAAAGTATTGTGTTTGGACATTTATATCCTCACAGTTATCTTTACAATTTCACTTATGTGAGGGTATAAATGTCCCAATCATTTACTGGAGTGTACAAATCACCTCTCAAAAATATATGGTTTCAAATAAAAGCAAATTACCCAAACGAACCATATACACATTCATAATACGAAACTGAACCGTTTTCCCACACTTTACCAAAGTGACCAAAAAATGTCATTTTCAACCCGTGTGGTGTCTTTGTCTACTTTTTGTATGCATGTAAACCTTAAGATAAGTTATC
Organism: Chrysanthemum makinoi; assembly: GCA_910596185.1. Lineage (NCBI taxonomy): Eukaryota > Viridiplantae > Streptophyta > Magnoliopsida > Asterales > Asteraceae > Chrysanthemum > Chrysanthemum makinoi. The sequence continues at coordinate 283,460,858 of OU343220.1, read as the reverse complement.
AATTGTGCTGTAAGCACATGCATGCATACAAACGTTTCTTTGCTAAAGGAAGCTAGAACTCGTAACCTTTATTTGCTAAATGCATCAAAGAACCTAATGTGAGTAAACCAAGATGATCAGCAGGCACCGGTCAACAACCATCTTCATAGCCATTTGCAGCAACCATCTTCTAGCCACCATTGCAGCACCTCGCTTCAGCCACCATTGCAGCGCCCCACGCCTAGCTCCACGCCCAGGCTCACCTTGCCTCGCCCAAGCCCACCATGCAGCACCTCCCACGCCTAGCTCCACGCCCAGGCTCACCTTGCCTCGCCCAAGCCCACCATGCAGCACCTCCCACGCCCACGCCCACGCCCAACAAGCACCACGCCCAAGGCCTCGCAATACACGTGTAGTGTTGGGATTTTATGTTTTAAGATATCCAACGGATAACATTGAAAGTTCATTTTCGTAAATACCCTGTGCGAGAACCTGTTTCGTAAAGTAGCATAGAATATGTTCATTTAAGAAATTTTCTCTTCAAATAAACATATGCTTTTAAATATGTGAGCCGTTAAAAGTTAAGAAAATAATGGATGAGAAGAAAATACTCGCATCCATCTATCTTACAAGACGGCCATTAAACACATATATAAATATAGGTGTTTAACTGACAATGATATCCGCAAAGATATGGTCGCAGTGCCCACTACACGTCGCACCCGAATGGAAGATTTGCAGAAGTATTTGAAAAGTAAGAGTAAATAACAAGAATATGCCGTAAACGCATTTGTCATACGATAGGACTTTTATAAAAATTGATATCTTCTTATGTTAGACATTTATTTTTATTAAAAATAGCTTCTTTTTTTTCTCTGAACAAATAAACCCAACATGACTAGTTTTAAGGCTGAAAATGGTACTCAAAAAGTCGATTTTAGGAGGAAAACTGTAAAGGAAAAAATCTCAAGTGGACCAACAGAAAATAAAGTTGGCAAAAACATGAAAAGGATATCCATAGAATATAGTAATATACCAATGTCTGGTATAAGCCTATTAGAAATTATTGAAGCATATCCGAACATTTAAGTTTCTACATCTCAGAAAATAAAAAACTTTATGTTACTAATAAATTATATCTAGATTATGAGATGAGATCATAAACTTAAATTAGATCTATCTCTATTAGACAGTTTATGTTTTGTAATGAAGCTATAGAATAAAATAAAAAATGTAGTAATAATTTAATGTAGATGTGCAAAGTTTTAAACTCCCTCAGAAACAAATATTATGAATTCAACAAAGAATTTCTGATAAGGCTGAAACTAATTTTACTTCTATCATTGGGAGACACAACTTTACACTTCATACATAATTAACATTAAATTCTTTTTTTCATATTATCTAAACAACTAAAACAAGAACACAACAAAAAATCTGTTTCAGAAAGAAAAAAATAATCTTTGTAATATGTAGGCCGTTAAAGTTAAGAAAATAATGGATGCGAAGAATATACTCGCATCCACCTATCTTACAAGACGGCCATTAAACACGTATATGAATATATATGTTCAAATAACAATGATATCCGCAAAGGTATGGTCGCAGTGCCCACTACACGTCGCACGCGAATGGAAGATTTGCAGGAATATATTCGAAAAGTAGTACAAAAAAGAATACTAGCTAGACCCTATTGACATAAAAGCAATATAAACAAGAAGCAGTTCATAAACTAGCTAGAACTAGTCTAGAGGTGCTAAAAAGACATGAAACTTTTTTGCTTATAATGGAAAAGAAAATATGAAGATGTAAAGATGGAGGCTGTGATGAAAGTGGTGGATAGGTCTTGGTATTTATGGTTGGATTTAGGGCAACACTTGCAGAATGGTAGCAACTTGTATCGGTGGGCCGAACTATTTTATTACTAATATAGTACTACGTATATGCATTATTGCTTGTATTAACACATTACACAAGTTGGTGAAAGGCGTTACAGAAAGTAGACTAAGTTGCATTTTTAGTCCATGTAGTTTGTTTCAATCACAAAAAGAACTTTTCTATGTGATTTTCTTTCACTATGGTTTTTGATTTTCTGGCCTGTTAGTTCATGAGGTTCGAACTCACTGTCACACATGTTCAAAACGGGTAAACTGTAAAGCTCTTTTTTTAGGAGGTTGGCGTGACCAGTTTAAGGTTGTTTACAAGTTCATGTTTTTGTTGCAATTTTGCTAATCAAGTGTATGTGTTGCAAAAACAGAAATCATTAAACCTATAACGAACCCGGAATTGCAAGAACAAAACAGATTTAGAAATCAAAGCATGAGATATATACATTCGTATAAAATTAAGGTATCGATAAAGAGAGAAAAAAAAGTCCAAAGCTAGAACGGATACTACCTTCGTCCCATAATAATTGTCCACTTTGATTTTTCTAAGTCTTTTTTGTTAAACTTTGACCATAAATATTTTTATTTGTGTAATATGATACTTGATAAAAAATATATGAATAGATTGAGTTTTAAATGTATTTTCATTTGATATAATTTTCATCAAGTGTTATATAACGCAAATAAAAATATTGATGGTCAAAGTTGAACAAAAAAGACTAAAAAAAGTCAAAGTGGACAATTATTATGGGACGGAGGGAGTATGAATTTTTCATACATGTCGTTTGGTGGGATTGAAACAGTGTATGTTTTAGATGGTTTGAAATGAATATATGAATTCGATAGTGAGACACGATGTTTTGTTTACAATCGTGGAAGTGGAACCTTGTTAAGAACGACAAAATATATTTTTACTTTATCAGGGGCCAAACATGCATTTTTGAATAACAATTTATTACTCCCTCCGTCCCATTTTATAAGTCCACCTTTGAAAAGTCAAAGTCTTTTTCTTTTAAGTTTGACCATAATTATTTTTTTTCGTGTTATATAATACTTGATACAAAATATATAAGTTGATTTGTGTTTTAAATTTATTTTCATTTGTATATTTTTCATCAAGTAATATATAACACAAAAAAAGATAATTACAGTCAAACTCTTAAGAAAAAGACTTTGACTTTTCATAAATAGACTTATAAAATGGGACGGAGGTAGTACTTCGGCTCTATAGCTCCGAACATTTATGGGCTGAGGCCCTAGATAAGCCCAACTTCAGATAATCTTTGATTCTTTGTTTAACCTTAAATATGTGTTCTATAAAATACGCATGACTCGTAGATTTTCACGTTTAGCACAAAAAATTATAAGTTTTATAAATCGTAGGCTTTTTAAAATATAATTTTTGTTTGGTAGATAAAATTCATAAAAACTCTTCATAATCTTTACTTTTTATAAAACAAATTTGCCTATTCTTGAAAACTTAAAATATTAAAAAAAATAAAAAATGAGTAAAGTTGAATTTCAAAAAAATATAAAATTGCAACAAAAATATTAAATAATTAACTTATATAAATCTTAAATATAAAATTGCAACAAACGGTTTAAACAATAATAGAGACATTTTATTAATAGAACTTTGGAGGCCTTTTTAGTACCCCTTAAAATAAATAACTTAAATAAATCTTAAATGTGGCTCGTGGGTGAACATATTATACACGGTTTAAACAATAATGTAGATCTTTTACTAATGGAAACTGGTTCAAATACCTTTTGATAAAATTCATGGTTTAAACAATATAAATTAACCACGGGTGTATGACTAAATAATGTACAGTAAAAATTTAAGTAACTTATTAATATCCCTTAATGCTTCTTCTTAAACTTTATCCTAAAATGGCGATTTGTAATGGAAAATGAAACTTTTCTACGCACAACTTTTTTTTCCATCTCGGATGCTTTAATGCTATAAACCGTGTCATAGAAAATCAACATATGAGGCTCACATGCTATAGAAATTAGCATATGAGGCCAAAAGCTATAAACCATTTTTTAATGCCAAATGGAAGCTTTCTTTATCGGTTTATAATTTTTGAAACACACAATTTTTTATTTATTTAATAGTTTCCAAATTATTCTAATTTCTACTATATAAACACCATAAACTTCCTTTTACTCTTGTAGTATTTCATAGTTAAGTTTCAATGAATATGAATTTTAAAATACCATTGATAAAACATGGTAACAAGATCTACCACTAAATTAATATTTTAAACATTGTTTAATCCTCAAACTTTTATCATTTTTCGTTTATAACTCATATACTTTTTTTCTCGTAATGACTAGATATTGAACTCGTAAGTGTTGCATTAAAGGTCACACTAAAACACAAGTTCGCAAGTATAATTATTTTCCGCCATAACCGTCGTTTTGCGCAGATATTCGTCTAATATATTAAAAAACAAATCCTGATATATGAAACTTCTAAATGTAGCTTATAAAATAGCTCTAATTTTTACCTCACTTTTGCTTTTCATTTAGGGTGAAGGCTGAATATACGTAACAAACTTTATCAAATCAATAAATATATGTAACATGCTTTTTTTATTGTCAATGTATGTAATATACTTTTAAATATTTACCAATGTATGTAACACTGACATATTAATATTTAAAAAAGTTATAGTTTTGGTCCCTGCCGTTTTCTTTTACTTTCACCGTTAGTCTTTTAATATTTTTTTACTTAAAAAATTACAGTAATGGTCCATGACATTTGCGTTGACTTCCACTGTTAGTCCCTTGATATTTTAATACGCTTTCGTCCGTTTTTCTTTACGTTTTCATACGTTTTTATCCGTCTTTATCCATTTTTATACGCTTTCATCCGTTTTCATCCATTTTTTTACGTTTTCGTCCGTTTTATACGTTTTCATTCGTTTTTATCCGTCTTTATCCATTTTCATTTGTTTTTGTCCATTTTTATACGTTTTCTTGCGTTTTTATTCATTTTTATGCGTTTTTGTCCATTCTTGTATGTTTTATACGTTTTTGTCCGTTTTATACGCTTTCATCCGTTTTCTTTAGTTCTCATACGTTTTTATCCATTTTTATCTATCTTTATCCGTTTTTATACGCTTTCGTTCGTTTTTCTTACATTTTCATACGTTTTTATCCGTTTTCGTCCATTTTTATATCGTTTTGTCCACTTTTATATGTTTTCATACGTTTTTATCCATTTTCATCCGATTTTATGCGTTTTTGTTCGTTTTCATACGTTTTGTCCATTTTTATATACTTTCGTCCATTTTTCTTACGTTTTCATACGTTTTTATCTATTTTCATCCATTTATACGTTTTTATACGGATAAAGACAAATAAAAACGGATAAAATGTATAAAAACGGATAAAATGTATAAAAACATAATAAAACTAGACGAAAGCGTATAAAATGGATGAAAACGCTTAAAACAATGGAAAAAAACCGATAAAGACGTATGAAAACGTAAGAAAAACAGACGAAAACGTATAAAAACGGAGAAAAATGGACATAACCGCATAAAAACGGATGAAAACATTTAAAAAAGACAAAAACGGATAAAAACGTAATAAAAACGAACAAAAGCGTATAAAAACGGATGAAATCGGATAAAGACAGATAAAAACCTATGAAAACGTAAGAAAAACAAACGAAAGCGTATGAAAACGTATAAAAACGGACAAAACCGGATGAAAACGGATAAAGACGGATAAGAACGGATAAAAACGTAAGAAAAATGGACGAAAACGTATACAACTGGATAAAGACGGATAAAAACGTAAATAAAACGGACGAAAGCGTATTAAAATGTCAAGGGACTAACAGTGGAAGTCAACATAAATGTCAAGGGACAATTACTGTAATATTTCTAAGTAAAAAAATATCAAAGGACTAACTGTGAAAGTCAACGCAAATGACAGGGACCAAAATTGTAACTTTTTTAAATGGTAATATGTAATGTTACGTACATTGATAATTATTCATAAGTATATTACGTACATCGACAATAAATAAAGTATGTTGCGTATATTGGTTAATTTGATAAACTTTGTTACGTATATTCAGTCTTCACCATTTCATCTATGTAACAGTTAATTTTGTTAAACATATATAACTCACATCCAATTTTAAGTCTCATCTAATCAACTATACACTCATACAAACATTCACTCATTCCCTGCCTTTTTTCAGTTTCAACAAAAATAACCAATTCCTAACCTTTTTCACCATTAATTCTCAAATCCAATCCATTTAAACTACTCAGTTTCACATTCCGATCTTCTCTATAACGTTTTTAGGGTGTTTTACTAATTAAATAGGGTTAATTCAATTTGTTTGAATTTTTGCGCCAAAATTGGTTTTGTAATTCTAGTTGATTTGATGCATTTCTTGTCTGAATTCATTGTATTCTTAGTTACTAATCACAATTTTGGATTCAATTAGTGATTTAATTCTGTTTTAAATCTCAATTTGAGTTTTCCCTAATTTTTCTTAAACCCTAAATCATGAGATCTAAGAGGATAATTAAGGTACTTAGACGTTTTAAGAATTCAGTTACTTCTACTGGTAGGAATATGAATAAACAGGAAAATGCAACAAAAATTAGTGATGTTGTGGATGAATCTAATCATGATGAGGCTGGAAACAGTGGGGGGAACAAGATTCCTGTGAGTAGTATTGAGACAAATGCATGGAAGGTGGTTTTGAATAAATATTGTAATACTGATGATGGGAGGAGGGGGAGTGGAAGGGCAGGATGATGGTGTTACTAGTGAAAATGAAACACAATCTATGGATGTGCATGATAGTGGTGTGAATGAAGGTGGTAAGGCACAAGAAGAAACTCAGAATGTATTGGGAAGTGGTAGTAAACTAACATTAGGTGATAAGGATTTAAAACGTACACTTTTAAGGGGTCATTTAAGCCCTTAATCGCCTACTTTTATATCCGTTACTGCTTAATTTCGTTCCTTTTCACTTTTTAGGTCTCTTGGAAGCAAAATGCTGGAATGATGCTTATTTGGACGAAAATGAGTGAATATATTGTTAATACAAATAAGCCGTAAAAACGTTTATTTATATTTTACGATATTCTAATGTTTTGTCGATAACAAACGTAAAATCATTACGAAACAAATAAAATATGTAAATAGTTTGAGCGAATAGTTTACTAACACACTTAGATTTTCATATAAATCACTAATCAAGTAATAGTGTTGTTAATGTTATAGTAATGCATATGTATAACAACTAGTGTTTACATATTGGGTAGATATATACATACTTAGTATGTATTATAATGGGTAATATAATGGGTAGAAATTTAAGTATTTAACCCATTGACTTAATACATTGAATGTAGTTGGGTAAAACCCAAAATCCATGACCCGTACCCATGGAGCATAATCCATGACCCATTGCAAGACATCATGCATAAGTCATAATGGGTATTATCCATGACCCATGGAGCTAACCCATAACCCATTGACTAGATGCATTGCATTTTTTAAATACATTGTATCTACTTGGATACTCATGGTCCAAAGTCTAGGACCCATGACCCATGACCCATAACCCATGGGTAAAGAGGAGCGTCTCATGGATCCCTCCGAATACACTAGATGAATCCCTCAAGCAAGGGATCCGTGAAACAGTAGCATGTTTTTGCCTATAAATAGTGAGCAATTTCTTCATTGTAGGTTGCCACTCCCACACATGCTTTCTCCTAGTTTTGTAAACTCTCTAACCTCATATCCAAAGGATCTTTCTATGCAGTTTGTGTTTGTTTTTGTTTGATTCTCTAGGTTCCTCTTAAAGGTGAGATCACTACCTCTTGAAGTCAAGCAAGCTCAAGTCCATGAGTTGCCATGCGTCGTCATCATCAAGACTACTGAAGTTCTCTTGTTGATAGTTCTTTCTTTCTCCTTAGAAGTGTTGTGTCTAAGGCATTAGTGAAGGATGCCAAAAGGGTCAAGACGAATGCATTAGTGAAAGGTGACAAACGTCTGTGTCAAAGGAATTAGTGAAGGATGCCAAAAGGGTCAAGTCAAAGGCATTACTGAAAGGTGCCAAAAGATCATGTCAAAGGCATTAGTGAAAGATGCCAAGGGTGTACAATCGATATGGTACATCGATGTACAAATAGAGATAGGTTGTGTCCAAGGATATTAATATCCTTGATGATGTTGTAATAAGGAGTGGGTCTCCTTTGGGATAGGTGTTGTGTAGTGTTGGGTAGTAGTTCCTCCTTTGTAATGGAACTCGGTATCTAGTCTTAAACTGGATAAAGTGTAGGCGACATTGTGATAGGTGTGGTTCTACCTCGTGGAAGAACCAGGTGTCTAGCCTTGTACCGGAAAAAAAGTAGGCGACGTTGTGAAGGCTTCTCCGCCACAAGGAGTTTGTGTTGTGTAGTGATTACGAACTCTCGAGTAGGTGACTCGGGGAGTGGAGTAGGGCAAGGAAGGTGTCCTTGTAGCCGAACCACTATAAACACTCGTGTCGTGGTTTTGTGTTTCTTACTCTTTACCTTTGCATTACATATTTACATATCTATCTATCAACATCCAACATACACATTTGAATAGATTGACATAAGTCGATCTAAATATTTTAAAACGAAGTTTTAATTGGTGAAACTATTCAACCCCCTTCTAGTTTTTGACAATTGGCATCAGAGCTTCGTTACCAAGTTTCTTAAGAGTATATTGTACTTTTAAAAACTTGATACACTCCATGTATGATTGAAAACTACAGGGAAGGAAATTCCTTAAAAACAAAAGTTCACGTTTTAAAAATCATCATATTTTGTAATGTTAGATAATGATAGATCTCTCTAGTATTTTCCTTGTTGAGAATTCTCCATACTAGGATTTGGGCATCCTAAGAAGATCATGAAGAATTTCTCTCTAATACTTCTCTCCTTAAAAAGAATATTTAGCAAATGTATGATCTTTAGCAAATGTATGATCATAATTAAGTTTAGTAGTATCATTACGCTCTCTTAAAAATCACTAAAGTAGTTATCTATATTGAACTCATCATCAAGAATGGTATTCTTCGTTGATCTTTATAGACAAAACTACAAACTAGTGATAATGATATCTTGGCTATTTGAGAGCCTTGATCATTACTCCTCACATAAGGATTATTGAAATTTCCTCTATGTCAATAAGTATCCATGCGAGACTTCTTATATTATGATAAAATGGGATTTTATCATAATCTTTGAAAACTTCCTAAAGAATTATGACTTTCTCATAAAAAGGGAACTTCGTCAAATAGGACCAGTAAAAAACATCAAAACCCCAAACCATAAGTTATAGAGCATAAACATCAACCCTAGCCAAAAATTAGAACTCCCAAACCAAAATTATCAAGGATCACTTAAGCTGTCAAAATTGCTGATATGCCGGATCCCTGTGCTTGAACTAGCCAGATCCCTCATACAAGGGATCTGTGGGATCCGTGCAACAGAAGACAGAATAAGAAAGAAATGATCACTATGGAAGTTCCACTCTTCACTTTACTCTATCAAAACTCACGAACATAAAACCCATTTACTGTTCACAGGAGTTAACTGATCATCTTCTCCAAGGAAACAATCTCTTGTGTAAGTTTAATCTTCACTACATTGTTATTTCCATTCCTTGATTCCTAGGATTATAATTTTCATCTTTAGAAATTGAGCTCAAATGGGTTTGTCACAATTTGTTACCACATTGTTTTCTAAGATAAACTAAATAAAAGAATCAACATTGTTAATACAAATTAAACTCATTTTTTGAATTCAATGAAGATGTATTGAGCAAAATTGTGATGAATCCCATTAGGTTACTATTCACACAATTAACACCACATTGTGGTTTTGATGTTTAGGAACAATCATGCCTAGCAACCGTCAACAAGATTACCATGACACCGCTCACTACATTCCCATGTATCATCGTAAGGAAGGCTTAAGCCCGGATGATCGAAAAGCCTTCAAGATGTTGGAAAAGAGACTCTTCCACGAAGGCTGAGTGGTTGAACCATCATTCCTCAACAACACCAACATCCGCCAAGTCTTTGGGGGAATTAACTTCGATTGTCTCTTGGACATTAATGAGCAAAATTTTCCGGTGTTTGTACTTGAGTTTTACAAGACAATGAGAATCATTCGGAATGAAGATGGAACCATTTCAATAGCCTTCATCATCAATGAGCACGAGTTCACCTTCACTCTTGTAGAGCTTGCAAGGATACTCCGTATCCCATGTCAAGGAGTGTGTATGTACTCCAACGAATGGTCGTTGGCGGAGCTACATGACATGGTGGATCATCATGAAGTATACTTCACAGTCATCCCGGAAGCAACCACGGTAAGGGATACCGTCTTCATGGAAAGAGCATCTCCATCAAGAGTCATGAGAAACTCCAAGGTGATCTATAGGGATCCGTTTCAAATGGAGCTTTCAGAAATGTTCCCATTATACAAGAAATGGGAACTCGTGCTAAGGGAGAACGTACTTTACTTGGGAGGAAACAAGGATCATCCCAATGCTTGCTTGAGCTTCATGATTTATTGCCTTGTAACCGGCACTCACTTCAACCTCGCCTATTACATGGTAAAAAGAATGGCAAGTGTAAAAAGCATGGACAAGATGGTACTCCCTTATGCAATGCTCCTGACTCGTCTAACTACCTTTGTCTTTACTCTAGATCCTTCTCCTTATTCCTATGACCACAGTTTTTGCAACAAGGTTATGGTGCCTCTATCCGATGGAAAGATTACAAGGATCATGGTGGATGGCAAGAGACCTCACCCACCAACAGACTTATCGGATGAAAGAGAAAGACAAAGAGAAGGAGAAGGAAGCAGCAACCCCTTTGGCAACGTCCATCTCGACCCATTAGCATACATCAACCAACTGCCGGATGTCCCAAGCCCCTACAAGAGTTCCAAAAAACTAGGGGCATATTCAAATGTTTTGCTAACTTCTTGATGAATAAGAAGAAGAAGTATAGATGGAGGGGTTAAGAGTGAAGGGGATAGAGATGAAGATGAAGATTGAGGTGAAGTAGGAGGATGAGTGGATGGAAGGTCATAGACCTTAATTTGTGAACAATTTATGAAACAATGGTCTGTAAACAATCTAAACAATATTTATGTAGTTTAGGACATAGCTAGTAGAAGATGGCATAATTTAGACTAAGACTTCTAACTTAGGAACTAGGAAAATGATAATTTTACGACAACTTGATCTCATTCAAGTAGTCGATGTCACTCTTTTTAGTCATCCCCACTTATTATGCGTTATATTTGTTGTTTGCATATGTTTACTGAATGTAGAAATGATTAGGATGAGTATTTGCTAAAGAGTGCAAAAACTGCACATTTGCTAAGAAGCTACTAGTCAGTAGTAGCCGGATCCCTCAGATGAGGGAACCGTGGGATCCAGGCAAAGAGACATGCAGCTACAGACCTTTATACATCAAACCATTCTGTGGAAAACTAGAAGGGGGTTGAATAGTTTTACCAATTAAAACTTCATTTTAATCTATTTAGATTGACTTATGTCAATCTATTTGGATGTGTGTGTTGGATGTTGATAAACAAACATATGAAGGTAAGTAATGAAAAGATAAGAGTAAGAAGCACAAAACCACAACGCAAGTATTTATAGTGGTTCGGCTACAAGGTCACCTTCCTTGCCCTACTCCACTCCCCGAGTCACCTACTCGAGAGTTCGTAATCACTACACCAATCTCCTTATGGCGGAGAAGCCTTCACAACGTCGCCTACTCTTTTTCCGGTACTAGGCTAACCACCGGGTTCTTTCACTCCAAGGTGAACCACACCTACACAACGTCGCCTACCCTTTATAAGGTACTAGGCTAAGTACCTAGTTCTTTCACACCTTAGGTGAGCTACACCTTCACAACGTCGCCTACCCTTTATTAGGTACTAGGCTAAGCACCTAGTTCCATTGCAATGGAGGAACTACTACCACACTACACCAACGACTAATCCCAAAGGAGATCTACTCCTTTACAACATCATCAAGGATATCAATATCCTTGGATCTAATACTAGTCTATCTTGTACATCGAAACACACCATATCGAATGTACATCTAAGGCACCTTTCACTAATGCCTTTGACTAGATCTACAAGACACCTTTCACTAATGTCTTGTGTCTTCACTTCTAAGCACCTTTCACTAATGCTTCTTTGTCTTGACTTCCAAGCACCTACCACAAGTGCTTTATCCTATAGATGATAGATACCCTTTCACTAATGTCTTCAACACTACACTTCTTTGAAGAAAGAAAGGAATCATCAACAAGAAGACTTCAGTAGCCTTGATGATGAGGAAGCATGGCAACTCATGGACTTGAGCTTGCTTGACTTCAAAGGTGGTGATCTTGCCTTTAAGAGGAACCTAAAAGATCACACAAAAACAAAACTACAAACATAGATCTCTTGGATCTAAGGTTAGTGAGATTTAACTTAGGGGGGAAAGTGTGTTAGAAAGGGGATTGAAAATGGGTGAGAAATAATGAAGACATGGCTCACTATTTATAGAGTAAAAATCCTACTGTTCCCCGGATCCCACGGATCCCTACCACAAGGGATCCGGCTAGCACAAAGCTAGGGATCCGTGGTACGCTCCTCTTTGCCCATGGGTATTTTTGGTTATGGGTCATGGGTCATGGGTTATGGGTTGATCCATGGTTTTCTTTCTATGTACAATGTATCTTAAGGATACAATGAACTTGGTTAAGTGGTATATATAAAACCATGGGTTGTGGGTCAAAACCATTTGCTAGTATTTACCCATTTAGTATATACTTGTATTTACCCATTTTAGCATATACTTAGTTTTTACCCATTTTAGTATACTTAGTTTAAGTATATGTTTAACCCAATATGTAAACACTAGTTGTTGTACATATTTATCTAAATCATAAAATCACTTATACTTGTTTTAGTGTTTTATGTGAAAGCGTAAGTGTGTTTGAAAACTATTAGTCCAAACCATTTACGTATTTTATTTGTTTCGTTAAAATGATTTTACTTTTGTTATCGACAAAAAATTAGAAGATCGTAAAATATAAATAAACGTTTTTACGGCTTATTTGTATTAACAATCTCCCCCTTTTTGTTGATGACAAAATATAAAATTATTTTAAGGAAAAAACTAAAATTCGTAAAAATTTGAATTTGTAGTTTTTACTTTCTTCTCCCCCTTTTTGTCGAAACAAAAAGTGTTTTGAAGGAAGGCAACACATTGTTTTTAAGAAAAACATGTGAAAGAAAAAGTAAAAAGAAATAGAGAGCAAATAACGGGAAAGGATCTCGTCTTTTACTCCCCCTTGACGAGTCCATCCCTATGTAAGGGCGTCAAGTAAATGATACTACTCTAGTTTGTTTTGCAAATAAGTTTGCAAAAGATATCATCTACGAGACGAATGAATGTGCTCCCCCTTGATTATTGCAAAGGGATGTCACGAAATGTAAACCTAGTATTGCAAGTAATTTGCAATGTATTGCTTTGACATAAAGCTCCCCCTAGCTTTAGGATGTCAAAGTCTTCATATGTAAATTGAATAACTACAAAACAAAGGTTAGAAATCAAGTATATTTCACAATTTCCTGCAAATGTGATTCAAGTTAGTAGAAAGAAATATTTATGTCTCACGGTTCCCTCCTAGTAGGGATCCGTCTAGGCAAATCTGAAGCATCCGTCTGGCTGATGAATAAAGTCAGCAAAGATTGGTATAACAAGAAATGTTAATACCGAAAAGAGATATGGATTATATAGTATACTCATATACTCAGAAATATAGCAAGTAGCATGTAATTCCATTTAATAAACAAGAGTTATGATATACATGACTCGAAAAACAAGAAAATAGACAATACATGACTAGGAATTTCCAGATCACCTAATGCTTGAAGCTAAGACACCACTATAATCTTCTAGCTCAAGTTTTGTTTAGGTTTAATCTCGTCGAAGCGTTCGAGGAGATGATAGAACATGAAACGTTGGTCTTCTCGTACTTCATGTATCAAACTTTCAACATGTTGACAATGATAGCAATCTTTGTCATGGCTAGGTAGTGGTGGTGGATGAAATGAAATGGCTTGATTCGAAGGATCAAGTGAAGCGGCTTGTGGAGCTTCAAACGATGGAGGGATTGGTGGAGGTGCATTTAAGAATGACCCAACCAAGAATGATGGTGGTGGTAGAGAAGTGTCAACTTCCATATGGTCGGGTGGTTGACTTTGATGATTTGTCATAATCCAAATGGGATTATATGATGAAAACGCCGAGAAGGAAGCCAGAGCAAGTGTTGACTCAACACCTTGATTTTGAACCATTATTCCTCCTAATGAGGAGAATGTTGTCGGTGGAAGCGGATGAGACGGCCTAGGAGGCAAGTCCTCTAAATTGTAGAAGTGTGGTGATGATAGTGGGGATGTAAATGAAATAGCTCTAGGAACCAATGGTGATGGTTTGGTGGAGATGATATTGTTTGGCCTAGGAGGTATGGTGGTGTTTGGTAAAGGTAGTTTTGTGGGTACTATCCTTTTAGGAATTGGTTTGATTGGATGATGAAGGATTCTATCATTTGTTGGCTTGACCGGAGATGATTAGGTTGAAGAAATTTCGTGTATAACACGAGCTCTTTTCATGGGTGGTTCTTTGGTGGATAAGTTACTACTTGGGGTTTTCCTCATGATGAGATGATTTCAAGAGTTTGCACGAGCTGAAAGTTAGGATGAGAGTGATGACTATGGAGGTCCTAACAAGGTGGTTTATAAACTAAGAGATTTGGTAAGTGCATTTAAGCCTTAAGCCACTAGAATTCATTGAAGTGAGATGATTGACATTCACAAGAGTCAACTTCAGAGGTTGCACTGATTTAGGAACTCATTTAAGATGAGATGGAGTGTTTGAGTTAGGAAGATAAGTTGAAATGATTGTTTTTGCAAGGTTTGACATAAATTGTCATCCGGATCCCACGGTTCCCTCCTCAGAGGGATCCGTCTAGGCTAATCCTAGGGATCCGGCTCTCAGCAGCTATGAAATAGTGGAAATGATGTTTCTAAGATCTAAGACCTATATCATCTTGAGTGTTTCAGTCCTCTTAAGTGTTTCAAATGAATGGATGCTTGAGTACTTGAAGGTAATGAATGATTGTCATTTATGGAAGGATTTGGAACTTTTCAAGAGTACCAATGGATGAGCAAGGATGACACTAAAGATTTGGAGTGTCAATTGAAGCTAAATGATCCTAGAGATCAGGTTGTGTCTTAGGATAGTGTTTTGGAAAATATCCTAGAAGCTTTGAGATGAGAAAACTAGATTTTGATCAACTTTGATCAATTTTGAGGTGAGGATGATTTATGATCAATTTTTCCATAATCGAGAGATTTCTAAGACTAGATGTGAGGGATCAAGTAGAAAATGAGGTGTGAGTTTAAGAGCGGAAGAGTAATGGATTAAAACGAAACGGTAGATCTACAAGCGTTTTTAGAGTGTGACCTCGGTGAGTTATGTATGAATGGGAAAGATTAACCTATCTTGATAAGGACTTGATTTGCCTTAAGACACTATGTTTAGCTTAGTGTGAGGTGTTCTAAGAATGTGTTTGAAATACAATGCTTGTAATTGCATTTTCTGTTCGCCGGATCCCACGGTTCCCTAAGTGTAGGGATCCGTCTAGCACAATCTTTGGGATCCGTCCATCTGCTCAGCAGGACCTTTACTAAAGGTATGCAATGATCTTGACAATGAATTATATCTCAAGGATAGTCTAAAAAGAGTTCTAATACTAAGATATCAAATGTAAGATGTTTTATTTCATGAAAGAAATTGGATTACATTGATAAAGCACGAGTACAAGAGAATTGATCCTATTTTAGAATACTACTAGTTTCCTTGAGTGTTTTCGCTAGGAGGATCATTATGTGATTGATGAGTGTTGGTGGAATCAAGAATGAAGAAAGTCTTCATGAGGGATATGTTTAGCGGTTCCATCATTTTGTTCACAAGTACATACAACGAACTTTGAAATTGAGGATGGAAGTGCATAACATTTTGATAGAGGCGTGTCAATAACATTCCATAAGGGATGAGTTTATTCTTGGAGCCTTGAAGATTTGCAATTCGCCTTGCGAAGAAGTAGGCGAGATTTTATGGTTGTTGTGTTAGCAAACAGTACAACATGTGAGCACAACAAGCGGGAAGGATTTCTCGATTTCCCCTAAGACTCCAAACATTTTCACGTAGGATGAGTGCAAGAGGCTTGTACTCTTCTCGGATATCCCTTGTAAAGATAATGTTTGGATCGGAGTAATATGGTCGAGGTTTGCATATTATGCGATTTAAATCTTCCGAAGAGGGTATGTGTGAACAATATGGACTATTTTCTTCACGAAAGTTGAAGAGAGAATCAAGAGACCAATCTTCGGTGAAAGCACATTGTCCATGATTTGGAATCCGGAGGATGTGAGCAAAATGCCCAAGGGTTAGAGTGAACTTTTGGTTTTTGATATAAAACCAAAGAGATAGAGAGCGATCCTCGTTACGAACGAGTTCGACTTGACGGAAGAATTCCATTATGAACCTTGGACATATCTTCTCGTTGATTTCAAGAAGACATTCTAGTCCTATGGCTCGGAAGGAGGTATTGATACCTTCTTCGAATTGTAGAGAGGTGTCTACAATACGTCCTTCATGGAAGTGACGGTTTTCGAGATTATTGAACCCACGGACATGATTTCCAGGTGTGTTAGGTTCGAGAGAGATGTTCGGAGTGTAGACGCTAGTGAGTGAAAAATCAAACTCATATTCATGCGTCATAGTTGAACCTATAGAAATGACAAGTTAATAAAAGAAGATGTTTGTGGTCAACTTATGATAATCTAATGTTTTTACTAGATTTTTATTAACAATGGTTTTTAACAAGAAATACACTTAACTCACTTATGGTTTTGACATATAAGTGGAATATTACTCTTAGAAGAAAAGAGGTTTTTGATTTGCATGAAAAACTGTTTTCCAGTAGGGACGGATCCACGGTTCCTTTTCAAAAGGGATCCGGCTAGTATAACTTCCGGGATCCGTGGATCTGTTGTAACAGAAACAGATTTGATAAAAACATAGATTTTACAGTTTTTATACCACGAAATATGTTTTATCCTACATTTTCTTTTAGCATGCATACATGACTTCTAATGTATCACGAAAGAATATAAAACGTATAAATCAAAATAAGTGACAAAAAATAACCTAGATAAACTAGATTATTAATAATGTTGCATTTCAATACTAAGGATGATACAAAGGGCTGGGTATATGATCCCAATGTAGATTAACAACACAAAGTAAATGTCTCCATATGTGAACTTCATCATAGGGAACACAAGTGCGATGAGTGTTAGAGCGATGAGCACGAGTGCGATGTAAACCATGTTGATGATGGATCTTCTTGGTTTCGATTGAGATGGAATGAGAAGGAAGATGAAGTTTTTGAATGAGAGGAAATTTTTCGAAATTGGAAGATTTTGAAAAAAAATGAGGGTTTGATAAGATGGTCGACGGTGGGAGTATTTATGGGGAAGGAGGAATTTTGAGATTTGTGTTTTGTTTTATTAGAAGATATGATTTTTGGATTAAGTGAGATAAAACACAATTATTATAAACCATGATTTCTAGTCGGAGGAGAGACACATATGTGTGAAAAAGCTTCCTAATGAAGCTACATGTAAAACATGTGTAAACACGAAATCTACTCAAATAAATGCCTAACAAATAACACTTATTTATTAAACTAATATCATTTAGATATAAGTGGAAAGTCATACCTGGAATGCACTTAGGAATGTCTTTGCAAATGACACAACAAATGTCACTTAGACGATTCCCGTTCCTTTGCATTTAAGATACCTTTTTAAGGAAGGTATTATTGTTACCAAGCGACTCCTAAAGCTTGGTGGGTATGAGCTTTGACTAATCAACATGACAAGGAAGATTAGTACAATTAAATGAAAAAGAAGATAAGAAAAATGTTGTTTATCAAGTCAACATCCAAACGTATAGTTTTAAAAAAAAATATGGTGTTTGTTTTTATGAAAAACCTTCTTTGTAGTTTTCAATAAACTATGGATCGTATCAAGTTTTTAAAGTACAATATACTTCAAGAAACTTGGTAACGAAGCTCGGATGCCAATTGTGGAAAACTAGAAGGGGGGTTGAATAGTTTTACCAATTAAAACTTCATTTTAATCTATTTAGATCGACTTATGTCAATCTATTTGGATGTTTGTGTTGGATGTTGATAAACAAACATATGAAGGTAAGTAATGAAAAGATAAGAGTAAGAAGCACAAAACCACAACGCAAGTATTTATAGTGGTTCGGCTACAAGGTCACCTTCCTTGCCCTACTCCACTCCTCGAGTCACCTACTAGAGAGTTCGTAATCACTACACCAATCTCCTTATGGCGGAGAAGCCTTCACAACGTCGCCTACTCTTTTTCCGGTACTAGGCTAACCACCGGGTTCTTTCACTCCAAGGTAAACCACACCTACACAACGTCGCCTACCCTTTATAAGGTACTAGGCTAAGTACCTAGTTCTTTCACACCTTAGGTGAACTACACCTTCACAACGTCGCCTACCCTTTATTAGGTACTAGGCTAAGCACCTAGTTCCATTGCAATGGAGGAACTACTACCACACTACACCAACGACTAATCCCAAAGGAGATCTACTCCTTTACAACATCATCAAGGATATCAATATCCTTGGATCTAATACTAGTCTATCTTGTACATTGAAACACACCATATAGAATGTACATCTAAGGCACCTTTCACTAATGCCTTTGACTAGATCTACAAGACACCTTTCACTAATGTCTTGTGTCTTCACTTCTAAGCACCTTTCACTAATGCTTCGTTGTCTTGACTTCCAAGCACCTACCACAAGTGCTTTATCCTATAGACGATAGATACCCTTCACTAATATCTTCTTCTTGACTCTTGAGACATATTTCACTAATGTCTTCAACACTACACTTCTTTGAAGAAAGAAAGGAATCATCAACAAGAAGACTTCAGTAGCCTTGATGATGAGGAAGCATGGCAACTCATGGACTTGAGCTTGATTGACTTCAAAGGTGGTGATCTTACCTTTAAGAGGAACCTAAAAGATCACACAAAAACAAAACTACAAACATAGATCTCTTGGATCTAAGGTTAGTGAGATTTAACTCAGGGGGGAAAGTGTGTTAGAAAGGGGATTGAAAAGGGGTGAGAAATAATGAAGACATGGCTCACTATTTATAGAGGAAAAATCCTATTGTTCCCCGGATCCCACGGATCCCTACCACAAGGGATCCGGCTATCACAAAGCTAGGGATCCGTGGTGCTCCTCTTTGCCCATGGGTATTTTTGGTTATGGGTCATGGGTCATGGGTTATGGGTTGATCCATGGTTTTCTTTCTAAGTACAATGTATCTTAAGGATACAATGAACTTGGTTAAGTGGTATATATAAAACCATGGGTTGTGGGTCAAAACCATTTGCTAGTATTTACCCATTTAGTATATACTTGTATTTACCCATTTTAGCATATACTTAGTTTTTACCCATTTTAGTATACTTAGTTTAAGTATATGTTTAACCCTATATGTAAACACTAGTTGTTGTACATATGTATCTAAATCATAAAATCACTTATACTTGTTTTAGTGTTTTATGTGAAAGCATAAGTGTGTTAGAAAACTATTAGTCCAAACCATTTACGTATTTTATTTGTTTCGTTAAAATGATTTTACTTTTGTTATCGACAAAACATTAGAAGATCGTAAAATATAAATAAACGTTTTTACGGCTTATTTGTATTAACACATTCCCCTAGACCACATCATACTAGCTAAACATGATTCTTTAAGACCACTTAAGTCTTCCTCAAGCTCAGCAGGTCTCACACTCACCCATAGCTAACTTAAGATCAAATTCAAAGTGATTTTGATTTATCAATTCACCTAAACTCACCATATTTCTGCTTCAATGCTCACACATTGTTCCTCACATCTCAAAACACTTAGCTTGATATTTCTCTCAATTTTAGCAAATTGATTTTAGTCATCCTTACCTTAAAATAGGCTTAAAACTAGTTTTTCAGTTTCTTTCATTTTTTTAGGAATTTTTCAAATTTCTCTTAAGCCACCATCTGATCTTTTGGATCAATTGCCCTCATGTGTCATTCTCAAATCAATGAGTATCATCCTTAAACACTTAGTCGCACCCTCAAAAAGTCCACTTTCCCACCAAATACCATCATTAAGTATCCTCACTCCTTATGGTTGGACATTTAAGTCACCTATCACTTAAGACATCTAAAGAAAGTCAAACCCTCAATATTTATAAGTACTAAGACCTTAAAAGAGCATAATCACTTCAATACTTTACTGTCTAACAGACGGATCCCTAGTTTATAACCAGACGAATCCCTAGTGAGAGGGAAATGTGGGATCCGTGTCTACAGAACAACTTGTGATCAGCTTTTCTTCCAAATTCAAACCCTCTTTGGTAATCTAAACACTTTTGCTTACCATTTAATGATTCTCTAGATTAGAACAACACCATAGTTGACCTTGGTGCATGCCAAATTTTCTTAGTTGTCATGAATTTAATTCATTAAACTAATATTCATCCTTTATAAACCAAACACTCTTAAGAGCTTAAGTCACCATTCTTACCACAATCCTAAAATCAGTAGTTAAAGACTTCTACTACACACTCTCCTTCACTATGACTAAAGCATCTAGTAGGAAATCTTCAGCCAAAGGTTCATCCAAAAAGAATGCTCATATGGTTCATGAGATATCATCCACCGAGTCATCACCCGTAAGAAGTTCAAATGCTAGAATTCCTCCTCAACTAACTCAATCAACAATAGCTAAAAGAACCGCTAGAATTAGCATTCGACCTTTTGAGTTGGAAAAAGCTTCATCAAGCACTAAACCAAACACACCTAGTTCTAGTAAAGCACCCAAGCCTTCATTTCTAGAACCTAGACTATATTCCTTTACCGAACCTTTTTCCCATCCAAATCTCTACTTATTAGAGCACTCACCACCAAGGACTTCCCAATCACCAACTTTCTCGTTAAATAGGGAACCACCTACATCACCAAATAGTCCATCTTTAGAGATAGGGAATCACCAAAAATTTAACCACATAGAGAACATTCCATTACCACCACCAACTCATGTATCATCACCTTCACTCTTAGTGGAAGCAAATCCTACATTGCTCAACGCACCTCCATCACCCTTTTTGGAACCTCCTCAAAACATCCAACCTCCTCCGGTTCCTAGTCATGACAATAATTGCTCTAATTGTCAAATCACCCAAGGACTTGTTCAAGAAGTACGAAATGAGTTGCTTTTCATGTTTAATCATCTCCTTGAACGATTGGACCAAATCAACAAGTCTACTCATCTTTAGATTCAAGCACATTGATGCGCTTTAGGTTTCCATCACTTATTAAAATTAGTAGAAAATGTATTACATGTTTAAATCATTCTCTTAGTTTAGAGATATGTAGATCATTTCTCGTATTTTTATTGAATGAAATTAAATGTTGTATGCCATATTTTTTTGAGAATATGTTTGGTGCCTTAATACATATCTCATTTTGATGTTAACATCAATTTTTACATCACCATTGCTGTCTTAAGCTTACAGACAGACGGATCCCTCAGTTTAGCTTAGACGGATCCCTCCAAAGAGGGAACCGTGGGATCCGTGCAACAGAAAACTTTTTTATTACTAACTTAAGTCTTATTTGCAGGAAATTATGCATTATATACTTATTTTCTAACCTTTGTTTTGCAGATTTTTAATATACACATGAAGACTTTGACACCCTTAGCTAGGGGGAGTTCATTGTCAAAAGCAAAACATTGCAAAATCATTTGCAATATCACTCACATAGGATTACATTACGTGATGTCCTCCTTGCAAAGGTGCAATCATCAAGGGGGAGCATATTTGTCACAAAGACGAAACCATTTGCAAAATTGCAATGCACTATTTTAGTATTTCTACTTACTTGACGCCCTCACAAAGAGATGAACTCGTCAAGGGGGAGCTAAGACGAGAATACTTCTCTCCACTTGCTCTCTATTTTTCTTTCTTTTCACATGTTTTTCTTAAAACAAATGTGTTAGTTTCTTTTCGACGCTCTTTTTGTTTCGACAAAAAGGAGGAGAAGAGAGTAAAAACTCCAATTCAAACTTTTACGAATTTTAGTTTTTCCTTAAAATAATATTATGTTTTGTCATCAACAAAAAGGGGGAGATTTTTAATAAAAATAAGCCGTAAAAACGTTTATTTATATTTTACGATCTTCTAATGTTTGTCGATAACAAACGTAAAATCATTTTAACGAAACAAATAAAATACGTAAATAGTTTGAGCCAATAGTTTACTAACACACTTACATTTTCATATAAATCACTAATCAAGTAATAGTGTTTTTCATGTTATAGTAATGCATATGTATAACAACTAGTGTTTACATATTGGATAGATATATACATACTTAGTATGTATTATAATGGGTAATAGAATGGGTAGAAATTTAAGTATTTAACCCATTGACTTAATACATTGAATGTAGTTGGGTAAAACCTAAAATCCATGATCCATACCCATGGAGCATAATCCATGACCCATTGCATGACATCATGCATAAGTCATAATGGGTATTATCCATGACCCATGAAGCTAACCCATAACCCATTGACTAGATGCATTGCATCTTCTAAATACATTGTATCTACTTGGATACCCATGGTCCAAAGTCTAGGACCCATGACCCATAACCCATGACCCATGACCCATGACCCATAACCCATGGGTAAAGAGGAGCGTCTCACGGATCCCTTCGAATACACTAGACGGATCCCTCAAGCAAGGGATATGTGGGATTCGTGGAACAGTAGCATATTTTTGCCTATAAATAGTGAGCCATTTCTTCATTATAGGTTGCCACTCCTACACATACTTTCTCCTAGTATTGTAAACTCTCTAACCTCAGATCCAAAGGATCTTTCTATGTAGTTTCTGTTTGTTTTTGTTTGATTCTCTAGGTTCCTCTTAAAGGCGAGATCACTACCTCTTGAAGTCAAGCAAGCTCAAGTCCATGAGTTACCATGCTTCGTCATCATCAAGACTACTGAAGTTCTCTTGTTGATAGTTCTTTCTTCCTCTCTAGAAGTGTTGTGTCTAAGGCTGATAAGGATTTAAAACATACACTTTTAAGGGGTCATTTAAGCCCTTAATTTCCCAATTTTATATTCGTTATTGCTTAATTTCGTTCCTTTTCACTTTATAGGTCTCTTGGAAGCAAAATCTTTGGAATGATGCATATTTGGACAAAAAGGGTAATTCATGAAGAAAATGGCAAAGTCAAGATCGAAGCCACCAGTACTTTGGCGAAGGCGGCATCCCAACTAAAGCGCCGTCCCTTTATCGAATTAAAATCTCGAGGACTGCTCAATAAACTTTTGCTAAATTACACGGCGGTCGAGCTTTGAAGGAAGGGCGTCACTAAGACTTTCATCTCAGACGACCCGTATCGAAATTAGACGACGTCCTGCTTTGGCGACGGCATCACAACTTCTACGTGGCGCCGTCCCAATGATGACTTGGCCAAGACGAAAACCTAATAGCGACAATCGTCGTCCACCTATAAAGGCGACGTCGTCATAAAGTGTAAATTATATATGAATCGAATTTTAAGAGGTAGACTTGTGGAGTAAAAATCCTAAACATTTGTAGTCTGAATTGGACAGTATCTTAGGGTTCCCAAACCCTATTTTACATCAAGATAAGTGTTTTACTTCATTAATTTCATTATGTCTTCCATTGAATGTGTGTATGCTTGCTTGTATAACATGTCCGGCTAAATTTCTTGTGTGTTTGCTTAGATCTATGAAACCTAGTTATTAATTATAGATTGGTTGTATCTTATCTTAATTGTAATTGGCTTAGGAGTGCAATTAGGCTATCGTTGTGTTTAAATGCTTGAGTAATCTTTGTGAACCTTATTTTATGAATCACTTAAGTTTAGTAGTCTAAACATCCAGGATAACCTTAAAGTTAGTTTATGATTAATCTAGAGGATTTCGAAGGCAATAACCTTAAGGTAGTCTCAAAGAGTTAGGGAAAAAGGCATACCCTCACCCTTAGAAAACACAACGCGTTAAGAATAAGGACGTGACAATTCAACCACCAATAAAAGATAACTCGAGAGTAATAGTATCTAGGTAAGCACATTTTTAATCATCATACGAGCACACATCAAAAAGACATAGACTAACCATAGTATTAGATAAATAGAATAGTAGAGTAATCGGTAGAAGTACCACCCCCCAAATCCAAACCCCGAGATTTTACCCTTAGCTTTCTAAAAAAATATAAAAATATAAAAAAGAATCTTCCTCAACCTCAACCTTAGCGTAGTACACTTCCTACTAGCATTCCTATTCCACTAGAGAATGATATCAATACCCGAGGCTTACCTAATACTACACTACAACGATTAGGTTCACTGCCTATGGTGTTGAAAAACTGCTTTCGACGAAAGGAGTTCCTTTGACCCCGAACGCGCCTTGTACGCGCATCGAGTTTTTGGGGCCGCAGCCGGGGAATAGAATAGCTAGTTAGATTTCTATCTCGTTTACGTTCCCTTGCTTGATTCCTATCAAGTAAGATTTTTGTTAATACAAATAAGCCGTAAAAACGTTTATTTATATTTTACGATCTTCTAATGTTTTGTCGATAACAAACGTAAAATCATATTAACGAAACAAACAAAATACGTAAATGGTTTGAACTAATAGTTTCTAACATATTCATTTTCACATAAAACACTAAAACAAGTACAAGTGATTTTATGATTTAGTAATACATATGTACAACAACTAGTGTTTACATATTTGGATAAATATACACATAACTAGTATGTAGTATATTGGGTAAAATAAATGGGTAGAAACTTAAGTATCACAACCCATTGGGCAAATACATTGAATGTAGTTGGGTACAACCCAAAGCCCATAACCCATGGATCTTGACCCATAACCCATTGCATGACATCATGCTTATATCACATATGGATTATACCCATAACCCATGGATCAACCCATACCCAAGTGACTAAGTGCATTGCACATAAAAGATACTTGTATCTAGCCAAAGATCCATGGTTCAACCCATGATCTATGACCCATAACCAAAATACCCATGGGTAAGAGGGCGTTTCACGGATCCCTAGCTTTGTGTTAGCGGATCCCAAGTGGAAGGATCCGTGGGATCGAGGAACAATAAGATTTTTCCTCTATAAATAGTGAGCCATTTCTTCATTATTTCACATCCCTTTCTAACACACCTTCCCCCCTGAGTTAAATCTCACTAACCTTAGATCCAAGAGATCTATGTTTGTTGTTTTGTTTTTGTGTGATCTTTTAGGTTCCTCTTAAAGGCAAGATCACCACCTTTGAAGTCGAGCAAGCTCAAGTCCATGAGTTGCCATGCTTCCTCATCATCAAGGCTCTTGAAAGTTCTCTTGTTGATGATTCCTTTCTTTCTTCAAAGAAGTGTAGTGTTGGAGACATTAGTGAAAGATGTCTCAAGTGTCAAGACGAAGATATTAGTGAAGAGGATCTATCGTCTATAGGATAAAGCACTTGTGGTAGGTGCTTAGAAGTCAAGACAAAGAAGCATTAGTGAAAGGTGCTTAGAAGTGAAGACACAAGACATTAGTGAAAGGTGTCTTGTAGATCTTGTCAAAAGGCATTGAGTGAAAGGTGCCTTAGATGTACATTCGATATGGTGTGTTTCGATGTACAAGATAGACTAGTATTAGATCCAAGGATATTGATATCCTTGATGATGTTGTAAATAAGTAGATCTCCTTTGGGATTAGTCGTTGGTGTAGTGTGGTAGTAGTTCCTCCATTGCAATGGAACTAGGTGCTTAGCCTAGTACCTAATAAAGGGTAGGCGACGTTGTGAAGGTGTAGTTTACCTTGGAGTGAAAGAACTAGGTACTTAGCCTAGTACCTTATAAAGGGTAGGCGAGTTGTGTAGGTGTGGTTCACCTTGGGTGAAAGAACAGGTGGTTGGCCAAGTGCGGAGTAAGCGGCGTTGTGAAGGCTTCTCCGCGCATAAGGAGATTGGTGTAGTGATTCGAAACTCTCAGTAGGTGACTGGGGTGGAGTAGGGCAAGGAAGGTCCTTGTAGCGAACCACTATAAATACTCGTGTTGTGGTTTTGTGCTTCTTTCTCTTATCTTTTCATTACTTACCTTTATATGCTTGTTTATCAACATCCAACACACACATCCAAATAGATTGTCATAAATCAATAAATAGATTAAAAGGAAGTTTTAATTGGTAAAACTATTCAACCCCCCCTTCTAGTTTTCCACAATTTTTTTCTCATTTTTAGCTTCCTCGTAGTCTATCCCCCTTTTTCGTGACTTTGTTCGTAAAACCCATCACTTTTTATCATGGAAGGTGATAACCCGCCACCACATCCACCATTTCCCATCGACTCACCACTCATTGACCTGCCAAGAGTTCGTACTCTTGGTGAATACTCTAGACCAAGCCACCAAGGCTATAGGAACACCATTAAGCTCCCCGGTCAAGCTCAAACTACGGCTATGCGATCCGACACCATCCGGTTGGTGCAAAACGGATGTGCATTCCATGGACTTCATTCCGAAGATCCTAATCAGCATCTCAAGGACTTCCTTAAAATTGTTGATTCCATCGACCTTGACGCTACCACACGGGGAGGCCCGCGCGCTTGCGTCTCACAATTCTCTCTACCCGACCAAGCTAGTAATTGGCTTGAGTGACTTCTTCGTCGGATCCATCTCAAGTTGGGATGATCTCACTTCCTTTCGTTCCTTGCCCAATTTTCCCACTGGGGAGAACTACTAAACTTAGGAATGAAATCTTGATGTTCCAACAATGTCAAGATGAATCTCTCTACGAGGCATGGACTCGATTCAAGGACTTTCTCCATAAAGTCCCTCATCACGACATTGATCTTTGGCTTCAAGTCCAAATCTTTTACGATCATGTCAACTTTTCAACTAAGCAATCCATCGACCAAGCGGCCGGTGGCAAACTTAGTGATCTCACCGCGGAAGAATCGTGGGGTAAAATAGAGGACCTTGCCCTCATGACAACGAAGTTGGGATGACCCCGTGAGTTGCCCAAAACCGTCAAGGCAATCTCCACGCTCCCATTGACTGCGGCTGTGGTAGGATGCTCGAACTTTAAGATCAAGTCAAATTCCTAATGAGCTCCTATGAGAATCCTAAGTCTTTAAACTAAGTGAGCAAAATCACTTTACCTTGTGAGTTATGTAGTGGTCCCCACAACACTCATGATTGCACAAGACTCCCCAAACAAGCTTTTGCGGACTACGTCTCCACGTCTTACGACTGAGTGGGAGAGAAGTGGTACACTTTCAAGCCCCGAACAAAACAACTTAGGAAATTCCTACAACCCCTCCTTAGAGAAATCACCCAACCTTAGGTGGAACCAAAACTCAAACCCACCCCAAAACTCATCTAGTCCACCCAATAGGTCCAACCCTCCAAATGCCGGAATTCCCACTAGTCAC